>JANUWF010001318.1:1200000-2400000 GCA_026120185.1 Voacanga thouarsii | reverse complement strand
GAAGATTGAAGCCTTTTTATAAGGGCCAAAAATCACATTTTTCAAATCCTATAAGAATTCTAATTCTTAATTAAAAGATTTTAATTGAGATTTAAATTTAAATTCAAGAATTTTGATTGGTGGATTCAAAAAATATGATTCCTATCCAAAATTGGATTTCAAATCTTTTCATTAATTTCTTATAGGAATAGAAAAAGAATTCTATTTTATTAAGGAATTAATAAAAAAAAGAAAGAAAAGCTTTTATATTAATTTCTAATTAAATTGAGAAATTAATATTTTAAATACTTCAAGCCTTGTTTCCAAATTCTTTTAACAAAAATATTTTCCCTCAAGTCTTGAAGTGGGGGCATTTGTAGACAAGGAATTTTGGGATAAAATATATTCTGAAGATTAAAAGAAAATTATATATTTTAGTCTTGATTAATTAAAATTAATTCATGAATAAATATAATTATTCTTGAATTAATATAATTGGGTTATCATTAAAAGCCCATTAAATCCAATGGATTATGAAATTGGACAATTAAAATTAGGCTATTGTTAACGGTCTATTTTACATTAAATCCAATATATTATGGATTAAATGGAATCGGATTAGGCCCTAAAATTGGACTTGTAAAAAGGCTCATAATCCAAATATAATGTGGATTAAATGGGATTGGGCCAAAATATAAATTAAGCCCAGGTCATCTTAAACCCAAGTTCATTAGGGTTTGTTGGGAGGCTCTTCCAAAATCTCACACCGATTATTTATGCTAAAGTCAAGGGATTTTTAGCCTATAAATAGGGTCTTCCTTCAATGGTTCAAGACCCCAAGATCCTCAAGCTCAAGCTTCAACAAACAAGAGGCATCGCAAATTCAAGCATTCAAGCTTCATTAAATTCAAGGTTCAGAAGTTTCATCAAATTCAAGGTTCAGAATCGTCATCAAATCAAGGTTCAAAATCTTCTTCAAGTTTCAAGGCGTTCATCTTGCTCTGCATCAAATAAGTCTCGAAGGCTTGGCAATCAAGTGTTCGTTATCAAATCCCGTTCGATCCGAGATCAAGCTCTTCAGCCCTCGAATCAACGTTTTTAAAAAAGAGAAGAATCGGAGGACTCATCATGCAATTTAGGACTTCTTCGGAGATTTGTAACCACTTCTCATATTTACTAAATACTTTGTAAATTTCGATATTTTTCTTGTCTTATTTGCAGACTTGAAATTTGTTGTCTACAGCTACTACTCTGCCCTGGCGAGTGCGGGCTTGCAGAATTGACCACAATACCAGCATGGCACATGGGGCAATTGGTGTGGGATTGGAGCCAAGTATCAATACAAGGTATATGAAAAGCATAATTACACTTGGGCAACAGCCTAAGAGTTTCATCTTCTTGAAACTCATTCAAACAAACAGAGCACTCTGTTCCTTCAACAAGCCCATCACCTCTCTTATATTTGCAAATTGTGATGGCACTGATGACCAACGATCAAAGACCAATAGTTCTGATATACCAAATAGGATGGTCAATCACCGGTCCATGATCTTCATCAAGAAAATCCAAATGCGCCTCCTCTTCTTGCGGCGGAGCCGGTGGTTGCCGCCTTCTTGAATGGTACCAACCTTTATACAATTTGTAAGCAGTGTAAAAAAAGAAGACTACAAAAGCGGTGGCTAGAACAGCCAGAGAAACAGTCAGAAAGACAGAAAGTGTTAAAAAAAATGGGTCAGTGAGGATGATGTGGAATGACACATTGGATGGCATGACATCCACATCAACTTTAATTAACACTGTTAAAATTGCAACCGTTAAGAGGGTAACATTATACTCAATTTCGCAAATTCAAGGACGCATTTGGCCATGAATGTAGTTCAGGGGTTTAAGTGTAAAAAATGAGTAAGTTCAAGGGCGAAAATGGATTTTTAGTCTATGATTTTATACATAACAGTCACTAAAGGTTTATCCATCACTTTCCTTTAATGTTTTTTCTTTGTCTTCTAATAATCACTCGGTTGAGATCGTGATATGCTATTCTCCAAACTTTAGATTGGCTGTCTACTCAAAATTAGTTGAAATTGTGCACTATTTATATTTCTGAACTTTTTTTTTTTTTAAATAACTATCATGAATGATAAAAAAAAATGAGTTAATTACGCGAGATTGAAGAGATCAGAGAAGGTTTTTTTTTTTTTTTTTTCCATTGTTCATCTTGGTTTTTCGTCTTGTACTTTGGGATTTGGTAAATAAAGGAAAAGATTAGAGGAAGGTTGAGCCGCAAGCAATCTATGTTTGTGATCTCGTATATTTCGCTTCTCCGACATCTTACTGAGTTTTCCCCTCGTCTTTTTGCAAAAAGCCGCTCCACGATGGTAAAGTCTCATCTTGTGTGTTGGCCGAAGTGACAATAGTCACATTAAACCCTCAAATATTTTTGAAGATCTCGAAATGATCTTCCAGTTCAACTCATCCAATGTCCTTGTCTTTTCCTCCAATGCGATGACATTTTAGGAACCACAAATAAATTAAGGATATTTAAGAAATTTCATTATAAAATTAACGTTAGTCACTTTAATTAATTAAACGATAGACACTTAATTATCTAAATTCAAATATAAGACACTTAATTGTTTCATTCCCTAACTTCGAAGGCAGATGGAATTAAACAAAAAAATATATAGAATTAATGTGGGAATTAAGGAGAAAATATGATATTTTTTATAAATAAATGATAATTTTAAAGAAATATAAGTTATTCAGACTGAATTTCGTTTTAGTTAAATTAAAAATTTAGATTGGATTGTACCGGGTCCACACCCTCTTTAATATTGCTCCCTTAGTGCTCTCTTTCGTGGCCAAATTTGCTAATCCCAAGTCCCTTTCTGGATCTATATTCTAATTACAAGTTCGTAGCCAAATTTGCTACCGGCAATATATCAGGCTGCCTAGGTGGGCCATGACAATATAAAACCGCGAAACAAATAACTATTTATTTCACTTTGATCTTCCAACGATATTTTATTTATTTTGGAAATAAAGAGAAGTCTCTTTTTGTTTGAATTTCTCTGTTTCAGTTCTTATTCTTTTTTTTTTTTTTGCCATTTATTTTTTCTTTGAGTTCATCTACAATTATTCGAGAGTAGATAGTGGCAGTCAATGTAATGGGAAATTCTTATATGAATTGAGTCCATTGTAGATCATCATTTTAAAGTGGATCATTGAATTACTATTTTAAAATGTTATAATACTCAGTGGTATAATACTTTAAAACGAATGTCCACAATAGATTCGATTCATATAAAAAATTTTTCCAATACAATAGCTGGGGTTTCACAATCTTGAAATCCTTGGGTCAGGGTTTTTGGTTAATTTTATTCTAATCGTGATTTGAGTTGTAAAATATCAGAAAAAAAGTCGCATTTATTTACATGAAATAATCTTAATTATCTTTCCCTTTTAATATATTTATATATTTTTTTAATTTAATATATTTATGATTTTTTAAATTTATATTTATATTTATTAATATTATGAATAGTAAGATAATACAAAGAAATAAATTTCGATACAAATAAAATAAAATTTTAAATTCAAAAAGATCTCAATGCGATATTATTGTAAAATATTTGTATATAGCTCACAAACAAGTCCCCGTTCTATATTAATATGAAGTATATTTCCTATAAAAAACGAGAAATTAAAAAAAAAAAAAAAAAGGAACGCCAAAACAGTAATGATGAAGTCTATTGATATTGGTATTTTATTTCTAGACTTAGAAACTTCAAATTCATTTCCGACTCTTAGTCCAGAAGGCAAATACAAACTGGGAGCTGAGTACGTCTCCCTAATACAATGGATGAGGGCAGCCCATGGTACTCTCTAACCCCTGTCCTCCACCACGCATAGAACACAGAGAAGCAATGACGTCCCCTAGGTAACATCACCATGGCGGGCCAACTCTCTTATATATATACTTCGTCACTCACTGATCGCTGATCACTTCACCAGTAGAAAGAGCAAGAAAATGTCGAACCACGTGGAGAGCAAGCTGGAGCCATGGAGCGAGCTGAGTGGAAAGGTGGTCATGGTGACCGGTGCTTCGTCGGGGCTGGGAAAAGAGTTCTGTGTAGACTTAGCTAAAGCCGGCTGCAAGATTATCGCCGCCGCTCGCAGAAAAGACCGGTTGAAGTACTTGTGCGATGAACTCAATCAACTCGGTTCCAACTCTGACAACAACTCAATCAGAGCCGTACCTATTGAGCTCGACGTTTGTTCTAAAGGGTCCTCCATTGAAGCTGCAGTTCAGAAAGCTTGGGATACTTTCGGACGCATCGATGCTCTCATCAATAACGCTGGTATCAGAGGTAATTCTTGGTTTTGCTTTTAGATTAGGAAGTTAGTGTTCTCTATTGGATTCTACTGTCTGAGACAGAATAGTGATATGTGGATCACAGGTCGAGTTCACACGCCGTTGGATTTGACAGAGGAGGAATTGGATAGCGCCATTAGAACAAATCTAAAGGGAGCATGGCTGGTTTCAAAGTACATTTGCATGCATATGCGTGATGACATGAAGGGGGGATCTATCATCAATATATCTTCCATTGTTGGCCTCAATCGTGGGCAGTTGCCCGGTGCTCTTGCCTATGCTTCTTCAAAAGGTGCACTGAACAAAATTACAGAGGTAAAAGTATGTTTGCTGCTTAGTAGTTCAAAGTCCAAACATTATTAAGAAACATTCTGGTTGTTGAATTGTTGGAATGATAAACAGGTAATGGCGTTGGAGTTTGGGAAGTACAACATAAGAGTGAACTCAATAGCACCTGGGATTTTCAAGTCTGAGATAACCCAAGGTCTCATGCAAAAACAATGGCTCGACAAAGTCGTTCGTAGAACTGTCCCTTTGGGAAGTCTTGGCACTTCAGATCCGGCGTTAACATCAGTTGTTCGGTACTTAATCCACGACTCTTCTCAGTATGTTTCCGGCAATGTTTTCATAGTCGACGCCGGAGCCACATTGCCTGGTTTTCCAATATTTTCCTCTCTGTAAATGTCCACAGATGAATTTCGTTACCTGAATTTTTTTTTTAAGAAAACAACAAATTCCTGGCCAGTAGTGTACGGTGCTATCTGTGTTTATGTTCTTTTAGTCGTTGTATGGAAGGAAAGGGAAAGTTGGCCCTTTTTGGCCTTGTACTACACTTGAATTCAGTCTTTTCTGATTTAGCATGGTAACGGGATGATCTTTGGTAAATAAAGAAGGCTGAATTGACTGAGCAATTTCCCTCCTGTTAGAGAAAATTCTTATAAGAATGATAATTTTATCTTTTTTTTCACTATATTCAAATTTTACATTTACTAAATTAATTAGTCATATTTTTATTCTCAATGTCAAAATAATAATCCTTGCCTTAATAGTTGGGTAGCAACCAAGTGAAAAAAAAGTCTCTCAATTCATTTAAAGAATTTCAATTCAAGTCATTTTTAATTCTCAAGAACTTTGTTCAATTTTTAATAATTATCACCTATTTACAAAATATCACATTTTTACTTGTTGGCTCTATATGGTCTCATATATTTGTTTTCAAAATTTAAATTCTTTTTTAATTCAAGTCAATTTTTCTCAAGCTTTCTAATACACCCTAAATGTTCATATATTTTTATTTTGAATTGTCTAAAAATAAAGGCTTATTTTTCTAAATTAATATCTTTTCAACTAAAAAATCCTACTAAACTTATATCTCTTGCCCGCACTGAAAGGTTAGAAGGAGAAGTGTTAAAAAGACCTCATAAACAGTTGATGTAATTCTAATTGTCTTAAAATAGCGAAATTCAAGAAGTATTATAATATTATGATAAACTGTTATTGTAATTCTAATTGTCTTAAAACTATCGAAATTCCTCTATTTGAGCAAGGGTTGCTAGACCACTAAAATCATTGAGGAACGTAAGTCCATTAACAGAGGTATATTAGTTACATTACTAATCTCCTCCATTATTAATAGCATAATAATAATTTGAAAGTGAATAAATATTTTTCTAAATTTTTATATCAAGTCAATGTAAATATTCAACTGGGAACTAAGTGAGAGTATAAAATTCATGCGTCTCACGCTTATTAGCAATTGATTTTAAGTTGAATATTCATTAAGCAATGTTCTTAATATGGTATTATAAATGTTTATTGTTTTAAAATTTTAAAAAGTAATACTACACGAGAAGAAATGCATACTCACTCGATCATGTTGGTACTTGTCGAATATTATTTTGCTAGTCTTCTAACACCTAAATTGATTGGAAGAGTAGAAATAAAATCATTTCAAGAGTTGGAGGGCAAATTGTAAAATTTTGAAATAAAGAAAATAAAATTTAAAATTCGAAAAAGTTAAAGAGGAATCAAGGCTTTTAACTCTGTATAAATTCAAGGCCCAAACATTTAAAATGTCAAGGGTTAAATTCAATTTAGTCTCTCAAGTTATGTAATTGTTGCAATCGTGCCCATTTATTTTCACTTTCTCGGTTTCCTCTTGAGATTGGAATTTCACTTCAATCAATTAATTCCTTTTGTCAAATTTTGTTCAAAACACAATGGAGAAAAAAAGGTCAATGGACTTGTCTAGCAATTTGTAAGCTATTGTTTCAGATTTCAAGGGCCAAATAGGAAAAACTAAAATAAGAAGGGCATGATCGAAGTAACAACATAATTTGATGGGCGAAATTGAAATCAAATCCAAAATTCAAACTTGCACTTAGATTGCAACTTTTATAAGAAAATTTTATCTAAATTGAACAATATTTAAATTATGAAGAAAAAAAAGTATGTGAGATCAAGGAAAGAGAGAAAATGATATTTGTAAATAAATGACAGTTTTTTAAAAATAAAAATAATGTGAATTGAGAAATTTTGTAAGACTTCTTTCAAAACAAGCTACTCAGTTGGTATTTTGAACAAGAAGTTGACATCCTTAGACAATTCTCATTAGTTAGAGCGTATAAGGTCAAATGGTGGGAAGGATTCAGGAGGATTAAATAACAAGAGAATGCCATCTTTGATGAGCAATCAGAATTTTTTATGGAAAAATAAAAATTTCAAAGTACTTTATCAACTATCATAAATAAAGAAGAGTAAAAAAAACATTATTAAATGTTCTTTCTTTTATATCAAATAATCAAGAAAAAGAAGATGTATGAAAACTCAGACCGGATGATTCTTTTATTCACCATATGTATGAAGAAGAATGTTAGGAAGGAGCACTAGCATACCAATACATATGAATCAGCTTTTATAAAAAAAAGAAATTTTATCAACAAAGCACGGGTCAATTTTATCAAAATAGGATTCTTATCAACAAAGAATATTCTTAATCAGCCACACTAAATAAATGACGAATCCTATAGAAAAGTATTTACACCACAACTCCATATGATTCTGAAGGTTTTGTAAAAAGCCATATGTTAGTTTGATCTATAAATATGTAATGAAATATTAGTAAAAAGCAAACAATAAAATTTTTAGTATTTAAAATTTGAATATTTTCATTTTCTCTCTTTGTTTTTCATTTTGTTGGATTCAATTGCGATCCAACACACATATTCTCCACAATATTAACTAATCAGAACTGAATTTAGGGTTCGTTTGATAAAATTAAAATTTAAAAAATTAAATTTGAATATTTAAACTTAACCCATGAGGTGATGGTATGCTAATAAATGCAACTTGAATTGTAAGTTAGGTCTACATTTGCATCTTGACGGGAAGCACAAATTTATTTTTAAAATACGTGAGATCAAATTTATTTCTAAAATATGTAAGATTATACATTGGATTTGATATTTTTGAATCATGATAAAGTTTCTTTCATTAAGGGGAAAAAATTAAACTTAATACAAATATTATATTATTGTATTTAGTTATATTTAATAAATTTATATATATATAAAATAGTAGAATGCTCCTGCAACGATAATTGGCAGAGTCCTATGCTAACACATAGACTTGAATTCAACAGAAGCTTTAGAGATATGAGAGAACCCTATACAAAATCTATTAATTAGTGCATGTATTTATCTATTATTTTTCTAATTAAATCTCAAGGGTCATATAAATGAAAAGCCATTTATAGATTCATTGGTTCGGGTAATTCAAGTTAAATCTCCATGGTCATGACCTTTTTAGCATGTAAATAGTTATCCAAAATGTGGGAAAACTTTGGTAGGCGATAAGCTTCCTCTCGGTCCTCCAGCACTGATGATGTCGCCATAGCTAGTGAACTTGGGCATGGTGAGGTCGGACCTCATCCTAGAGAGAGATGAGAAGTACAACATATCAACCTAGACTCTAAAAAAAGCAAGGATGGAAATTGCAGAGCCTGAATGGATCAATCCTCAAGCCAATTACTGGAAACACCACGACAAAGGTTTTGCCATTGAGGTTGGTTTGGCCACATCAACCTCACCGTGCGTCTAAGGCTTCCCTTGCAGTTTCATTTTCTATTGCAATTTTGTCTACTTCATTTTTTCCTCTCATTGGCTCCATTTTTAATGGCAACCAATTCTGTGAAATTTTTTATTTGCTGCTTTTCTTTTCTGTGATTTACTGGGCAAAGCTAACTCAACTACATGTTTAGATCAAGTTAGGATATAAGTTTCAAATTTTTTATGTTTTTCTATTTTTCTTTTCTGTGATTTTTGTTGTTCTTTTCTATCTAGAGCATATATGAATCTCCATTTTGTCACGTCTTTTAAGATTTTCTCTTCTAAAAGTATCAACTTTCAGAAATATTTTATACTTTTGAAGGAAGTGTCAACTCTTGGACTCTGGCATTGGTGCAAAAATTTGTTCTCTTTTTTGTTTTTGCTTTGATTAACTTGGTGATATATAAAAAAGTTATTTCTGTCTTCTTTTGAACTTCTGAATGTTTTTTTGGAAATAGGAACAAAAAAAGAAGCCAATGGACAATCACTGAAGGAACTTAATCATTTGGAAAATATATTGAGGAACGAGTACTATATTGATCATGATGTGTTCTATTTTTGGTGGTTTGTGTTTTTAATTTCTGCAATTATTGGTTTTCCCAACTTTCATTTGGTGCCATTTATTTGGAAGATGTGTAGATTTTTAAAATTTATTGTAATATAATTTGATGGTTGTTCAATGTTTTGAGTGTGGTTTAGCTTTGATTCAACTTATGATGATATGGGTATAGTTTATGAAGCTATGTCTGCCTGTTTCTTTGACTATCATGATCTATTTCCATGCTAAAAGCCTTCTAGTTATGAAACCTATATACAGAAACTTACATACAAGCGAAGCAATACATATGCAAATTGAAGTGCAGAGAAGGCTTCATGAGGAACTTGGGTAAAGGTACATTCAATTTCTTATTTTTAACAGTCAACATGAAACATATTTCCTTTTTCATCCCTAGATAGATTATAGAGAAATTAACAGACATTGCCACAGAAGGAACAAATAAACCTTTGCATCCCAAGCAATCCATCCCGTTCCCTCTTTTCACCAGTAGTAGTAATAGTAGTAGCAATGATATTTGTAAGACCAATAAAAATTGGGTATCCCATTCACAAACATCATAATCTACAATGAAAGAATGCTTCACAACATAACATAATTCTAGATGCAGTACTTTCAAATGAAAACTGTTATCCAAGTTGTTATCATTTCAAGAAACAAAAGCTGCAAATAGGTTTGGGAAGCCAATGTCTTTCTTGCATGTCTCGAACCAGTTTGATAATTCTCTTTGCAACTTCTAAAATTTTCTATTCAATAACATAGGTGCACCGACACTTACAGCTACAAATAGAGGCTCAAGGAAAGTATTTACAGGCAGTGCTTGAGAAAGCACAAGAAACACTTGGAAGACAGAACTTGGGGTCTATGTGATTAGAGGCTGTAAAGTTCAGTTATCAGAACTGGTCTCTAAAGTCTCCACACAGTGCCCGAATTCTGCATTTCAGATGTGAAAGAACTTTCTAATCTGTGTCCCCAGCAGATACAAACACCCCAGCCAACAAATTGCTCAATGGACAGCTGCTTAACCTCATGTGAAGGTCCTTTGAGGGACCAAGACATGCCTAATAATCAGGTGGTGATAAGACCTTTAAATTTTAGAACTGTCATGGAGTCCCAAAACACCAGCAACGAGACCAGCCTACAGCAGCCTGAAACGCAGATGGTGTGAAGACCTGAAAGACAAGAAAAGGTTTCTCTCAGCAGTGAATGAGGAAGCAGAAAAGACATGCTCTATGGAGAAAAACTGCAGTAATTTGTCCATGAGCATTGGACTTCAAGGAGGAAGATGGAATACTAACAACACCTATTCAGAGAATAGAGTTAGAGAAATAGATAGAGATACCAAATTCTTTGACCAACCTTCCCATAGGCACGATGCTGTTGCAACTGAGAAGCAAAGGCCTTCGCAAGAGTATAAATTACCTTTCTTTGCACCTAAACTTGACCTAAACACTGATGACGAAACTGATGCAGCTTCAAAATGCAAACAATTTGACTTGAATGGGTTCAGCTAGAGTTGAGAGTCTTAAATTTCGAAAAACAAAAGGAACATACCTGGTACTCTGATTTTGATTCTGCCAGAGTCAGCCTGCATAATTTGAGACTACAAACCAGATGGCCAAAGTTAGGGATATATTAATATGAATGGATGAAATTTCTTCTGCAAAGAAATCACTAGCAAGACTAGATCTGCAAAGATTTGATTTTTCAACCTAATATTTTGTTCACTTTTTCACTTTTTAGCTAACGATGATAAGTTCATGAGTTGAACATTAAGTTTAAATTCAAGAGTAGTGATTAGACATGAATCAGATTATAACAAGGGAACTGTGGCAACTAAGAGGCTTATATATCAAGAATTTCAATGTTTTGCTTTGCTACTCCATATACATGAACACCGGACAATGACCACTACAACTTGATGCACAGCTATACAATAAGAGACAGAAACTCTGCAAGTGTGTCAAAGACACAAAACCAGTAAACTTCAGGGAATGCATAATTTCAATTACTTTGTTCAGATGATATTTCGACTATGGAAGAACAAATTGTATTTGAGGCAGGGGCTATGACCGAGTGAAACATTATGGATATACTAGCTTCCTTCATAATCTAATGTTCCAAACAATCTGGATCAGGTCACCAGATAAAGTCCAGAACCACAGTGACGCAAAGATGATGGTTTGTGATTTTTTTTGTGGAAGTCTATGCTTCAATCTATTTCTTCACCCTTAAACTGTAAGTTAACTTCCACAGACTATTGGATTGATGACCTCAAAGGGCTATTTTGACACCTCATTTGCATAACGTGACTCCTGAAAACCATAAGCTTCTATAATACTGTGTTTGGCAAAAGTAGGTGGTCATTTTTTATTTTTTATTAAGCATTCGAATGGTCTCTGTTACCAAACGATCCCTAGCTGAGCAAGAATTTGGATTATGATCAGAAAGATCAATGAAATATCCTAAAAGCACAACTCATAATTCATGGATCAATACAGCAATTACATTATGAAACTTCCACAGCTCAACAAGAAGTGAAATGTCATGTTTAAATCAAGTGATAAAAATGTTTTACTCAAATAAAAAGGGATGATATAAAAAGTTTGCAACTCTAAAATGCAAGCCAGTTACTTGGCCAAATGTATATCCAGCACCCCTAGGCGATATGCCCCCAACCATAATGATCATCAGGGTTAGACCACAAGAGATCACACATGGGTCCCTCATGAGGAACTTCTTGCACACGGTCAAAATTCCGTAACTGAAGGAGACAACCCATCATGGAGACAAAAAATTTCAAATTCAACCTAGAGAATTACAAGATAAGAAATTTAGCATAAATAAGAATAGAAGTACTTGTTAGCAGTAAAAGTTAAGGCAAGATTTAAATATTCACCCCCAAACACCATCCACCCCAAAGTGAAAAAAAGAAAAAAAAAAAAGGAATTAGGAAGGACACTCAAATAATATTACATTAAACCACTTGACAAGGACGGTGTAAAAAAATCAATAAGCCCATTACAAATACATAATATACTAAATGTGATGAATTTGAAATTAAATATTAGTCTTAATATATGTTTCAGATTATTTAATATTATTATTTTTTTTAATACTTAAACAAGTTATATTCTAATTATATTTCAATCTAAAATAATAATTTAATAAAAATTATACTCTTATGCAATGCACGGATATCAACCTAATTTATGAATAATATAAAGAAAATTAGCATGTTCCTATTCACATGACCAAAATTATACCATAATTTGAGGAGGCAAACTGTAAAACACCGACGTAATTTTCGATTCCCCTAGCCCCGTGTAATTTCCAAATCCCCAAATTGGCCTCCTAATTCATGGTTTCCTCGATTTCCACCCCACCCGCGAATTTATTTCTCCTCATTTCCTTCGTCTTCCCCCTGGTAACAATGTGTTAAATCAAGGTTTGTGTCTTAATTTTTCATCCCCTGGGTTTAATCATTCTTTTGGGTTTATTTCTGATATAATTGAGAATTGCTCAATTCATCTGATATTTCTTTATCTTTCCGGCAGCCTTGATGTTGTAGTTTCTCTGTTGTGTTGATTGAAGAAGCAAGACGAAGCAGGTGACTTTTTGATTCTGCTAGTATTATTTGCCTTTGAATTCTGATTATTAATCAATTCTTGAGTTTCCTTTTTTCCTTTTTGAATGAATTTTACAGGTGAAGAAGACAAAGAGGTGGTATTTCGTGGTTGGAAGTGTTTATGCAAGGGGGCAAATGTGGGCTGCAAGTGCCATTAACAAATTGCCAAGGAGAAGTCCTCCTATGCCCGTTCGATATCTTGCATCATCTGAAGTATTTCTGCAGCCATTTGATGTTAATGAAGTTCTGAGTGCTGAAGCTAATAATTCAGGAAGGGTCATTTTGGAGTCTTCAATGGGCAGAACGAACGCAACGGCTAGCAAAATTTTCAGGAATAAAAAAGATAAGTAAGTATTTATCACGAAGCAGTAAAATTTTAATTCAACATGTGGAATATGTTTGAGTCAAAAGTTCTTTTCAATTCCTTTCGAACAAAGGAACAGAAGAAAAGAAAAAAAAGGGTTATTTTCAAGTAATGATCTTATCTTTTGCTCTCACTTAATAATTTCGTTGCCACTGTTACTCATGCTTGTTGTTTTTGAACATCCCATTATGATATAGTTGAGCAAGGATAGGTTTGTTAAGTTGACTTCTATGAAAGATGGGCTAGTAATCATAAGAAAATCAACCAGCTGTTCGTTCATAGTGCTTAACAGAAATCTGAGCCTGTTTACATTAAATAAATGGATAGATGCTTGCACAAAAATTACCCGTTTTTGGTTCAAACACACTATGCTTGTGTAAGCTACTTGCGCTTATACATGTACCATTTGACACTCAAGAAAAAGGCCTTGCGAAAACTATAACATATGGGGATGTAGCCATATGGAGTGGATTGTTGGAATCTTTATGCTTCTAGTTTTACTACAAATCAATCATTCTGCATTTTCACTTGAAATCAATAAAATTTTTTCTGGAGTTTGTAACTTAGGTAGAGCCTTGCTGCATATATTTGCTTCACAGCCTCATACTTGTGAGCTCTTAACAGTTGATCATAAATGTTTGCAAACTTTTGAAGCTAGAAGGATTGACTAGGACAGTATGCAGAAATTGTTGCTTCCACTTCACCTTACAGATTATCAAAAGTTTGAGACAATATGTTGAATCATGGTTTCTCCCTTCAATCATTCATGCAATATTAAGACAACGATTAACAAATTCTCTCTGTATATATTTAGTTGTTTTTCCCTAGATACTACAATTAGTGTGAATCAGTCACTTTGTGTTAAGATTGTTCTGTTCATTTTTCATGTAACAATTTAATTTAGAGTGGAAGAATAATTTGGAATTTTTCTATGTCTTAGTTAATTTATCTTTCTAATCTCAGTACTACATGTTAATTCTACATACTTCCTTTAGCACTCAAATGTCTTAGTGTACTTTTTTCTCATTCATTGGGTCAGGATCATTATGCAGTTCTTCCTTATGATTTTCACATTTGATAAAGTTAAATTCTCATTTATAGTTAAACAGAGTTTATTTGCTTTTTCTTTTCTTTCTAAATTCCTATTAATGAAAATTTTTGCTTTCTAGTAAAGAGAATACAGGAAGAGCATTTGTCCCTAAAGGACACCAAGAAAGTATGCCATCAGATCTTTCCTTGAATCAAACATCCAGAGTATTTGGAAACAAATTTCACACTTCATACATGACCCCATGTCATTATAGTTCCCAGTGCTGTGGTACTCACATGAAAGAAGTAAAAAGCAAGGTGCTTAATAGTTTTGTTTGGCTGTTGTTTTTTGAGTTTATTTGACTGAATTGTTCTCTTTCTATCTACCATTTTTTCCTGGCCTTTAAATTCCTTGATGCTGCAGATATCTTCTTTTCCTTCTTTTTTAATTTTTGCCGTGTGATTTGGCTATTGTGGCTTTTTCTGTTTGAAAGCCTAAGAAATAACAACTTATTTTTCATGCTATTCACAGTTCTTGGGATCACTTCCAGAGTATGTCAAGATAGTGGAAGTTGGTCCAAGGGATGGATTGCAAAATGAGAAGGGAATTGTACCTACTGCGGTAAAGGTTGAGCTAATAAAAATGCTAGTTTCTTCAGGATTGCCTGTAGTTGAGGCCACTAGTTTTGTCTCACCAAAATGGGTACCTCAGGTAAACAAAAATTATCTTGCTATCAAATGATGATAGGCATGCATATTTCCAAGCGTTTTCTCTTCAGCATTTAGCCAAAAGGTGTTTTTCTGTTTTTAAGTGTTCAGAATTGTTCCTTCTCTTCAAAATTGCTTAGAGTACTTATCCTCTGTGTTGCGGAACCTTTTTAAATATGAACTGCCTTGAATTCTGCTCTTCTCTTTGTGCTGCCACTTTTCCTTTATATTATGTTGTCATTTTTGCTTTAGTCATTTAGCTTGCTGTAACTTTACTAGTTGATATGGTAGTAGGTAAAAACATAAGGAGGAGAACAAGGTACCAATGAGTTGATTACCTGATTAGTGATGTGAAGAACAAATATGTAATGGATTAGCAAAAATTGCGAAACAAAGCTTTGTCTATGTCTAGGAAAATTTCTTCCAATTATACGGAAGTCGATGTCTTCCAAAACTTGGAAAGTGTTTGTAAAGAATAGAATTGGAAAACTTGTTTTCTGGATTCTAGAAATTTTTGTTGAAACACATGGCTGGATTCACTGCCCCCCCCCCTCCCCTTTTTGCTTCCAAATACATTCACATTCTCTATTCCAGTCCAACAGATAGAGAATAAGCATTCTCTTATTATTCTTTCTTTTTATCCAATATTATGGGTATAAAGTTAACTGGATATTCAAGATATCATAGTAGAAGAAGTCATTGTCAATAATGTTGAAAGATGAAGTACATTCAACCCAGTCAGCAATAGAAGAACCTATTAGGTTCTGTTGATACTAAATTACCTTGTTGAATTTTTATGGGAGAATTATTTTGGAGGCTTTTTAAGGTACGCCCTTTAGTATGTGGGAGCTTTGTTAAAATACAAGATATATTAGATAGAAATCAGGTTGTTGAATATAATCTCCTTCTGTTAAGACTCAAATCGGATTGCGAAGCGAAATGGGAACTTAGAGCAAGACTGTGAAGACTTGCTCATGTTTTGAAATTGAATGATTTTCTAACATATTACGCTTTTGCATGCTAATCAATCTAAAACATTATCGAAAGGAAAAGGCTAGTTTATCATTGCATTGAGAAATACAATTGTTACTAAATATGTTACATGAAAATGGTGCCTTGTAATTCTTTTAGATGTGCATGTGCTAAAGATACAAACTACGTTACTTTAAGGCAGTAAGCCCATTCTACTGAAAAGGGAATGTATTTCTTAAAATAGTCTAGTAATGGTATGGAGTGTATTTATTTAGTTTTGACCTATTACTTGTGGTGGATAAAAAGTAATCAATTGAATTGATATTTTAATTCTCTTTAATTCCTTTTCTTCTTGCACGGTATCATTTTTCTTTAATTATTAGGTACTCCTACTAAGCAATCATGTTGAGATGTGCCTGGTAAAAATATTTGATTCGCTTTCAAAAACTATTAGATTGCTACCACTTTATTCGGTAGCAACAGTGTTCTCTTTATAAATTTAAGACTCTAAGAGTGAAGGAAGACTTCTCCACATAAAAGACGTCTACCTGGAGTTCCGAAGTGTATTCTGGGCTATATTGTTTATTTTGCTAAATCTTTTCATACACATTGTAAAATGTTCAATCATGTGCACTCCTAGTTAGATAATAACCTCATAAACCTGTGATTCAGAATTTTCCTTGTGGCAAAACATCTTCAACTTGTCACTGTAGGTAGCATCTTAATCTTCCATTACATTCCAACTTGCAACTTCACATTATTCTTTAAATCTGGATAATTGCTTCAGTGATTTTAGGTCATGTATAATTAGGAGTCGAGTTGCTTCAGTTATTTTAAATCTGGATTATTGCTTCATCGGGTTGACCTTAGGATCAAGTGGTGGAAGCGATAGGGGATGGAAGAATAGCCTTTGTCAATAAGATAGTTCAGGCGGATGACTGGTTTTTTGATATGGATTCGGATTCAGATACTATGTGGAGAAAGATGACTCAATGTATTAGGATAGTAGCTAAGGAAGTGTTTGGTGAATCTAAAGGAAGAGTATCTCTAAACAAGGACGTGTTGTGGTGGAACAACAAAGTGAACGAAGCTGTAAGGAGTAAAAGAGAGTGCTATAGAAACTTAGGGAAATGCAGGAGTGATGAGAATTTTAAGGAATACAAGGTTGTGAGAAGAAAAACTAAAGAGGCTATTAGAAAAACAAGATCCACAGTTTACAAGGATTTATATGAAAAGTTGGATACTAAAGATGGGGAGAAGAATATATATAGATTAACGTGTTTCAGGGAGAAGAAGACGAGAGATATCGGTGTGGTGAAATGTGTGAAGGATGACAACCACAGAGTTTTGGTTAAAGACGAAGAAATTAAGGAGAGATGGAGGTCCTAATTTGATAAGTTATTTAATGGGAGTCAAGTTCAAGTTCCGAGTGTGGGTAGCCTTGCGATTTCGAACGAAGAGGTTAACCGTGTGTATTCGTCGTATTCAGAAGCATGAAGTCCGAGAGGCTCTTAAAAGGATGAGACAAAAAAAGGCAGTGAGACCGGATGGTATACTGATCGAGGTTTGGAAGTGTTTAGAAGAGAGTGATCTAGGGAGAGAGTGATTGAACAGAGGTTAAGGGGCATTATACATATTTTAGATAATCAATTTGGTTTTATGTCTGGGCGTTCCATTACGGAGGCAATTCATTTATTACGACAGATAATTGAATATTATAGGGAAAGAAAGAAAGATTTACTAATGGTATTTATTGACTTGGAGCAAGTCTATGACAAGGTGCCTAGAGAAGTAGTTTGGTGGGTGTTGGCCAAGAAAGGTGTATCGCTAAAGTATATTGCTTCCATTAAAAATATGTATGAGGGAGTATGTACAAGTGTAAGGAGTTGCGTTGGAGTGACTGCAAAGTTTCCTATTATTATCGGGGTGCATCAAGGATCAACGCTTAGTTCTTTCTTCTTTGCGTCTGTTATGGACGAGTTGACCTGTACTATACAGGAGGCTGTGCCATGGTGTATGTTGTTTAATGATGACATTGTGTTGATTGATGAGGCTGGAGCTTGTGTAAATGCTAAATTGGAATTGTGACGATAGACATTGGAATTCAAGTGTTTCAGAATTAGTAAGAGTAAAACAGAGTATATGGAATGTAAGTTCAGTAGTAGCAGAAATATAGCTCAAAGGATAACTTTGGATGGTAGAGATATACCAGTAGGTGATTGCTTATGATACTTAGGATCTGTTATTCAGAAAGACGGAGAGTTCGATGGCGACGTTGCACACCGAGTTACTGCAAGTTGGTTGAAATGGAGGAGTGCGACTGGTATTCTATGTGATCGTAATATACCATTGAGTTTAAAGGGAAAGTTCTATAGAACAGCCGTAAGACCTGTTTTGCTATATGGCATGGAATATTGGGCAATTAAAAGGGGTCATATTCACAAAATGAAAGTAGCTGAAATGTATATGTTATTTTGGATGTGTGGATATACTAGAAAGGATAGAGTCAGAAATGAGACCGTTAGGGAAAAGGTGGGAGTGACATCTATTAAGGAAAAGATGAGAGAACGTCGACGCTTGCGTTGGTTTGAACATATACAGAGAAGACCGAGGGATGGTCTTGCTAGGAGGATTGAGAGAGGGAGGTAGGGAGGCAGGATAGGTTAGACAGAGGTAGAGGCAGGCCTAAAACGACATTGATAGTGGTGATTAGGAGAGATATGTCTTTGTTAGATTTGGATGAGAGTATGACGGTTGATAGAAGAAAGTGAAGAGAGAGGATTTATGTGGATGACCACATGTTACTTGGTATTGGTTTATATAGTCAACCCCAAGTTTCTTGGGACTAAGGCTTAGCTTGTTATTATTGTTGTATAATTAGGAGTCGAACCATGGAAGTTTCTCATTTCCTTTTCATTGAATAGTTCATTTACTTCCTCAAATATAAAGCATGCTTAACTAAATTGCAGCTTGCAGATGCAAAGGATGTTCTCAAGGAAATTCAAAGTATTGAAGGTGCAAGCTTTCCAGTTTTGACACCTAATCTCAGAGTAGGTTTCCTTCTCCTCGTCTGAGAAAAATTGAGTAGAATTTTGAAACTCGAAAGCAGTATTGTTTATAAACTTTATTTTGGCTTTGATGCAGGGGTTACAAGCTGCCGTTGAAGCTGGGGCAAAGGAAGTTGCTATCTTTGCTGCAGCTTCTGAATCCTTTTCCATGTCAAATATAAATTGTAGCATTGCAGATAGTCTCAGTCGTTACCGTGAAGTTGCTCTTGCCGCAAGAAATCTCTGTATTCCTGTTCGGGGGTATGTCCTGAGTTCATTAGATTTTATTATTCTGGCAAAGAGATCACTTGAGGTTCACATCTACTGAATGATATATAATCCCCCAAGTATTCTGAAAATATTGAAATTTAAATTTGATTGGTGATGTTTGATGTTTTGAAACCATGAGCAATATATGATATCAGATTCACAAAAAGAGAATAAGTGACTAGAGATGCTAACATTCAAAAGTAGGTTTTAGGGGTATATGTTATGAAAAATATATGCAAGTAATTTGGAGATGTAGGTCAAATCATTCAAATGTAATTGGTAGTTGCTACACTTTGATTCACAGCTTATGGTCTGTTTATTCTACACTCTACTTGAGTTTCATTGTTTTGTTATAGTGAGCTGAGGTTCCTTATTTTGCTTACAAAGCATATGCTTTTGTAAGTTTTGCATTTGAATTCTAAAACTGACTTTTCTTTGTTGCACAAACATGTAAAAATGGCCCTTAACTTGTCCAGATTTATCAAAATTTACCCACGGAATGCTGTAGATATGTTCAGAAAGTCTCTGGATTATGCCAGGTCCAGTTGAACCCTGATGTATGATCCTTCCTGCAATGTTTCTGCTTATAAATCATATGCTTTTGTGAGTTTTACATTTGAATTCTAAAACCGACTTTCCTTTGTTGCACAATCAAAGTAAAAATGCTCCTTAACTTGCCTAGATTTATAAAAAATTTATACAATGAACACTGTAGATATTTTCAGAAAGTCTCTGGAATATGCCAGATCCAGTTGAAGCCTGATGGATGACCATCCTGCAATGTCTCTGCATTCCAATTTGTTCGATATCCATCCACCCCCCCCCCGGGCCCAAAAAAAACCAAAATGAGCACACGCATCTTTTTTCCCCCCCTAAATGCTTGGAGAAAGCATGTATATTTTCTACAGCATACTGTTTTGTCAGGTATATATCATGCGTGTTAGGCTGTCCAGTGGAAGGAGCAGTACCTCCATCAAAAGTAGTTCATGTGGCTAAGGAACTTCTGGATATGGGCTGTGCAGAGATTTCCCTTGGTGATACAATTGGGGTTGGTACCCCTGGTATTACATGTCTCTCTCATGCCTGCTCTATTTTCTACATTCTGTTTAACATATGGCATCTTTATCTAATAATGAAACAGATTTATCTTCCGTGTCTTCTATATCTGTTGAAATGTTTGTTACTATGTTTTGATGAATCTCCTAACTTCCTCCCCTAGACTAAATTCCCGACATATGAAAGATCAGTCCATCAAATTCGCAAACAAATGCTAAAGTCATGGGGAAAAAAAAATGCTCTACTTTTTGTCCTTTATGGTCCAAGGAGCACGGGTTGGATGCAAACTATAATTTTAGCTTTGGCCTGAAAGAGAAATAACATGTATGGGGGGTAGACTACATTAGTAGTCCTTCATTTACATCCCACATTACTGGGACCTGAAAACTCAATTCATTTCAAATTTTCTCTGTCTTTTCATTTGTCTCAATTCAACCTTGCTATTTTATTTTTAAGTGGTCAATTTTCGTTGATAAAGGAAGAAATTGTATTATTTTATTGTGCCCCCCATACTTGCATTTGGAGAAAGTTGGAGTATCTGTGGTAACTAGTCATTATCTTAGATTGACACAATATTTGCATAATATTCCCATTCACGTCAAATGAATTTATGAGTTTTATGGCAAAGTAGATTGTTCAAAATTCAATTGTCTTGAACAATATTTTGTCCAAAAATATCACCTTAAATAAATCAAATTTAGAACATTTTAACCATGAATCCAAGGTTATGTGATAGATATCACTTGCACTATAATTTTCCTTACATTCTTCCTTGACTCTTAGAAGAATTAGGAATCCTTTGGAAGTGATTTAGAAGGTTCATTAGAACTGCTTCAAATCTCACTTCAAAAATGTCGAATAAAATTTCCGAAAAAGCAGTAGATGTTAGCTCCCTAACTTTTGAAAGAAAATTTGCTCTATCTCAAAGCAATTTAAATTCCATAACTGACCCTAAAATCCTTATGTTCTTTTCTTCCCTGAATGACCGAAAGTGTTTGAAACCAGGCGTTCATGGAATTCTTCCTCCCTTGCACTTAAAAATTGTAAAATTCATTTGTGTACATTTAACATGGTATATGAATGATCCCACTTTCTCAATAGAATAACTGCATATGTTAATGCCCAAGCCTCCTAGTTATACGGCAATGAATGATGAGGTGATGATTCATCTCAGTACTAGATATTTATCTAGAATCTAGACTAAGCTTTACAAGTACTTCTATGCGCAACAAGTAATTTATATTGTTTGTTACTGATAACGACCATCAAGTCAGAACCTGAGTTTAACACTAGGTTGGGTTGGGGTGGAAGTAAAATGGAGGGTAAATAAATGTGAATTGGAAATGATACGTTCAAATTCTGTGGTTAGGATCGGAATGTGGAGGGGAAGTAAATTAGAAAGGGTATTACTTCCTCTCAAAATCAACATTTCTTCCCCTCCCAAATTGGAGGGATTAGGAGAGGGAAAATAAGTTGAAGACATTTATGACAAGATTGCATTTTCTTTTAGCTTTAAAAGCTGAATAAGAGAGAGAATGAGGGATTAAAAGGTTGGGTAAGTTAATAATCCTCTTTCATCTCCCTTCCCCCTTTCCCGCTTCTTCTCATGCAAAACAAAAAGAAAGTCAAAAGAAATACTTTCCTTGACTGAACTATTTGTTCCCTCCTCCTGCAAACGAAACTATGCCTAAAGGAGATCTTAGCTTTTGCATTATCCAGTCCGTTGAAAATAAATGGTGATCATCACTTGAAATAAAATATAAATCATTTGGGAACAGAACAATCTGGAAAGATCAACCAAACACGATCTAGAACTCTTCCTTAAGCATCCTATAAAGGAAGTAAGAAGGTTGGATGGTGAATTGACTCATTGAATTCCTTATCTGCTGGGTCTCTTGGGTTTACACTCCAAGTAATGGATCCACCATATGGAGAATAAAACAAACAGATAAGTTTTGTGATAAAAATAGGGAATTGTAGATATTAAGGAATGAAGTAGGAAGTAGGAAGAAGACAATGCCAATTGCACTGATTTTTCTAGAAATGATGTAACTAGCATCTGCAAGGTTGTATGAAGAAGTGGAAATAAGATACTTGGCCAATGAATATTCAAGTTATTGTATATGACATTTACATGCCAGCTCTAAGAATCCCAACCATTTTATTGCAAGTTGTACTTGTTTCATTGAATGTCACAAGGAAACTGCCTTAATTATTTTCATGCTAGCTACTGTACAGTTTTGCTGGCACCAAGGCTGTGCCATGGGTTGTCTTTTGGAACACATTTAGACGAACCGTGATTATTGTGGCGTAGCCAAGATCGAGCCGAAGTTACACCTGCATGCTTGTATGTCTGTGTTGCAATCACAAACAAATGCAAAATGGCCATGCAAATAAATGCTTTAGAGGCACCACAAGTGTGGACAAGATCTCATTTCAATTATAAATGTTCATGTACGAAGAATTTGCAAAAGTCTAGATGGGGTGTTTTGGAGGGGGGGGGAGGCACTTTAGATAATGACCGACTGACTTAGACAATGTTTGCTCATTGCCGATTAGCTAATTTCTTCACTTCCCATAATGATGTTGGTAAAAAAGACCCCATGTAATAGCAATAGACACCATTCTTTCGAAGAGGTGGGAAAACTTTGTCTATTTCCTATACTTTTTTCTGTAAATAGTTAGGGCGTGAAACTTCACATGGGCAGTCCTATAGACCTTAAGAAAAATACAAAAATACTTGAAAAGCTTAACTACAAATATACATAATCAAAACGAAGCTTGGACTGTCATGGACGCTAGTGCTGGTCTGGGCACTGGTCTCAGGGCTGGTCTGTGCATTAGGCGCTAGTGCCTGATTTGGGCGCTGGGGTTTGGTCTGGACGTCGGGTATTGGTGCCTGGTCTGGGCATTAGTGCCTTATTTGGCTCTGGTCTGGATGATGGTGTTTGGATGGAATCAAGATTCTACGAGGGAGGAGAGTGTCTGACAGCTACTGCTAACTGCACAAGGTAGCACAAGAATGAAGAGAGAGCGCGGTGGGGGGGGGTGGGGGAGGTTATTTGGTGGAGAAGTATTCAGTCACTATCCGTTTGCATCCCCCTCCCCAAACCTCTTGGTTAAATAGGATTAATGGACCAGATACTCTAATACATGGTCTGTTTCTTGTCCAAGCACATGCCTTAACATTTTGTTTCCTGAATTTACTTGGTTTTCATAAGCTGACATGGATATGTATCGCAGGCATTATTCATTTCTCACCTTTGCTTCACTTCCTGAGTTGCAGTCAAACAAGTTTATAGTTGTATGATCTGCAAAGTGGATGTTAACTTTGTTATGCACTTATTTGTAATTCTTTCAAAGCCTTTTGCATAACTCTGATCTCTTTTTTCTTTCCTTTACGAGAGGTACTGTTTTTTCAATGCTTGAAGCTGTCACTGAAGTTGTCCCTGTAGAGAAGCTTGCAGTCCACTTTCATGACACTTATGGGCAGGCTCTTTCAAACATTCTTGCATCCCTGCAAGTAAGCTATTAATTATTTTCATCTTGATTTCTACATTGAATTTATTTTCTACATCAACATAAAAGTGTCCTTTCTTTTTGTATATTTTCATGGTTTATCCTCTGAAATCTCCAAGAGCTGGCTGTCAAGTTTACTTTTCTAGGAACCAATAAGAATTCTCCAAAAGGGACATATAGGAATGCTTGTACTTATGAAACTTGATTTTTTTTTTCTCTCTTCATTAAGAGAAAAAAAGGAAAATATTTCTTATGATAGGTGTAAGCAGAATCACTCACTCTTGGGACTGCTTTTGTTATTGACCTGGTTGGTGGCTTGGGATTTACTTGGTCTTATAATACCAGAATTTGTGATTACCGATTATAAGTCATGTTATGGTTTTGGGGTAAAAGAAATTTTCTATAGGAATGTGAGCACCAAAATGCAATGTGAAAATTCTCCCCTAATTCTTCAAAAGCTATTTAAAATCTCTTTATTTTTTTTAATTAAATTGAAGTGCATACTATGAGAATTGAAAATTTTATGCATTTCCCTTTTGCCATTTCTCGCATGTATCTTCAGAAATATCTTAGAATTTTTTAATTTTAAGTATCCTAAAGATAATTTATAGTTTTCTCCTTATTCGTTACTTCTATCTTTGGAGAATCACTAGGCATATAGAAGATATAATTTGCCTAGATAAGTGATTCAATGTACAATTTTTATGACAATCCGGTCGATAACATTATTTTCCTACAGAACACTAGAGTTGTTTCCTCCTCTTCCCCCCATTGGATGCATTTGTACTTTCATGCCTACATGTAGTTTATGTATCATGGAGTAGGTTATATGCCTTGATTTTTTTTGATAGTCTCCTCTATAAATATGACAAACTCCATGATCTTTCCTTGCTCGTTTGGTCACAGTAGGAATGTGACTTGATTTTTCAACGTCAGTTTTGTTGTGTCATCAATTAGCTGATAAGTGATCTCTTTGGACTGAACAGTGTTGAATCTAATGGGAGAGGCATTGAATATCTGTCAACTGTTTTTTCAATGCATAGTTTTGACATTTGCAATAAGAAGTCCCACAATTCTTATTTTTGTACCACAACATAAGTGGTGCTTTCCTTTGCGTGATGTCTCACTGAGATTACAGTTATACTGGATTAGAATGTCAAAACAGCTTGACATGAAAAATTTAAACTCACTCATGTATGGCCTTATTATTTTCTCAAATTTTATAGTGAGTTATCCATTTGAACTTTCAAATAATTGCTACCTGGCCTTTGAATTGCGCATATTATATTTGCCTAAGAATTTAGACATTGCTGCCACCTGGAGTACTGAAAATGATTAATTAACAGATGGGTATCAGCACAGTGGATTCCTCAGTATCTGGTCTTGGGGGCTGTCCGTATGCTAAAGGTGCTTCTGGGAATGTTGCTACTGAGGATGTTGTTTATATGCTCAATGGATTAGGTGTTAAGACAAATGTTGATCTCCGGAAGGTCATGTTGGCTGGGGATTTCATCTGTAAGCATTTGAGTCGTTCTTCTAGTTCAAAGGTTGCTATTGCCCTGAGTAAGGTCACAGCTCATACCTCCAAGCTTTAAGGTACTTCTGATTTTTTTTAACAGAATGAAGTGATAGGTATTTAGAGCTACGTTAAATGGGAATTGTCTTTGTACGATTTCCAATGAGAGATGAGGAAACCCTGAACTGGGGGTGGGGGGGGGAAGTTCAGATGATTGATAGACACACTCAGAATAACTTATATATTGCAAATAAAATGCTGTACGGCATATGTTGTCAATCTTGGTCTCTCCCTGTTGCTGTCTCATCAGTTGCAGTTTTGGTTCAAGTTACTGGTATGGCTTAAGAGCACTTCACAAAAAATTCATTGCGTGTTGTTTCCATTACTTGAAAACAATAGAAATGATCAGAAAGGACTGGCAAATGAAAAGAGAAGGAAAAGAGTCATATATATATATATATATATATATATATATATATATATATATATATATATTAATATACATAAATGTTATTCCGCCTCCTATGTTGGATAAGAAATGGTTAGTTCCTGTAAATTGTGCATATGGGAGAAAGTTCTGTAACATTGATGTCCAGTTCTTCACTTTCGACTGTTCTATCTGATTCTATTGGGTTAGCAGTTGACAACAAAAAGAGCATACTCATTTGAGACTTGATGTTATAATATACAGAAGATAGATCCTATTCTGGTATGTAGAAGTTCTATTTAATTTTTATGTTCTGGCTCCATATTCAACACAGCATATAATAATAATAATAATAATAATAATAATAATAATAATAATAATAATAATAATAATAATAATATATATTTTTAATCAACTAAGGTTGTAACCATTTAGAACTTTGATACGTAAGGTCATGTTTTTGAACATGAATCTACCACTTTTAAAAAATGTGATATATTGAAGTAATGCCAAAGCAGTAATTGGGAGAGGAAAATCTATGAAGAAAGACAGGGAATTCATTTTCTTTTTCCCTTTAACTTGTCATATTTCAAGGTGAAGTGTATCTGATGTTTATATGGGATCGTTAACTATTATTCAAGGCCAAGGCTTGATGTTGTCATGGTGCATGCTGTGAATTTGGGGCACTATAGATACTAGAGACAGTGAGTACTTGCTGTTAGTTATTCACGGAAATAATTTCTATCCTTACAGACAAAGATCAGCAACGTTTTATGGGCTAGGCTATGGTAGGTTGTTAGCAATTCTTGCTGTTTCATAGAGCCTCCCTTTACTGTATCTATCGTAAATTGATGTGTGTGTGTGTTTAGTGTTTTTGCTTCTTTATGAATTTCTTAGGTGTTTGATATAACACTCTCATATGAGTTAGGAAGTGATATCCTCCACATCTGTAGGGATTTTTTGGGTTACTGAATGAAGCAACACCGGAATTAGTTGTATCAAAGTTTTAAAATGCATGAATCCAGGATGAGGACTACTGACTCCAGTTTTTGCTTGAAATAGAATAAGTATTAGTTGATTCATTGTTTTAGTGTACCAAAGTTGGGCCAACCATATAATAATTAGATCGGTCTGTGTTTTAATGAAGCAAAAGTGGATCATGTTCATGGTTAAAATCACCACTTACTAGGTAAAGGATATGGGTTCAATGCACCTGCGTACCCCCTGGTGCATCCTTTCCTCACTCCTCCCTCCACCCCACCCGGGGAAAAAAAAAGGGTCAAGCAGTGATGAATTTATCCTAATTACAAGCGTATGAAATTTGATAGGAAGACTTTCCATCACATCTAATTCTTTTAACCTTGTTGGGGTTTAAAAATTGATTTCCTTCCAGACAAAATTTTACTCTTTTTTTTTTGTGTGTGTGTGTGTGGTGGGTGGGGTGGGGGGGGGGATGTGGTTTGGCTTTCATGTCCATCTGTTCCCCTGTGGGTTGCTATCAGTCTATATTGATTTTTTATTGACATTTGTTTATTGAAATTGGTACTTATTTCATGTTTTAAAATACACAATAACACGAAAGAAATCGGATCATACATAGGCATGCACATGAGCTCACCCATGTATGATGGACGGTTCCAAGGTTATGATATAGTTTCTATCTCCTGCAGTGGGATGAGTCATTCAATCTCAAAACTTGAATCCTAATGTGAATGTTCACGAAAGTGGAGAATTGTTGATAAAAGTTCTGTGACATGACATGTTTTCTCTAGATAATTTGTTTCATTGTTTCAACATGTATTTTAATGTATGAAGATAATTGTATGCTGTACACTACAAGAATTACAAGTGTGTATGCCGGTGGTTGATTTCTCTCCTTGTGCTCCATTAGAAGCGGGAAATTTTTATTCAGTTCAATGTTCATGATGTTATTATTTATGCTGCATTGGATAATGATTCTTTTATCCCTGAAGGTTGTCAATTATTAGATGCTTTAATTGCTTAGATCATGTTTCTTTACAGCAGTGCACTGCTGTTAAAAATTTTATCGTAGTAATATATAGTGGAGTAAACATTTAAGGAACATGTAGGAATAAAGATGTTGCAGTCGTATCTTCATCTTTCATACATCCAATAAAGAAGCCTAGTGCCTTTCTGACAGGTGAATAGTTGTACAAGGGGATAAGTACACTGGGATGGAGTCCTCAAAATAGGGCTGGAGGTCTTTGAGCACATTTTTTTGTCTTTTTTTGTTTTGTAGATTCTGGAAAGCTTAAGTGACTATAGTCGAGATAAAAATGAGTATTTACTATTTGATTGTTTGTGCTAAAGGTCAATAGGCAGACAGAATCTCTTAACAGATTTTTCTGGCTAGAGTCTGGAAGGCTTTAGACTCTGGCATGTAGGGTGACAATAGTTTTGAGTTTCACCGACTCTCTTTACCGTTGTATATTAGATCAATACTATGTTTCTGTTTCTGTTACAAATCTACTGCTCAATAAATTGCTTAGTCAGATTCAAGGCTCTGTTACACGTAAACACGATTCTTGTTTTTGCTATTGCCTACTATTACAAGGAAGAAAGCTATCCTACATATCTTTTGGATTGCATACACACAATAAAGAATTAGTTTATGTTGACATTTCTATCGTTGGAGATCAACATTAGGATTTCCAACTTCTAAGGCTTGTTTAGGGAAAGCTAAACCAAATCAAACTTAGCTAATGATGATTTTGTTCGTAGTTGTAGGCACACTCAAATTTTGTTTGAATCATTTTGGATGTATTGGATTCATAGACACCTTTAATCTTGGAATGGTCAGAAATCCATTTCCAACTAATCCATAGATTTAAACACACTAAAAATTACTTCAAATTATTATCACTCAGTTATACAAGTTCTTCAATATTGTAGAAATGATTATTTTTTCCTGTACAGTATTGTTTCTAGTGGTTATAACTTCTGAGATTGCAAACTCCAATATTTGTTCTTGGAACTTGTGAAAAAGTTTTTTGACTGTGGAGCATTGTCTGTACCATCTTGATCCTTCTCAAGCGGATATTTCTATGGCATTGAAGGAGGACAAGAATTGATTGGTGGTAAGAGAATGGCTATTGATGGCTCTGTACAAGTTGGAGAGGACTTGTGTATTAATTCAGGCATTTAGTAAACGGATGGCTTAGAGCAGAGGTGGTTCACTAGATGGTGAAGAACCTGGCAACTGGCAACCAAGGGTCAGATGCAATTAAGGCCTTTTTTGGACATTAAGATAGGAATGATCATTTCTATGTGTGAACTTGTCATTGGCTTCTTTACTAAAATTTTCTATGAAACTGGTTTTACTAGATCAGCAATGTCTTCCTGTCAAGGTAAATTCTGGGCCTCTGTTACTGTTTTGAGTCGTCCTGAGTTGGGTATGAATTTGTTTTTCTTCTGAGCAGCTCTCGGGATATTTGTATTCTGGGGTTTTTGGTAATCCAAACTAGTGGGGACAAAGACATTATGACTTACAAGAGGCCCTATTTTAATGCTTCTCATTTTGCATCTGCCCTTTGTCTTCACGTTCATCCTGTATGATACAGACCAGTTTCATGTGAAAAAGTGTACTTTCTGAATCTCTAGTGGGTCATAAGCTGTGATCTATCATAGGAAAAAAGCAATGCCACTTTCTGAATCATAGAGGATTCTTGTCCAAGAGATGGCTATATGCTAGTCAAAGGGATTCTTGTTTAGTTGCATGGCATTCTCAACGCCCCCCATTTTAACTGGTAATTCGGCCACCTGATTTTGACTCTCGTTTAGAGTGGGCATCAAGAATGGGACCTTTTTTTTTCCCCCTTACTTTCCTTGCCCAAGAGATGCAAGAATTGCAAGATAAGGAAAGAAAGCATTCTTCAGTTAGTTCGGCTGGGGGTCTATTGTGGCATGTGAAAAGTATTTGTTATTCCAAGGCACTTGCGGGTTCCAGTTTGATTGATCAGTGCTAGGATTTCTACTTCAGCATTCAATATTTATTTAGGTTTGGTATGACAAAATTAAATATATAAGTATGGAATTAATTATAATTTATTTTTATAATTATATATTTTAAATGAAAATATATTTAAAATTTAAGTCTAAATACTTTTTAATACACTTAAAATTTATAGTAAAATTTTAATATATTTTAATTAATTAAGTGATAATTTTTTATCTTACTATTAAAGTAATTAAATACTTAATATTATTTATTATTAAATAAATTTAATTAATTTTAAATATTAAATTGAGTTATTAAATAAACTTATTGTCATCCACATTAGGAGTTGAAGTCTATCAGTGGTGGATATGGAGGGAGGTAATTAAGGGTTCGAATCCTTGACTTTCTATAACAGAGAACGAAGGCTTGTTTATTTGGAAGGCCGGCCGGGTCGTCCTTTATTTGGTGATTGTTTTACTTTGAACGTGTTTGTGGGACTGTACGTGTAAGTGTATAAAAATTAGTTTGAGATAAGTTTTGTAAAAAATTATTATAAAATATATAAGAAGTTTTGTAAAAAATTATTTTAAAATATATAAAGTCATGTAAGATTAAGGAAAAAATACGATGTGTTACAAGTAAATATAGTTTTTAAGAAAAAAAAAATATAAAATAATAATATATTTAAATTAAGATAAAATTTTGATTTGAAATGAGATTGAAAAAATTTTAATCCACTTAGAACCTTGAGAGAGGGTAAATTATCTATCCCATGTGGAGAGTTAAAAAAAAAAAAAAAGACTTCAATTACATTTTTACCTTATCAGACCGCTAATAGAAACTGTTTTTTAATCTACATTAAATATAATTTTAAATTTAATTAAACCTATACTGGCGTGAAAGGTTATTGACCAAAGAAAATATGAAATGTTCGGCGGAAATGGACCGTAACGGTAATTTTTAAGATTTACCATCACCAAGGACGGGTACGATAAGATGCTCTACTCCATAGCTTCCCAAAGGTGCAGAAAACCTTAATTGCTTGTCCGGAATAGGACAAAATGGAAAGGAAAAATCACAGTCAACTTGTACTCACGATTATTAGTTGAAACACGCAAAATTTCACCAAGCCTTCAAAATTCTATGGAAGTGGATCGCACATTGATATAGAGGAAATTGAGAAAGAAAGCATGGAATAAATAATCACTTTGCAATTTCTATTTCCGTTAGTCTTTTATATTGCCATCTAAATTTTAAATTTTTTGCAATTGGTATTCAAGATTTTAAAAATTGAAATTTCCACTTCTAACCACCGATACGCTATTATAAATAAATAAATAAACAGAGTGGTCAAACTTGAAAAAATATTGATGTAGATGGCAAATTAAATTAATTTTGAAGGTATAAATAACAGTTAGACAATGTATATAATTGAAATCACAATATGGGAATGTAAAGAAATTAGAGATTACAAAACAAGTATTACAAATACATTTAATTGTGCATATTAAGAAATAAGAATTACGAATTTTGGGGAAATTTGATTTTCGTCCTTGAGGTTTGCAATAATGACATTATTCCTTTTGGGTTTTATAAAATTGCATATGGCTTCACCTAAGGTTATAACCCAAAAGCAGAGAAGGGGTCCTTTCAGAAATTAATGGAATCTCATTGCAAGAAATTCAAAACCTCAACCTCTCGACTTGAGCAATTATTTTTTACTTTGCATGGAAATGCCCTTCCCTCTCTTTGGGAAACAATAATAAAATAAGGGATTAATAACTTAACCATAAAAAAAGAATTGAAGTTTCATCAACTTGAAGCAAGCCAGGCAGAATGAAAGCAGCAAGCAAGAATTCCGCACTTTCATAGTAAGTTATAGTTTGGGGTATTCGTGATTGATTTTACTTAATTTTCAAATTAAATGAATAATTTCGATTTAAAATTTTTTAAATCAAATTAAACTATTTCATTATTGGGTTTGCTTTGTATTAATTTAATTTGATCAGTTTTTAATATGTATGGAGCTCGTAACTAAATAATACAACAGACTGTTATTTGTTAATAGATAGTAATTAAAAAATAAATAATTCATACAATAATTATTAATTAAATTACAATATTATTTTTAAATGTCCCCAGATTTTTCTTCATTAGGCAAATTTTAAAACACCGACTTTAATCAATGATATTTACTATGATCTCAAATATATTACTTAAAACTATCCCATAAGTCAAAAATCATATGAGCTACTATTAAATTCAAGTTCTCTAAAAAAAAAAAAATCAAAACCCCTTAAATTAATAAAATATATCGATTGTATTTGGTTCAATTTCAATACACCTAACCCACCAGGCTGCGTAGTTATATTCCTCTTCCCCTTTAAGTTTTTCTAGTATCCAAATATGCCTTTCAATGGATGTTCTACTGCTAATAAAATCTTGGGGAGGATTGCTGTCTGTTGCCGGTATACATATATAAGACTAAGAGACCCCTCCCCTTTAAATCATTACACGCAATTAATATTGGCTGGATAGTGACAAAGTGGGAGAAAACTTGTTTTAATGCCTTGTTGTTTACTGCTGTTTTTTTTTTTTAAATTACCTTTTGTGTGCTTCCATTTCAGGGCTGTAATTTTGCTTCTTGTCTCAATGTTAATCCAAGAAATGTCATTTATATTCACGTGAAAACGCATCTATTTCTACATGCAGAATGAAGAATTCAGCCCAATAAATTCAAAAAAAAAAAAAAAAAAAAAAAGAAGCACATTTCTATTTAAAATTAAACCAGATCTCAAAAAAAAAAAAAAAAAATCATCTTTTATGTTCATTCTTATATATATATATTCTTCCTATAAGTCAAAGTAAAAATTTGAGAAGTAGCTATTTTTATTTTAAATATATATATATATATATATATATATATATATATATAAAGATTAGAATGTAAATCAAATTTAAAATTTATAGTATAATAAAAATACTTTTAACTAAATAAATTATTATTTAATCACCAACTAGTGTCTAATAAGTAGGTGGAACAAATTGTCTTCCAACTATTTTTACTAAAAAATTTATTTTATTTTGAAATTTCATCCGTAGATATAATTATCACGATATTGTGATATCAGCATGATTAGAGACAGCCTAAAGTCACTCTTTTGACTAATCATTCGTGTTAACAACTTTTTTCCATCAGTAATTTTCGTAATCAAACAGTAAGATGTTAATAATGACAGTTTTTAATCACCTTTTTGTTCCGATTTTAAAAAGTCGTCTCCTGCTTATTACTCATTACTTGAAAAAATAGGGACAAGATATGAAAGCAAATTAATCCTCCTTTGGATATATACTGTGTTTGGCCATCTAAACAAGATTGTTGAAAGGTTGGATTTTTTTTTTGTGTGGTATAAACTTTGTAATTATGTGCTAGTTCTAGAAGCCAACGAGGATAGTAGGGAATTCAATGTGAGGCCTATTACCCGTGCATTGAAATGAAAATGTTTAAAATAAATAAAAAATATAAAAAGTAAATAATTCGCAATTAAAAAGACCATAGATTAAACTCTATAATTTAAAAAATTATAATATTTTTACTAACTCAAGCAGTATATATAATTTTGCATATTAATGATGTAAATAGTCTTAATAGTTTAGACTAACATTATGGTTATAGTCTAGTAATTATATTCTTGTACCTATTATGGGTTCGATTTGCCACCTAACTTGTTAGTACCCACTTTAGAAATGTCTATTAAAGTCATTGAATGTGTAGGTCGTTAATTTCTAAATCGTGTAATATAATTTATCTACAAGATTACAGAAGGAGTGTTTTACTAAAAGTTTTAAAATTTGTGATTTTTGTCAAAAAATATATTCCAAGGGTGATGATGCAGGCGGTAAATTTTAAAGTAGGCTTTCTATTTATTAGATAAAGAAAATTACTAGAATTTTATGATCCTGCTGATGAACTTATTCTAGTTCTAAGAATTGGATCGAATCAATATATCCATACCAATTTGATCCAATTATAGTTGTGTGTCTAGTAACCGCATTCATGTAGCTCTTATAAAGTCAAATTGTGAAAAAAGCTAAACTCAACAAGAACCACAAAAAAAAAAAAAAAAAACGAATCTATAATCTTTACAAACCAATCAGATTTGATATTTATCAATTACAGAATAAGTTGCATTTATACATAACCAAGACAAAATTGAATAATTTTGTTCGTGTTGCTTTTGGCTTGGTAGTTCAGAATATATCATATATTATGAGTATGATCTTGATCATTATTATAGAATTCAATTCTTTTAACTTTTCTATAATAGGTCATGTCATCCATGGGTCGAGAAGTCAATAGAGAAAATCATGAAAATTCTCCAAATATTCTTGAAAATAACTTCACTTGATTGAGATTTTGTTCTTCTCCTTAACACTTTTCTTTGATTGGTTAGATTTCTTAACATATTTTATCTTCTGCAGAAGCAAATTATCCCTCATAAACTCAACAAAAAGTAAACAACAATAACAATATATATTCTGGTCATCTACATTAAAATTTGAACATTGGATTGGAAATATAAGGAATTTAAAGTTTTCTTGTCTTCGGGCCCCCAGCCCTGCTACTGACCCTAAGGCAGTCACTGCCAGAAATTAGAATCAAACAAGAAGAACAGCAGCTGAGGGTCTTTCAATCATTTAATAGGGGCTTGCGGAGACAATGGCAGTATTCAACGACCACATAATGAGTTCCAATTCAACTTTCAATTTCTTTCAAACAAAGGGAAACAAAAACCTCTGAAATAAAAAAAAGAAAATTATCACACACTGATCTTTTTGGCCGAAAGAGAAACCCCACAATAAATAATGCAGCCCAGGTGTGGTGGGTCCTAAATATTTTTGTAATTGTCACAGAAGTTCGCATTTCTCATAAGTGCTCTTGTTTTCAACATAGCATGCAGAAGAAGCAATATCCTTTATATATATACACACATCCACATGCATATACATGCATGATTTGCTTTTACTACATCTTCGTATGTACCATGCATACAATTGTACATATATTGCTGCACGGATGGTTGACACGTGCAGGTTAGATTATGTTGTATTCCTGAATTGAAAAAATAGAGCCGTAATAATATATAAAATTATGATATATTTATGTGTATACATATCTGATCTCTAGACAAGGGCGAGATCCATTCGTGTGTATATATATATATTTGTTGTATGTATATCATGAAAGAGAACTCTACTACTATAGTTCATAAATCGAGATGTACCAAAATCTTTCTGTTGGAAGTGTGTTCTCTGACTTTTGTTTTCTTCTTCTAATTTAGACTAAAAGGAAAGATCCATTTCGGTCCATTTCCCCAATGTTAAGCTTTATAAAATAAAATTTAAAGGAACCCTAAAAAAGAGGCAAACTCCAAGTTGAATAGCTTTATGTGCTGTTGAACTTCTTCAAGGAAGAACTTTTTCCGATTTCCTCTTTTTCTCCTTTTTATTAATGCGATCACTTGCGAACTGGAAGCAGTGAAAAGAAAAGATTGATTGAAAGAAAGCAGATCAAATATTCATTACATCAACGACCATATTAATGGCATAATTAATGGTCACGGAATAATTGGCTAAAAATATTCCCTCAATAAATATTTTTTATTATACAGATTGTTCTTCCAACAAATAGAAGTATTTTCTCACCAAAAAAAAAAAAAGAAATGAAGAACGGGAAAAACTCAGGACTAACTTCCATATACAAAAGTAGGGTTATTTGGAGCATTCCTTTGAAGCTTTGCACCATAGCCTCAAGTATAATAATAAGAGGAAAAAGGAGAGAAAAAAATAGAATAAAAAAAAAAAAACGTAAAAACGTCAGGAAATAAAGGAAAGTGCAGGAAAAATGAAAGAAAATGTCATGCCTTGAATGAGAGAATCAAGCTTTGGTTTTTGTCTGCTACTTATCTGTTGTGTAGAGGATTTGGACCTGTATAGACTTTCCTCTTGTCAACACCAAAAATCTCATCACTATCCTTATCTGCATTTCCTTTGAATCCTTTGTGACCTTTAGCGGCGTTCATCTGGGGAGAGGAGCCAACTTTAAAGCTGCTGAATTTGCCATTTTCTTCAGCATAACATGATGTAGCTTCCATTTGAATAAGCATCAGCAGAAGAAGAGACAACAACGCGAACTCCCTCCAACAACCCATGGTGTTTTTCTTGCTAACAACGCTATTCATGGCATGGGATCCCGATAGTAGATTTGTTGCTTGCTCAATCTTGAAAACCAAAACCAAAGTTGAAGACTTGAAGAAGGCCCGTGAAAACTGAGGTGTTGATGAAATATTCAAGGACCAAGACACCCACAAGGAGAATTGAGAAACTTCTTGTTTGGCTTTGTTTAGATGTGCCTTGAAGTTTGAGGAAGTAGCAAAGTCAATGGTGGGAAAAAGAGGCAATGTGCATAGTTTTTGCTGCCCCTAATTTAAATTTGGAGTAATGTTTTCTTGGAAACTTTTCATTTTTCCTGATTTCAGAGCCAAACTTGCTGCGTAAAGCTCAACAAACAGGGATTCACCACAAGGGTTTTCTTTTTCCTTTTCTCTTTTCTCCCTGTGAGGTGTGGTTGGAGGGTGGGGGCGAGGAGGCTATGTTGGTTTGAGAGTGGGAGATAGATGGTGCTGCTGCTGACTAATTTGAAAGTCCACCAAGTGCTCTTCTCAATCTTTGCCAATCTTGGGTCATGTGAGATCAATCATTTTCTTTTCTTTTGCTTTGGTTTGTTGGAGGACCTCCTAGTGTTGTAAGAGAGGTTGTTGCCTACTTTGTGAGTAGAATGTCTGTCATGCTCTTAAAGTCTATGCAAATACCATTATATATATATTTCAGAGAAAATCACTTAAAAAAGTGCAAACCTTTTTAACCCCAATAGCAGGCATAAGAAACTTGGCAAATAGGGACTGTTTGCGTATCTGCATCAGTAATTGAATATGTATGCTAATCTTTTTCTTTTCCTCTAAAATTTTAACTTCAAAATGTAGCCTGCTTTTGCTGACTATTCTACCTCAAAATGAAGTCCCTATAACCTAACTCCATAGCTAGTTTGTACAAATGAATTAATTGTTTGTGTAATTGTCGGCCCATAATTTGTACATGTTAATATTTAAGAGTGTTAAGGCACAGTGGCCTTGATGATAGAGAAAGTAAATTTGAGTTATTTATGTTTCTGGAACTGTTTGAAACTATAAGGGCCATTTTACTGAAACATTATAAGAACTTTTAAAAAATTATCTTATCTTACCCGAACTTACACAACCTCTCAATTTATTTATTTTAAAAATATTGTGTAAAATAGTAAATTAAGAAGAAAATGTGTCTATTTTTATTGAGAATTATTATTTTCATTTACATAAGGCTAATATATATCAATAGAAAAAAAATAATATTTTCAACCTATAAAAGTCAAAGAGAACTCCATTAACGATTCAATGATCAATGAAGTTTAGAGAGAGTAATTTAAAAACTTTATTTTTTGGAAAAAAATTCATAATAACAGGGTTGATAAAATCTTTTTTATATGTATATTCTTCCTATGTCATCTTTGTCCATTTGCATGGTAGCTTAAATTTCACAGCAAAAACCAAGATCTATTGAAAAATCTTCTAAGTTTATGTTTATTATATTTTGTTTTGAATAATTTTGTATATTACTACTGCTCTGAGAGAAAAATATCTGTTCAAGTGAAATTACTTTTCTTTTGAGAATTTATCCATTTTCTATATAAAATAAATAAAAGACACAATTTAAATGATGAATTCAATTACATCATTTCTAATAAATACCCCAAAATTTTCATATTAAAATGCTAGAAACTTCAATTACATAATATACCTAGAGTACCAATCCGACATGTTATAATACTATTCGAAATATAATTTTAACCTAAAATCGTCTTCAAATGTTAGGCCTTTACTACAAGGGGTATGAAATCTCCTAATTCCACCTATTTTTATATTATTATTATAAATTAAAGTATAAAATTTGAAAATTCTATCGTCAAATTAGATTTTCTTAAGAACTTGGGTCACACCTCAGTAGAAGTTTTTGTCTTGTAGGAAGTTTTCTATTTGAACGGGGACTTGTTCCCCCATTCAAGTACATATAGCTTCGTCATTGCACTAAACTATTCTAATTTTTTATTTGCATTGTATACTATTTAGAACATATATATTTTTTCTTATTTGAATAATGTTATTTAAAAGCATTTATTTTTTCTATAAACAAAATTTTAAAACAAAAATGCATCGTATAAACTATATATATGCACCGACTAGCAAACAACCTTATAGCCGCCTTTCTTTGTAACAGATCAGAGTAACACCATTTAAACTAAATGCACCCCCATTATTTAGTTATATTATATATAAACTTCCTTTTTCTTCATTTTTTTTTTGGTTCCTTAATCCAAGTTTTTCAAGAAAGAAAGTGTTACACTTTTAGTCATACAACAAACCAAATAATGACAAATGAAAAAAGACCGAATGCTTTCCACCAAGCAATATTTGTTCCTCACAATTAAAACCACTTTGGAAGCACATTATTCTGAATGTACTTATTGCTTTTGTGGAAAGTGCACCAAACCACTCTCTCGTATGTAAAATTGTTTCATTGGTTTACTAAACTTAATACACGTAAGACCAACAGAATCCCACCCAATCTACAGAGAGAGAGAGAGCTTTCCTTATCTTCCATGTGAAGGTGAATCGTGAGTGCCGATACATGCTTGGTCCTAGGGACATAGTGCTACTGGAGCAGGAGCAGAAGATATGGTTCCAGCACAGTACAATCGAATAGGAAATTCTCCATGAACTAATTGTGAAATTGTAGATGTTCTTTAAGAATCCTTGAAAGCTTCATTGAAATATATTTATGATCTCGGATCTAGGTAGAGTCAAAGATTGCCCTCACTTCTTTAACTCCTAGCTAGAGCAGTTCATTACATGGCTAAACTCAAAGCATAGCCATAATTATCATTCAAAACATAACATTAATTAGATCGATGCTGTGAAACACAGCAAGTCATAGGCTCATAGCAGCAATCATGTACTTGTCCTGATCACAGATCAAAACAGGAGTTCATGTCCCTGGTGCAGTGAGCCGTAGCTTCACATTATAGGACTATAAACTGTCTGAAATGGGGCCTTTTAACATAATTGGCCAGCTGAAGAGCATTTTAATTTAACCCAGCACTTAATGGTTTAAGCATAATGCAACTCAGCTCCACAAAATATTTCTCTTGATATCAAGTCATAAAAAAAGGACATCTCAAATCTTAAAAGCTGCCTAGAAAAGGAGATAAGAACAGTTTATAAACTCAAGATATCAGCTTAATTAGAAGGTAACACTTGTTTTAAACTTGTAGAAATTGATTTAAAACCAAGAAAAGGAGTAGCACTAAATACTAATATATAATAAGATGAATGGAATGTTTAAGAAGTTTGTTAGAGAAAAAAGACTTGTTTAGTATCAATATATTTATTTGTGTGTTTGATTAGGCTTAATCAATTAAGTAGCGTAGTAATATCTATAGAGAATTATATACTAATTTAACGACTTGTGAGAATGATGATAAGGTTAATACAAAAATCTACATCCCAACTAACTATAATATGTTAAATTTACCCAAATAGACATAATAACATCCGGATTTTCCCTCAAAAAGAAGCTGGATTAATCAGCATGGTTTTTTCCAACTAGGTGCTAATTAGTTGAGGTAATTAATGAAAATATGAGAATAACAAGAAAGTGGATTCTCTCAGTAAACGAGACCAAATCATTTGTGAAAAGACTAAAACAAATAGGTTTTGCTGGTGGGCCATTTTGATATGGGATGTGAATCTCAGAGTTTATGCAGTGATCACTTTCATAGAAGAAATGATGCTGTCCCTTGTTCCTTTTATATGCTAAGAAGAAACCACCATAGATGAGAAATTCATGCTTGGAGATCTAATTTCTTCAAACAAAAGAAATAAAAGATGTTGATTTGGAAGAAAATCTTCTTCACTTTACATCAAATTCTTAATATCATTCTTCTTTGGGGTTTTAGCCCTTCATAGCAATCAATAGCTGCCAACATGAAAGTGATTGATCATACCTAAAGCTACTGATGAAACCACATTATAGAAATACTGAAATCGCATTGCAAGGTGACAGCAAAGCCTTAAAATTTCACTGAAATATCCTTCTCTTTTGTTTCTTTGTAGCTACTGAAGCCAATGTTTTTCTTTTTCTCTAATAAGAACAAGAGAAATAAGGTTTCTCTTTCCCTTTCAGTGACAAAGACCTTACTGATAATTAATAGTACAATATGAAAGATCAATGGATATGTAGAGATGAGTACCTTATTGTTGATCAATGAGTTGATAAAATTTGATGGATCGGTGCAGAGTCATAATTCAGTTGATTAGAAACAATTCTCACCGTTTAAATATTCACGTTCTTCATCCCCTAATGTGTCGTTAAAAAAAAAAAGGTTTGGGTCAGCTGAGGTTTTGATTTTTTTTTTTTTTAAAAATCAGCATATTTCATTTTTTTATATTGGAATCATTGGAATGTTGAAGAAATAATTTTGATATTTGTTATGATTTTTATTGAGATGTGAATGCATTTTATTAAATTTTTAAAAGAATATTTGTATTTAGAAAATATTATAATAACACATTATCTTGTAAAAGTAATCATATGAAATTCTTTGTGTTAGAAACTAGAATACTACAGCAAGCCCTAAACATTAGTTAATGAGATCAACTTTGAGTTGATTGAAATGACTTTGAAATAAATAGGTAATTACAATGGACAGCTGTGATAAGCCATACACTTTTTATGCAATTAGTCTCTAATCTTGAATAACTTGACCAAAATCCTAGAATTAAAGAAATGTTGATAGAATCATTTGAATAAAAAGATTAAACATTTCAAAGAATACTTAGAAATATTTAAAACCCTAGTCCCTAATCATATCTAAACATTAGTTAACTAAGTATTTGAAATCCATTAAAAAAAAAAAAAATATTGTTGGCTTCAAAAGGGTGTGGATAGACCCACCATCTCAGAGTATTGAGCTTGTGATCTGCAAAGCGTTGTCAAATGGACACAGGGCTCACAGCTCTGTGTATGGGAACCAGCAAAGGTCAGTTGCTTCTTCATTTGAAAAGTCTCTTTTTAGTAGACATTTCATCATAGCACCAAAGAAAATGAAAATGCAGGAAGCAACATCCAGATATAAGATTAAATTTCTCTCCTTTTCTTTCCATGCTACCTTTTCTTTCCTTTCTTTTCCTTTGCTTTTGATTACATTTTCCTTTCACATTTTTCTTTCCTTCTTTCTTTTCATATTTGATTGAGGACATTCAGTCAAAGCCATGGCATGGACATCATTGGAACATCAAACTGCTACATGAAATTTCTCATTATGGAGCTTCAAACTTTCAAGTGCATGGGCACCCCCACACCCTTATTTATGAGTAATAATCATTTCTAAGGAGTCTATTTGACTGACTTTGCCTTAGTCCTCATTAATCATTTCTCAGAGAGCTCTATTCCATTGGAATGATTTCTATGTCCTTGAAAGCAAGCAGCTTAGCTAATACTCTTTGATTATATTACTAGACAAGGTTATAACTTTTCCTTTCTATTTTTGAATGCTCAAAATTAGAACATTTCTTAAGGACAATGTCGAGATCATGTTCTACAAAAGTTACAGATATTATATAAATTGTCAAAATATATACTTGTGTATTTAAGTCAATCAAGATTCACAACTTTTGAGTGTTTGAACCTTTACACAAGTGCTTAAGTAATAGCAAAGTGTTATCTTAAATATATTCCTTTTAACTCAGACTTAAAAGCTTCATTACATTTTGCCGTTTTTTATTTTGTTTGAGTGAATCGTTATAATCAATTTTATTTTCTGAAGTACAAAATGCATACCCATAAATATGGACTAAATCAAGCATAAATTAGTGAATAAACTTTTACGAATTCATGAATTTGTTTGCAATCAAATGTACTACTAGATGCTCATTTTGGACTAGGGAAAATTAAGGTCACTATACTAAATTTCTTTCATGTATGTTTACCCTCAAAATCACTTAATTCCCTCAATCTTTTAGTCACTTAAACAACGTTTTACTGTGGTGATGGAAAATATATATATGCCAAAATTGATCTAATTATCCTTCAGAAAAATTACACTAAACTCTTTCAGACTACGAGGAACAATTAGGCTGTCAAGATTTAGGAATTACTTGAAGGAAGAATTAGAGAGAAAGAAGAGACCAGTGAATGAGTAGGAAGTTTAAAAAAGTTAGAAGGAGAAATGGTTGATTGTTTTATTAAACGTATATAGTTCTACAAATAATTGACACTTGAAAGAGTACTTTCATTCTCATCTTGCACATGGTATACTATTAATAAATTTGCATTGACAATTGATAAAAGAGAAAACATTGGGAAACTCTATGTTAATAATATTGTAAACTTAATTTTGTCTAGTGTTCACATCATAGTAAATAAGCAACTTGAATTAATTAAAGATTAGAAATGTCTAAATTCAGGCAGTAATGAAATTTAGTTGCATAATGTTGTTATTAATATGTGATTAAGAAAAGATGAAGAGAATGACGAAAGTTATAACAAGTGTATGCACACATTCTTACTTAAAAAAATAATTAAAAATTTCTTTTTACAGAAACTTTCAAGGGTTCCAGGTGTGGGCTGTATGTTTGGGCTTCTTCTTTGGTGATGGACTGTAACTATATCTGTCTTAAAAGAACGCCTTAATTTTACTTAAGCAATTGCGAGTTTGATCGGGATAAATTTAACCCGCTCCACATCAATAATGCTAATTGATTTCTGGATTTGTTTCTTCAACTAGTTTACTCATAAGTTGCTTTGCTTTAGCCCTAATGCTTCCAACCACCGTGATGCATGACTTCTACTCAATTATATTCTTAACTGCCTCATTATCACTCTAATCATATTTGAGGCAGTGTCACAAAACCCACAAACATTGTTGTTAAGCAAATATAAAATATTATAAGGTTAACTTTTAGAATATGAAGAATTATCAAAATTTCATTATTTTGTGTGTGTGTGAGAGCGCTGTAAGGCTGTATTCGAGATAAACTTTGAAATAATTGAATCAAGTTTGATATTGTTTTGCAAGGCTCATATTTAAATTCAAATTTAATTCGAGCCTTAGATTAAGGATCAAGCTTGATTTGATAAAAATATATTGAAATTTGAATTAGATTAATTAACGAGTTTAAAAGTTTAACATTAAGTTCAAATTCAGATTGTTTAAGACATTAAAAACATAAAAAAAAATAGCATTTTATATTAATATTATACTATATGTGCGTAAAAATAATATTAATTACATATATAATCAAACACGTTCACAAACTTTCAAGTTAAATCCTTGAATGTTTTATCTTAATTACATATATAATCAACACTTTCACAAACTTTCAAGTTAAATCCTTGAATGTTTTATCTTGACTAGATTAAAAATTCGAATCAATAATAATATTTAAATTCAAGGTAAGTTTAACTTGAGTATACCTCTATGCATGTGCATGTGCATGTGAATGAGTGCATATGCAAAAAGGTTTCATGGAATAATAGTAATAATAGTTAAAATAAAAATCTCTAGGGAAAAAAAAGTTAAAGATATAAAAACTTTAAAAAGTCAATATATTCATTAATTAAATTATGATTGATTAGTAATATTTATGGTTTACTGCTACATATTGTAAGAAAACTTTTGATTTTAGCATGAGCTAATTTTGACCTTTTGTTATAATAAAATGGTATAATGCATGTAGTATGTTAGTAAATCATTTTTTTTTTTTTTTGTGTGTAGGTATTTTATTTTGGAAGAAATGCATCTTGTTATTAAGAATGACATAATAGTAGTTCATGCAAAAAGGAAAAAAAGAAAAAAAAAATGTTACATTTATTTATTATTTTTTTGAAAAAGAGGTTAGTTACCGATTCCACGCGCCTTTACACAAGAATAAACTCATTACAAAGCTATGTATTTCACTACAAGAAAACAATCATTTAGCGATGGCAGATTTTCGAGCATTTTACGAGGGCAAGTAAATGGAGGGACAATTTACCGATGAGTTGATCATCCGTAGCAAAACCCTCTAAAGTAGCGACCGCATTGTGAGGGTAAGAATTTTGTGGCAGTTTGAAGAAGAAAGATGATAGCGTCACTAAAGTCTATAGCTATACCATCACAGATTGCTAGGATTTAGCTACGACCCTATAAATTGTTCTTATCATTTTTTTTTAAATACAAAATTAAGGATCTGTAGCTAAACCCTCTCTAATTAAGAGAATTTAGCTATGACAAGAAAACCCTCTCTAATTGCTAGGGTTTAGCTACGGTTGTTAATATTTTTTCAAAAATTTTTAGTTAAAAATGAAAATAAATTGCTGTCGCTAAACCCTCGCAAATACCTAGACTTTAGCTATGGAGTTATAAACATTTCCATAATAAGTGTCAAAATGCCATAGCTAAACCCTAGGAATTTGAGAGGGTTTAGCTACGCCTGTATAAATTTTTTTACAATAAAATTTGGTGATAAATGAGATAAAATCTTTCGTCGCTAAGCCCTCTCAAATAGCTAGGATTTAGAGGCGGATTTAATAATTTTTCAACCATAGAATATAAGTTGTAGCTTTTATAAATTTTTTCAATAAATTGTACTAAAAAATAAAAATAATATGTTTTTCAATTAAATTTTACTTTCAGATTTGTATCCAATAACATATATGTCAATGTGGTTGTTTGTTACTGATTAAAATATATAGAGATTCAATCTATCAATATAGAATATAGTATGTAGATATATTGATACAAGAATAGTTATATATATATATATATATGCATATGTTATATATTTGTTATATATACATTTATATATATTGTATAATGTGTACATATACAACATATGTTATATAATGACATATATAACATATATATGTTATATAATGAAATATATAATGTATATACATTCCATATAACTTATGTTACATATATGATTATATATATATGTAATGCATAAATATATAATGTATACATATGCACATATAATGTATATGATTGTATATATGTTATCTAATGTATATTCATTACATGTAATGCATAAATATATAATGTATATATATACACATATAATGTATATATTATTGTATATATGTTATCTAATGTATAATTACTAATACAAAAATTCTATATATATATATATATATATATATATAAATAGGTAATATACATATATGCATATGTACAATATAATGTGTCAACAAATTCATATACTATATAACTACAACATTGGAAATCTTAACTAGGCATTGAAATAGACACACGAAGATAAATTTGAATGTGTTGATAACTAATGTATAACATATCAATGTGTATTACTTATACACATGTATGCACATAAAATTATAAGTTCTAACATATCAATATATTGATATACTATATCACTAAATTTAATATATTAACTATTATATATGTTATTACATATCTCAATTAAATTTAAGATAGACATTTAATGAAAAAAATTGAAGGATATTGTTAAAAATATAATTAGACATATATTTGACAGTCAAATAAATTTCAAATTTAAAAAAAGAGTATGTGCTGTAGCTATGCCGTAGCAATTTGCGACGACTTAGTTACGGTCTTCATATTCCTCTTGGAATATATGAACACCATAGCTGCGCTGTAGCAATTTGCAACGGCATAGCTACGGTCTTCAAATAGCCGTAGCAATGCCGTAGCAATTTTTGATAGCTTTGCTACGGCATTTTCACGTTATTCCCTCAAAAATTTGCCTCCAAGAATTTTGAGAAGAGTTTAAAAAACCGTCACTAAACCTTATCTATTAGTGAGGGTTTAGTGCCGGCTAATAATTCCCGTCACTAAATTCTCGCTAAACCCTCTGAATCAGAGAGGGTTTAGCGACAGATGTTTAATGTTGCTAGGGTTTACTTGCCGTTGCTATACCCTCGCTATTGGCAAGGATGTAGCGATGGCATTATGGCCATCGCTAAATTAATTACATAGTCAGAATTGGGACCTTCTTCTTTATTTTCTCTTTTCTTCCTCTCTTCTTCTCCGCGCCGGCAATTCTCACCGCTGTTGTGCCACTCGCCGCCCTAGTTGTTGCCGCTGCCCAAGCTATCAGCTGCCGGTCGCTACCCACGTGACGATGCCGCTCCCCGGTTCTGGTCGCCTCTGCGCTGCATTTTTGGTCACCACCATTGCTCTGCTGAATTGCAGGTTTTTTAATTTTTTTTCCATTGCAATAGCATCTACAATTTGATTGTGTTATTCCAATGGTTTAATTTTCATATTTTTAGTGAATTAATGTTTGTTTTAGTAGAATTTTTTTTCTTAGATTTCAAAATTATTATTATATAGATTGTTATTGTTGTATATATTGTATATGGAATTATAGAATGTTTGTTTCATTGAATTATTTCCGGTTAATGTTTTTAGATTGTTTGTTTCAATGAATTAATATGGCATTGTAATGTTTATAAATTCATGGAATTTAATTATACGAATATTGTATATATAATGTATATAAATTAATTACATGATTTGTTTCTAATGGAGTGGTTGGATTATAGTTATACTTTGAGTTTTAGTGTTGTTTGGATTGTAGTTATGCTTTGAATTAAATAGGCATGGTTAGAATTATAGTGATGTTTGGATTGGTAGGATTTGTTAGAGGAGATGAATTGAGTAGATGAATTGTTACAGGAGATGAATTATATATTGTGGATTATTATTGGAGGTGTTTGATGTGTTTTGTGGTGGCTTAGTGCTTGAAAAATGTTTATTTTTAAGGGGAGACTCTACCGAAATTTTTCTTGAATTTAATTTTTAATAAAATACTTAATAATATTAAAATATTTTTAGGTAATAATCTTTTCTATTAATAATATTAATAAATTTTCTTAATAACAAACTAATTAATGGTATTACAAAGTTTTTAGCTTACTAAACTTTTCTATTAATAAATTCAAAGTTATTTATTTTAATAAACTAATTATTAGTATTAAATAGTTTTTAGCTAATAAATTTTTATATTAATAATATTAAAAAGATTTTATTTTAATAAAGTAATTAATAGTATTGATTAGTTTTAAGTTTAATAAACTTTTTTATTAATCCTTAAGTTTGGATGTGTTAGTAACTACTATCGATGGATATGTCACGGTGAATCGTATAATACAGCTTCGGGACAGTCGACCTCAATATCAAGGGTTGTGACCGATGAAAACAAATCATGCAACCCCGTGAAATGGTTTTAGATGTTGTAGGGCTAGAGTTTGATAAGTATAGGAGATCTAACAATTTTGTAGTTGAGCCTCCAAATAAAGAAACACAGAAGTTCTACGATATGCTGTGGGCTGCTGATACCCCGCTATGGGAAGGGTGTTCACAACTTTCGCTTGTGTCTCAGTTATTGAATATAAAGTTAGAAAATAACATGTCCGAGAAATGTTTTAACCAAGTAGTGCAGCTAATGCAAGAGATAGTCCCCGGCAGAAATAAGATTCCTGATGACTTTTATGACATGAAGAAATTGGTATCTGGTCTCGGATTACCTGTACAAAAAATTGATGTATGCATGAATGGATGTATGCTGTATTGGAAAGATGATGAGACAAAAAGAGATTGTAAGTTTTGTGGTCATTATTGGCACATGCAAAAGAGAAGTCGGAAGAATAATAGGCAAACGGAGATACCATTTAAGAAGATGTACTATTTTCCAAGAACACCGAGACTTCAGTGGTTGTATATCTCCAAAACGATTGCTGCACATATGAGATGTCATGCGGAGAGCATAACAGAGGATGGCTACATGAGTCATCTTTGCGATGGTAAGGCTTGGCAACAATTTGATAAGAGTCATCCTGAATTTGCGAATGAGGTTAGAAATGTAAGGCTTGGTTTGTGCACAGATGGATTTGCTCCTTTCGGCATGTCTGGAAAACAGTATTCATGTTGGCTAGCTATCCTCACACCCTATAATCTCTTTCTGTGGATGTGCATGAAGGATCCCGTAATATTTTTTACTGTAATTATTTCGGGGCCAAAGAATACTAAGCATAAAGTGGATGTTTCTTTACAACTATTGATTGATGAATTGCATATGTTGTGGTATGAGGGTATCCCTACCTATGATATATCGAAGAAACAAAATTTTCAATTACGGGCGGCATTGTTGTGGACAATCAATGACTTCCCAACTTATGTAATGCTTAGTGGGTGAAGCACTGCAGGCAGATTAGCGTGTCCATATTGCATGGAACGTAGAAAGTATTTTTAGTTGCAATTTGGGGGCAAAACATCTTGGTTCGATTGTCATCGCTAGTTCTTGCCATTCGATCATCCGTTCAGAAGGGACACACGGTCATTTAGACAGGATAAAGGACATGAATCTTCACCACCTGTGGAGTGGCTAATAGGAGACCAAGTATTTGCCCGAGTTTGCCATTTTTCAAAAATTACTGATTCAGGGTGTGAACTGGGAAAGAGTGACGGGAGAAGAGTGGAGCACAACTGGACAAAAAGAAGCATTTTCTGGGACTTGCCTTACTGGTGTACTCTATTGGTGTCGCATAACATTGTCTAATGCATAATGAAAAGAACATATTTAATAATGTTTTCAACACTGTAATAGATGTGAAGGGGAAAACGAAAGACAAACTGAAGGCTCGATGTGATGTAGATGTGTATTGTCATAGACCTAAATTACATGTCCGCGGAGCCGGTGAAGGAAAGGTATTCATGCCCCAAAAGCATGCTACTCGTTGTTTGTTGAGGCTAGGAAAGTGTTACTTGATTGGGTTAAGGAATTGCAACTCCCGGATGGATATGCTTCGAACTTTTCAAGATGTGTTGATATGAAGGAGTTGAAGATGTCTGGAATGAAAAGTCACGACTGTCATGCATTTATGGAACGATTACTTCCAATTGCTTTAAGAGAATTTCTTCCAACAAATGTATGGAGCGTTCTGATGGAAGTGAGACTTTTTATAGGGATTTGTGTTCACCTAAATTGAGCATTGTTCATATGAAAGATTTGGAGTTCAAAATTTCCGTGCTTATTTGCATGCTGAAAAAATATTTCCCCTGGGTTTCTTCGATGTGATAGAGCATCTAATACTTCACTTGCTTTATGAAGCTCGTGTTTGTGGTCCAACTCAATATAGATGGATGTATCCATTCAAAAGGTTCTTGCATCGTTTGAATATCAAGGTAAAAAATAAGGCAAGAGTGGAAGGATCAATTTGTAATGCATATCTAGTTGAAGAAGCATTAATATTTTTTTCCTATTACTTTGAGGATCATGTTCAAACAAGGCATACACATGTTCCTCGTAACGTAGACATCCGTACTAATCAAATGCAGGAAGAACATTTGCTGTCAATTTGTAATGTTCAAGGAAGGACATTAGGGAAGATCTAAACTCGATTCTTTACATATGAGGAATTCAAAGCTACCATGAACTATATCTTTCTGAACTGTGAAGAGGTGCAACAATATATAAGGGATTTCTTCAATAATTTACGCATCCAAAATCTCGATATCACTAAGATGGAAGTTGAGAGAAGGATAGAGAATGAATTTGAAGAATGGTTCAAAGAATACGTAAGTTCTCTAATTAATATTCCCGGATGTATAAGTTGTTTGCGTACGTTTACTTATGTCAAATTTTACCTCGATTATTTCTTGTAGGTTTGTGGTGATAGGAGTGGGGTAACAGGTATATGCTTGCAAAATCTTTCGTGGGGGCCATTGAGGAAAGTAAAATCATTCCAGGGGTATTTCATAAATGGATATCGATTTTACACAGTTGAGCACGCTGATGGTCGAAAAAGTGTAAACTATAGGGTGTGCGTCAAAAGTGGCAAGAATGAATATGGTAGTGTTGACTATTATGGGGTGTTAAAGGAGGTTATTGAGGTTCAATTTTTGGGCCATCATATTTAGGTGTGATTGGTTTGACACTATCCCAAATCGAGGCATTAGAGTACACCCTCAATTTAAGTTGGTTGATATTAATAGTAAGAGGAGTTACCCTAAATATGATCCATTTGTATTAGCCCAGCAAGTATACTTTGCAACGTATTCAGGAACTAAAAGACCCAAGTCAGATTAGATGACAGTTTGCAAGATAAAAGCCCGACATGTGATTGATGCATCGATTGTTGACAGGCCTTACCAAGAAGAAGTTGAAGATAATACATTAATGAGTGTCATTAGTAGTTGATCTTGGTCCCTTCACACATGAACAAGGCTTCGTTGAGTTGTTAGATGTTTAGAAGGAAGCATTTGATAGGGATTAGGGAGAGAACAACAATGAAGATGATAATGACGGTGATTGGGAAACAGATACTGATTCAGAAGTTGAGTTCGAGGAGTACGCTTCGGATGATGACTTGAGCAAATAGACCCTGAAAGCTTGGAACAATAGCATGAAAGTTTGGATTTTGTTGATTTAACCATGTAAATATGTAAATATGTATACTTGTTCTTTCCACAAAACGGTGCTATCTTTTGTATTTCGTGTATTCTTGTATAACTTTGTAACCTAACTTAACCAACTAACTTGGACTGTGTTTGAATTACTAACTTTGTAACCTAGTAGTTTTGTTATTTTTTGTTTAACCATTAATTATATATCTAACTTGCTTGTTGTTTTTTTAGGTGTTACCTTTGGTACATGACCCGAAAATCCAACGGTGAGATAGTCGATTTTGACCCTGAAATCAAGAGGACGTTATCAAAAATTCACCGGACAATTCAAAGGAATCTGATTGTCGAGATGGATGGTGCTTAATAGAATAATGCTGGGAATGACAGGAGGGTTATGGACGACTTTGTGAAACCCGCAATCTCGGGCACAGGCTCGAGTATCACTAGACCTAGGATAGATGCAAACAATTTTGAAATAAAGCCCAACATTATCCAAATGGTGCAGAATATGGTTCAATTTGACGAGCTACCAGAAGAGGATCCCAATGCTCACTTAGCCAACTTTCTTGAGATTTGTGATACCTTCAAGATGAATGGTGTTTTTGAAGATGCCATTAAATTAAGACTTTTTCCTTTTTCCTTGAGAGATAGAGCTAAATCGTGGTTAAAGTCTCTACCTACAGGTTCCATCACAACTTGGAATGCCCTAGCTGAAAAATTTTTGGCCAAATATTTTCCTCCAACTAGGACAGCTAAACTTAGGAATGAAATCTTCGCCTTCCAACAACTAGATTCTGAGCCCTTATATGAGAGTTGGGAGAGATTTAAGGAAATGTTAAGAAAATGTCCACACCACGGATTTGAGTTGGGAATGCAAATGCTTATCTTCTTGAATGGCCTCACGTTCGCAACATGGCAAGTGGTGGACTCTTTTGTAGGGGGTTCCATCAACCATAAGACCCCGGAACAGGTATTTGAGCTTATTGAAAATTTGGCTTCTAATAACTATTCTTGGGGAAGTGCAAGGTCAAAGGCTCGTGTATAAGGAGTGCATAAAGTGGATGCTGTGGCAGCATTAGAGGCTAAGGTAGATGCCTTAACTCAAAAGATGGAACAGTTGGTGATGCCTTAAGGCCAAGTTTTAAATGTCAACTGCGATTTCTGCGGAGAGGGACACTCCAATCATAAATGCCAAAAGATGGGGTCACTCCAAGAAACTTCGGAGCAAGCGGCCTTTGTAGGTAATGTCCGGCTAGGTAACAATCCATATTGCTCTATCTATAATCCTGGCTAGAGAAATCACCCTAATTTCTCTTGGAGCAATGGGAATCCACCTAGGCAAAGTTCTTTCAATTTTAGAGGTAACCAAAGGAATCCAAACTCCATGAATAACACAGCAGCACCTCAAAAACCACCATTAGAAGAATTGATTGGCCAATTGGTAAGTACCACGGAGACTAAGTTCTAAGGAGTCGATGTGACAACAAGGAAGCTAGAGGCTTCCATGCGCAATTTGGAGAACTAAATTGGTCAACTAGCCAAACTCTTGGGAGATCGTCAAGCAGGGACACTACTAGGGAATATGGAGGAAAATCCACGAGATTACAACTGTGGAAAACCTTGAAGCATTTCTTTTCTCTTTCTTTACTTTTCGTTTTTGTGATAAGAACAATTTTTGATCTATATTATTCTAATGCATTACCCAGCATTCGTGTGTTTTTCTGCATTCTTATACCCAAAAAAAAAAAAAAAAAAAAAATTGAAGAATCGGACAGAACAGAGCCGGTGCCGGCCCTAAGAGTCGAGCTGGCGTCGGTTCCTGTTGGGTGGAGCATAATTAAAGGGCCATTTTGGCCACTTTTTCTTCAAAATCTCCATTCTCCCTCGAAAATCCTCTCAAGCCCACACTGGCTTCACATCCCTCAGTGCCCAAAATTTGATTTTTCAACTCCTAAACACCTCCATAACATCTTTTGACTTCTTTTTTATTGATCCTACGGATCAAACACCTCAAAAGCTTTGATTTTTCACAACAAAATCCCATTCAATCCACAAGCAAAGGGAGTAGATTTTCACAAAAAGCTTGCATCTTTTGCTTGCCCATGCATATACGAGCATGAAGGTATGATTTTTATTTTATTCTTACGGTTAAATTGATGGAGATGATTTTTTCTAATTCTAGGGACAGTTTTAGCCGAAAATTGGGAATTATGTATGCTATGATGGAATTGTGCATTCCTCCTTGAGCTTCATGAATTGGATTACATTAGGAGTTACTGAGCCTTCACTACTTGATTTATGCTTATAATCATTTGAGAATTCATATAGCTCAAGCTAGAATAGTGGTTATTGGTGATGCTTGAATATATGGAACATGCATTGTTGATCACATAATACCATGATACTGCCTTCATTCACATAATCATGTTTATTAGCATGCTTTGAGGATATCAGCACAGTTATGCTTTACAGTGAACTTTACATGCATTGTGTAGGTTGTGTTGAATTGATTGAAGGTGATTGATTGAATTGGTTGTTGGAGTTGATATATATTGAAGGAGTTTGGGTTTTGTAGACCGTAAGCTTGGTTGAGGGTTGTGTGCGATTTGAGGAATATCTGTGCAGGAGTAGCTATACTATATTCAGTCATTGAGCTTACTTGTTCTCTCTTCTTATTATACCAATTCCTTACTTGACCATGTCTAGAGCAAGGAGTCAGTCTTCTAAAAGGATGAGAACTTCCTCGTCCTCAGTCCCATCATCCGTTGATCCCTTATCTCTTAGACCTACTACGTTTGTTGATACCTCTTGTGAGGAATGGTATAATAGGAGAGCTAATAAGATTATTGTTGAGCGTACTTTCTCACCCACCTTAGACCGGGCACTCAAATTAGGAATGATGTTTAGACGGCTAGGGTGGGGGTCGATAGTACAATTGAAAGGAACGTATTGTCCCGTGCTTGTTAAGGAATTCTATGCTAATATGATGGATAAGGGCAATAAACATCTTCCGCATATTGAAACAAGAGTGAAAGGAGTTCCTATTGTCATCACTTAAAACCAATTAGCTAACCTCCTCCAGGTTTTTTACGATGATACTTGGCAAGGGATTGATGTAAATAATCAAAAGATTCTTTCGGACCCGAATTGGGATGTTAGAGGTATGAGAGTGAACCTAGGCTTATATAAGCATAATGCCTTCCAAGCTAATAGCTTTCCAACAATGATTTGGCAGCCAACTTTTGCGCTCTAGTTTACACGTTTGGGTTTAATGTTGTCCCCTATGCTAGTGGTTTCAATGAGACTAGGCTTATTGACACTTATATTTTGCATCAGATGATGACCACATTACCAATCCCTCTTGCCCCGTTGATTATCCAATCTATTAGGGAGGTTGTTCATCACCGTCTTTCCACAAAAGCCTTTGTTTTTCCCTTGGTTATAATGAAGATTCTAAAAGACTTTGGGGTGAGTCTTGAGGGAGAACTCATGGAGGTTACCACTGAGTACGATATGGTCACTAAACAAATTCTTATGAGTTGCGGGTACAAATACAGCTAGGAGTTGAAGAAGTGGCTCATGCCCTTCGAGGTCCAACATCCCGGTCAGGTAAGGCCACCCACCTATAGTGGAGGAGGAGCAGCCACCACCACCGGCACGTGATAGAGCTGGTAGTTCTCAATCCCACTCCCGGACTGACTTTGAGACCACCGTACTGGGGCGCCTCGACCAACAAATGGCGGTACTCCTACGCTTGCAGGGTACTATGGAAGATATGGCTAGACGGCAAGCTACCATGGAGCAGCAGTTAACGAGTTGAGGCAGCATTCTTCTAGGCCACATGGTGGTGCGGGCACTTCTACACGTGATGATGATGTGGAGGATGAGGATGATGATGATGCGGAGGACTGATGATGCTTGTCTATATTTGCTCGCGCACTCTTGTTTTTGTTTTCTTTCTCTTTTCATGTTTTTGTTTTAGTTAGTTTGGCTTTTCTTTCTTTTTTATTTTTTTTCATTTCTTTTGTTTTTGCTTTATTTTATTTTCTAGTTGTTATGCTTTGGTATTTTCTTTTGTATTTTTTAGGTACTTTGATGATGCCTCACTCTTTAAGCATTTAGCTCTTGTACGACACAATGAATGGAAGTTTGTTTTTCCTATCTCTTCTCCTTTATCTTTTTGGTCCCATGGTATGGTTTATTTTTGTTATTTTTATGTGGCCATTGAGGACAATGTCCAGTTTAAGTGTGGGGGAGTGATTTGATTGACAAGTCTTCTATACATATTCTTTAGCCTTATTGGGAGTAACAATTTTTGTGCGATAATTTTTCAAATTTTTTTGAGTTTCTATACGATTTCAAGTGATACTTTTTAATTCATGTCTTTATAATGGATTATAGAGCATATGTTCTAGATCATTTATGGCTTATGCATGACTTTTTGCACTCACTTGGACAAAGTAGTTCTTGATCTAATGCTTTACATTATTCTTAAACCTGTTTTTTTTCTAAAATTCATGGAGTATTCTAGAACTTACTTGAATACCCCTCGAGGCGAAATAAGAAAGGCAATCATGATTTAACTTAGGGATGGCGGTAATAGGTATTTTTTGGATAGTTTAAGCTTTTCAAGCCTACCAATTTTATATTATCCCTAGTGCCTATTTTGAGCCTAAATTGTTGATTTCTTTCTTTAAAACCCGTCACAATATTTTGTCCATTACTTGTGCTGAGAGTTTGAATAATTTTCCAAATCTTTATGCTCTTGAAGGATGAAAGTCTATGTATGATGAGAAAGAATACAGGGATAAAGATCATGACTTGTTACTTTCAGTCATGGATCAATTACGAGTAGAGCTGGGAAAAGAAGGGAAGTAGAATGGAAGAAAGAAGTTAAAAAAAAAATCGAGGAAGAAAGAAAAATTTTTGAGCTGAAAAATGAGAAAGAAGAAAAGAAATGAGAGGAATCGAAAAAGAGAAAACAATAAGCTGCTAGAAAAGTGAGTGAAAAAAATTTGAAAAGAAAAAAAAGGGAAAGATCACAAAAGGGATGGTGATTGAACTGTGAAAGTTAAGTGCATATAAAACACTTGACACCATTGCTGGAAAATTGAATGATCTTGAGAAAAAGAGTTAATGACAAGAAGAGTGGAAAGAAAAAGAGAACAATGCAGGATTTGCTTGAAGTGCATAAGGTTTGTTATATAAGGTGATGGTTTGATTGATTCTTGGAATAGCAGAGCAAGAAGAGTTGGAGATTATAGATATATTTTGGTTACCCTTTTCTTGCTAACTCTCAGTTTTTTTTTTTTTACTTTTGATTTTCCTATATACTTCGTTTGCTAAGCCACATTACAAGCCTTCAGTCTTACATTACAAGCTTAAAAGTCCTACTTGATCTAAGTAGAATCATGATATGTTTTGGATTAGTGGAGAGAGTGTATGAAAAGTAAGCATATGGAATGCATATTCTTTTTGAACTGACTTCTTTCCAATGGTTTGAGAATATTGTGAAGTATTGAGATAGTTCTACTAAGTCATTTATCACTATACAAGTCTTGCATTGGTTGTGAAAGATTTAGTATTATATGTTTTATGTTCATAAATGAAGAAAGCATTGAAGATATGGTTTTGGAATTGATTGAGTGAGTTGATTAAAACCTTGTGTTTTTCCTACTTGTTCTTGATACTTTGCTTGAGGACAAGCAAAGAGCTAAGTGTGGGGGAATATGATAGGAGCTAAATTAGTCATACTTTGCTTAGTTATTTAAGGCTCTTTTGTAAGATATTTTGTGCAATAACTAGTCATATTCTTTCATATTTGAGATTTTACCTTTGGAAAGGTATTTTGTTAATTATTTTAGATTTTTGAGTAAAACGAAGCAAAACCGTTGCGAAGCAGAGCAGAGGCGGCGCCGGCTGTGAGGCTGGAACCAGCGTTGGCTGCAGTCTGGAACTTATGGGCGCAATTCGGAGAAAAATCGATGAACTAGTGAAGAAGCAGAACACAGGTGGCGCCGGCTCCGAAGGACCAAGGCGGCGCCGACTGTGTTCTGTCCTAGAGGCGGTGCTGCGATCTTTCTACGCGTTTTTGGAAACCTGAGGAGTTTTAGTATCTTTCAACTTCTACTCGGCCAAGAACTTTGTACCTTCGAGTTTAGGCACTTCTTAAGCCTATAAATAGATGAAAAACACAAGGAAAAAATGGAGAATTCATTGATCATCATAGAAAATCACTCAATCAAAGGAGGAATTCTTCAATTCAAGGAGGGTTGTACAAGAAAGTCTTCAAAGGAAGAAGAATGAGGCTTGTCTATGAGTGCTTTCTTTTACTTTGTTTTCTTTTTCTTGACAATGATATTTTAATTGTTTTATTATAATTTGACATTAGTTTAGATACTCATGGTTTTTAGAGTTATTTGATCTTTTGATTAATTGATTGTTATTCTTGGTATTTAATTACTTAGGTTGATTGCGAGATTAATTGATTGTGCCATTAACTTGCTTGAAAATAAGGTTGATGGTTTAAATTGATTGGTTTCATATTTGTTGCCTTTTAACTTGCCTGAAAATAGGGTTAATTGTAAGAACAGAGTAGTTAAAGGTTAATTGATGTTTGCCAGAATATGGATTCAATTGGTTAATTTCATTGGTTAAGTTTGCCTGAGAATGGGACTTAATCAAAAGAATTGTGTTTAATGCATCTTTTGGGTAAGATTGGTTAAGACAGAGTATGTGATACTAAGTTACCTAGAAGATAGGGATTCATAGATTGAGAAAGAAGTGAGTCTATTTTAATTCTTCATGATGCTAAGAGAATAATTAGTTATGATAGAGGTTAGGTACTTTAAGATCATGGTTGTTTAATCAATGGTTTGAATTACATAAATTTACATCATTAGCATGTATATATTTTTATTTTTATTTTATTTTATTTTTTATTTCGGTTTTGTTTTATCGAGTCGGTTAAATAATGAAAGAAAGGTAATTAATGTCTACTTGTTCCTTGAGGATCGACACTTGTTTGAATCCTATGCTCGGTTAATGATGAGTACGCTTGCTCATATGTGTGATTTGGGTTTAACATTTTAATTTAAATTTGATTGGGAATGTGCTTAGTTTTTGTATGATTTTTATACCCATGTCCGGACACATCAGAAAATTTTATTGTACTTTCAATATTTTTATTTACTTTTAAAGAAGCAACTGAACTGTTATTGGAATCTTATTATCCCACTACTTATCATATTCTTCCAACACTTACTAAGGCAACACATATTTTTGGTGAATATATGGAGCATCCCTAATATGGTTATTTTATGATAAGTATGTTTGAAAAATATAAAAAAATATTATGAAGATATTCCTATTTTATATTATATGGCATTATGTTTAGATCCTTGAGTAAAAACTTTTGGATTTCATAATATTATTGAATATCTTTACGAAATATTAGATTTTGATGAATCTCAAATACTTAGGCAATGTATGGTAACAAATATAAAAGATGAAATGGCTAAAACTTTATCTAATATGTATAATTTGTTTGAGTTTGAGTCTTCTTGTTCTAGTTTTGCTACTTTAAGTAGACAAGGTTCATTATCATTATTATCTAGCAGTTAACTTCAATCACCACGAAGATCTACCTCTTCTTTTCATCAACATTTAATCCATGGGGTAGCATGCATAAAAAAAGATCATCTACCACCTATAATGAGATAGCAATTTATAAGATGCAACTTTTGGTAGAAAATAAGGATCAATATTTTAACATTTGTGGTTGGTGGAAGGCATATGTAAATTAATACCCAATTTTATCTAAAATGGCACATAATCTTTTGACACCACATGTCTCCATAGTGCTATCAAAAAACATCTTTAGTGAGAGGGCTCGAACAATTGATGAAATAAGATCTCGATTGGCTCCTTATACTTTGGAGATGTTAATGTACTGTAGTAGTAGTTCTGTAGTCGAAGACAGGACAACCAATTGATGAATTATTGATGATGATTCAGATGAAAAATGGAGTGAGCCAAATAGTTAGTTTAGTATTTGAATAATTAGAAATTTTGGATAAATAATAAAATGTAATTGTTTAATTTTATTTTTAAGATTTGTTCTATTTTTAAATTTTGATCATTGTAATATTTTTAAGAGGTTTAGGCGTCAAGTTCCCCTCTTATGTAATCTTTATTTTATTAATTAATAAACTGGCAGGAGTTCAAGTCAAACCCCTACCACTTCAAGGTGACTTTTTTATAATTTCAAATAAAGGAGAGAGAGGATAAGCCCGGGCCCAACCCGCGGGTATCAAGGGCCTAGGGCCCAGGCTATACAAAGCCCAGGGTTTCTGGCCTTGGGCCCGGCGTGGGCTGAGGACCAGCCCAGCATGGCTTGAAACTATGTGGGTGGCCCACTTGCCAATGCTACACACACATACACATGTAACACAAAACAACAGCTCTCCAATTTTTGTTTCATTTTTCTTTTCCCACCACCACACCTTTTCCTTCTTTTTCTGTTCCTTCCTTCCCCCCCCTCCCCCAACTTTGAGGCAGTAGCTTGGGTTTCTAAAAACCCCTTTTTCCATCTTAACTACCCTGGTGGGCTAATATTTTTCTTAGTTAGTCCAAAACTAATTAAATAGCTCTTTTATTAATTAATTAATCAACTTGGGCCTAATATAAAATTATTCAAGCTAATTAATTAATAAACTTATTTAATTAATTTGACCCAATAAATTATTAGTCTAAATAAATAATTATTAGACTTTAGAATAATTCTTTCAATATTAATTTCACCAAATAAGCCCATATAGTAAATAAATTTACTAAGGTTACTTAAACTACTCTGAGGACCAAATGGTATTTTATTCTTGGCTACTAAATTGACTAAAATACCTCTACTAATAAATAATTATATTTTATTATTTTAAATATTTCATTTATCACTATATGAAAATATTGACTCAATGAATAATATTGCAAGTGCAATGTCTCTAATCTATAGGTATAATGACAAAAATACCCCTCTACATAACACCCATCATTGAGATAGAACATTGTACTAGTACTTTTCTCAATGACATCTACTATCCTTTGATTTCTAGTTTGATAATTTATGACTTCTAGTATGTACCCACTTATCTCAAAGAGCTATCCAAAAGTACATCTACTTAGACACATGTCCCAGGGTTCTAAATTATTTAGATTATCTTAGACAATTACAAAAGAGTGATATCTATACGTAGTGAAGTATAGAAACGCTTTTGTATAAGCTTGTTTTAATTAATTAGAGTTATATACTCAACGTACAATGTTATTTGTTTGTGTTAAGACCTCACCCATTATACATTAAAGTGCACAAGTTCAGCTTCACCAAACCATCAACTTATACTCAAGTCTTAGGATATTCATCTACGTGTAGCAGTAATAGTTCAATCTTTATTTATTATAGTACTTTTATAAAAATTATCATTGCTGGTTCAATTCTATGAATTCTAAATATGCTTACACTATTAGCGTGAGAGGACTATTTACTGGTTAAAAGCAAAATATTCTCTATTAAAATACTATAGTGTAATAATCTAAACCTTGACGAAGTGTCTAACTTAATCAATTGATCAAAAACATTTCAGCTTGTATGTTAGTAGCTAATGAACTACACTTTATTATGAGAGTAAGACCCAATCACTTAAATCAATTACTAACACACTTGGACCTTAACATGCAAATATATAAAGATAAATAATCATTAATGAATGAAATATTTTTATTTCTTTCCAAAATATAGAAATACATAGTCCACTTTGGGCATACATTCTAACAATATCTTACTTACACTAAATAGAATATGACAGCGCATATGTGCCTATCTTTATAATGTCTAGATTTTTTCTGAATACCTTTGTCAAAGGTTTGGTAAAAGGATTTGCTAGATTGTTTGAGGAGGAAATTTGATTAACCACTATCTCCCATTTCTAGATGAACTCCCGGATTAGGTGGCACTTTTTCTCAATGTACTTGCCCTTTCTATGGTTCCTTGCATTGTGACATAGCTCTAGAATTATTACAATATATGATAATTGGCTTGTCTATTTGTGGTACAACTCCAAGTTTAGGGAGGAGCTTCTGGAGCCAAAACGTTTTTTTTGAAACTTTTGAAGCTGCCACATACTTAACTCCTATGGTGGAATTAGCAATGTAAGATTGCTTAATACTCCTCCATAAAATAGCCTCTCTAGACAAAGTGAAAACACATCCATTAGTAAATTTCCTTTCATCTTTATCTGCCTGAAAGTCCGAGTCAGTGTAATCAATAAGAACTAAATCATCAGCTCTGTAGAGAAGCATATAATTCCTCATTTTCTTTAGATACTTGAGTATATGCTTTATAGTTTGCCAATATTTTTTCTTTCGATTTGACTAATATCTGCTAACTATGCCTATAGCAAAATAGATATCTAGCCTTGTATAAAGCATGTCATACAAGAGACTTCTGATTGCTAAAGTATAAGGAATTCTACTTATTATTTCCTTTTCTTTCTATGTCTTAAGACACTACTTAGAAGATAAGGTCAATTCATACTTAAAAGGTATGATTGCCTTTTTGCACTAATTCAAGCTAAACTTGGTCAATATCTTGTCAATATAAGTAGATTAGAATAAACTTAACATTATTTGCTTCCTATTTCTAAAAAGCTTTATACCAAGAATGTAGCTAACTTCTTCTATATTTTTTATGCTATATTGATTTAATAGATAAACCTTTATATATGACAATGTCCCAATATCATTCCCAATGATTAGAATGTCATTAACATAAAGGACACACTGTCCCTATATGCCTTTCTATACACACATAGTTCATTCACATTTTGTATGAAACTATAAGACTTTACAATTTTATCAAAACATATGCTCTATGCACATGATGCTTACTTAAGTCTATAAATAGACTCTTTAAGCTTGCAGACTATATGCTCTTGATCTTTTATAATGAAGCCTTCAGATTGGGACATATAGATATCTTACCTAAAGTCGAAATTAAGGAAGGTTGTCTTGACATTCATTTGCTATATCTTATAGTTATAATGATATGCAATAACAAAAAAAAAAAAATAAATAAATAAATAAAGCGAAATGACTTAAACATGACTACGGGTGAAAATTTCTTCTCATAATCCATCATTTCTTTCTGAGTACAACATTTTACAACCAACCTTACTTTATAAATTTCCATCTTTCTATCAGTACTTCTCTTTCTCTTATATACCTACTTATACCTTATGGGTTTAATCCCTCTAGGTACAGTAACAAGATCCTAAACTTGGTTGAAATACATAGACCCAATCTTGACATCTATTGCTATTTCCATTTGTCTGCATCAACATCAGTAATAGTCTCATTGTGTCTAGTGGGATCTTATTCTTGATGGTCGAAGACTACTTCAAAAGCTTCTCCAATCCATCTTTTTGGAACCCTAGATACTTTCCCACTATGATGTGGCTTAGTTTGTATAGGAACATCCGGTTGCCTATTTAGTTTCCTCAATCGGGGCACTAGAGGTTAAAGTGTCACTCAACTTCTCTTCTATTCTACCTTACTTAAGACCTTAGTAGATACACTTTGCTTATCCTCTAAGTATTTAGCAGGAGTACTCACAAGTACCTTTTGCTCTTGAAGATGATAAAAGTATCCACATATTATTTCTTTTGGATACTTTACAAAGTAGCACAGTTTTGATCTTAGGTCTAGCTTACTTCCCTTTGTCAGTACATAAATTAGACAACCTTATACCTTGAAATGATTCATACTGGGCTTATATCTAGTCCATATCTCATAAGGTGTCCTAGGTACTGATTCAGAAGGCATCAATTTCAAAATATATGTTATTTTTTCAGAGCATATCCCATAAAAAAAAGGAAGAGTTGTATAACTCATCATACTCCTGACCATTTTCATCAATGTTTTATTTCTTCTCTCAGCTACTCCTTCCTATTGGAGAGTCTCAGGAGTAGTTAGCTAAGATATTATTCCCTGATGTACTAAGTAATTTTTAAATTCACTAAGGAAGTACTCTCTACTAATATCTGATCTTAGCTTATTGATTAGTTTACTTGTTTGATGCTCCACTTCATCTTTAAACTCCTTAAATTTATCAAAAGAGTCATACTTGTATCTCATTAAGTAAATGTAACCAAAACATGTATAATCATTTGTGAACGTGATGAAATATGCATACCGTCCTCTAGTAGGTGTAGATATAGGACTATAAATATTAATATGAACTAATTCAAGTATTTCCTTAGCTCTTTCTACCTTTTGAATAAAGGACTTTTTAGTCATTTTACCCATAAGACAAAATTCACACTAAAGTCATTTTTGCAGTTTCAATATGTCTAGAGACCTATTTTAGATTAACCTCTGAATCCGATTAGAATTTATATGTCCTAATCTTAAGTGTCATAAATACGAGTTATTTGATATGTTCTTTCTCTTCTTATTATTAAGTTCAGTCTGAGTATTATTTATTTAACGACTTATAGGATTAACATAAAAGAGATTGTTACACATATCTTTAGAACAAATAATATTTTCATTTCTACTGATTGAAATACCAGAATAGAAAGAAATAGAATATCCTTAATTAATCAATCTTGAAATTGAAATCAAATTTTGTTTAAATTAGAAACATATAAAATATCTTTTAAGACTAAAATCTTATTACAATCAAATGAAAGCTCTAAGTTTCTCACTGCTTCAACCTACACTTGTGCTCTCTTATCCACTCGAAATCCATACTCTCCTCTAGTGAGTCTCCATATCTTGCTGAATTCCTGCCAAAAGTTACAGATATGGTCAGTAGCTTTGGAAACAACAATCTAAGTGGATGATCATCCAACCATCAAAATAGATTTTAAATAAAAAGTAATACCTAAGAAGGACTTGGCTAAGAAGTTCGGACAATCTTTTTTGAAGTGCCATTTCTTGCCACACTTGAAACACTTGCCCTTCGATTGGGTGTTGGGCTTGGACAGACTAGGCTTTAATCCCTTAGGCTGGGTCCCTGCATTGTTTTAGGCCTCTTTTTTTTTGAACTTCTTGGGCTGGACCCTAGTTTTAGAAGATGAACCAGAATGAATAACCAAAATCTTTGACACAGGCTTTATGATTTTCTCAGTAACCTATAGTTTATTCATTAACTCAGTGAAAGATATACTTAACTTGTTTATGTTATAGTTTAACTTCACTTGAGAGTACAAATCTAATAAAATCTCAAAAACTATGTTAATTTGACTCTCAGGATCGATAGTTGCCCCTAGAACCTCAGACTTCTCAAAGTGAGTAATCATCTTGAGCATATACTTGCAAACCGATGCTTCTTCAACTACCTAGTGTTTATGATTATCTTAAGAGCTTCTTATCTTGTGGGCTCTTATTAGCAAATATGTGCGCAAAAACATATTGGTATCATACATAGTAGGCATGTTCTCATACTTAGATTGAAAAACATTGGATATAGAAGACAACATGTAGCATCTCGCTATTTCAACGGCTCTCTTCCATGCCCTTTTAGCCTTACGATCTTGGTTCGTAAAATCTTACCCAATTTCAGGATAAGGATCATTTAGAACATACTTGTACTTTTTGACAGTGAGTATTATGTTCAAATTTCTATTTCAATCCATGTAATTTGGTCTAGTAAGCTTATTCACCTTGAGAATAATGGACAAAAGACTGAAACCAGGTAGTTTTGTTGATAAAAAAAATAAGAAAAATGTTTGTTTTCGAAAAACATAAAAAAAAAATGCATATTTAAATATCATAATATATTCATGATATAGTTAACCTATTAAAATCTTTATAAAAAATATAAAAAATTTGGCTTTTAAAAAAATTGATAGAGCTTCGTAGTGTAACGGCCTATACTATGACAACCAGAGAACGAGGTGACACCTAAAGGGAAGACGGGTGCCAGTAAGGACCAACAGGTGCTTAAATGTAGGAACGGGTACCATCGGGCATAAAGGAGGTCCTAAGGAGGTTAACTAGAATGAAAACAAGATGTTGGAATAAGACGTGTAAATGGACCAACATGCTAAAAGGATGGAAAAACGCTCGAAGGGATTGAAGAATGCCTGAAGGAATGGACATAGATCGACGAGTGAGAATGGACCAAGACGGGACAGTTTTGAAGGTCCCAAGAGGATTCGGAACAAACGAGTCGAGAATGGGCATGGTTGCCCATTGCTGACTATAGAAGGATCTAGAGCTAATCAGGATGGTTTGGGGCAAGAAATGGACAAAAAAGAGTTAGGCGCATGGGTTAAGTCTGGAAGGGGCCAGACGGGCACCTAGCATGAGCACGACAAGCGCAAGGCACAAGATTTGCTCGTGGGACTAGAGTGCGGCACGAGCCTAACATGGGCAAACATGGGCGAGACGCGGACACGACATGAGGCTAGCATACGACAGGCGCACGATGCAGGTACCAGCTAGGACGCAGCACGGGACAGGAAGGCTGTGCTTGAGCAAAATGGACAAGGACGAGTCAGAGGGGACTAGAATGTTCTAGATGGAGCCAGAAGGGACCGATAGTCAATAGTCAACCGGTCAAACGGTGGAACATTCTAGAGAAGACTGGAAGGGACCCAGTGGGACTCGACGGGGCCCACGGTCAAACATTGTAGGACTTTTTAGTATATTGTGGGAGTCTTTAGGCTTGTGTAAAAGAGTCTAGAACTTGTACATAAGAGATACTAGGCTAGAATTATGTAGAATGTTCTACCGAGTAGGTAAGTGGCCAACTTGTGCAAGAGCTCTTTAGAGACCATAGCTTGCCTATAAATATGCCAAGCCTTCTTCATTGTAAAGTGTCCAAGTTTGTGAAGTTTGAGTAAAAGCCTAAGTTTTTTCCCAAATGCTCTCTTGCTTTCATAAGCCCTCCAAGACAGCCACTTAACTACTACATTTTCATATCATTCTTTCTTTATTCTACATTCTATTTTGGGTTCGAATATTACTTTTACTACTTTAGGGCAAGGTTGATCTAGCGAATTCTCTTTGTTAGTTATTAAAGTCAATAGAATTGCACGGGTTATTGGTGGTGAAATAGTCGACCCATGATAGTTGATATCAAAGTGACGGTTGGAGCATTATTTTGGAAGTGTGGGACATAGTTTATATTAAAGGTATGTTTTCCTTCATTTATGGCTTCTATTTTTTATCTTGTTGAGTGCGAATAAAAGCACATGGGACATGAGACCGAGAGGAATCTTAAAGGCAGGGGCAAAAAGGATAAGTTGGTCATTCTAGAGCTGTTAGTTTTATTTGATAAGAGGCTAGCAAAGGTGGAGCTAGAACTGGCAGACCACCACGACTTTTGGGATAAGTGTGACTAATGCATGGAACAACTTGATAGGAAAGAGCTGTATGAAGGCATGCAAGGGACTCTAAATGAGGCTATAGACATTCTTTTGAAAGGGGATGAAACACTAAGACTCATGGTGAAGTTTCTCTAAAACGAGGTCACCAAACTTAAGGATGAGTTTGAGGAAACATAATTAGCAAGGGCCGCTATAGTGCACATTGGGGAGTCATCATTCTTTCGGGAGAAAACACTCAAGTTAAGGGCTGAGCTTGAGATGAGGTCATAAGGGGCAGTAGGTGCCATCGTGACCATACCAAGGATTGAGGTATCAAAACCTAACATATATAGAGGAACGAAGAAGACTGGGAGATAGAGAATTTTATCTATGATTTGGATCAATATTTCGATGAGCTTGGCATCTTAGGTGATGCTTCCAAGTTGTGAATAGCTCTGTTATACTTGAAGGACACTGCCTTGATATAGTGGAGATGAATGAATGAAAATGTTTGAAAAGGAGCTGACACTATCAAAATATGGGACTAATTCAAGGCTAAACTTTGTCATCTCCAACATAAGAACGGGCATATTCGTGAATATGTGTGGGAGTTTTAAGAATTTATATTCAAGATACTAGATATGGCACCAAATGAGGCTTTATTCATATTTATGGATGACTTTAGCTGATGGGCAGAGCTTGAGCTATAACGTAGAGACATTCAAGATATAACTCAAGCGATGGTTGTGGCTGAGTCTCTGTATGAATTCCAACCAAAAGAAATAGGTATAAACAAGGCCAAGAAGGTAAGCCAAGGTGAAAATAATGGAGACAAGGGTCGAACGTATCCTAAACCATATGGGTTCAATCGGGACAAGATGGGACAAGGAAAGAAGGCTAATGTGGAAAAATCACATCGATCAATTGAGTGCTTCTTGTGTGAGGGACCATATTTAGCTTTAGATTGCCCTTTGCCGAGGTAAATTGGCAGCTTTAGTACAAGAGTTGTGTTAAGATGATGAACAATGCAAGATAGCATGCATGTGTTATCTTGACAAGGATCAAACTGGTGAACATAAACGATAAAGAGGACGGATATATGCCGAGACAATTATAGTTGGGCACAACGTGAAGGCATTGGTGGACACAGGGACTGATAAAGGAGTGGACGGCTCCAGTACACTGATCAAAGGTGAGGCAAAAAACGTGCTTGTTCAGGTTGAATATTGGGCAAGTATGGCCATCTTCTTCATCACCTAACTTGAGAAAGAGGTAGTCTTCGGGATAAGGTTTATGGACTACCTAGACATGGTCCTAAAACTAACGACCGATGCTATGCTCATCATGTAAGAGATGAGATCTTGCAAGGTAAAGGTTTGCCAAGAGAACGGGTCGAGGCCACAGTAACTTGAGAGGAAAATCTAAGGGGAAGAGCAAAGACTTATGGCAATCATGAAGGAGGAGGGGCCTCCTACACTCAAGAAAATAATGGTCTAAAGTAATATCGGGTAAGGGACGCCTAAGAACCAACCAAGGTAATGATTGCCAAGATGGGAGCACTTGGCAAAGAGGCAAGGTTTACTTAAAGGATAGGCCAATAGAACGACCAAGGCTTAAGGACGATGCCTTATTCAAGTGGGGGAGAATATCACGATCTGCACCGTGACAACCCGAGAATGAGCAAACATCCAAAAGAATGACGAGTACCAGCAAGGACCAATAGGTGCTTAAGTATAGAAACGGGCACCATCGAGCATAAACCAGGCATTGGGGAGGTTAATTAACACGAAAATAGGACGTTGGGATAAGACATGCACGAGGGATGGAAGAATGCCTAAAAGAATGGACATAGGCCGATTGGTGAGAACGAACTAAGATGGGATAATCTTGAAAGTCCCAAGAGGATTTAGAATGAATGAGACGAGAACAGGCAAAAATGGGCATGGTTGCCTGGATTGACTCTAGAAGTACCCAAAGGAAATCGGAACGGTTTGGGGCCAGAACGGGACAAACAAGAGCTAGGTGCATAGTTAAGTTTGAAAGGGGCTAGACGGGTGCCCAATATGAGCACAACACAAGACTTGTGGTGGTGTTGGAGTGCAGCACGAGCCCGATATGGGCAAGAAGTGGGCACGACATGAGGCCGACACACAATAGGCGCACGACAGGTATAATACAAGTGCCAGTTGAGCACGTGGCATAAGACAGTTGGGACGCGCATAGGACACATAGGTTGTGCTCGGGTAGAATGGGCTAGAATGAGCTAGAAGGGACCGGAACATTCTAGATGGAGCTAGATGGGACTGATAGTCAATGATTAACTGGTCAAACGGTAAAATGTTGGAACATTCTAGAGAAGATCAAAAGGGACCCGCTGGGGCCTACAGTCAAATATTGGCCAAACGTTGTAAGACTTTCTAGTATATTATAAGAGTCTCTAGGTTTGTGTGAAAGAGTTTAGAACTTATACATAAGAGACACTAGGCTAGAGTTGTATAGAATGTTCTTGCAAGTAGGCAAGTGGCCAATTTGTGCAAGAACTCTTTAGAGACCAGGCTTGCTTATAAATAGGCTCATTTGTAAAGTGTCCAAATCTTATGTCCAAGTTTGTGAAGTTTGAGTGAAAACTTAAGTTTTCTCCCAAAAGCTCTCTTGCTTTCATAAGCCTTCCAATACTTAACTACTTAATCACCACACTTTTATCCTTTTTTTTTCTTATCTTATGTCCCTTTTGGGTTGGGATATCACTTCCTTTACTTTGGGACAAGATTGATTTAGCAAATCCTCTTTGTTAGTCATTAAGCTTGCTAGAACCACACAGGCTATTAGTGGTGAAATAGGCGACCCATGATAGTAGAAAGATTAACAATTTTATACGTTAAGTATATAACTATCACTGATTAAGCTTTTTTAATAGTTAATGATTTAGAGATAGTTCCATCGATAAAATGACCACTACTCGTATTACTTACGGATAATCTAATGTTAATACTTCCAACATAGGCTGGCCGATACTAATATATATCCTTAACATTAATTATAATTCCTACGTTAGTTTTAGATTCAAGTGAAAATCTATCCTATAGAGGTCATGCTCAGAATGACACCAAGATAACCACAATATCTAATAAGAATCCATGGGGTCATTGGAACCCCTCTCCTACTTAATTTTTTGAGAAATATAAGTTTTTGAAAAACTATTTTTCTTAAAATATATTTGTTTTTCCTTAACTTTAGTAAGAAACTAAAAACTTGGCATTATTCTCCACGTCAAGGATAATACCTTTTAAGAGAAAAAATCATGAATTTTATTTTCAATACTTGAGTTAAAAACCTTTTTGTTAGCCCTAAGGGCATTCTCCTGTGTTTTGACTTATGATAAATATTGATGAGGGCTAACTTGCGTGATCTATATGTAATAGGACATGATTGATCTCAGCTCTTCCAAGGCATACAAATGAGATTGCTAAGCAACTCTTGAGCAATAGAATCTAAGAATGGGTGATCAAGTATAAGACAAACTTAAGAGATTGTATATCGAAAAGTCCTTGTAGAAGAATCATAGACTAAGAATTGTTTGTTAAGGTATATGATGTAAATTTCTATGTCTTCTTTACCTTATTATTCAATTTATTTCTACCTTGAAGCACAGAAACGAAAAGATTTCAAAGTTTTAAATCTTCAGAATTTTGGATTGAGTAGTTTGGATTACTCTGCATCCAAAGGTTTCGTCCAAAACTCTGTAAACAGTGTTAAAATATTTATTCCTAGAAAAGTATCATTTTGGACTCACATTTTGGACGCACCTTCATCTGATCCTCGAGTCCAAAACTCTGAAAAATCTGATAGCGAGAAACTAGCCGTTTCTGGCCGTTGGAGCTTTACTTTTTGCTTCTATAAAAGCTTTCAAAACTCAATTTTAAAGCAGATTTTTGTGCTATCTTTCTCAAAAACACTCTTATACTTAAAAAAAAAAAAAAAATTCTTTTTTCATTATACTTCAAAGTGAAATCAAATTGTTCCAAAGATAAAAAGGTATTTATGCTTAGCTGTTCATATCTGCTCAATCTCTGAGCTATTTCTGTACTCTATCTTTTATCAAATTTGTATCAAGATTGTGATGTAAAACCCATTTGGGGTGTGCCTTAATTGTGTGTTTGTAGAAGTTGGGTGTAAAATCATTTGGTGATCCTTTTGTGTAAGATTGGTATTGTCTACCACTATTCATTTGGGAAAAAGGTTTTAGTGATTGTGTTGAAATTCTTAAGTGGGTACTTAAGGTAGTGGATGTAAATCAGTTGAGGATCAAACTACTATAAATCCTTGGGTATTTTCTTTTTCATTTTATCCGCATTTTACTGCTGCATTTTTACTGGTCATTAGATCAAAGAACTTTATCTCAATCTCCGTAATTATTAGTCAGTTTTAAGACCTTTGTATTTTACAGAAAGTCTGTATTTAATGCCTCAATTTCTCATCTTTAAAACAAACCATCTTCTTGTCATTTAGTGGTGTTTTAAAAGATTCATATCTGCATTCCCACAGCTATGAAACTAATCTGATATTCATTCCTGCGTTTTTACTGTTCATCCGACTTAAGATCTTTATACTCCTCCTTGCATTCATTGATTTGATCAAAGACTTTTATGTAGTTTGGTGAATCTGTTATTATTGCTTTATCTATCCATCTCAAGTACAAATCTTCTTTTCATCAGTTAGAGGAGTTTTGAAAGTTTTTTAGCAGCACATTCAAGTCTGCATTTTTGAACTCTTACTTGTTCGTCCTTTATCAAAGAGTCATCAAAGATTTTTTAAATTGTATTTGTTTGTCATAAACCTTATTCACTCCCCCTTTAAGGTATATCAATTGACATCAGAGCTTTGGTCTATATTATCTTTGGCTTAACAGCTTTGTAGCAAAGATTCACATGGAAAACACTACTGCTCTACCTTTTATTGAAGGATCTTCAACAAATATACAACCTTTGTTTAGTGGGTGTAATTATACATTCTGGAAAAACACTACGGCAATTGTTGTGCTTTCCTTTTTTTTTTATTTTATTTTATTTGAACTACTTTGAACAATCTTTGTGTACTTTTTTTAAAAAATAAAAGTATTATAACAAAATATAATAATCATATTAAATTCAATAAAGAACCATATTATTCAATATAAAAAAATATTTTGTATATTTATATAACTTTAAAATTTTATATACTATCAATTATACTATCTTTTTTATTAAATGATTTATACATATATGTGTGTGTGTATATATATACATAAATTCATACACAATATAACCCACACAAAGATATACATTCATAATCATAAATATACATAAACAAACAAACAAATACACACACACACACACACACACACACACACACACACACATATATATATATATATATCTATGTGTGTGTGTATGAATATATATATTTATTTATATATATATATGTATTAATATATATATATATATGAATATATGAATATGTATATATTCATATATATATATATATATATATATGAATATATACATATATTCACTTATTTAATATATACTTCACTTATTTTAAAATTATCTTATTTTAATTTTTTTTTGAAATAAAAGTTAAGAATTTAAAATAGTGGAACCAATGAATTTTTTAAAACAACCTATATTTATCGGTAAGATTATTCAAACTCAATATATATAGTCACTACTTTGCTTGAAAAAAAATAATAAAACAAATTAGTAAATTAGAACAAAAAAAAAAAAAGGAAAAAATGCCGTGGAAAATCCATGGCAATCTGCCACAGAATTAGTGGCAAATTTGTGATTTCATGGCCAATCGGTGGCAAACAGGCACAGATTTGCCACGAAACACACAACAAAAATTTAGCTATTTCTTTTATCACTACTTTGCGTAACATACTTTTTTGCATAGTCTCAATGATAATATAGTTAATTACATTGACATTTTCAATGGCTTTTATAGTCAAAATAAAATAAAATAATATTATTTCTTTAAATTTTTTTATTTTAATACGAACATATATTTCGATACTAAAAAATAATACATCTTATTTTCAATTCTATTTCAAGAATGAACGTATTAGAAAATAAATAAATCAAGATATTTACAAAATATTTTATCGTAGTTATTTAAAATGTATGGAACAAAAATTAATACAAACCAGTCTAATTAATAAATTAGAACAAAAAAAAAAAAAGAAGAAAAAATGCCGTGGCAAAATTAGTGGCAATTTTGTGATTTCGTGGCAAATCCGTGGCAAACAGCCACAGATTTGTCACGGAACATACAACAAAAATTTAGCCATTTCCTTTTATCACTATTTAGCATAACATATTTTTTTGTGTACTCTCAATGATAATATAGTTATACACAATAATTTTCAATGGCTCTTATAGTCGAAATAAAATAAAATTATATCGTTTCTTTAAAATTTTTAATTTTAATACAAACGTATATTTCAATACTAAAAAATAATACATCTTATTTTCAATTCCATTTAAAAAATGAACGCATTAGAAAATAAATAAATCAAGTTACTTACAAAATATTTTTTCGTTGTTGTTTAAAATGTATAGAACAAAAATTAATACAAACCAATACAATTAATAAATTAGAACAAAAAAAAAGGAAAAAATGCCGTGGCAAATCCGTAGCAATCTGCCACAGAATTGCCATGGAATTAGTGGAAAATTTTTGATTCCGTGGTTGCCACGGAATTTTTTCCTTTTTTTTTTGTTCTAATTTATTAATTATATTGGTTTGTATTAACTTTTGTTGCATACATTTTAAATAACTACGACAAAATATTTTGTAAGTATCTTGATTTATTTATTTTCTAATGCGTTCATACTTGACATGGAATTAAAAATAAGATGTATTATTTTTTAGTATTGAGATATATGTTTGTATTAAAATTAAAAATTTTAAAAAAACAGTATAGTTTTAGTTTATTTCGACTATAAAAGTCATTGAAAATTGTTGTGAAGAACTATATTATTATTGAGAGTATACAAAAAAGTATGTTGCACAAAGTAGTGATAAAAAGAAAGGGAACACACAACAAAAATTTAACCATTTCTTTTTATCACAACTTTGCATAACATACTTTTTTTTATACTCTCAATGATAATATAATTTCTTCACAATAATTTTCAATGGCTTTTACAGTCAAAATGAAATAAAATTATATCGTTTCTTTAAAATTTTTAATTTTAATACAAACATATATTTCGATATTAAAAAATAATACATCTTATTTTCAATTATATTTTAAGAATTAACACATTAGAAAATAAATAAATCAAGATACTTAAAATCTTTTCTTGTTGTTATTTAAAATGTATAGAACAAAAATTAATACAAACCAATATAATTAATAAATTAGAACAAAATAAAGGAAAAAATTATGTGGCAAATCCGTGGCAATCTAGCATGGAATTAGGGGCAATTTTGTGATTCCGTGGTAAATCCGTGGCAAACAGCCACGGAACACACAACAAAAATTTAGCCTTTTCTTTTTATCACTACTTTGCGTAACATACTTTTTTGTATACTCTCAACAATAATATATTTATTCAACAATAATTTTCAATGGCTTTTACAGTCGAAATAAAATAAAATTATATCGTTTCTTTAAAATTTTTAATTTTAATACAAACGTATATTTCGATACTAAAAAATAATACATATTTTTTTCAATTCCATTTTAAGAATGAACGCAGTAGAAAATAAATAAATCAAGATACTTACAAAATATTTCATCATTATTATTTAAAATGTATGGAACAAAAATTAATACAAACCAATGTAATTAATAAATTAAAACAAAAAAGGGATAAAATGTCGTGGCAAATTCGTGGCAATCTGCCATGGAATTAGTTGCCATTTTGTGATTTGCAACTAATTTTCAATGGCTTTTACAATCAAAATAATATTGTTTCTTTAAAATTTTTAATTTTAATACAAACGTATATTTTGATACTAAAAAAATAATACATCTTATTTTCAATTCCATTTCAAGAATGAATGCATTAGAAAATAAATAAATCAAGATACGTACAAAATATTTCATCGTTGTTATTTAAAAAGTATAGAACAAAAATTAATACAAACCAATACAATTAATAATTTAGAACAAAAAAAAAAAGGAAAAAATGCCGTGGCAAATCTGTAGCAATCTGCCAGGAATTAGTGGCAAATCTGTGATTCCGTGACAAATCCGTGACTAATGTTTGACATAATTTTGCCACAGAAACGTTTCTATCACAAATCCGTGGCTAATGTTTGGCATAATTTTTTGGTGCCTTTTTTTGCTACCAATTTGCGACGAAATATGTTTTCATCTCTATTTGCTACTATTTCCATCGCAATTCCATGGCAAATTGCCACAGATTTGCTATGGTATTTTTTCCCTCGCAAGTTGCTTGTATTTTGCTATTTCGTGGCAAAATCCATCGCTGATTGCCATGGAAAATTTTCTGTGGCAAAAGTCCGTGGCAGATTCACAGTTTTCTTGTAATGAAATATGTGTCCAAATGTTCAAATTCTTTAAATTCTAAATGTTCCTGCCTTTTTTTTTGCCACAACACATTCTCTCTTTTTATTAGAATATCTTTACATATTTTCAAAAATCACCATTCTCAAATGTACCTCGTAAACCCAAAAAAGAACTCAAATCTATTTGAATCTTCTTCTCTTTTTAAAAATTCAAAAAAGCTGTCATTTGCCTTAACTCTTTTCTTTTTCCTTTGGCCTTCATTCTTTTGCTAAAACCAGAAAAATCAAATCTTTCAATCCTGTTCGCCATGGGTAAAACTCCAAATCCTAGTTAAGAGGCTGAGCCAATAATGATGGAAATCAAGAAATGCAAGAGAATGAAAAAGAAATCAGTCGTTGCTAAACTGATATCAGCAAATAAAAAGGAAAAGTGAGTTGCCATTGATGAACTAACTCCTCAAATTGTATTAATAAAACAACCTCCAGAAAAAGAAAGCACCGGCACTCAGGTACCTCGATTTTTCAACTCAAAATTGGTGAATTTGCGTACAATGATTGGGTGTTTAGAAATAGAACCATTATTGCGAGCTATCGGGTTAATTCTAAGGTCTTTCATCGCTGAAGTGTGTCTGAATTTTTCTGTTATTCTGAATATATTGAGAATCTTGGATAAGGGGCTTTGTTGTCAAATTGATAAGAATGTGTACACCCCATTAGTTTGAGAATTCTATGAAAGGGATGACATGAGGAAATAGTAAATGGGTTTATTAAGTAGTGATATATATCTAGAGTTGGAGAAGTAAACTTCCAGTTTGACCAACGAATGTTGAACAGATTTTTTTTTTTTTTTAATTTTAGAGACAGTGGAGTACAATTTTTTGAAATGATCAAACTACCTGGAAAACTCTGATTTTTTTTTTTTTTTTTGGTGAACTGAGTGGATTTGAGATGAAATGTATTGGTAAAAATTCAAGTTATTGAAATGTTAAATGGTTAAATGGAATAGGGAGATTGCTACATCACATGGTCTCAACTGTGGTGATACCGAGTTTTAGCCACAAGACATCTATAAGTCTTCTGTAAATGGTGTTAATGCTAGCTCTATCAGAAGGAAAACAAATTAACTTTGAGTTTCTGGTTGTGACTCAAACCTAAAACACATCAAACAAAGCATTAATTTTTGGAATCCTTCTCACCAAGCTATTCAAGTACTTCAATATTGATTTGAGTACAGTTAACCATGGGCACTGCAAGGTAATCATCTACAGTAGAAATTCATTTGAGAAAATAAGATCCATTCGAGCAGATAATCAATGGATATTACCTAGAGAGGCCACTGAAGATGAGCAAGAAAAATTGGTAAAGGTTAAGGAAATTTTGCTACATTGGGACGAACAAAAAGAAAAGCTGAAACTAAAATTCATAGGGATACATCAAGTAAAGGGAAGCAGAAAATTCAGGAAAGTGAAAAAATGCAGAGTATTTTAGATGCTCTAACTTTGATATCTACCAAGCTAAAACAGTCTGAGTGCAGAAATCAAAAGTGAATTGAAAATTTTAGGAAATAAACTGCAAATGTGGAAGGAAAGAAATATAAAGCTGAAGGCCATTCAACTGAACAAGTTCCTCCACCTTACCTGAGCCTGAACCTATCATTCCTTCAACACAGGAAGAAACTAATATTCAGCTAGAAAAGGAGAGTGAGAAAGAGAACGAGAAAGAATGGTGCCCACTGTTGAACCCACAACTACTGCACCTATTGCTGACAAGAAGTTCCCTGAGCAAGATAAACCAATTGTATTTGGTAGCTCATCTGGCTGAAAGAAGAAGCATGTCATGGTAAAATAGAAGTCCAGCAAAATTGTTGGACAACATTCAAAGAAGGGTGCCACTGCTAAACTTGCGACTATCCTCATCCCATGAGATGTGGCACATGATGACAGCTGAATGTTGACCTCCTCTGCTAACTTTTATTTTGATGACACAATTTTATTCTTGCAAAAATTCCTACTCTCTGAAATATATTTCTTTTGAATTCCTTTATTTTAGTTTTTAGCTGATATTACTGCTAGTTTCCTGCTGCTTATTGTTATAGCTAATATTGCTTATTGCCAGCCCTGTTCTGGGCATTCTTTTGATATTACTGTCAATTTACTACTGATTACTTTTTTGCTGCTCATTATTAATTTTTTTGATAGATGACAAAAGGGAGAAAATAGGGATTGTAAATTGATAATTGATGGGGTTTTGGAGATTATGCTATCGACTAAGAGGAGATTGTGATGTTGGAGACTGAAAATTTCTTAAGAAGCTTGTGATTCTGTGAGATACATTTTTGGGATTTAGGTTGATCAAACAGTGTGCTGTACAATTTTTTTGTTCACTGGGTTTTGCCCTTATAAATATGGATTGTGAATATATTGTGGTTGTATGTTGAGGGTTATGATTTGAAATTTATGGATTATGATTGTGACTGCTAATGAGGATTATAAATTCATAAGGCTTAAGATGAATTATGTCGGTTTATGGTTGTGGTTTGAAAATGTAGATTGTGAAGAATTGGCTGATTCGATGGAGACTATGTTGAGATGTTGTTGTTGTTATGGACTAAGGAGATTGAAGTGTGTGTATGAGTTTATTGTGCATTCTAACTGATTGAGATTTGGTTGAATGACTTGTTTTGACTATTGTAATATCCCACCTTTTTTACCTTTAACTAGCTACTGTTTGTAATAAGATGAGAATTTGTATCAATAGCCAGAACAAAAGTTGATCGGTATAATGAGATGAAAATTTTGGTATGATAATATTTGGTCGGGACCTGGATGTAATTATTGGATTTGTTCTACTCGTACCCTAAATCTTCAGAAGGCTGCTATTATTAATAAAATAAGAATTTGAGGGTACGCTGAGAAGAGAACTTGATCAGTGCGATGAAACACACGTTTTGGTGTGAACTATGCTATCCGGGTCATCGGAGGCATTTTCGTCATTTTGACTGCACCCCGACTTTGACAGCAAATTTGACCAAATAGAGAAGGAATTGAAGAATTTAAGAATTATCAATGGATTTAGTAGAATTTTTGGAGTGGAATGGTGAAATAAAATATTTTTTCGTTATGGACCCGATTTTGGTTATTTCTGAAGAAAATACGAAAATGTGGTTGGAAATGGGACATGCGGCTTCTTATGATTGGTGGATGAAAATAAGTGTCGTTTAATGATTGGTTAATGAGGTCAGGTGTTTCTATTTGATTGGTTGTGATAAGTTGAGATAAAAGTTTATAAATAAATATTTTTACTAAGCTTATTTAGCAAGATTTTCATAAGCTTCCTTAATAGATTTTGACCTCACTAATTCCAATTGACCGTGTGACATATTAGCCATAAGAATGGAGGTGGAGAGGCTGAAATATAGCCTAAATTTCGTTGGCCTTGCAAGAAGAAAATAAAGGAAAATTTTGTGGAGGAAAAAGTGGTTGGTGTGTAAAAATCCTATTGGAACACACCTAAATACATCCACCATTCAATTAAACCACAACAAGAAATGGAGGGCCAAGATTGAGTGATAAATGGAGGTCAAGAGAGGCTGAAAAAAAGCCATAAATTCATGAGCTAAGAGGGAGAAAACTAAGAGAAAAAGAAAAAGGAGAGAGAAAGAAAGAAGTGCGTGTGTGTGTTCTTGGTGTTCTTGGAGCAAAATCACTACAAATAGCCTCAAATATAAGGTAAAACCCTACCTTACTTGAATTAAAGTTATTGTTGGGTGAATGATGATTATGATGATATGAATTTTAACATGAAAACATGACTTTCATGCATTGATTTCGGATCAAAGTTAGGATTTGTGAGCTTTTATGTATGAACTTGAATATGCTTATATAAGTGCTGGCTACCTAAGAGTTTTTGAATGATGTTTGGTGTGAGAAAGAACTGAATAAATATGGTGGTTTGAAAGATTCTTTTCGGTTGGAAAGATGATAATTCAAGTAAAGTAAAAATGAAAATTACTTGGTAGTAACTTGATAGGAAACATGAATAATACTAGTTTTTGATTAGGAAAAGTGAATTTGTGTTGAATAAGTGTGACCTTGTGAACTACTGGAAATATAGAAATTCAGAATTAAGGATGATTTGAAGGGAAATTGAGTGAATTAATGGCTCCAAAGTGTTAAAGATTAAAGGAGAACAAAAGAAAGCATGAATAGTAGGTTTGAAGCAAAACTACTGGGGCTGTTTTTGCCCAGTAGCATGTCATGGGAACCAGAAATTTGAGAAATGACTTATACAAAATTAAATTTAAGAGTCTTATGGTCGTTTTGGTATATCATGGGAAATCAGAGTTGTAAATTGAAAGTTATGTGCAAAACAAAATGGTGTGTCAAACCAGTGAAATTCCAGAAAGTAGTCCGAAAGTGGATGGACTTAAAGGATGATTAATTGTGTGATTTTGGATGAAATTAAGGGAAAATATGATGTGAATTCTTTTTTTGTGAAGGGAGAAAGGATTTGGAAAAAGGAAAACAAAAGAATCGAACAAACAATGGAAAAACAACGTGAACAAAAGTTAAACGTTTTCCTTTACCGTCGGCCCCCGTCGGCTAAACGTTGGTTAGACGTCGGCTACCCGTCGAGCATGTCGATTGGACGTCGACTATTTTTCGACCGAACAAAAATTGATTTGAAAATGATGTTTGGTGTAGGTTTAGCGGTAAACGGCCAACGGAACGTTGAAAACGGTAAGAACGAAGGTTAAACGGCCGTGAACGGAAAGAGTTGCTTAGGACACGAGGTGAGTTCCTTTGATTTCTAAAACCTTTTGAAAGCTAGTTTGCTTCACTTTTCCATGAAATGTTATGTTTTATACCATTTTGAAAATCCCTGAATATGTTTAAGGTTTATCTGAGCAAGAATTATTTTATGCCATTTTGGGCTTGATTGAACATCATAATTGGCTTGGAAACGTTACTGAATGATTAAAGCATGAATTTACTCCTTTTGGATTAAATATTTGGGATTTTTAGAAAATGGTAAATTTTGGAATCGGGTATTCATAAATTGACTGGAATGCCCTTATTGGAACATTTTATGAAAATATATTTGGAAACTTTGAATTTAATCCTCTTTTCGGATTAGAATTCTGAATTTCTTGAAATGAGTTCCTTTTTGGAATTGGGTATTTGGAAAATGATCCAAATGTCCTTATTGGAATGTTTTATGAAAACCTTTGGAACTCAGGTATTTGGTAGAAGACCGAAATATCCTTATTGGAACTCTTGTGAATATTTTTCTAATCGGGTAAGGGTAAAATGACCCAAATACCATCGAAAAGTCTTTTGGAAATCGGGTATGGGTAAAATGACCTGGATGCCCTTGAAAATAACTTTTGTGATTGAGTACGGGAAAAATGACCCGATACTCTTAGAAACATGTTTTGATGTATGAACAGAACTCTTTATCCTGTTTCAACATGATTTTGGAAAATAATCTCTTGTGATGAGATCGACTTTTGGAAAATGACATTTTGATCCCGGAAATTGTTTTATTGGTCTGATGTACCATGAAATGAATTGATTGGCTCCGCGAATTCTATGTGAATGATGATTTGACTTGCAAGTTAGTGGGATCAAATTTTGAAAAAATGATATTTTGCTCCAAAAATGATTTTCTTGATATGGAAAAGGGTTTTTTGATAAGATTGACATTCGGTATCAGGGCACGTAACCAACCCCCAATATGGGAACTAAGTGCTATACCGCACGCGGTGGAAGCCACCTCTAGAATCCTATGCTGCCTGGTTCCGGTATAGGAACTAAGTGCTACACCGTGCACGGTGGGAGCCACCTCTAGAATCCTATGCTGCCTGGTTGGTCCTATCTTGAATACTTGATGTGCTCAAGTACGAGCCTTTTTCTTGAATTCTTGGCATATGCACTAACTTGAATTCCTGGGTAAGCACTAACTTGAATTCCTAGCGTATGCATTAACTTGAATTCCTGGCATATGCACTAACTTGAATTTCTAGCGTATGCACTAACTTGAATCTCTTCTTGGTAGTACACTGTGGTGTACTTACCTATCTGGTGACCCATAGTTGAGTGTTGTAAGCTGCCGTCTAAGCACAATGATACGTGGCGCCAAAGGTGAAGCATTGTAAGCTTTGCATATAGGCAGTTCTTTTTGTTGGAGGAATGTTTGTGATGTGGAAATCTGGGCAATGTTTTGAAATTGAAATACAGTTTTTCCAAAAATGATTGAGTTTTGAATAATCTCTTCTTCAGAGAGTTTTAAAATTGCCTCTAGTGGACAAATGAAGTGTTTTTCCCTACAAGAGTTTTATGTATTCTATTTCTTCTCTAAAGCACTAGCACACACGGGACTCACTGAGTGATTTTCACTTACATGTGTGTTATTTCCTTTGAAACAAATTCAGGATCAGAGGTGCAGCGAAAGCACGGTAGACTCCTAGAGGTTCATGCTACATCTTGGACCTGTTGTACCCGTGATTGTATGAATCAGAAGCCAAATTCTTGTACTTTTCTATTTTGAAAAACTTTTCGCTGCCTTTTTGAGTAAAGTTTGTTATAAAGACCCCTTGTCTGAGTAATCAGACGGGGTGACATCCCACAAAGTATAAGCCCACTACACTATGAAAATATGGGATGTTACAACTATGGTTGTGATATGCACTTTATTAAAAATTCGAATGATGAGAATATTTATGCTTATGAAAATTTTCTTGGTTGCACATAAAATTCGTTATGTTTGAAATATCTTGAGAAAACTAGGTTGGGATAAAAACCTCTGATATATTTTTGTGAAAATTCGTTTTTACCCTACACATACAAAAGGAGAGTTTTGGACTCGCATTTCTTCAATCCAAAAGACTAGTCCAAATATGAGCATTTAAAAGATTAGCTTTTGTCCTATTTTATTCCATTTTGGATGCATGTTTTGGAAGTCTAAAATTTTGGAATCCAGTCTTATTTTTAAACGCACTTCATAGCTTTATATCTAATGTTCGTACATGCACATACTAAGGGGGAGCATTACATCTTATGATTTATCTTCTATACCTTCTTATGTACATATCTATATAATTTTTTTGTGACTACTATTTGCGCTATTCTCTTGTGGAGTAGTTCTTTGATGGAAGGAAGGAGGATAAGGAGGTAGGTTGGGCCATAGGCTCATTGAGCTATGTTTATAAGTACATGCTTTAATTTTCTATCTTAATCTCATAAGCACTCTTTGAGTCCTATGATGAGAGATTTCATTTCAATGAAAAATATTCTTATTTCTTTCGGTCTAATATGTCCGTACTGTACATATTATTGTTTTTAAATCACAATCCTATCAAGTTTGGCATCACTAAAAAAGAGAGAGATTGTTAGCCTAAGGATATTCTCTTGTGTTTTGACTTATAACAAACATTGATAAGAGCTAACTTGTGTGATCTATATGTGATACACCATAATTGACCTCAGTTCTTCCAAGGCGTACAAATGAGATTGCTAAGCAACTCTTAAGCAATAGAATCCAAGAATAGGTGATTAAGTATAAGATAAGCTTAAGAGATTATATATTGAAAAGTTCTTGTGGAAGAATCATAGAATAGAAATCATTTGTTAAGATACATCGTGTAAATTCCTATGTCTTATTTAACTTATTATTCAATTTATTTCTATCTTGAAGCACATAAATAAAAAGATTTCAAAGGATTAAGTGTTCAGAATTTTGGATTAAGTAGTTTGGATGACTCTGCACCCAAAAGCTTCATCCAAAACTCTGTGAACAGTGTCAAAATATTTTTGCCTAGAAAAGTACCATTTTGGACCCACCTTTTGGACACAACCTTGTTCGATCCTTGAGTCCAAAACTTTGAAAAATCTGACAGCGAGAAATTAGCCGTTTCTAGCCTTTGGAGCTTTACTTCTTGCTTATACGAAAGCTTTCAAAACTCAAATTTAAAGCAGATTTTTGTGCTATCTTTCTCAGAAACATTGTTACACTTCAGAAAAAAAATCTCCCTTTTCATTGTACTTCAAAGTGAAATCAAATTACTCCAAAGGTAAAAAGGTATTATGCTTAGTTGTTCATATCTGCTCAATCTGTGAGCTATTTCTGTATCAACTTTGTATCAAGGTTGTGGTGTAAAACCCAGTTGGGGTGAGCCTTAATTGTGTGTTTGTAGAGGTTGGGTGTAAAATCGTGTGGTGATCCTCTTGTGTTAGATTGGTATTGCTTACCACCATTCATTTGAGAAAAAGGCTTTAGTGATTGTGTTGAAATCCTTAATTAGATACTTAAGATAGTAGATATAGATCAGTTGAGGATAGAATCACTATAAATCTTTGGATATTTTGCTTTTGCATTTCATCTTCATTTTACTACTGCATTTTTACTGGTCATTAGATTAAAGGACTTTAACTCAATCTCAGCAATTGTTGATCATTTTTAAAGACCTTTGTATTCTACAGAAAATCTATATTTAATGTCTCAACTTTTCATCTTTAAAACAAACCATCTTCATGCCATTTAGTGATGCTTTAAAAGATTCATATCTGCACTCCTACAGCTACAAAACTAATATGATATTCATACATGTGTTTTTACTATTCATCAAACTTAAGAGCTTTATACTCCTCCTTACATTCATTGATTTGATCAAAGACTTTTATGTAGTTGGGTGAATATGTTATTGTTGCTTTATCTATCCATCTTAAGTATAAATCTTCTTTTCATCATTTAGAAGAGTTTCAAAATTTCTTTAGCAGCACATTCAAGTTTGCATTTTTGAACTCTTACTTGTTCAGCCTTTATCAAAGGATCATCAAAGATTTTTTAAATCGTATTTGTTTGACATAAACCTTATTTACTCCCCTCTAAGGTTTGTCACTTTTCTAGGAACTAAATTTAAAATACTTATTTTAGAATATTCTCCATGTCAAGGGTAAAACCTTTTGGAAGAATAAATCATGAATTTTATTTTAAATTCTTAAAATCCCCTTTAAAACATTTTTCTTAATTATTTTATCTAAGAAAAATTAATTTCTCAAAAACTTGTACATTTGATCACAAAATTAAATACTCTTTCTATCCTTTAAATAGTCATGCGTTCAAAAAATAAAATTTTTACATACTATTTCTATCCTTTAATTCCTGTGTGACCAAATAATGGATTAAACATTATAATAATAAATTAAAATGATCTTCTTTAATCTTAAAGTGGTTTCCCCTTTACTAATCATTTTATACAAAATTATTTATTACCATAAATAAACAATTGCAAAAAAAAAAAAAAAAGCCTCATGTGATATGGGACCCAAATAGAAAATTTCAAGGAAATAGGAAACAAAATAGCCATCCAGGGAGACCCAAATTAAAAAAAAAAATTTCAAGAATAAAAATCGGCCCTTCCTCGCACTAAAATTGGCGGCTAGTTCCTTACCTTGCCCCAGGCTGCCTAGGGACCTCCTGGGGCTGCCTAGGGGTTCTTTGTGCCAGCTTGCATAATTTCCTTGCTTTTTGAAGGTGGTTTCTTCGTTTAAATTTCCTCTATTTTCTTCCATAGGATTTCAAAGTTGTTCAGGCCCTAACATTGTTACAAAAAATTCCCATATGTTAAATTAAAATGTAATATCAATCGCATATCCCTTTCAAAATGAGGTGTACACGAGTCTATGGGAAAGTGAATAATAATAAATACAAGTACCTATGCCTCCACGAGCAAAGCATGCACAACATCTACCTATACAAAAAATCATGGGGGATCCATACAATCATAAAAATTAAAAATTTTAATTAGTAAAGGAACCACCTTTTCGGTTATTAACCCTAAGCATACTCCTAGATTATAACCTGACTTTAATACCACTTGAAGGATTGTGAAAAAAATAAAATGTGCAGCAGAAATATACAATTTAAATTTTTTTCTCAAACTATAGTCTAGGAATACTTACTTTTAGGCTACTTAGATTGAATAACCAGAGTAATTGGATTTGACAAACTGTTTTATTTTGTCACGATCACTTGTTCCACAGGAATTTTAGCCCAGTATCAACTCATTCGCATCAAACACGTGCACAAAAATTGACTAGTTTTCAATCTTTCAAAGTATTCTTGAACCTCCTATGGACTATCTATCGGTGATAATAGAATAGGATGAAGAATAAGGAAGAAATTGGTAAGAGCTAACTAGAAAGGAAAAACAGAAGAAGAAATACTAAAGGAAGAACGATGGTTCTCCAGAAAAGGACAAGCTGTTACCTGTTTTTTTTTTTTTTTTTGTGAATAGTGGCATTTCCAAACATGCACACACACGCGCGCACACACACACACAACAAAAGACATTATCTTTCCAATTTATGCTTCCTTTTTCTTTTCCAACTGTCCTTTTCTTTTTCCTTTCCTTTTTTTTTTTTTTTACTTTTGATGCAGAGCCTGGGTATCTAAAACCCCCCTTGCCATCTCAACTGTCCTGGTGGGCTAGGTTTTTTTTAATTAGTCCAAGACTAATTAAATAACTTATTATTATTAATTAATTGATCTACTTGGACTCGATATAAAATTATCTAAGATAATTAATTAATAAATCAATTTAAATAAAATTGGTCTAATAAATTATTCTAGTCTAAATATATAATTATTGGACTCATAGAATAATTCTTCCAATATTAATTTCACCCAATAGCTCATATAGTAAATGAATTTACTAAGGTTACTTGAGCTATTTTGGGGATCAAAAGATATATTATTCTTACCTATTAAAATAACTAAAATGCCCCTACTAACAAATAACTATATTTTATCATTTTAAATATTCTATTTATCACCATATAGAAATATTGACCCTAAGAATAATATTGCAAGTATAGTGTCTTTGACCTACAAGTGTAATGGCAAAAATACCTCTCTACATAACACCCATAATTGAGATTGCAAAATTGTACTAGTTACTTTCCCAATGACATCTACTATGCTTTGTTATTTAGTTTGATAATCCATAACTTCTAGTACGTACCCACTTATCTCAGGGAGTTTTTCAAAAGTATACATATTTGGCCACGTTTTCTAAGACCCTGAATTATTTAGATTATCCTAGACAATTATGAAAGGGTGATATCTTCATGTAGTGAAGCATAAAACTCTTTTGTACAAATTCGTCTTAATTAAGTAGAGTCATACACTTAACGTATATAGTTATTGGCTTTGCATTAAGACTTCACTCATCATACATCAAAGTGAACAAGTCTAATTTCACTGGACTACTAACTTATACTTAAATCTTATGGTACTCATCCATGCAGTAACAACAATAGTCTAATATTTATTTATTATAGTACTTTTATAAAGATTACAATTATATGGTCTAATTCTACATATTCCAAATACGCTTACACTATTGGCATAAGAGGACTACTCACTAGTTAAAGATAAACTATTTTCCATTTAGAAATTATAGTATAATGAGCTAAACCTTGACGAAGTGCCTAATTTCATCAATCGATGAAGAGCATTTTAGCTTGAATATTAGTAGCCCATGATATGCACATTATTGTGGAAGTACGACCCAATACATAGATCATTTACTAATATACTTGGACCTTAATGTGCAAATATATGTAGATAAATAACCATTAATGAATGAAATATTTTTATTATCTTTCAAAATATAGAAATACATAGTTCATTTTGGGCATACATTCCAACATTTTTCTATTTCAAAGTTAAATGTTTCTTGTTATATTTGAACATAAACATTTTATTCAAGTGGCTTGAGATTTTTACGTTTTATGTGAGTTCCCTAATTTCCAAATCTTACTTTATTAGGTGTTTTTTTTTTTTTTTTGGGTTAAATTCGCATAGGAACATTTTGTGCAAAATAATTCCTTTTACTCAAAAACTTCATTTTGGACTAACAGCTTTGTAAATTATTTATTGAGAATATTTCATGAATCATGTTTCCAAACTCCATTTTAGTTAGGTGTTTTTCTATTATATCAAGGTACAAACCTTTTGTTTTAATACAATTGGCTCTTTTATAGATCCCATGAATTCTTTTCTTGACAAAAGATTGAACATGTTTTCATTACTTATTAAAGCCATATTTTTTGACATTTTCTTCATATATTGTATAACATGACAAGTCATGGAAAAAGGGGATAACAAACCTTTTCTATTACTTGATCAAGAATATGTGAATCGTGTAAACGTTATGTACTCAACAAGAGCTTTTTTCTGCGTACTAACCCACTTTAAAGATAGATAATCTCAAGTAACCTGATTAGTCTTAGGACTCATCTTACTCTAAATGGGATGACAGGACACTGGAATTAGCTAATTCATGGTGTAACCACTAACTATTATAGCGTAAGGACTAACTCTAGCATGAATCATGATTGCTTTATGTGAAACCCCAACTAAAACCAACCTTAGAGTAAGGGGGTCGGGATGCATATCATATTTTCTTGCATGCACAAATATATTTGTATATGATTTTATGAACCCATTCCTGCAATTTTTAACATCAAACACTGAAATCAAAGTCTCACTTTTGGGTAAAAAACCATAATTTTCTTGAAGGCTCAAGAACACCTTTAAGGTAAGATGAACAATTATCTCCATCTTTTTCCATCTTCAACCTTGATGAGTATATACTAATGAACTCTCTCTCTCTCTCTCGGCCGAATGGTTACTTCCACCATGGCCATGTTTCTTCTTCTCCTTGGATGGATCAAGCATTCGTAGCAAGAGGATTTTCTTGGATTGACTTCAAGGTAGTCATCATTCAAGTAAGCTTCTTCCATCTTCTCTTTAAATCCTAGATTCATGTCTCTTGGATGTAGTTGGATGAGGATGGGATATATTTGGAGGTTGATCATGTGTTTTGTGATGGAGTTGGGATTGAAGCATGAGAATGAATGTGTTTGTATGATGAAGATGGGATTGATGCATGAGTTGATTTGTCTTGGTTGAATGTATAGTGTTTTAGGGTTTGCTGCATGTCTTCATCTCGCGAGTAGTATGAATGATCAAGCATGCTAGAGATTATGTCACCTTTGGTGAATAGAGTTTATGTTCATATATTCTTGTTAAGGCCACGATTATGTTTATATTAGTAGAGTTTGGATCATGTCTTGATAGATTTGGATCTATATTTTATTCATGATTTGGATATATTGTTGATTGGTGTAGAGCGTATATTCATGATTATGGTTAGCCATAGGAATTATGATCATGACCTTGTTGTCCCTAAGCTAATTTTATTTCATCAATAAAATAACTAATACTATAATTTCTTCTAGTAATCTCGAAAACCCTAGGAAAATGTAGATTTGGACTCTTATATAAAATAATGATATTTTAGTCAAATAAACGATAGTTTTTATTAAAGAAATAAAATATATAGATATTATATAAAATAATAATATCAAATAAAGATTTTTATATAAATAATCATAATAGGTAAAGTATTAATTTTGTAAGTCTTATATTCATAAATACTATTAAAATTTATTTATTATCTTTTAATCAAAACCTATTAAAATTTACTTACAACTAATTTTAGTTACCAATTATTTTCTAACAATTAATTTTTAATAGATTATTATTTTAAATAATATCATCTAGGGCCTAGGACCCTTCATCAAATAAACCCTAATTTATTTATAGGAAGATTAAACCTTCAATTTATTAGTATCTAATTCACAAACCCTAGTTATTTTAATATCAAGCTAGATTTATCTTACGAACCCTTTATTTATTATCTAGCCTTAAAGTTTGGGACATTAGGGTCATGATTGTAGTAAGTTGAGTTAGGATTATTAATGAACGTGAATTTTGGCTTGAGTTTAATTATAGCTTGTGTTTACCCCAGGCGGGGTTAGGTCAGCTTTTAGAGATCTTTATTTTATCTCGAGCAAAAGATCAGGTAAGCTCTTGCATAAAACATGTTTATTGCAAAAGTTATTATGACAAGCTAAACTCGAAGTTTGTGAACACTGATTTGGTAAAGGCAATTAGGGACTGTTTCCTTTCGTGTTTCAGTCAAACCAATCATTTGAAAATCAACAAGTAATTTTATTCAAACATTAAACTATTTCTAAAACCAATTTTGATAAAGATTTTGGAAACCCTTGATTGCCATTTTTAAGTAAAGCTATATTTTATCAATTTTCTCCCAAGTGGGATGAACTACGTTGAGTACTCAATAAGGGTAGGCTAGTAGTACTAGTTTTGAAGAGTAAGAGTGAGCCTTCTGGCAGGAGGCCACCTCCAAAAGATAAACTCAACTTAGAGAAACGTCAGTACTACTTAGTCATGCCGGTCCGAGCTAGCAGTTTCAGTCATGCGGACTGTGTGTTGCCGGAGTGGACAACCAGTTTTGTTTGGGTGTAGAGAAGGAGGAGAATCTTACCCGGTAGGCCGATCACCTACCTTTTTTGTCAGTTTGCACAAAGTATGACATTCTGACCGTTGTATGGTTATGGGGCCCAACGTGTGGTAACCCATGGCCGCCCTTTTGAGTGGTTGATTTTATTGTACCTGTGTGGTTGGAAAAGCGAAAACGCCACTCTTTCTTTTGAACATTATTTATTGCTTGCTAGTATTTTTCTTATGAAATTCTTACACTTTGCATTCACGAATTGTTTTCACTGAACACTCAAAGCACACACGGACTTACTGAGATTTTTTATCTCATCACCCTTTTACCTTGATTTCAGGTCGATTCTACTGTGAGGATGAGTAGCTAGTTGTTGCTTGCTTTGGAAGATATTTTGTTATTTATTTTTATGTAATGCTTTGGGAGTTAAGAGTGAACAATTTTTATTTTGGATTTGTCTTGAATTTTTGGATTGTAATAAGTTTTAATTTTAAAAGTATTGTTTTATTTTGATTGTTGGACCTAGTTATAAAGACCCCTTGTCCTTTGGACGAGGCGACATCTCCGGCCCTGATGGGCCTAGATAGTGGGGTGTTACACTTTACATGCATGTGGGTGGGTGGAATTCATTGAGTTCCTCCCATACAAGCTATGGGCTAGCATGCCTTTTCTCATGAGATCTTGAAATTTTCTAAGTTGATACATGGGTTCATTCTCATATTTTCTACATAAAATCACGTCCTTGTTACTTGTTTACACTTTTTAAAAAACGAGTTCAAGTACATTGTCTTGCCTACATTTTGCACACTACTGTTTCATGTCATGAGTTGTTTTCAATGGAAAACACTAGTACACACGGGACTCATTGAGCTTTATGCCCATACGTGTGTTACTTCTTCTTTAAAAATTTTAGAGACTGAAGCGTAGCGACGGAATCTCCATTACAAGAAATCTGCTAATTTGCCATGGACAAATCCGTGGCAAATCCGTGGCTAAACTGGAATTGTATCTTCTTGAGAAATATCCGTGGCAAATCTGTGGCACACAGACTGTACCTGCTTGAGAAATATTTGTGGTAAATCTATTATCTATACATATTCACTATACACAACCTACAACGTTCTTGAGTATCATACTCCCTGCACATATGTATAACACACCGCCTACAACGTCTCAAATCATATTCCCACCACACAATACACTGCTGCAAAACACATCCACCACAATTGTTTTAGCAAACCATAAAATTTCATAATTTATTTAGTGTCTAAATACGCAAGTAATCATATATAATCAAAATTCATAGCAATCAGTATGCCCTACACACATGCATAATCCCCGTTACACTCCCTGCCTACAAAGTTTCGAGTCATATTCCCTAGACATATATGCAACAAACAACATATAACATTTATAATCCGTTATCCATACATACATATTCACTATACACAACTTATAACATTTATAATCCTTATCCATACATACATTTTCACTATACGCAACGTACAACGTTCTTGAGTATCATACTACCTGCACACATGCATAACACACTGCCTACAACGTCACAAATCATATTCCCACCACATAATGCACAACTGCAAAACACATCCACCACAATTGTTTTAACAAACCATAAAACTTTGTAATTTGTTTAGAGCCTAAATACACAAATAATCACATAACATCAAAATATCTAGCACAAAGTATCCTACACACATGCATAATCTTCGTTACACTCCCTGCCTACAAAGTTTCGAGTCACATTCCTTGGACATATACACAACAAACAACCTATAACATTTATAATCCATTATTCATAGATACATATTTACTCTACACAACCTATAACATTTATAATCTATTATCTATACATACATATTCACTATACACAACCTACAACGTTCTTGAGTACCATACTCCCTGCACACATGCAAAACATTCCTACCACACAATGCACAACTGCAAAACACATCCACCACAATTGTTTTAGCAAACCATAAAATTTCGAAATTTGTTTAGAGCTTAAATACACAAATAATCATATATCATCAAAATATCTAGCACAATAAAAATTACCACCGATTAGTGGCAATTTTGTGATTCTGTGACAAATTCGTGGCAAATAGCCACGGATTTGTCATGGAACACACAACACAATAAAAATTTAGCCCTTTCTTTTTATCACTACTTTGCGTAACATTCTTTTTTATGTACTCTCAATGATAATATAGTACTTCAAAACAATTTTCTACTGCTTTTGCAGCTGGAATAAAAATAAAATTATATCGTTTCTTTAATGTTTCTAATTTTAATACAAACGTATATTTCGATACTAAAAAATAATACATCTTAATTTCAATTCTATTTCAGGAATGAACGCATTAGAAAATATACATAAACCAAGATACTTACAAAATATTTCGTCGTTGTTATTTAAAATGTATGGAACAAAAATTAATACAAACCAACATAATTAATAAATTAGAACATAAAAAAAAAAATTGCCATGGCAAATCCGTGGAAATCTGCCACAGAATTGCCACGGATTAGTGGCAATTTTGTGATTTCGTTTGCCACGGATTTGCCACGGAACACACAACATAATAAAAATTTAGCCCTTTCTTTTTATCACTACTTTGCGTAACATTCTTTTTTATGTACTCTCAATGATAATACAGTACTTCGAAACAATTTTCTATTGCTTTTGTAGCCGGAATAAAAATAAAATTTTATCGTTTCTTTAATGTTTCTAATTTTAATACAAACGTATATTTTGATACTAAAAAATAATACATCTTATTTTCAATTCATTTTCTGGAATGAACGCATTAGAAAATACATAAATCAAGACACTGACAAAATATTTCGTTGTTGTTATTGAAAATGTATGGAACAAAAATTAATACAATCAAACATAATTAATAAATTAAAACAAAAAAAAAATGTCGTGGCACTCTGCCAGGGAATAGCAACGGATTTGCCATGGAACACACAACAAAAATTTTGTCATTTGTTTTTTATCAATACTTTGCATAACATACTTTCAGGTGAGATCTCAATGATATTATAGTTCTTTAAAACAATTTTTGTTGGTTTTTAGTGTCAAAATAAAAATAAAATTATATCATTTCTTTTATATTTATAATTTTAATACAAACGTATATTTCAATACTAAAAAATAATACATCTTATTTTCAATTGCATTTCAAGAATGAACGCATTAGAAAATAAATAAATCAAGATACTTACAAAGTATTTCATCGTTGTTATTTAAAATGTATGGAACAAAAATTAATAGAAACCAATATAATTAACAAATTAGAACAAAAAAAAGAAAAAAAAATTGCTACTTTGCGTAACATTCTTTTTATGTACTCTCAATGATAATATAGTACTTCGAAACAATTTTCTATTGCTTTTGCAGCGGAATAAAATTAAAATTATATCGTTTCTTTAATGTTTCTAATTTTAATATAATTGTATATTTCGATACTAAAAAATAATACGTCTTATTTTCAATTCTATTTCAGGAATGAACGCACTAGAAAATACATAAATCAAGATACTTACAAAATATTTCGTCGTTGTTATTTGAAATATATGGAACAAAAATTAATACAAACCAACATAATTAATAAATTAGAACAAAAAAACAAAAATTGCCGTGGCAAATCTGTGGCAATTTGTCGCGGAATTACCACGGATTAGTGGCAATTTTGTGATTCTGTGGAAAATTCGAGGCAAATAGCCACGGATTTGCCACGGAACACACAACACAATAAAAATTTAGCTATTTCTTTTTATCACAACTTTGCGTAACATTCTTTTTTATGTACTGTCAATGATAATATAGTACTTCGAAACAATTATCTTTTGCTTTTGCAGCCGGAATAAAAATAAAATTATATCGTTTCTTTAATATTTCTAATTTTAATACAAACGTATATTTCGATACTAAAAAATAATACATCTTAATTTCAATTCTATTTCAAGAATGAACGCATTAGAAAATATACATAAACCAAGATACTTACAAAATATTTCGTCGTTGTTATTTAAAATGTATGGAACAAAAATTAATACAAACCAACATAATTAATAAATTAGAACATAAAAAAAAAATTGCCATGGCAAATCCATGGCAATCTACCATGGAATTGCCACGGATTAGTGGCAATTTGGTGATTTCGTTTGCCACGGATTTGCCACGGAACGCACAACATAATAAAAATTTAGCCCTTTCTTTTTATCACTACTTTGCGTAACATTTTCTTTTTTATGTACTCTCAATGATAATACAGTACTTCGAAACAATTTTCTATTGCTTTTGCAGCCGGAATAAAAATAAAATTTTATCGTTTCTTTAATGTTTCTAATTTTAATACAAACGCATATTTTGATACAAAAAAATAATACATCTTATTTTCAATTCATTTTCTGGAATGAACGCATTAGAAAATACATAAATCAATATACTGACAAAATATTTCGTCATTGTTATTGAAAATGTATGGAACAAAAATTAATACAAACTAACATAATTAATAAATTAAAACAAAAAAAAGGTCGTGGCACTCTACCAGGGAATAGCCACGGATTTGCCATGGAACACACAACAAAAATTTAGTCATTTGTTTTTTATCAATACTTTGCGTAACATACTTTCAGGTGAGATCTCAATGATATTATAGTTCTTTAAAACAATTTTCGTTGGTTTTTACTGTCAAAATAAAAATAAAATTATATCGTTTCTTTTATATTTATAATTTTAATACAAACGTATATTTCGATACAAAAAAATAATACATCTTATTTTCAATTGCATTTCAAGAATGAACGCATTAGAAAATAAATAAATCAAGATATTTACAAAATATTTCATCGTTGTTATTTAAAATGTATGTAACAAAAATTAATAGAAACCAATATAATTAACAAATTAGAACAAAAAAAAGCAAAAAAAAAAAAAATGCTACTTTGCGTAACATTCTTTTTTATGTACTCTCAATGATGATATAGTACTTCGAAACAATTTTCTATTGCTTTTGCAGCCAGAATAAAAATAAAATTATATCGTTTCTTTAATGTTTCTAATTTTAATATAACTGTATATTTCGATACTAAAAAATAATACGTCTTATTTTCAATTCTATTTCAGGAATGAACGCATTAGAAAATACATAAATCAGGATACTTACAAAATATGTCGTCGTTGTTATTTGAAATGTATGGAACAAAAATTAATACAAACCAACATAATTAATAAATTAGAATAAAAAAACAAAAATTGCCGTGGCAAATCTGTGGCAATCTGCCGTGGAATTGCCACGGATTAGTGGCAAATCTGTGGCAATCTGTCGTTAAATCCGTGGAAATCTGCCACGGAATTGCCACGGATTTGTGGCAATTTTTTGATTCTGTGGCAAATCCATGGCAAATAGCCACGGATTTGCCACGGAACACACAACAAAAATTTAGCCCTTTCTTTTTATCACTGCTTTGTGATTCCGTAGCAAATCCGTGGCTAATGGTTGGCATAAATTTGCCGTGGAAATGTTTCCATTGCAAATCAGTGGCTAATATTTAGCATAAAATTTTGACACTTTTTTTTGCTACTAATTTGCGATGGAATACTTTTGCATCGCTACTTGCTACTATTTCCATCGCAATTCCGTGGCAAATTGCCACGGATTTGCTAGGGTATTTTTTCCCCTCGTAAGTTTCTTGTATTTTGCTGTTCCGTGGAAAAATCCATTGCTGATTGCCATGGAATATTTTCCGTAGCAAAAATCCGTGACAGATTCACAATTTTCTTGTAGTGCTCGGAGACTCATGCTACTCTTTTGGTGTATGTAAAAGCTTGGATGGAATTCTGTATATGTGTAATAGATTGTTTTCTTTTGGACATATGTAACAAAGGTTGGATACTATGTATCTTTTATGTTCAATATAAGAACACATAGTTTTTTAGGCTGCAATCGTTTTAAAGATCTCTTATCTAGTGATCAAATGGGATGACACCCCACAATTTAGGACCTACTACAATTGAGAAATATAGGCGCTACAAATGATAAGACAAAAAATTATATATCTTAAGAGTATTTTTGTTTGACTTAAACCTGATTAGTTTTGATTTGGTTTAGAAAAATTTGCATTAAATCGAATCAAATTTAACCGAATTGAATTTATACTTGAACTAAATATTGGACATCAGAAATATACCTTTTTTTTTTTTTGGTTTATTATCATATATCATATATGAATTTAAAGATGATATAGCCCATACATGAAACCCTTGTACGTTTCTATAAAAAGGAAATTTTAATTTTTTTTAAAGCAAGAAGTCCTAAATTCACTTATTCACTTTCGTCATTCTCTTCATTTTTTCTTAAGCACCACAATAGAATTAAGAAATAGCTCTGATGTCCATTTACAATCTAGCTATTCTCTTTTAGAAGCTAATCATTCATTCAATCAAAATAAATTGACATTATCAGTTCTCAAATAAAGAAATATGTTTCGCTTTTTCAGTTAAGTTTTAAATTAGCAAGAAAAACATATTTTTTAGGAGTGTCCAATATTTAGTTTAACTATAAATTAAGTTCAATTTGATTAAAGGCGGCTTTATAGAAATTTCAATTTCATTCGATTTAGTAAAAATATTGTAAAATTAAATCAAAACTAAATTAAAAATAAAACAAATTTTATTAGTTCTCGAGCTTCAATTGAATAAAAATACTCTTAAGATAGTTAATTTTTTTATTTTATTATTTGAGATTACAGAATTTTAAAAATTTAAAATTGAGATTATTTTTATTATTTTGTGGAACAAGACAATTAAATATTAATAACTTAAGAATATATATAATAAAATTAATTTTATCATTTTATCTTCAATTTTTTTATTATTTTTTATTAAAATCTAATGTAATTTGACATTTATTATTATTGAGGACTTGGTTGTAAAAGTTACATACTTATAGAGATTAGATTGAATTTAATTTTTGACTTTTTTTTTTTTTACTTTGACCGTTAAAAAAAATTAATGGAATTAGACGGAATGACTAATTTGGAAAAAAAAAATAACATTTGAAGGATTAAATTATAATAAATCTATTATTAAGGTCTTGATTGAGAAAAGTTTAAATTTTGGGATAAAATTGAAAAACACCCTTATTCTTTTTAAAATAATTTCATTCGGATAGCCCGAATTGTACTTTAATATTGATAAAAGAAAATTTTGGATAATTTTTAATTTTATAAATTACTGTATTAAAAATTCATACAATATATTATATTTTGTACCTTTTAAAAATTATATTTTTTTAATATATGACCTACAAGTATTAGTAAGTGTTTTTCAATGACAAATGTGAGCGACAAGTTTAATTGGCCTTTGAATGTAGTTTCCGGTAGGTTGTACAGTGAAATTTAGGCTTGGGCATTTTCAGTTAATGGAGTTTGAGAATCAATGAAGCCTAGCCCAAGATGTCACAACTTCTTTTCTTTCTTTTGCGTTTTTTTTTTTTAACATTATCTTTTTTTTTCGGATTAATTAAAAAAAAATATGACCATTCTCAATTTACCCCTTATGAAATAATTGTTCCAATATGCCCCTTCCTTCTTAACTCCATGATCAATTTAACATACTCAAAAATTTATATGAAATACCAAAGTTGTCCTTAACATCATCTCCTTCCAACCAATACCCTAATATCTTATAGCCACAAACCGTAGCCACCGCATTCAGCCTTCTTCCCCTTCCCCTTCCATTTCTTCCAGTACTGCCACTGCCTTCCTCTTTGACTTCCCTCGTCTCTGCCACACACTACAAACCCTAGCCAGTGCGGCTCCATTCATCCTTTTTGCCTTTCCCCCTCCATTACTTCTGGTGCTACCATTGCCTTTTTCTTCCTCCTCGTCTCTACCACACCTACAAACCCTAGCTGCCCTCGCCACTGGCATACTCATTCTTCTTCCTCTTCCTCTACCATTCTTCCTCCTTTCCCTCTGTTGTTGCCGTCACTTTTGTCCTCCTTATCTCCCGCCATTGCCTCTTCTTCCTCCTTCGTCAAGCTCTCTCTCCTTCCTAATGACTGTTGTTTATTCTTCTTCTTCTTTTTTCTTCTTCTTCCCTCAACCCTCACTGCTATTGCATGCCCCTCTTCTTCTCCTTTTTCCCTATTCCCCTACTGCGATTCTACTGTGCGCTCTTTCTCTTCCATTTCTTTGCTCTTCCATTTGCAATTTTACCACTCTGCCTCCTCTTCTTCTTTCCTTCTCTTGTGCCTCAATTCCACCCCGTGATCCTCTGATGCACCATCGCTCAACTCCCCCTCTTTTTTTTTTTTTGTCTTATCCATCTGCAATTCCCTTAGCCCTCTGTCTACTCCTTCCCTCATGGCTGCCTTTTTCTCCTTTCTAGCCTATCTTTTCTTCCATTTCCCTACCACTATATGTTAAAAACAGGGTACCTACGAGCACAGATAGGCAACTCAACTAAATTGAACAAGTACTGCCTATACCCGACCAGGGCTCTAACAATTGCAATTATCAAATATCAACAATGCCGGCAAGGCCACACAGTCTAAACGTAATGTACCTAGACAGAATTCAAACTTAATAAATAAGTCAGTAGTATACCTGAAAGACTTGCTCGCGGTTCTACCAGAACGTACCAGGTGCCGGCACTCTTCTGGACAAGCTGCGCCGCAACGTACTGTACTGCTGACCGAATCACTGGTCCAATACTGGTTTGCGTTCAAGAAGTTATTCGCCCCACTCTGATGCGATGGGTACAGCGACTCTTCTTGCAGGATAAGACGGTCTCAGATCACTGTTGACGCACACCAACTGTGATCACCTCGAAAATCCCCTCAGTTCATCGGTCCCGATAAGCAAAAAATTATGGATCGTGGAGAGAATCGAGGAGGCGAATTTTCTCGCAGGAAGCAAAAAGCACGAAAAAGGATTCACCCTAATGGCGGCTCTGTTCCCTCTTTTAATTTCGCCTTAGGAAAAAATTAAAACCCAATTCGGATTAGGAAAACCCTAATTCCTTATCAGATTTTTTTTTCCTATTCTTTTTTAAGTTAGAGTTAATTGGGCCAAACAAAAATAGAGGATCGTTAAAACATGGCCCAAGCCCGAGCCGGGCCGAGCGGGCGGCGCGCGCGTGTGGCATCCTCCATACCTTGGGCTTCTCTATTAAGTTTATAGAAAAGCCTTTTAGTATATAAAGGCTTCCACACTCCTCTATTTTTCCCATGTGGGACTTATGTCTAACATGAGTTCCCAAATGGTTAAACACCCAACTTTAACAACATTTAATTATGGATTCCTACCATGAAAATGGCTTCTACCACAATCAAAACAATCTCTAACATGTCAAGAACAATTTCCATTAATTGTTTTAGGCTAACTAATCATGAGTTAAAAAATATTAACTCCCAAAGTTGCCATTTTCAACAATCCCCCACAAATCCATAGTTAAAGACTATTCAGGATTTACATAATCTGCTTTCGATAATGGTACCTTCCGGTTTGAACCACTACCTAAGTTATCCAACTTATGCCCCCACAGGAACAGATGGACTTAAGCCTTAAATCTGAACCTTGAATGTGATGGCGTCCATTGGTACCAACAGACTATCGGCTATGGAGATAATCTTTAGGGTTGACACATTATGGCCATGTGTCCTAATCCTGTCTCATGAGTGTATTCAGAGAAAACCCAATTCCCTTTAGTTGCAGCCACACAACAACACTCACATAGTTGGCGATCTCCAAGGATGTACTGCTAGCATCCTATCTAAAAGACTTGATCCCATTCAGAGTCAAAACTCTTACTCATTGCAGTAAACGCACCACAGGCTTTCAGGGAAATGACCTAGATACAAAGGTATCAGAATTGGTACCAGATTCACTCAAACAGCTTGTTTATACCATATTGAACTACTTTGTGGGATCTCCACTCGGTCAGTTGGGTTGCCACTGTAGGTGAATCATTTATGGGTTATCAGTCCTATTCCCAACCTGGATTTAAGGAATAATGATGTTTTCAGTCCCTTAGTTAGGGGGTCTGCAATGTTATCTTTGGATCTAACAAAGTCAACAGACACTACCCTTTTGGACACTAACTCCCTTATAGACTTAAGTCTAACTTGGATGTGTCTCTTAGTCTTTTGATTAAACTTGGTACTCTTTATCTTTACAATTGTGGTTTGACTGTCACAATGCACAGATATAGCAATAACGGACTTGCTGATCATTGGCAAAGAGGACAATAGTCCATACAGCCATTCAACTTCCGTTTCAATAGTATCCAAAGCACATAACTCAGCCTCAAAAGTTGACTGAGTTATCAAAGTTTGTTTACAAGACTTCCAGGCGACTACACCGCCACCTAATGTAAACACATATCCAGTGCAACCATTACTACCAGAGTTCTTGGCTATCCAGCTTGCATCACTATACCCTTCAAGTACAGTGGGGAATTTCCCATAACTTAGTACTCTATCCAAGGCCTCCCAATGAGTCCGATTTGGACAACTTGTATATCTTGCCAGCTTAGATACAGAAAATGAAATATCTGGTCTTGAGCCATTTGCAAGATATTGCAAGCTACCAATAATTTGAGAATATCTTAATTGAGACACAGGAACTCCACTTTCATTTTTGAACAAAGCTACAGAAGGGTTATTTGGAGTTTTAGCAATTCTACAATTTTGATACCCATATTTCTCAAGAACACTCTCAACATAGTGAGTTTGAGAAATGGTTATCCCCTCAGTTGAGCGAATCAACTTTAGGCCAAGAATCACATTTGCTACTCCCATATCCTTCATTTCAAACTTACTTTTCAAAAATGATTTAGTCTCATTAATTATCTCAATATTGGACCCAAATAGCAAAATGTCATCCACATACAGGCATAGAACAATACAAGCATTACCTTTAACCTTACAGTAAACACACTTATCATTCTCATTTATGTTGAAGCCAAATGATAAAATCGTTTTATCAAAATTTTCATGCCATTGTTTGGGTGCTTGTTTTAGACCATATAGAGATTTAACAAGTTTACAAACTTTCCGTTCATTTCCTTTGGCTACAAATCTCTCAGGCTGATCCATATATATCTCTTCTTCAAGATCACCATGAAGAAAAGCTGTCTTCACATCCATTTGGTGGATGGTGAGACCATATATAGAAGCCAAAGCAACTAGCACTCGGATTGTAGTCAAACGAGCAACAGGAGAGTATGTATCAAAATAGTCTATTCCCTCTTTCTGTCTAAACCCTTTGGTAACTAATCTGACTTTATACTTTTCTATGGTCCCATCTGGTTTAAGTTTCTTCTTAAATATCCATTTACATCCAATTTTGCTGCACCTAGGAGGGAGATCTACCAATTCCCATGTCCCATTGGAGACAATGGAATCCATCTCACTTTTGATAGCTCCTTTCCAATGCCCTGCTTCTGAGGAAGCCATAGCTGCTTGAAAAGTTAAAGGTTCGTCCTCAACATTGTAAGTGACAAAATCACTTCCAAAGTCCTTGACTACCTTAGCTCTCTTACTCCTTCTAGGTTCTTCCAATTCCTCAGTTTGAGTATTGGAACTATTTGGACTTGCCCTCCACATCTTTCATCCTTTCCACATGATCAGGAATGGAATCAAATGTTAAGGCTGAATCTAAAGTAGAAACATCTTGAGGCAAACCAGTTTTCGTGGGAAACACATCCTCAAAGAATGTAGTATCACGGTATTGAATTATAGTGTTACAATCTATACCAGGTATTTCAGACTTAATTACCAAAAACCTCATGGCATAGCTTGTTTCCACATAACCAATAAAGATGGCATCAACAGTCTTTGGTCCTAACTTCTTCCTTTTATGTTCAGGGATTAGAATTTTTGCAAGACAACTCCACACACGGAAGTATTTTAAGTTAGGTTTCCTACCTTTCCAGATTTCAAATGGAGTTACCTCTTTATATTTATGAGGGACTCTATTCAGAATATGGCAAGCCGTATTCAAAGCCTCACCCCACATATACTTAGGCAATCCAGAATTCAAAAGTAAACTGTTGATCATATCTTTAAACGTTCTATTTTTTCGTTCAGCAATCCCATTAGACTAGGGAGAATAAGGGGGTGTCTCCTCATGAATTATGCCATTGCTTTGGCAATATTCAACAAATGGATTAGACCCATACTCTCCACCTCTATTAGCTCTTAACCTTTTAAGTTTCTTGCCAGTTTGAGTTTCAGCTTCATTTTTAAATATGAGAAACTTTTCAAGTGCTTCATCTTTATGTTTAAGTAAATAAACATAGCCATATTTACTGCAATCGTCAATAAAAGTAATGAAGTATTTCTTATGATCCCTAGTCAACAAGCCATTGAATTCACAAATGTCTGTATGAACTAAATCAAGTATTCCTGAATCCCTTTCAATTAAATGATATGGTTTCCTGGTTGTTTTAGCTTCCACACACACTTGACATTTATTCTTCTTATCAATTGAATGTTTAGGGATCAAGTCTAAATTCATCATTCTTTTAACAAAATCTAAATTTAAATGTCAGAGTCTGCTATGCCAAATATTAGAGGATTTAATCATGTGCACCATGGGATAAACAGAATTCCCAACAGAAGAAGCTTTATTCAAATCAGAATTACATGGTTCAACTCTTAATTTAAATAAACCATCTGACATGTAACCTTTGCCAACAAAAGAATTGTAGTGCATAATCACTACTTTATTACATTTGAAAGTCAATTCATAACCCTCTCTAACTAAATATGAACCACTAAGAATATTCCTATGAACTGTTAGAACATGTTGCACCATATGAAGAGAAAGAATACGTCCTGAAGGAAACTTCAAGTCCACGCGTCCAATCCCCAACACATTGGTTGTAGTTGAGTTCCCCATCTTCACAGTTTTTCCTTTAATAGGCTGGTAAGACATAAAAAGCAATTTATCAGCATAAACGTGCACATTTGCTCCAGTATCAACCAGCCATTCAAGTGGCTCATAAATAGAAAAGACTTCTGGGTTAACAGAAACATACCTTTCATTATCATTGGAAGTAGTGATGCCAGTCCCAACCTCAATGGTACAAACCTCAGCAAGGTGAGTACTCAAATCAGCTTCCACTTGACTAGTATCCTCTGCCACCACATTGACTTGTGCTTCAGAATTTGATCCTTGTTTGACTTTAGGCTTTTTAGACGGACAGTCCTTAGCCCAATGTCCAACCTGACCACAATTCCGGCAAGGTTTGTTCGCTTTCGGTTTCTTCTTACCCTTGCCTTTTGTCTTGTTTATGGTTTTAGAGTTTGAATTAACCCCCACATTCCTCTGATTATTGCTCTTCTTCCCAATAGTCACCACATGGACATTAGACTCTACAGGTACAATATGACTATTCTTTCTATGTTGCTCCTCAATGGATATTGATTTCATCATATCGTTTAGAGAAATCTTCTCCGTCTTGTGTTTGCAGGACATACCAAAGTCCTCCCAAGACTTAGGAAATTTCTCTATCACTGACATCACTTGAAACTTCTCAGGAAGTTCCATATCCGATTCATGAAGAGAATGAATAATCAATTGCAACTCTTGAGTCTGTTCAGTCACAGACTTACCCTCAATCATCTGAATCTTCAGGAATTTGGAGACATAATACCTTTCCAGACCTTGATCCTCGGTATTATATTTCCTATCCAGTTCATCCCATAGCATCTTTGCTGTGTATGACTCAGAACAGTAGACATCAAAGAGAGCATTTGTCAATGCTGACAGTATTGCCCCTCTGTCTACATTATTCCGTTCATCCCACGTAGCAATCTCAGCTACTCTAAAATGCCTTTCAGTTGGTATAGGCCTGTCTACCTACACTGCTGATAATAAGCCCCTCATGTTCAACCAAATTTTCATGCGTTGTTGCCAACGCTTGAAATTCTGCCCTGGTCCAAATTTGTCCAGCAAACCATTCAAATCAACCAAAGGCTTATACGCAGCAGATACAGTACTTGATGAACTGGCCATTGCACACACACAGATAATTACAGAATAACTTCTTGAAGACTGTTAGAAACAGGGTACCTACGAGCACAAACAGGCAACTCAACTGAATTGAACAAGCACTGCCTATACCCGACCAGGGCTCTAACAATTGCAATTATCAAATATCAATAATGCCGGCAAGGCCACACAGTTAAAACGTAATGTACCTAGACAGAATTCAAACTTAATAAATAAGTCAGTAGTATACCTGAGAGACTTGCTCGCGGTTCTACCAGAACATACCAGGCGCCGGCACTCCTCTGGACAAGTTGCGCCGCAACGTACTGTATTGCTGACCGAATCACCAGTCTAATACTGGTTTGCCTTCAAGAAGTTATTCGCCCCACTCTGGTGCGATGGGTACATCGACTCTTCTTGCAGGATAAGACGGTCTCAGATCACTATTGACGCACACCAACTGTGATCACCTCGAAAATCCTCTCAGTTCACCGGTCCCGATAAGCCAAAAATTATGGATCGTGGAGAGAATCGAAGAGGCAAATTTTCTCACAGGAAGCAAAAAGCATGAAAAAGGATTCACCCTAATGACGGCTCTGTTTCCTCTTTTAATTTCGCCTTAGGAAAAAATTAAAACCCAATTCAGATTAGGAAAACCCTAATTCCTTATCAGATTTTTTTTTCCTATTCTTTTTCAAGTTAGAGTTAATTGGGCCAAACAAAAATAGGGGATCGTTAAAACATGGCCCAAGCCCAAGCCGGGCCAGGCGAGCGGTGCGCGCGTGTGGCATCCTCCATACCTTAGGCTTCTCTATTGAGTCTATAGAAAAGCCTTTTAGTATATAAAGGCTTCCACACTCCTCTATTTTTCCCATGTGGGACTCATATCTAACATGAGTTCCCAAATGGTTAAACACCAAACTTTAACAACATTTAATTATGGATTCCCACCATGAAAATGGCTTCTACTACAATCAAAACAATGTCTAACATGTCAAAAAAAATTCCCATTAATTGTTTTAGGCTAACTAATCATGAGTTAAAAAATATTAACTTCCAAAGTTGCCATTTTCAACACTTTGGTATCGCCACACCAAATTTTCTGCACAACCGATTAGGGTAGATCTTTGCCAATCGATCTAGTTCCCTTTTTCTAATTCTTGATGTTGAAAGATTTTTTTTTTTTTTTTAAATTCTGGAAGAGTTTGTTATTGGAATAGTAAAAGTGATGAAGTCATAAGGGCATTTGGACATTTCATATTATCTGTTAGTTAGTATATAATTTTTTTGGACGGAATTTCAATTGAGGGGGGGACATTGATGTAATTTTTTTTTTCAGGGGCAAAATGAGAATAGCTCTAGAGTACAGGGTGTTTGTTTAATTAGCCATTTTTCTTATACAAATAAAAGATTAAGTCAGATTTTAAATTTAATGTGATAACCTCTATTACGGTAACTTAGCTATTATGAAATATTCCATTTACCATAACATTTGCAATGCACAGGGGAGAAGGCTCAAATCTATCAATATTTAACATTATAGGTTAGCAACCATCAATGTATGACATACCTAATTAATTAATAAATTTTACATCTTCAGTGGAGTTTAAACTTGGACGCCCAAAAAAAACTATGATTAAACATTATGTTTTATAAATTATGCAACTTTCCTCAAAGAGTAAGGTAGTTTTTTGTTTTGCTTTTCAATATTTTGATAAAAAGGAAAATTTAGTTTTCTATTATGAATTATTGGAATATTTATTAATTAGTGGAGGCTCCACTAATTATGGATTTATGTGAATTATTAGAAGATTTTTATGGATGTCCACCATTTAGTGGAGACACCACTAATTAAGATTAGTGGAAGATGATGTATGCCATGATGTAATCCACTAATTAGAGCTCTATAAATAGAGCTATTCTCTAAGCTTGTAATACACCATTATTTTGTGAAAGAAAGATTAGAGAAAATTGTGAGAGAAAAGAAAGAGAGAAATTCTTGTGCAAAATAGTTAGAGTTTTATTAGTGTGTAGTGTGAAGATTTTATTCTAACACTACCCTAATTTTATAACACGTTATCAGCACGAGTCTCTACCGGTACAAAAGCCAGAAGACTAAGCACGAGTTTCTGCCGTTACCAAAGCCAGAAGACAGATGGATGTTATTAATGATGATGTATGCATTATTGATAGTGGAACTACACACACCATACTAAAAAATGAGAAATATTTTTCTGATCTCAAAATGGGAGAAATAAATATTTATACGATAAACGGTAGTGCAAATGTGATTGAGGGCTCCAGAAGAGCTAGTATATTGTTGCCTAAAGGAACAACAATTATTATTGATAAGGCACTATTTTTCGCAAAATCCAGAAGAAATTTATTGAGTTTTAAAGATATCCGCAGAAATGGGTATCATGTTGAAACAAATGAGGAAAATGGGATTGAGCATCTTTTTATTACTCAAATGCATTTGGGTAAGAAATCGGTATTAGAAAAGCTGCCGTCTTTTTCTACTTGGTCTATATTTTGTAAAAATACGTACAATTGAAATTCATCATCTAGTAAACCAGAAGTTTACTGATCCTATTACTTTTAGCATTTGGCATGACCGGTTGGGTCATCCGGGATCTACCATGATAAGAAGAATCATTGAGAATACACATGGTCATCCTTTAAAAAATAAAAGGATATTAACATCAGAAAAATTCGCATGTACTTGCATGTTCCCTAGGAAAATTAATTGTTAAACCATCACCGGTAAAAGTAGGAGCTGAAAGTCCTACATTTCTCGAACAGATTCACGGAGATATTTGTGGACCTATTGATCCACCATGTGGACCGTTCAAATATTTTATGGTCTTAATTGATGCATCATCCCTATGGTCACATGTATGTTTATTATCTACTCGCAACTCTGGCGTTTGCGAGATTACTTGCTCAAATAATTAAATTACGAGCACAATTTCCGGACCATCACATTAAAAATATCCGTTTGGATAATGCTGGTGAATTTTCATCACATGCTTTTGATGCATATTGCATGTCAATTGGGATTAATGTTGAACATCCTGTAGCTCATGTTCACACACGGAATGGTCTTGTTGAATCTTTGATTAAACGATTACAATTAATTGCTAGACCATTATTAATGAAAACAAATCTCCCAACATCTGCTTAGGGACATGCTATTCTACATGCTTGCAACACTTGTACGTATAAGACCAGCTAGTTATCATAAATTCTCTCCTTTGCAATTGACTTTTGGGTCGAGAACCAAATATTGCTCATTTAAGAATTTTTGGGTGTCTTGTATATATTCCAATTGCACCAAACCAACGTACAAAGATGGGTCCTCAAAGAAGAAAGGGGATATACGTTGGATATGATTCTCTCTCTATTATCGGGTATGTTGAACCCACTGACGGAGATGTATTCACAGCAAGATTTGCTTGATTGTCATTTTGATGAATCATTATTCCCTAAATTAGGGGAGAACCAAAACAGACATAAAAAGGATCTTGCTTGGACAACATCATTAAATTATCTTGATCCGCGCACAAGCGCATGTGAACTTAAAGTTCAAAAGATAATTCATTTGCAAAGCATTGCAAATCAAATGCCAGACGCTTTTGTTGACTCCAGAAGAGTTACAAAATCACATATTCCAGCTATAAAAGCTCCTATTCGAATTGAAGTTCTAGCAGAACAAAATATTATACCTATAGCTACTGAGTCAAAAACACGCCAGAAGCGTGGCCGACCTCTTGGTTCTAAAGATAAAAATCCTCGAAAGAAAAGAGGATTAAATGATCCAGAAGATCATATTGAAGAAAAGAATGATAAAGACCAAGAGAGAACTGATGACAAAGAACCAGAAGTTGATGAAAGTAACACTGAAATTTCTATCAATTATACCACTTCCGGTAGAAGTTGGAATCGGATAGAAACTGTTATTGATAATATATTTGCATACAATATATCTCTTGATGTTACACAGGATAATGATGATCCTGAACCAATATCAGTTGATGAATGTCGGCATAGAAAAGATTGGCTGCAATGGAAAGATGTGATTCAATCGGAGTTAAATGCACTGGCAAAACGTGAAGTCTTCGGACCTGTAGTCCGAACACCAGAAGGTGTAAAACCAGTTGGCTACAAATGGATATTTGTGCGAAAGCGCAATGAAAAGAGTGAAATCGTTCGATATAAAGCGCGATTAGTAGCTCAAGGTTTTTCACAAAGACCAGGTATTGACTATGATGAAACTTATTCTCCTGTTGTTGATGCTATTATACTCCGATATCTTATCAGTTTGGCAGTACATGAAAAGATAGATATGCGCCTATTAGATGTTGTCACTGCTTACTTGTATGGAAATTTAGAAAATGATGTTTACATGAAAATCCCGAAGGATTTCATATGCTCGAAGCATATAAACATTATCCTCGTGAAAATTACTCCATCAAGTTGCGAAATCATTATATGGCCTGAAGCAATGCGGCGCATGTGGTTCACACGTCTTAGTGAATATTTATTGAAAGCGGGATTTAAAAATGACCAGGTATGTCCATGTGTTTTTATTAAGAAATCTTGTTCTAAATTTGTGATATTAGCTATATATGTTGATGATATTAATCTTATTGGAACTCCTGAAGAGCTCCAAGAAACAATTGATTATTTAAAAAGAGAATTCGAAATCAAGGATTTTGGTAAAACCAAATTTTGCCTTGGTTTACAAATTGAACATTTGGAGAATGGAACATTTATTCATCAATCAACATATACAGCAAAAGTGCTAAAAGATTTTACATGGACAAAGCACATCCATTGAGTATTCCAATGATCGTGCGATCATTAATCGTGGATAAAGATTCTTTCCGACCTCAAGAAAATGATGAAGAACTCCTTGGTCCTGAAGTACCATATCTCAGTGCAATTGGTGCATTGATGTATCTTGCTAATAATACACGACCTGATATTGCTTTTGCTGTCAATTTATTAGCAAGATTTAGTTCTTCACCAACACGACGACATTAGAATGGAATTAAACAAGTCCTTCGATATCTCCAAGCTACTTCTTCAAATCATGCTGAAATTATAGCCATTCATGAAGCAAGTCGAGAATGTGTATGGCTAAGATCCATGATTCATTATATCCGAGAAAGTTGTGGATTATCATCAATCAAAGGTATACCAACTCCTCTTTATGAAGACAATGCAGCTTGCATAGCTCAATTACGAGGAGGATATATTAAAGGAGATCGGACAAAACATATTTCACCAAAATTCTTCTTTACTCATGAACTCCAGAAGAAAGGTGAAATTGATGTGCTACAAATTCGGTCATGTGATAACCTCGCAGATATTTTCACGAAGACTTTACCGACTGCAACATTTGAAAAGTTGATATATAAAATCGGTATGCGTCGGTTTAAAGATTTAAAGGAATCATCTCATCAGGGGGAGTAATAAATGGACATATAGAATAGTGTACTCTTTTTCCTTCACTAGATTTTTTTCCCACTGGGTTTTTATCTAGTAAGGTTTTAACGAGGCATATTCTTTATGTAATGGATGGACATCCAAGGGGGAGTATTATGAATTATTGGAATATTTATTAATTAGTGGAGGCTCCACTAATTATGGATTTATGTGAATTATTAGAAGATTTTTATGGATGTCCACCATTTAGTGGAGACACCACTAATTAAGATTAGTGGAAGATGATGTATGCCATGATGTAATCCACTAATTAGAGCTCTATAAATAGAGCTATTCTCTAAGCTTGTAATACACCATTATTTTGTGAAAGAAAGATTAGTGAAAGAAAGATTAGAGAAAATTGTGAGAGAAAAGAAAGAAAGAAATTCTTGTGCAAAATAGTTAGATTTTTATTAGTGTGTAGTGTGAAGATTTTATTCTAACACTACCCTAATTTTATAACATTTTCTAAATTATAAGTCAAATACTTAATTGTTGCTATGTGAAAGTATTAGGTCAAAGGAATGTTGCTTGGTTAGATGAGGAAGATTCGCTATCTGGTGGGGTTCGACATACCTAAACTATAAATCTAATAGAAGTGTTTAGCTTTTGGCATCACATACTTGTATTTAAATCTCTCTTTTTTTTTTTTTTTCTTTGACAAGAAATGAAATGTTTCATTTCCGACCACCCCTTCCCCCTCCCCCACCCCAACAACCATAACCAAAAAAAAAAAAAAGAAAAAAAAAAGCTGCTTGGCTTTAAAAATTGTAAAAATTAATAATGGCAATTGAGATACTCAATGATTTTCTTAAAGGAATAATACTCAGTAGTAAGAGTATTGTAAATATTTGAAATAGCCAGATAAATTTTGTCACAGTGGCATACTTAATGATTTTCTTTCCCAAAATTAATTTGCAATAGGAGCCATTTTTTTATAATCAAAATAGAAACAATTTTGCAATAAAATAATTGAAACAATAATATCATCTATGCTATTACCTAAAAAATATATAATACCAAACTATTCAAAAGGAATAATAAATTAAGACAATAGCATAAGATTAAAAAAAAAAGAATAAACTAGAGGGCAAATGACTAAAACTCCAAACAAAAATTTCAATTTGATATGCAATTTTTTTTTTGGGGGCCTTTTCCCCCGTAAACTTGCATAGATATCTATAAATTGGTAAGTTAGAATGTTTATTTTAATTACATTATAATGGTAATTAACATTTGGGAAACAAATTAATAAATAATATCTTTTAACTATTTACTAATTTTCTATTACTTATAAAAAATTATTTTTATCTTTTTATCTTTTCTTTAAAATATTTTATATCTCATCACTGCTCCAATTGGCGGTTTATGTCAAAGCAAGTCATGTATTTCACACGTGATAACCTTTATATTGATAAATAATCAAACACTATATATAATTTTTTTCCCCATTTTTTCTTCTGCAATTTTGAATCATACTTTTTTTCTTCTTCACACACTCACAGTCTCATCAAGGGCAGTCTTGGCCCGGACACAACGTCGAAACCATCACGAGGGAGCGAGAGGTTGATGTTGGTATGCATTACCCTCGGCCTTACTGAAAGAAGTAGAGGAAATGAGAATGGAGGCGGCGTAACCCCCCGATGAAGTAGTCATAGAAGAAGAGGCAGGTATCAACAAGAGAGCTAAATTGGTGGTGGTATTTTACATGATCGGCTTAATGCAACACTAAATACCTTTTCACACACTGTTTCGAGTGCAATTGAACATGGTTAATAATCGAATCCAAATAAATTTGAATTCGTTCAATTATTTTTTTATAATTTTTTATTAATATTTGAATTTAAATTATTTTAAATTGAATTTATTTATTTTATACTTCCATACTGATATTTTATAAAAAAATTTAAAAATCAAATAAATACTATTAATATTAAAATTTTAAAAATAATATATATAGTAATATTATGAACATTAAAGAAAAAAGATAAATAAATTATATATGTAAAACTAATAGTAATTTTTATTTAATAATCAAATGAACTTGAACATTAATTTGCTAATGAATTCGAATTTGATTGATTAATAATTAAGTTAAATCCTATATTTGAAATCAAATTGATTACTAGTTGAACGAGCGCTAATCGAACTAAAGCTATCTCGGATGAGCATTTGTTTGTAAAAATTAGTTCGTTTAACAGCTCTATCTCCAGGTCATTAATACCATGAATAAAAATATTTTTTTTCTAGAGTTTTATTCCTAATTTTTTAGAATTTTCGTTTAAGAAATTTTTTCATAATTATATAGGAAGGGAAACGAAACGAAATATCTAATGTTTATTTTTAATAATGTATCAACATACAAAAATAAAAAAGAATCTAACTAAAAATATAAACAAAGATTATTAAATATGTACTGATTAGCATCTTCATTGATAATAACTCCAAATAACTAGTTTACTCTGGGGGTAGAGACAACATTTTTAATTTGTTGTCATGTCTTGAAGATATGTGATATGGGTTAAAAGTATCATTCTCTTCCTAGTTATTTGAGGGTGTTTTAAAATACATTTGTTGTAATAACTAAGTATATTCCTTACTATTTAATATTTTACTTGTAAAAGGTATTTTTGACAAATATGTGCAGATTTAAGGTAAAATCGAGCAAAAAAATACACAGCTAGAATGTACCTTGCGCTAGGCCCAGTCAATGAACCAAGCGCCGGGTCCATTCTGCTCCAGCAGCAGAAATTGAGCAAACTTTAGGGGAAATTCCAGAACAGACCTGACTCCAGGTTTGGCAAGTTTACCCGGTGCTGGGTCCATTCTGTCTATCAATGAGAGATGGCCAAAAACAGAAGAAGAATAGAGTACACCTGGTGCCAGGTGAGTCAAAGGTACCCAGCGCCAGGTACGCTTTGGAGGCAGAAATTCTGTATTGGGCTTATCTAAGGATTTTAGTATTTTCCTATTCCTACTCGGTCAAGACTTCCTCAGCCGCGAAATTGGCATCCAAGAGGCCTATAAAAGTACAAGAGAGCACAAGGGTTTGACATATACAACTTAGAAAGGTGAATTAAAAGGCAGAAATTCTGATTCTCTCATTGAAGGAGGTATTCACCCAAGTCAAGAAGGATTGTTCAAAGGGAGTCTTCAAGGAAGAAGAAAGAGGCTTGTCTATGAGTTCTTTCTTTTCTCTTTGTCTTCTTTTTCTTTAGCAATGATGGATTCAGTGCTTTGATTGTAATTCAACATTATTTTAGGATTCATGATTTTGGGTTAATTTAGTTACTTGATCAATTCTTTGTCATCTTTGGTATTTGTTTACTTGATTTCATTAGTTATTAATGCGATTTCTTCTAATTGACTTGAGACGACGATATTATGAGTTTCATTGCATTGATTTCGTATTTGTCTAATCTTAATGGACTTGAGCATCAAAGTTAAGGTTATAGGACTAAGTGATTAAAGATTAGTTAATTTCACCTCGAGCAAAGGGTTATTAGTTAATTTCATATTTATAAAGAATTGAGCCTAATGCATATTTTGATTATGATTAGCTTGAATGGTAAATCTGTTAATATAATCAAAATATAGGATTTCATGGATTGGGACATGAAGTGGGATTTACCTACGTAGAATCATGACTTGTGAGACAATTGATTTTTACTTTATATTCCTTCATAATACAAAGATGATAACTAGTTGAGAGAATTGCTAATTGGTTCATTATCATGTTTTCTAGGGTAATGGTTTAAATTGCATAAACCTACATTCTTGAGTTATATATGTTTCTTTGTTTTTCTTTTTATTCTTTTCTCACTTTATTTGGGGTCGGTTAAACAATGAATGAAAAGTGATTAGTGTACTTATTCATTTGAGGATCGATACTTGGTAATTTCCTATGCTATACTTGCGATGAGTATACTTGTTCGCATGTATATTTTAGAATTAATGTTTTAATTAAATCTTGATTAAGGGATGGATTTAAAATTGATGATTTTATATATCCAAAATTTACGTATCAAGTTTTTGGCATCGTTGTTGGAGAACAATATCATGAAAGGTTAGATTTTGTTGATTTAATCATGTTTATATGTTTATATGTCTACATGTAAATATGTAAATATGTATATACGTTCTTTGTATAAATAAGTGCCATATTTTGTTGTTTGTATAATTGTATTTTAATTTTACTATATGTTGTAAATAAATAAATAGGTAGATATGAGTTAATAATTACTGACTTGATTTTTGTATGTTTGTATATATTGTATATTTAGTTATTTAATTTGGTAACAAGTTATTTTATAGGTAAGATGACCAATTGGAGCTTGGGACAGTATCCTAACATATCCCACAGAATGACATCTCAACCATCCGACTGCATTACCTTAGAAGGGGTGTTGGAAAAAGTTGCCACCCATGTAACTAGGCATTTTTCTGAGATAGAAGACACACTGGAAAAATTTGAGGGCATGGTTAGAAATATAGAACGACAAATTTGGTTTTTAATGGATTTAGTGATAAAGTCATCATTAGGGGTAGAAGCACATCATCATTCAGCTACTATTATCCTAAGGAGTGGTAGGGAGCTGCCCAATCCCAGCATGGAACTGGTACCCTCTAAAGAAGATGGGCCGGAACCAACCCTTATTGTTGAACCTTTTGAAAAATAATCTAAAAAACTAGATTTTCAGCCACTGGTACCCTACCCCACTTGCACACATAAAGCAAGAAAAGATGTATAATTTGACAAGTTTTTGGAAATCTTCAAATAATTGCATATAAACATTCCACTTAGTGAAGCCTTAGTGCACATGCCCAAATATGCAAAATTTCTCAAAAGCATGCTTGTAAACAAAAAAAAAAAAAAAAAAAAAAAAAAAAAAGGTTAGAGGAATTATCCATTGTGGTTTTAAATGAAGAGTGTTCAGCTATCTTGTAAGACCAATGGACAATGCTACGAAAAGAAAGTGATCCAGAGAGTTTTTCTATTCCTTATCTTGTTGGTACTCTTACATTTTGCAATGCTTTAGCCGACCTAGGTGCCAGTATTAATCTGTTACCATATAGAACTTTCAAAAAGCTAGGCCTAGGTGAACCCAAGGCCACTAGGATGAGTATTCAACTTGTGGATCGATCGATTAAATATCTTAGAGGAATAATTGAAGATGTCTTGGTTAAAGTGGATAAATTCATATTCCCCGTGAATTTTGTAATTCTTGACACGGATGAAGATTCTAAATTCGTTTAATCCTAGGTCAATATTTATTAGCAACTGCTAAAGCTTTAATTGATGTTCATGGAGGAAAATTAACACTTAGGGTTAGGGACGAGAAAGTAAATATAAAAATCCACAAAAGCATGTAACGTCCTAGTTCTTGTGATGATTCTTGGTTAAGGGTTGATATGCTTTATGAACCTATCTTTGACTTTGTGCAGGAATCATTTGTCCAAGGTTATATGGAACAATCTATTGCATATTTGGAGGACTCAATTGAGAGCTATAGGTTTAAAAAATTTGAGGAAATCGAAAAAGACAGTTTGGGAATGATGAAGTCATCCATTGAGGAACTACTGGAATTGGATTTGAAAGACCTCCCCAAGCACTTAGAATATACATTTTTGGCAAAAGGCGAAAAACTACCCGTGATTATTACTAAAGACCTTACTTATGACCAAAAGACCAGATTGGTAAGTCTATTGGGAAAATATAAGGGAGTGATTGCATGAAAAATTACAGATATTAAGGGAATTAGCCCTTTCTTTTGTACTCATAAAATCTTGTTGGAAGAAGGAACCAAACCCATAATGCAACCCCAACGTAGATTGAACCCAAATATGAGTGATGTGGTAAAAAGTAAAGCGATTAAACTCTTAGATTATGGCATCATTTATCCTATTTCTAATAGTATTTGGCTTAGTCCAACATAAGTGGTACCAAAGAAGGGAGGAATGACTGTGAGCCCTAATAAAAAAATTGAGTTGATCCCAATGAGATTGGTAACCGGTTGGAGGGTGTGCATTGACTATAACAAATTGAATGAGGTAACTAGGAAAGACTATTTTCCTCTCCCTTTCATTGACCAAATGTTAGAAATGTTAGCCATATATGAGTTTTATTACTTTTTAGGTGGTTTTTTTTGGATACTTTCAAATTTCCATAACACCGGAGGATCAAGAGAAGACTACCTTTACATGCCCTTTCGATACTTTTGTATATCGACATATGCCTTTTGGTCTTTGCAATGGCCCCAAAACATTCCAACAATGTATGATGGCTATTTTTGAAGGGCTTGTGGGAGATATCATGGAGGTATTTATGGATGATTTCTTTGTTTTTGGTGATTCGTTTGATTTTTGTTTGACCAATTTAGAAAAGGTCCTCCAATGGTATGAAGAGACCAACCTCATGCTTAATTGGGAAAAATACCACTTCATGGTGCAAGAAGGAATAGTATTGAGACATAAGATTTCAAGAAAATATATTGAGGTTGATAGGGCCAAAATTGAGACAATTGAGAAACTCCCTCCTCTGACTTCCGTGAAGGCAATTCGAAGCTTCCTTGGGCATGCAAGTTTTTATAAGACGTTTATCTTGGATTTCTCAATGATTTCTATACCCTTTACTTCTTTGCTTGAAAAAGATGCTATATTTAATTTTGACGAAAAATGTCTCAATGCTTTCAATGTGCTTCAAACAAAACTGATTAATTCTCCTATTTTAATTGCACCGGAATGGTCTTTTCCTTTTGAACTAATATGTGATGCAAGTGACTATACAGTGGGCGTAGTGCTTGGACAAAGAAGGAATAAGCACTTTCAGCCAACTTACTATGCAAGCAAAACTCCTACGGCGGCACAAGAAAACTACACTACAATGGAGAAAGAGTTGCTTGAAATAGTGTTTGCCTTTGATAAATTTCATTCTTTTCTTGTTTTGTCCAAACTCATTGTATATATGGATCATTCCGCCCTTAAGTACCTACTAAGCAAGCATGATTCCAAACTAAGATTGATATGATGAGTTTTATTGTTGCAGGAATTTGACTTGGAGATTAGGGACAAAAATGGAGTGAAAAATTTAGCTGCGGATCACTTGTCTAGGTTGGGGAATCCCAACCTTGAGTCATTGGCCGAGGGAGACATCAATGACACCTTCTCGGATGAACAATTTTTACTTGTTGATGGTGAGATTTTTCAACTACCTTAGTATACGGATTTTGCTAATTACTTGGTTGTAGGAATTCTTCCAGATTACTTCAATGCCTAATAAAAGAAGAAATTCCTCTCCGAGGTAAAGCATTACTTTTGAGAAGATCTATACTTGTTCTGGTATTGTGCGGATCAAATCATTCGAAGGTGCGTGAATTCTGTGGAAAGCATCAAATCTTGAAATATTGTCATGAAGGACTCGCGGGAGTCCACTACTAAGCTAAAACACCGCCAGAAAGGTACTTAAGTCCCGTTTCTATTGGCCAATACTCTTCAAGAACGCTCATAGGTTTGTTCAAAGTTGTGACAGATGTCAATGTACAGGTAACATCTCTAAATCTAATGAGATGCCATTACAACTTTTTTAAGCTTGTGAAATTTTTGATTGTTAGGCGATTGATTTCATGGGTCCTTTTCCTAGTTCTCTGGGCAACAAATACATCTTGGTGGCGGTTAAGTATGTATCAAAGTAGGTTGAGGTGCAAGCCTTACCTACAAATGATGCATAGGTTGTTATAAAATTTTTAAAAAAATTTTTCACCCAATTTGGAGTCCTTAAGGTACTCATTAGTGATAGGGGAACCAACTTTTGTAATACCCAACTAGATAAAGTTCTCAAATATTTAGAGGTTACTTATAAGGTTGCTACTCCCTATTATCTGCAAACTAGTGGCCAAGTTGAAATGGTCAATAGAGAATTAAAAAGAATCATGGAAAAGGTGGTCAATCATACACGAAAGGATTAGAGTTTGAAATTAGATGATACTCTTTGGGCTTATAGGACTACTTTTAAAACTCCCATTGGTACAACCCCCTATCGCTTAGTGTATGAGAAATCATGTCATCTACCAGTAGAAGTTGAACATAGGGCTCATTGGGCAATAAAGCTTGCCAATTTTGACCTTCATCTTGCAAGAAAAAAAAGAATGCTTCAAATGAATGAGTTAGATGAGTGGCGCAATGATGTCTACCATAATTCGAGGATTTACAAAAATAAAATGAAACGGTGTCATGATAGGCATATTTGTTCTCCCTATGAGTTTAAAAAAGGAGATAAGGTGTTAGTCTTTAATTTTAGGCTTCGAATTTTCCCAGTTAAGTTAAAATCTCGATGGTCGGGGCCGTATGAGATACATCAAGTTTGTCGATTTGGAGTTATTGAGGTTTCTCACCCTACTAAGGGAATCGTTAAAGCCAATGGAAGTCGATTAAAACCATATTTAGAGGAAGAATTAGGCACTTTGGAGTATCTCAACGTTACCTTTAACGAGCCATGATCTACCTTAGCTTCTTTGTCTTTCGAGTGCTTTATCTCTTCTTTTCTTTTATTTTCTTGTCTATTTCTTTTTCTAGATTTATGTTTTCTTTATTTTGTTTCTTTTCTTTTAGTAGGTACTCTTGTACTGACCCTTCGTTGAGATGGATTAAAACCTGGTGGCACGACAATGTAATGGAAGTATTAAAGGTTGAAGAAGTGCTGTTCCATATTATTTGGTGAAAATTTCAGAAAATTTCATTGGTTTCATTGTTAAGTAAGGTTGTAATTCTTTTTCTTACTTGGATATGAGTTTTGTCATTCATTAGGTGGAGTTTGATGAAATTGGTTTTATTGGAAAAGATATTTGTCAAGACTTGAGAATTTTGATTAATCTTGTTTATGCATTGGTGTTTGAATGTTATTTGACTTATCTAGTTAAAATATAGAAGATACGATAAATATAGGAAGAGTTTATTGGCTAACTTTTATATTATGAGTTTAAATTTTACTAGCTTTGAGTTACGATGAAAAGAAATGTGAATTGTAAAAAGATATTTGAGAGGAAAGATTGAGAAGAATGCTAAAAAAATTTGATATGAGTGGAAGAGAAAAACAATGAGTGGAAACAACACTATTGTTGGTGTGAATTAAGAAAAATGGCTCTTATTGATGATCATTGAAGACCTTCAGCTGAAAAGGGGTTTAATATGAGGAGAAGTAGCAAGTGAATTCGGTGCACCCTTTTGAGGTTATCCCGAAGGCAAAAAGGCAAGAAAGAGCAAAGAAAGAAAGAAAGAATTGGTGAAAAAAAATGATGACTGATGACTGAAAAATGGGCTAATATAGTGTGTGAAGAGAAATCCATGCACTTGAGGCTATCAATTCCCTAAGTTATGGAAAAAATTTTGAGAGAAAAAAATTAGAGTGCTTTCCTCACATCATAACTTGAGTGTACAATTTTTAGATTTATAATGCTTGAGTTGGTAAATGGCTTGACTTATGTAATTTATGTTATCTATATTTTTACTTGAAGAGTGAAATAATTTTCTTAGACTAAGAAAATTGTTTGTGATGTCTTGTCCAATATTTTAAAGTTTGAAATTGTTTTCAAATGGTATGAATGATAAGAATTGTATCTAAAATTTGAAAGGAAGATATGATCTTTGCCATGATGAAGAAACTTTTGAATGAGAAAACACTTGTATTTTCTTGATAATTTTTCTTGGACTAAAGTGTTTTGCTTGAGGACAAGCAAATATTCAAGTGTGGGGGTATGTGATAGGGGTTAAAATCAAAATTTTTTTTAAAGTTATTTGAGGGTGTTTTAAGATACATTTATTGTAATAACTAAGCATATTCCTTTTTATTTGACATTTTACTTGTAAAAGGTGTTTTTAGCAAATATGTACAGATTTAAGGTAAAATTAAGCAGAAAGTGTACAAAGCAAGAATGTACCTGGCGCCAGGCCCAGCCAGTGGACCAGGCACTGGGTCCATTCTGCTCCAGCCGCAGAAATTGAGCAAGCCTCAGGGAAAATTTCAGAACAAACTTGGTGTCAGATCTAGCAAGTGTACTTAGCGCTAGGTCTATTTTGTCTACCAAGGAGAGATGGTAAAAAACAGAACAAAATAGAGGAAGAATAGAGTACACCTAGTGCCAGGTGGGTTAAAGGTACCCGATGCCGAGTACGCTCTGGAGGCAGAAATTTTGTACGCAGAATTAGGACTTATTCTAGAATTTTAGTATTTTCTTATTCCTACTCGGTCAAGACTTTCTCAACCACGAAATTGGCATTCAAGAGGCTTACAAAAGCATAAGAGAGCACAAGGGTTTGATATATACAACTTAGAGAGGTGAATTAAAGGGCAAAAATTCTGATTCTCTCATTGAAGGAGGTATTCACCTAAGTCAAGGAGGATTGTTCAAAGAGAGTCTTCAAGGAAAAAGAAAGAGGCTTGTCTATGAGTTCTTTCTTTTCTCTTTGTCTTCTTTTTCTTTAGCAATGATGGATTCAATGCTTTGATTGTACTTTAATATTATTTTAGGATTCATGACTTTGGGTTAATTTAGTTATTTGATCAATTCTTAGTCATCTTTGGTATTTGTTTACTTGATTTCACTGGTTATTGATGCGAGTTCTTCTAATTAACTTGAAACGATGATGTTCGGAGTTTCATTGCATTGATTTCGTATATGTTTAATCTTAATGGACTTGAGCGATGAAGTTAAGGTTATAGGACTAAGTGATCAAAGATTAGTTGATTTCGCCTCGAGCAGAGCGTTATTAAATAATTTTATGTTTTTAAGGAATTGAGCCTAATGCATGTTTTGGTTATGATTAATTTGATTGGCAAGTGTGTTAATATAATCAAAATATAGGATTCCATGGATTGAGACATGAAGTGGGATTTACCTAAGTAGAATCATGACTTGTATGACGATTGAATTTTACTTTATATTCCTTCATGATGCTAAGATGATAATTAATTGAGAGAATTGCTAATTGGTTCATTGTCATATTTTCTAGGCTAATGGTTTAAATTGCACAAACCTACATCCTTAAGTTGCATATGTTTCTTTGATTTTCTTTTTATTCTTTTTTCACTTTATTCAGGGTTGGTTAAACAATGAATAAAAAGTGATTAGTGTGTACTTGTTCCTTTGAGGATTGATACTCGTTAATTTCCTATACTGTGCTTGTGATAAGTATACTTGTTCACATGTATATTTTGGAATTAATGTTTTAATTAAATCTTGATTAAGGGATGGATTTAAAATTGATGATTTTATATACCCAAAATTTATGCATTAATATGTTACCTTTTATATAGCATTACATTAGCTGTAAATATCTAGAATTTAGGCTTCAATTATAATATGTAAATTAGCTAGCTGTTTCTGTGATTTCTCCTAAACTGTAGGCATCAATACCTGTATAAATTCTTACATGCACAATAGCATAGATGAGAAGTTTATAATTTATTCTCCTCATTTTAGTTTCTATTTTCCTTTAGTTCCTATTTTCTTTCATTGTATCAGAGCAAGGTCCTAATCCTTAAACCCTAATCATTACGAGTGAAGAAATTTCCTTAAACGGATCTAAAGGTTCAACATCAAAGTTGATGTCTGAGCATGATTCATCTTCTCATTATTTTCTGAATTCTTCTAATAATCCAAGCACAATTCTTGTTTCTTGTCTCCTTAGAGGTGAGAATTACCCAACCTGGAGACGTGTCATGATGAATGCTCTCCAAGCCAAAAATAAGTTGAGTTTTGTAGATGACTCTTTATCCAAACCAGATGAGAATAATCAAGAAACTCAGGCATGGGAGAAGTGTAACTCAATGGTAATTTCTTGGATTTTTAATGCCCTGACTCTAGAATTACATGAGAGTGTTGCATATATAGATCAGCTTGCGAGATGTGGTAAGACTTGCAAGAATGTATCTCTCAAGGGAATGTTTCACGCATTCATGAGTTGAAAAGAGAAATTTATCTGGCACAACAAAAGGATCTTTCAATAGCAGCCTACTACACCAAATTAAAAGATTTTTGGGATGAGTTATCAGCCTATTCTACTATTCCTTCATGTTCTTGTGGTGCTGGAAAAAAAATTTCGGTAGAACGGGAGAAGGAAAAGGTTCATCAATTTCTCATGGGGTTAAATGATCAATACGGAATCATTCGATCTCAGATCCTAAACATGGAACCTTTCCCATCAATCAACAAGGCTTATGCTTTTGTAACCAAAGAAGAGAAGCAACTAGCGATTGCTTCAACCGGTCGTGATCATCTACCAGAGGCATCAATCTTCATTGTTAAGCCCTTCAATACTCAGGCAAAGGAATTTGCTGGGGAGCAGCCAAATAGAATTCAACAAGGAGGGACAAACAAGATAAAATACATGTACTGTAATAAACTTGGGCACACCAAATAAATTTTTTTTAAGCTGGTTAGGTTTCCTCTGAGTTGGCAAAGCAAAGAAAAAACTTCAAGAGGAAAAATAGAGTTGGTTTCATCTAATAACACCATTGCAGGTTCAAGTCAGTCAACGAAAAAAAGCTTTTAGTTTCACTCAAGAATAATATGAGCAGCTCATATCCTTGTTGCCCTTTGCTAGTCAAAATGTAGCAAATTTTGTTCGTAAGGTCACCCAGATTGGATTCTTGACAGTGGTGCTTCGAAACATTTTTCTTGTGATGCACCTTCCCTCTCTAACATGAAAACTACCCTTTCTTATCTACCGGTCAGACTACCAAACGGGACATCTAAACCTATGCACTCTGTTGGTCAAATTAAATTGATAGATATGATTTTAGATCATGTTCTTTATATATCTTCTTTCAAATGTAATCTTCTTTCAATAAGTAGATTGACCAAAGCTCTTCAATGTTTAGTCACTTTCTTCCCATCCTTTTATGTCTCACAAGACCTCAAGTTGAAGAAACTGATTGGAATAGGTGAATTACGTGATGACTTATACTACTTCCGTCAGCTTTAATTACCATTTGTTGTACCTACATCTCTTGTTGTATCATCCACCTTATGGCATGAGAGTTTAGGTCATCTTTCCTTTGATCGATTGTCTTTAATTCCTAAATTATCTAGCATGTCTTTCAAAAATCTAAAAAAATGTTGTGATGTGTGTCATCGAGCTAAACAAACTCAAAATGTTTTTCCTTTAAGCAATAATAAATCTGATTTTCCCTTTGATCTGATTCATTGTGATATTTAGGGATCTTATAAAACCCCTTCTATTTCTGGTGCTCATTATTTTCTCACTATTGTGGATGATTGCACAAGATGCACTTGGGTTTACCTCGTCAAACACAAGTCAGAAGCATAGAAATACTTCACTCAGTTTTATGCCATGGTTAGGACTCAATTTAATTGCAAAATCAAACAAGTTAGGAGTGATAATGGTCTAGAATTTACTGCTAGTCCTATGCCTAATTTTTTATCTCTTCATGGTATTTGTCATCAAAATTCTTATGGTGATACACCATAACAAAATCAAATAGTAGAGCGAAGGCATTGTCATCTGTTAGAAGTTGCTCGTGCTCTTCAATTCCTAGCAAATTTGCCAATCAAATTCTGGGGTGAATGTGTTTTGACCGCAGCTTACTTCATAAATTATACTCCTACACCTAACTTATCTGGAAAGAGTCCTTATGAGATGTTTTCCAAACCTCCTTCATACACACATTTACGTGTCTTTGGTTGTTTATGTTATGTGCATGATAAAAATCAAGCAAGGGATAAGTTTGCACGTTGTTCTAGGCTATGAATTTTCGTTGGTTATCTTATGGGACAAAAGGGATATAGAGTTTGTGACATGGAATCACACAAAATTTTTACAACAGGAGAGGTCATTTTCTATGAAAATCAGTTTCCTTTCCATTCTCACAATCCTCCAAAAGTACCGAATGTTGTTGTTCCTCTACCCATTTTTGATTCTTTGGACAATTCCATTGATGTGATTGCTCAAATTAAACTAGTTGAAAATATTCTCTCACCTGTCTCCACTAGTTCAAACTATGAGGTTATGTCTCCATCTCAAGACTCACTTGCACAAATCTCCGCACAACAATCTCTCCTTAACATACCATGACCTCAAAGAACACTCCGTGTTCCATCTCGTCTTAATGACTATGTGTAGCAGCTTCCAGGAATAGATAAGTAATCACAACCCACATCCAATGCAGTTTCTTCAGGTGCTCTTTATCCTATGTCATGTCATTTATCTTATTCTCGTTTTGTTCCATCTCATCAAGCTTTTCTTGTTAATATTTCCCTTGTTAGTGAGCCTAAATCCTTTTCCTAGGCTGCTATAGACTCGAAATGGTGTACGACGATGAACCAAGAAAATTTTGCTTTAGAGCAAAATCATTCTTGGAGTTTAATGCCATTACCCTCAAGAAAGAAGCCAATTGGTTCACATTAGGTCTACATAGTGAAATATAAGTCAGATGGTTCTGTTAAGTGCTACAAAGAGCATTTGGTGGCCTAAGGATATACACAGATTAAAGGTTTGGATTATACTGAAACCATTGTGCCTGTTGCAAAATTAACCACTGTTAAGTGTTTATTGGTTGTTGCTGCTGCTAAAAATTGGGAACTACACCAATTAGATGTGAATAATGCATTCCTTCATGGTGACTTGCATGAAGAAGTCTATATGTCTCATCTTCTAGGCTATCTCTCACCAAGTGACAATCGGATATGTTAGCTTTTCAAATCTTTGTATGGGCTAAAGCAGGCTCCTCGTCAATAGTTCTAAAAGTTCTCTCTGTCTTTGAGGAAATATGGCTTTGTCTAATCTCGCAATAACCATTCACTTTTTACTTTAACAATAGGTCCCTCGTTTTTTGCCCTCCTTGTCTATGTAGATAACATGCTTATTGTAGGAAATGATATTTTGCAGATTCATAAGGTTAAAAATTATCTCAGTACATGCTTCTCCATAAAGGATCTTGGAACCTTTAAGTACTTCCTTGGCTTGGAACTCGCTCGTTCTCCTCAAGGGATATCTCTTTGTCAACGCAAGTTCACTTTTGATCTCTTGATTCTCATTCCCTAACAACACCGATTGTCTTCAGATTGTGGTGAACCATTGCAAGACCCGAGCCAATACTATCGCTTAATTTGGCTTCTCATTTATCTCACTATCTCTTGGCCAGATATCACTTATACTATACAACTTCTTAGTCAGTTCATGCAAACACCTTGTCATCCTCATCTTGATGCTGCCTATCATGTTCTTCGTTATCTAAATAGTTCTCTTGGTCAAGGTCTATTTTTCCCTTCAAAAAGTGATTTTCAGATCAAAGCTTTCTGTGATGCTAACTAGGCAAGTTGTCTCAAGACCCGATAATCTATTACAGGTTATTACATCTTCCTTGGTAATGCTCCTATCTCTTGGAAATCCAAGAAGCAGCCTACAGTCTCACGCACCTCTGTTGATTCGAATATCATTTTATGGCTGCTACCACTAGTAAACTGATATGGTTGCGTTGTCTCCTTGCTGATCTTTCTTTGTCTCATCCTCAAGCAATGCTTCTATATTGTGACAATCAATCGGCTTTACACATTGCTGCTAATCATGTTTTCCATGAGCGCACTAAACACATTGAGATCAACTGCCATTTCATCCGTGAGCATTTGCAATTTGGCACCATTGCTACCTAATATGTTTCAACTCAATTTCAATTGGCTGATATCCTGACTAAAGCATTGCGACATGATCATTTTCACTTTCTTCATCACAAGTTGGGCCTTTATAATCTTCATGTTCCAACTTGAGGGGGTGGGGGGTGGGGAGGGATCTTGAAGATATGTTACCTTTTATATAGCATTACATTAGCTGTAAATATCTAGAATTTAGGCTTCAATTATACTCTGTAAATTAATTAGCTATTTCAGTGATATCTCCTAAACTGTAGGCATCGATAGCTGTATAAATACTTACATGCACAATAGAATAGACTGAGCAATTTAGTATTTATTCTCTTTATTTTAGTTCTTATTTTCCTTTACTTCCTATTTTCTTTCACCTTGAAACCAAAACTTAAATGATAATAACCATTTTAATACATTTAGTTCAAATTGAACAACTAAGTCATTACCTAACTAATTTAGTATCTAAACTAACCAATATAATTTATTAGAACTAGTAAATATAGAATCATTAGAAGGAGAAAGAAATTTGATTACATTTACAATTTTGTGCCAGACTAATTGTTCCTTTAATTTTTAAGATGAAAATGACAAAAAATTTATATAAAATTTTCTTTGAAGACAAATCGAATAAAAGAGAAGGAATAAAGATACAGAAAAAGATAAAAATTCAGTTGAGAAATTGGGATAAAATAAGACGAAGTAATAACCTTGATTTAGTAGAGTGGGGATGTTTCTATATTATTGGGGGAACAATCTTATTCTTTGCACACAAGTCTTTTTTTAGTGTCCATTAAAAAAATTTAAATATGATATATGGATTTTTTGAAATTTTAGTGGTGTCAATTAATCCCACTAGCCACATTGTGAGCTTTGTGACTGTCCACCCACCGTCTTCTACAAAGCAGCCCCCACTCTCCATCCCATCTCGGCAAAGAAAAGAAAGGATTTTTTTTCGAATTAATTAATTGTAACGTTTTAATTTAAAAATTATAGTACTATTGAATTAATTACATAAGAAGAAAATTTGTTGAATTTTCTATACATACTTTATTTGACAACAATCAAATATTATTTTTTATCAACAATCAAATATTAAAAATATATTTAAATATGTGAAAATACCATTTATATAATTTTTATTTATTATAACAATTGAAAAGAAAATGTATAATTGTATTGTATAATAATACGAAAGATATTTAAAAATAAATTAAAAATTTATATATATATATATATATTACTTTATTCTAAAATATTAAAAATATTTTATATTACTTTTTTTAAATATTTTTTAATATTCCAAATAGAAGAATGTAAAATCTATCTAGAATTATATTTTGTAAATTTACTTCCTCATGATTTCAATTGCGTAGTATTATTTTTTTGTATGCCAATCAAATGATTGGAGGAGTGTATGAGATAGAGAAATCATCGTGTCAAATGAAGAAGAAATTACGGATTGCTCAAGCAAGCAACTAAGTTTCCTTTTGGATGTGGCAATTTCCATTAATGCAGAAAGATTTATTTCTATTGATATTGAGAAACTAAGAGTTTTTCATTTTTTAAAAATCAAAATATTACAATTCTTTAATTAAACGATAAAAATACCTCAATTTTTATTACTTTTATAAAAATATAGAATATTACTACTCTTATCAAAATATAAGTCATTTTAAATTTATATATATAAATTAAAAATTCTAAATAAGAGATGTTTTATCAGTCAAAATTCTTAAAATGTGTTTGTAATTATTGGAAAATGTAGCATGAAAAGGAATTGAATAAGAGATTGGAAAAACATTATAGATATAATTGAAATTTAAAGAAATACCTTATATCATAATAAAAGAAATTAATTTTGCATAGAAAGAGTAAAAAATAGCATGACCATGACCACAAAATTCCTCCAATCAGACACGGAGATGTGTACTATATTTCTTTTAGAGTAATATAAAATATTTTGTTCGCATTATAAGCAATATTACTCTTACCGCATCCATCACATGCTATAATTTTGAGAAAATGAAAACAGTTTTAGTCAAATCACAATACATAGAAGGTGTAGTAGGTGAAAGAAAGGATTGCAGAACTTTCACCATAAATGTAATACAAAAGACAAGTCTATGTGCAAGTCTAATATTTTGCTCAAGTTGGGAATTAGTTATCATTCATCACAAAAATAAATTACACACTGTTAAATATTTAATAGAGAGGTTTATTAACTGCAAAATTTGATTACATATGTTAGTTAATAGTATCGATATATTTATATATTAATTAGATTAAACCCTGTAAGTATGAGAAAAATGAATAAGACCTTCACATATATCATTTTCAAAAATACAACCTGAGAAGATTTTGGTATTCTGATAATGCTCCAAACCCCAAACATTCTTTAATGTAATCTTCCAAAACTAAAAAATTGCCTATTGTATTTTTCTCTCTTTATTGAAGGTGGATTCACACAAAAATTGAGAGAACGTTATTTCTCACGTATCCCTAATATAGAGTCTTAAACAAATATATATTTTTGGCTATTTCCAACTAGCTTTATATATTTGACTCTACATCAACTACAAATCCTGATAGAATAGAACAAGCATAGTTGAGTACATCTATCTCCACCTATCCTATTCCATCTCAAATAGAACTTTGGTTTCTTGCAATTTTTATTAGTAAATTATAAATATTTATAATTTATTATTATCCCCATAATTAGGAGACACTGAAGGGATCTAGTCGGATGCAGTTAGACTAAACTCCAATAAATTATTTTGTTAATTTAAAATAATTTATTAATTAAGTTCTACTTCACTAAAAGAACATTACTATACTCTTAGGCTAATTGAAATTATTGGAGTTAATAATTATATCTTATCATTGATCGATCCAACAAACTATCCTTGTTGATCAACATAATACTTGAATGAGGTAATATGACCATAGTGCCCCTCATTCAAATCCACAATTCTCATCTTTAATTTGATAGCACTATGTGACCACGTCACACTTATAAATTGAATTCAATAAACATTATTGAATCACTGAGTTTAGATTTAACTGTCCTTTTGAAGAATTAATGAAGAAATGATCTTGCCTATTAAAAGTGATGGATTCCAAATTAAAAAATAATTATTCTATATTTTTTTACTTTAATTCTCAAGATATCGAGATATTAATTATTAAATTAATTTCACTCTTTGGTAACTCAAAGAACTTCAAGTTAGTAATATATATCATTATTTGCTCAGGATTAAGGTATTATGTATGACAATCATATAATGTTTAATTTGTATAGTTCATTTCACAAATTTAAAATTGATGGTCCTATACAATATATCAAAATATATACTTAATTTTATTACCAAAGTCAAAGACAGACTTCAATAAAATCAAGATGATATCAATAAAATAAACTACCTAAATTTATTTTAAATCACGGATAATTTATTTTGAATTAAATTATGAATCAAGTCTTGTAGTGTTTAACAAATAAACACTTTATTTATAATATCTAAATAATTAATGGAGAAAACTGGCTCATATATATATATATATATATATATATATGTATGTACGTACATATGTATGCACGTATGTATGTATATATGTATGTATGCATGTATAGAAATATATAAAACATACTTTATTTAATTTCAAAATACAAATGTTGTATTTACTTGTAGGGCATATCTAACAAAATTCTCCTACTTGTTCTAGGGTAGATGAGACATGTTAGAAATACCCATACTTTCAATATGACTTCCAAAAATAGCTATAAGTTAACTTTTAGTAAAAAAATCAGCAAAATTTTCAGAAGAAGAAATATTGCATACTTTTACATCTCCACATTGAACAATCTCCCTCAGTAGGTGATATTTACATTCAATGTGTTTACCACACTGATGGCTACTTTGTTCTTTCGTATTTATCACTGCATTATTGTCGTCATAGTACAAACTAATGGCTTGAGATGTAAAAAGAACCATCTTAAGTTCTATCAAGAACTTTTTTAACCATACCGTTTCTTTAACTGACTCACAGGCTGCTACATATTCAGCTTCCATAGTAGAGTCAGCAATATAAGATTGTCTGATACTCTTCCACACAATTGTACCACCATCTAAGATGAAGACGGAGCTAAAAGTGGACTTGCAAAAATCCTTGTCAGCTTAAAAATCAGAATCAGTGTAACCTATAGGTACTAATTCTGGAGTCGAGTAAACTATAATATATCCCCGAGTTTTGCGAAGATACTTGAGTATATGCTTCAATACCGTCCAGTGTTCAAGTCTTGGATTTGATTGATATCTACTGGCCATTCCAACAACATAACAAATGTCTGGAAGAGTACAAGGTATGGCATACATGAGACTTCCTACAACTGATACATAAATAACTCGCTTCATGTACTCAACTTCATTAGGAGTTTTAGGACTATACTTTTGTCACAATTGAATTCCGTGTAAAATAAGTAATAGTCCTTTCTTGGAATTCTGCATTGAAAATTTCACCAGTACTTTGTCAATATATGAAGTTTGAGATAAAGCTAAAGGATCTAAATTCCTAGAACATATCTTGCTACTTCCAAATCCTTTATATCAAATTGTTTACCTAGCTAATTTTTCAATGATTGATGTTAATATCCCTACATTATTGCGAATAAGAAGGATGCCATCAACATACAATATGAGAAAAATCACTTTTCCATCTATAATTCTCATATAGACACAAGGTTCATCAGGATATTGACTAAAACTATAGGACTTAATGGCTTGATCAAACCTAATATTCCATGATCTAGACGCTTGCTTAAACCCATAGATGGACTTATTCAATTTGCAAACTTTATGTTCTTGACCTTTCTTGATAAAAACCATTGGGCTGTACTATGTAGATACACTCGTCAAGACTTCTATTAAGGAATGCTGTCTTGATGTCCATTTGCCATACTTCATAGTCGAGTAAGCTACAATGGATAAGAGGATTCTTTTAGACTTTAGCATGGCCACTGGCGAGAAGGTTTCCTCATAGTCAATACCTCCTCGCTGGGTATAACCCTTAGTAGCCAATCTAGCTTTGAAGGTTTCCACTTTCCTATCTGCTCGTCTTTTTCTTTTATAAACCTATTTGTATTTAATAGGTTTTACCCCCATTAGGTAAGTCTACAAGTTCTCAAACGGAGTTACTGTACATGGATTTCATTTTTAAATCCATTGTACTCCTCTAATAGTCTGCATCTACATTTTCTATAGCTTTTTTATAAGTAGAGATTGTTTGAAAAGTCTATCTATAAAGTAAGTATCTAAAGGGACATTGAATGACTCTCGCACTACGCCAAAGTTGTGGAGGTTCTTGGTTGATTTGACATTCTTTCTCTTTGTTGATTGGAACTTGTTCTCCTGATTCCTCAATAACCAGAGTTTGAATAGAGACAGGAGGTTCTTCCACTCTATGTACTGAAGAGCCAGTGGGTATAGAAAGCATAACATCTGTTTCTTTCTCACTAAAATCTTGCATGTGGTATAGAAAGCATAATATCTATTTCTCTCTCACTAAAATCTAGCATGTTAAGTGGCATAAATACGAATCCGCCACGAGAATCTTGAGTATGAGTTTCTATAACGATTTGCTCAGGATTATCTCTTTTGGTTTCTTCCAGAATAATGATACTCTTAGATCCGCGTTCTTTTATATAGTTATCCTCTAAGAAATTGTATTTGTACTTACCAATATTTTCTTATCTTGAGGACTATAGAAGTAGTATCCCCTAGCTCTTTTTTAGATACCCCACAAACGGGCATAAATTTGATCTTGGTTCTATTTTATCCATGTTTCCATTTAGCACATATACAAGACAACCCAAAATCTAAATATGCATCAAATTAGATTTCCACCTATTCTATAATTCCAATGAGCCTTAGGGATAGATTTAGATGGAACCATATTTAATAGCTATGTTGCAGTTTGTATAGCATATCTCCAAAATGATGTATTGAGTGTATATAGGGAAGCCTAACATTGACCTGACCATGTCTAACAAAATTTGGTGAGAAGTGTCTAGTGTACTTAGTTGGGATAAATTCTACTTTTTGACTAGTATGATCTAAAGTTGTGGGATAGATATTTTCCACCTCGATGTAATTGAAATATCTTAATGTTCTTATCTAACTGCTTTTCAGCCTCAACTTTAAATTCTTTATTTTTTTCTAAGGTATCAGATTTATAAGTCATTAGGTAAACATATCTATATATTAAGTAATTATTCGTAAAAGTAATAAAATACTCATACCCACCTCTAGCTTGGATACTTATTGGTACATATACAATAGAGTGTACCAATTTCAAGACTTCCTTAGGTCTATTTCCTTTCGAAGAAAAAGATCTTTTGGTCATTTTACCCTCCAAATAAGATTCACAAACTTGAAAATATTACACCTTTAAGTCACTTAAAGGACCTTTTTTTACAAGTCTTTGAATCCTATTTAGATTAATATGACCAAATCTAAGATGTCATAAGAAAGTATCATTAGTAGGAAATAACTTAATGTGTTTATTAGATTCAGTATGATATAATGAATTGTTGGTAAATTTTAAAACATATAGATCATTATCTAAATATCCATGACATATCAAGAAGTTATTCAAAAATATCTCAACTGAAAATTTATAAAATTTAAAAAAATATTTTTATTTGAATAACAAAGAAACCGAAATCAAATTTCAATATATGTCGGGAATATAATAACAATCTTTTAAAACCAAATGTTTATTATCAAAATAAAGACAAATAACTCAAATAACTCTTGCAGATATCACTGATCCTATGCCAAGTCTAAGAATATGCTCTCCTTCATTGAGATGTCTGGTTACTTGGAACCCCTATAATGAATTGCAAATATGATTAGTGGCTCCAAAATCTATTACCCAAATATTTGTAGAATCAACCACTAAATAAGTTTTAATATAGGATAACTCACCAGTACCCTACTTACGTTTGGCTAAGTAATTTGAGCATTGTGACATCTAATGTCCTTTTTGCTTGTAATGAAAATATTTACCTTTGGGGATTTCATCCACTTTAGCATTCTTAACCTATTGCTTAGGCTTTTTTTTGTTATTTTGCTAAAGGATTGTGGGGGGGGAAAAATAGCAGAAGTTTGCAATTTAAAATTTTTTTCGAGCTAAAATTTAGGAATACTTACTTTTAGTTTGCTTATATTGAATAACCAATGTTGGATTTAAGTTTGACAGAACTTCTTGAATTGGGATAACTACTTTTTCTGTGGGAATTCTAGCTAGTCATTGACTCCTTCGCATCCAAACCGTACTAAGTTTGCTAGTTTTTTACTTTCTAGAGTATTCTTGAACCTTGTATAGACTTTTTACCGAGGAAAGTAGAACTAGGATGAATTACTTAGAAGATCATGGTAAGAGCTTGTTCAAAAGAATAATGTCAAAGAACCAAGAAGAATATTAGCTGTACAAAAGGAAGCTGTTCCTTATTTTCTCTTGTTATTTTCCTACATGAATATGAGAGTTTATGCATGCATATACAGTGTACACACACCTAACAACCGTGCTTCCTTTTTCCCGAAAAACTCAACCACCTCAATTCTTTTTTTTTTTTTTTTCTTTTCTACGGTGGCCACCTTAGGTTTCCAAAACCTATAGCCTTATCTCCTAAAACCTAGGTAGGCCGTGGTTTTTCAAAATTAGCCCAAAACTAATTAAATAGCTCCTATATTAATTAATTGATCCATTTGGCCTAATATAAAATCACCCAAGATAATTAATTAATAAAATAATTAAATTAAATTGACCTAATAAATTATTCTAACCCAAATAAATAATTAATTAGACTTGTTAGCCTTAAGGACATTCTCTTGTATTTTAACTTATGACAAACATTGATGATGACTAATTTGTGTGATCTATATGTGATATGATATGTTCGACCTCATTCCTTTCAAGGCATGTAAATAAGATTGCTAAGAAGCTCTTAAGAAATTGGAATCCAAAGAGGTGATTAATCAAGTACAACTTTAAGAGCTTGCAAGATTGTAAAGTCCTTGTGAAAGAATTATAGACTAGGAATTGTTTGATAAGGTATAATGTGTAAATTCCTATGTCTCCTTTACCTTATGATTCAATTTATTTTTCACCTTGAAGCACATGAAAATATAATAATTTCAAAGAGTAAGTTTTCAGATGTTTGGATTGAATAGTTTAGATGGACCTCTGAATCCAAAACTCTGTAACAGTTTCAAAATATTTATGCCTAAAAAAGTGTCATTTTGGACGCACATTCTTCCGATCCCTAAGTCCAAATTTCTAAAAAAATTGACAGCGAAAAACTAGCCATTGCTATCTTACTTTTTGCTCATATAAAAGCTTTCAAAACGTGATTTTGAAGTAGATTTTTGTGCTATCTTTCTCACAAATACTCTTATACTTTAGAATACAAAAATTTTCCTTTTTATTTGTGCTTCAAAAGTAAAATTAAATTGTTCCAAAAGTTAAAGGTGTTTAGTGCTCATTTGTTCGCAAATATACTTAAATCTGTGAGCTATTTCTGTAATCTCTTTTTCATTCTAACATGTATCAAGGTTGATGAGGTAAAACTCAGTTGAGGTGAACCTTGATTGTTGTGATTAAAAAGGTTTGGTGTAAAATCAAGGTTGGCAATCCTCTTGTGTAAGATTGGTGTTGCCTACTACCATTCAGTTGGGAAAAAAGTTTTAGTGAGTGTGTTGAAATCCTTAAGTAAGAACTTCAGTTAGTGGATGTAGATCATTTGATGATCGAACTGCTATAAATCTCTGAGTTTTATTTTGTGTTTTTTTGCTTAAATCTCATCACTACACTCTCTCTAACTTTTATCCTTAAATGCTCTATCCTGTTTGATAAATTTAGTGAACTATTTATGATCCTTGTATTTTTGATTTAAACTTGTCATTTAATATCTCAATTACCCATCTTTACTTCATATCAATTTGTGCTATCTTTAAAAGAATCCTGGTTATATTATTGAACTTGTGAAGCACCCTTGAAGTTTCGAAGTATTTATGCTAATCAGTTTGAAAGATTTATTTTTGGAATTTTTTTTAATCTACTCTTGTTTGTCAAAAACCTTATTCAACCCCTAAAGTTTTTCAATTGGTATCAGAGCATTGGTCTACACTATTTTCGGTCTAACAATCATGTAAAAAAAATCCTTATGGCAAACACATTCTGCTCTGCCTTATGTTGAAGGGTCTTCAACAAACCGACCTCCTTTGCTTAATGGAAGCAATTATACATTCTGAAAAAATAGAATGAAGTTTTATGTCTGCTCAATCAATTTTGAGTTGTGGAATTTGATGAAGAATGGATCATTTGTTCTGTCAAAGTTTGTTGAAGGCAGAAAATTGCCTAAACAAAGTGATAAATATGACAACAAGGACATTTAAAAAATGACCCTAAATTTTTAGGCAATAAATATATTATGTTGTACTCTTGATGCTAATGAATATGATCGGGTTAGTGGTTTTGATTCAACTCACGAAATGTGAAGACTACTTGAGGTCACCCATGAGAGGACTAATAAACTGAAAGAATCGAAGTTAGGACTTCTTGTTTGAGACTATGAATTGTTCTCTATGAAGCCGAGTGAGAACATAACTGATATGTTCATTTGGTTCACAAACATTATGAATGATCTAAAAATATATGGGAAAACTTATTCCCTTATAGAATGAAACAAAAAAAAAAAAAAAAAACTTGATGCTCTACCAAAGAGTTGGCAGCCAAAAACCTTGGCTATAGAAGAATTTAAAATTTTAAATAACTTACCAACTGAAGAGCTAATTGGCTTTCTCTTGACCCATGAAATGAAACTTAAAAGGTTTTTAAGAATATGATGATGATGAGAAAGGAAAATGGGGAATTGCCTTAAAAGTAGTTGATAAAGAGCTTAATAGTGTTCAAACTGATTATGATGATGGTATTGATTTAGATATAGAAGAATTGGCTATGGTAGCCAGAAAGTTTAGAAAAATGTTCAAAAAGGGCCATTTAAAAAAGGGTGAGAAGCCTATGAAAAAGAAAGGATAGACTTCTTCCTTCAAATCTCAATGCTTTGAATGCAAAAGCACTGAATATTTTATTACTAATTGTCCAATGGCTAAAGAAAAGGAGGCCAAGCAATTTAGAAAGAAAAAGAAGGATACAAAGCTAAAGAAAAGAAAAGGATTAATTAAAACTTGGGATCAAGCAGAATCTGAAATTGAAGAGAGTTGCGATTCAGAAAATGAAAAAGCAAATGTCTGCTTTATGACTATGGAGGATACGGTAAATCCTAAATCTCCAGATTTAACAACTGATTTGCATGTTTCTGATTGCGAAAAGCATGATAATCCTGGTGAATTATTTTTTGATATATTTCATGAACTTAAAAATAAAATTGTCTAAAAAAAACAAAGAAATGAATCTAAAAATTGATTCCTTATTAAATGAGAATACAAAGTTGTTAAATGAGAATGAAGTCTCACTTAAGTCATATATGTGCTCGGACATTGAACAGAATGTCATCATCACTTCCTTCCATCATATGTCTCTAGAAAATAAATGCTTATGTGACAAAATTTGTTCTCTTGAAACTATGGTTAGCAATAGAGTTGATGATCTTACCACATGCATTGAAAAGTTTACAAATGGCAAAAACAATTTGGAAAAATTGCTTGGGGAATAACACACAGCTAGAAACCAAAATGGTCTAGGCTATAGGCATGATGTTAGAACTGAAAATTACAAGTTTTGCTTTGTAAGAGCTACTTCATCACATATGACACATAGCTATTGCATATATTGTGAAAATTTTGGACATAAAGCATCTAAGTATCATATCAGGAAGAAAGTGAAATCTGGTATGAAAACTGTTTGGAGGGTAAAAGGAACTATCACTAACCCTTATGGACCCAAGAAGGTATGGCTACCAAAAGTCACTCTTCCATCTTGTGTATAGAAACATTTGTTGGACAATAGGAGCTCCACAAAATAGTTTTTGAATAGTAGATGCTCACAGCACATGACAGGAAATGCCAAATTATTAGAAAGTATTTAAGCTACAAGCGATGGATTTGTCACTTTTGGGACAAAAAGAAAGAAAGAAAAAAAAACTTAGTATACGTAATATTAGTAAGGGATCTTAAACTATCATCAAGCATGTGCTATTAATTGATGAATTAAAGTATAATCTTCTTAGTATCAGCCAACTATGTGATAATGGATACAAAGTTATTTTTGAAAAGATTCTTGCATCATCATGGATAGTTCCAGTAATAAGACTATTCTTGTTGCTAATCATGTTGGAAATGTTTATCTTCTTTATCTTGATAATCTTGTAGCATGTGATATTAGATGCCTATCTGTGAATGATGACGGTAGCTATCATTGGCATAGAAGGCTAGGTCATGTATCTATTGATTTGCTAAACAAATTATCTTCAAAATAACTTGTTAGAGGATTGCCCAAAATGAGGTTTGATAGAAATTAGGTGTGTGATGCTTGCCAATATAGAAAACAAATGAAAACCTCTTTTAAGCCCAAGAAAATGATTTCAACATCAAACCCTCTTGAGCTCATACACATGTATTTGTTTGGACCAATGAGGACCACTAGTCTTAGTGGTAAGAGGTATACTTATGTAATTGTGGATGACTTCTCAAGATTCACTTGGACCTTATTTTTTACTCAAAAGGATGGAGCCTTCTTTGAATTTTCAAAACTACTTAAACGTGTTCAAAACTTCATTGGTTGTAAATTGATCTCAATTAGAAGTGACAAATGGTAGAGAATTTTGTAACCACTAAATTTTGTGAGGAAAGTGGCATTTCACACAATTTTTCAGCTGCCAAAACTCCTCAACAAAATGGTGTGGTTGAAAGGAAAAATAGAACCTTGTAAGAAATGACAAGATTAATGCTATGTGAAAACTCCCTTCTAAAATACTTTTGGGCGAGGCTGTGTATACAGCCCATTATGCTGTCAATCGAGCTATGCTAAGACATTTCCTAAGAAAAAATCATTTTGAACTCATATTTGATAAAGTTCCATCCATTTCATATTTTAAAGTTTTTTTATGCAAATATTTTGTCCTCAATACTCATGACAACCTTGGAAAATTTGATAGCAAATCTGATGAGACTATATTTCTTGGATATTCTTCCAACAAAAAAGCATATAGAGTATATAATAAGAGAACTCTGTGTGTGGAAGAATTTGTACAAATTGTATTTGATGAATCAAATATATATTCTTTTAGAAATAATGATGATAATGTAGGTGTCTCAAAAGAAAAAGGCAGTGAACAACATATGACTCCTCCATTTGATACTCATGCTAAAGAAGAGGAACTAGAAGAACAACAAGTTGAAGAAAACAATCAAAGAACTGAAGAACTCAAAAATCAAGATCTGCCAAGATATTGGGTGTACAAAACTGCCCATCCAAAAGAGTAGATTATTGGTGATCCTAGCTGTAGGGTCAAAACTAGACAATATTTTGTTGGCAACTTTGCTTTACTCTCTAGTATTGAACTAAATTGCATTGATGTAGCTTTGCATGATGAATTTTGGATTATAGCTATGCAAGAAGAGCTGAATCAATTTGAAAGGAATCAAATTTGAAAGTTTATCCCTAGACGACTTGACAATCTTGTAATTGGCACTAAGTTGGTATTTAGAAACAAACTTGATGAGTATGGTAATATTATTAGAAATAAAGTCAGATTAGTTGCCTAGGGATTTAATCAAGAAGAAGGCATTCATTATGATGAAACTTTCGCTTCTGTTGCTCTATTAGAGTCAATAAGAATGTTACTTGCATTTACTTTTTTCAAAGGTTTTATGCTCTACCAAATGGATGTCAAAAGTACTTTCTTAAATAGTTTTATTAAAGAAGTATATGTGGAACAACCTCCTGCTTTCACTCATGAACACTTTCCAAATCATATTTTTAAACTCTCAAAAGCCCTTTATGATTTAAAACAAGCTCCAAGAGCATGGTATGAAGGCTAAGTGGTTTTCTTCTCTTAAAAGGCTTTTCAAGAGGCTTAGTTGATACCCCATTATTTATCAAGTCTGAAAAATGTAATAATATCTTAATTGTGCAAATATATATTGATGATATTATTTTTGGAGCTACTAATGATTCCTTGTGTAAGAAATTTGCTAAGACAATGCATGAAGAATTTAAAATGAGCATGATAGGAGAATTTAACTTCTTTCTTGGCCTTCAGATCAAGCAAACCAAAAATGGAATCTTTTTAAATCAAGCCAAGTATGCCAAGAAATTGCTCAAAAAGTTTGGTATGAATGAAGCAAAAGAAATAAGTACTCCTATGAGCACTTTGCTAAAGCTTGATAAAAATGAAAAAGGTAAGAAAGTGGATGAATCAAAATACAAAGGTATGATCGGAAGTCTCTTCTATCTTACTGCCAGCAGGCCTGATATTATGTTCTTAGTATGTCTTTGTACTATATTTCAATCATGTCCAAAGGAATCTCATCTATGTACTGTAAAACGAATCATTATATACTTAATTGGAACTCATGATTACGAGTTGTAGTATCCTCAAACTAATTTATTTGATCTTATAGGATATACAAATGCCGACTATGCCAGTTGCAAGGTCGAAAGAAATAGTACCGGTGGACACTGTCAATTTCTTGGACATTCCCATGTCTCCTGGTATAGCAAAAAACAAGCCTGTGTCTCCTTTGCAACAATCAAAGCTGAATACATAGCAGCGGGTAGTTGTTGCGCACAAATTTTGTGGATGAAAAACATCTTGCTTGACTTTGGTTTAAATTTTAAGTGCGTGCCTATCTTGTGTAATAATACTAGTTCTATTAATTTAACCAAAAACCCTATTCAGCTAGAACTAAGCACATTAAAATTAAGCATCAATTTATTAGAGATCATGTGCTTAAAAGTGATGTATGTGTTGAATATATCCCAACTAATGAATAGCTTGCTGACATCTTTATAAAACCTCTGGCCGAAGATAGATTTAATCATCTGAGAAGAGGTTTGTGAATTACTAGAATTATGTAACTGACAATTTTACCAAGGATTTGTTTGTTCATTCTTGCAGAACTACTGAAGTTACACCCTTTGGACAGAGATTTTAGACGCAATACCTGAGAAACATGAATCCAAAATCTCATCAACAGAACATCTTTCATTTCACTTTTTGGATGAACTAATTTGGACTCAATCCACATCCAAAATAGCAGCAGCCTAAAATTCATGAAAAGCCCCTTTTTTTTTTTTATTCGGAAGAAAGAGTACATAAGTTCAGAAGTCCTTCTTTAAAATTTTCAAATATCCACACTTTTTTAAAAAAACATGACCTTATGTCTGGTGAAAAATCTCTGATGAAAAGTTCTTGATTGTACTTATCCACTCTAGAACCTAGGAAATCATAAAAAAGCTATCTCTCTCTCTCTCTCTCTCTCTCCTGGAAATCCGAAGCTATCATTGTTCTCTCCACTTCTCTCACAATTGTATCTTCATCTTCCTCAACTAAAACAAAAATCCATCATCTTTCTCTCACTTCTGTTATGGCAAAAGTGTCAAAATCTGACAAAGGAACTACGCAAAAGATGAAGATGAGCAAGAAAAGTAAAACAGTGGCCAAGACAAAAGCTGTTGCTGTCACACGGCTGGGCACCAAGCGGAAAGGAAAGAAAATCACTGAAACAGCCTCACGATTCGACTCATCAATAGAGCAGGCTGTACCAAAAAGCTCTGAAACCCAGGTACAGTGCTTTCTTGATAAAAAATGCGAGTTTGATTTTAATGATTGAATGCTAGAAATAGGGCTGTGGTCACGGGATATCGGGTTGATATTGAGGCATTTTTAAACTTCTCTGACATCCTAAATATGTTTGAAAATCTTGGTTGGGGGACCTTGTTGTTAATAGATAAGAAATTGTACACCCTTCTGGTTTGGGAATTTTATACAAATCTGAAAAAGGAAATGTTTAAGGAGACCAGGGGAGGTTTTATGGTGCAATGGTATAGTACTAGAGTAGGATTAGTAAATATAGAATTTGACTATCGGCTGTAAAACTAAATTTTTGGAGTTAGAGATGAAGGGATTCAATTTTTGGAAATGAACAAATTCCCTAAAGAATCAGACTTATTTGACTTGGGAAGATTTGAGGAAAGATTTACCGGTGGAAAGAGCTATAAGAACTCAAGTGACAGAAATTCAAAATGGTTGAGAGGTGTTGGAAGGATTTTACACCATATGGTGTCGACTGTGGTTGCTCCAAGTTTTGGGCACAAAATATTAGTAAGTATCATGCAAATTATACTAATGTTGGCCCTATTTGAAGGTAGGTAGATTAGTTTTAGTTTTCTGGAAGTTAAGTTGATGTTGTAGTTAAGAAACACATCTCATAAGACACTCCCATATAGCAATTTATTGACCAAAGTCTTCAGGCATTTCAATATGAATTTAAATACTTGTGCTCCTAGTTAGCTTAAGACCAATGTGTATAACATGAAATCCTTTGAAAAAATGGGTTTTGTTCAAGTGACCAAGAAATAGGTCTTACTTAGAGATGTGTTGGATTAAGAAAGAGAAAAGCTGCTAAAAATCAAGAGTGAACAAAAAAGAACTGCACTTGCTGCTCAAACGGGGATGAAATGGAAGTCTGAAATGAGGAAAGAATCCTTAAACAGGGCAAGCAAAAGATTGAGAAAATAGTCTAACTCTAAGCATCTTAGATGCCATTAGCAGTTTAATAGAGAAATTTGATAGATTCGGGCAGAAGTCACAACTGAATTATAGAATTTAGGAACTAGATTGAGGGATGTGGAAGAAAAGAAGACAGAAAAGCCTACTGAGGAAGTCCATGACGAACAAGCTCTTTCTGAAGATCAAATGACTGGAAAAGAAACTGCCTCCCCTCAAGTTGAAGATATAAATAGAAAACAGACTGAGCAAGAAGCACAACCAGACCAGGAAAAGGAAACAGAGAAAGAGAAAGAAAGCAGGAAGGATAAAGAGAATGAGAGTGAAGTCCCCACCTTTGCTGCCTCTACTGCATTGCAAGCTCCTAAGCTTACCATAGCTGGAAGTTCCTCTAGTAAATGTCAGAAGCATGTGGTAGTAAAAAGAAAGTCCAATCAAATTGTTGGACAACATTCCAAAAAGGGCGTTGGGACTAAGTCTGCAATTATCCACATTTCCTGACTGGCCAATCATGCGTGCTACTTTCTAATTTCTTATGCTTGAACAATTATATTGCTTTCCTATTGACAAATAATTTTATGATTTCTGCACTAGTACTTGAACAATTTTATTTTTGCACTTATCTCCTGCTAATATTTTTTATTATATATATTTATTCTCTTGTTTGAGGTTTGACAATATGCATTCTATCTCTATTTAATCTCTTTATTCTGTCTTTCATGCATTTTGATTGATGACAAAGAGGGAGAAAATAAAGTGAGTATGAACAGATTGCGAACTGAGAATGAGAATGGTGTATTATAAATTGTGAACTGAGAAAAATGAGTAAGAGTGGATGAACTCTAGAAACTAATGTATGAGAGATCACATGAAATCACAAAATATTCATATTTTAATAGTAAAGGAACCACCTTTTTCCAGTTTTAACCCTAGTACGTACTCTTAGATGAAAACCGTGGCTTTGATACCACTTGAAGGAATCGCGGAAAACTATCATAGAAAACGCAGCATAAAATTTCTCAGTTTTCCAAGCCACATCTAGGAGAGAGTACTTACTTTACTTTATTGGTTGCAGATTAACCATTGTAGGGATGGGGTGCACTGGAACTTCTTCTTGCGTTGGAAGGGGAGAAGGAGGCGCTTGCTGTTCAACTAGAACTTCTGCTAATCTTCTACTCCTACTCATCAAGCGTCTCCAAGCTACCTCTCTTCGTCTTTCGGAGTATGACTCTACCATACTTTTAGCTTGGTGAGAGCTTCTTTTAGATAATCAAAACGCACTCTACTATGGAGATGGAAGAGAAAGGACGAGAAACCAGAGAGGAAAGAGAGGTGATGACACACACCAGAGAGAAGAGAACTCAAAAGAACGTCGTCATTTTTTTTCTCCTCTTCTTCTCCCTATATTCAGCTAGCCTAGGGCTTCAAGCCCTAGATGGTCGAAACACATGAAGCCCTAATAGGCTAGGTGCTATGCTCAAAAACCAATCCAAGACTGGCCCAACATCTTAATTAATTAATTAGCTTTTCTGACCTCATTAAATACCCAAGAATAATTAATTAATTCTAATTGGACTCTTAATATATGTCAGCATATATCAGCCCAATTAATTTATTTATTCCAGCCCAATTCTCTTAATTAATTAATTATCTTTTCTTGGCTTCATTAAAACTCAAGACTAATTAATTAATTCTAACTGGACTCTTAGAATAAATTTTATTTCTCTTTCAAATAATTATCCATTAAGCCCAAGTTGTGTATAAACAACACCAAGGTAATTTGAGCTACTCTGGGGACTAAAAGACATATTATTCATGGCTACTAAAATAACTAAAATGCCCTTACTACTAAATAGCCTTATTTTATCATTTTAAATATTTCCATTTATCACCATATGAAAATATTGATTCCAAGAATAATAATGTTGAAGTAATGTCTCTGACCTAAAGGTGAAATAACAGAAATACCCTCTATATAACACCTATAAATAAGGTAGGATAAATATACTAACACCCATCTCAAAGACATCTACCATCCTTAGATCTCTAGTCCGATAATCCATGACTTACTTAAATATACTTGCTTATCATTAGAAGCTACCCAAAAGCACACATTCTAGAGTCACGTTCCCAGGGCCCTGGATCATTAGATTATCCTGGACAATCACAAGAGGGTGATTTAACCTTACTAAGTGAAGTATTGAAACTCTGTTGCATGAATTCGTATAAACTAACTAGAGTAATACACCAAACGTACAAGGATATTGATTCCACAAAAGAAATATCACCTAACATACATTAAAGTATAAAACTCTAGCTTCGTCAGACCACCAACTCATTTTCAAGTATGAAGGTATCTGTCCACACTATAGTAGTAATAGTTTGGTCTCTATAATTATAGTACTTTAAGAGAGACTACTACTACAGGTTCAGTTCTACGTATTCAAAATACGCTTATGCCAATAATGTGAGTGAATTACTTACTGATTCAAGATAAACCATTCCTCATTGGAAATTATGGTATAATACTCTTACCTTGATGAAATACCTAGCTTTGTCAAACGACTAAGAACTCAATTTTACTTGTATGACAAGTACCCATGGTCCATACCTTACTGTGAAAAACGACCCAACACATAAACCATTATTTTGACATACTTAGACCTTTAAATGTGCATTAATATAAGAAATAAACTAAATTGAATGAATAAATATTTTATTACAATATTTTTGCATAGAATACATAATCTTTGAGGGCATACTTTCCAACAAATGAATCAACCTATATGCATATTACGGATCAGAGAAAAGGTAAGAAATATTACCTACAATGTTTTTGGTGTTGCCTCTGATAATTAATACAATTCTTCTCATAATTGATAGGCATTATCCAGCAATCGATCCAACGAGAATGTTCCTTCTGTTGTTCGGTCACAGCGGTTGCAAACCAAGAGCAAGTTTGCCTCCAACAGTATCCTCACGAGGAGAAACCAAGCGTTGCCTAACTTTGGTGCTAGCAAGAAGTATATGGCAGCTAAGGTTTCTGGGAGAAGAAGAAAAAACAGTGGAAACAATTTCAGTGTGTTTCGTGTGTCTCTGTTGAGTTTTTCCAATGAAAATCATATTGAGCCAGAAACCCATGGCATGTGTGTGTGTGTGTGTGTGTGTGTGTGTGTGTGTGTGTGTGTGTGTGTATGTGTGTGTGTGTGTGTCAACTTATTCATATGCATATGGTTTTAGATTCCTAAATAAATAGAAACTCTATTAATTATAGTTAGAATCTAAAAGTTCTTATAATTATAATTTGGCCCCAAAAATTAGAACTAATAATAATTCGACCACAATAACTACTTCTTCTTACAATTAACCCCGTAATATTATCAAATAACATCTTGAGTTCTTAATCCTCTATTGTGTGTGAACTATTAGGTTTTCTGATCTATTGTAGTAAAAATATGTATTAATCCCAACAACTATAGGATCATTAATCCTTAATAATTATAATTAATTTATTAATTCTAATTAGGACTAATTTATTAATTGGCTAATTAATAAATCTATATTTAGCATATCATGAATGGTATCTACCGATACATCATAACAACCTATAAGTCTAGAAAGTCAAGTGGCTTGATATGAACATTTCAATAGCAGAACGTCAGAGTAATAAGCTCGTTTCATTGTACAATATCTGATTTAGTCTCTAGTATGAAATTAGTGACAACTCTCTCCAACATATTAATTAATTTCGACTCGAATATTTTAGTACTTACTCCTGGAATCTATTTACTCAACATATGTATTAATTGAAACTACTTCCAATGCATAGTGGCCTTGATCAAGGACTTTTCAAGTAATGATTCTCACAAGTGGCTGTTGTTGGGTATCTCAAGCTCGCATCCTATACGGCGTAGCAAAAAATAAAATGAGATACCATCCTAAGACCTGCCTATGTGTGGAAAACAAGATATAATGATAATAAAGGTAACAGCTTTTTACCTTTGTTTGATCGTCCAAAGAACAAAATTGATTTTCTTCAAGTCGAGGCGCGATTCAGCAATCCTCTTATACAAACTCCATGAGAGTTGGACGTCTAACCACTATAATCATAGTGTGTGATTATCTCTAACAGTAATCCATACAGAGGAATACTCAAGCACCAAAATTTCTTGTACTAGCAGAAAAAGATGGCGGCTAGGGCTATTTTTGTTTTCAGCAAAACGAGAGAGAGAGAGAGAGAGAGAGAGAGAGAGAGAGAGAGAGAGAGAGAGAAGAAGAAGAAGAAGACGATTGTGGCTGTGTTTTTCATGTGTTAATCCCCTTCTAGGGTTTCGTGTGACTCATAATATATGTCATACGAAAATTTCTTCCAAAATTGAGAATTCTAATCCTATTAGAATTCCCTAATTGTAATTGGAAACATCAAGTTCTCACAATTATAACTTGGATAACAAATTATAACTAATTGTAATTTGTCCACAACAACTTCTCTTTCTCTCAATTAACCCCACTATGTTATGATGATAACATTTTGAGTAAATAATCCTCTAGAGTGTGTGACATGTTAGGTTTCCTAGTCAATTGGTAGTGAACATGAATTAATCCAAACGTCTTTGAGATTAATAATCCATAATTAATTAGAATTAATCCTATTAATTCTAATCAAGATTGGTTTATTAATCTATCAATTAATAAACCCATATTCCCATATCATGAGCGGTATCTAGCAACATATCATGACCACCTAAGTGTCCAGGAAGTCAAGTGGCTTAACATGAACCCTTCAATAACAAACTTCAGTGCAATTAACTCATTTCACCATACAATATCTCATTCGGTTTGGAGTACAGAATTAGTGTCAAACTTCCTCCAGAATTAACTCTGCCCCCGAATATAATAGTACTTGTACCAGGAACCCACTACTCTAAATGTGTATTAATTGGAACTATTTCCAATATACAATCGCCTTGGCCAAGGACTTCTCGAGTAGTAATTTCTACAAGTGGCCGTGAGATATTCGCCCCTGCTATTAGGAGTGGTAAATCCTTTATTGACCCTCTCAACTACTTTCGTTTATCTCACAATGTACCAAATATCTATCCCATAGGCGGCACTTGATCGAGCTCCGGAGATTGGAATCAAAGTACAATGCTCAGCAAACAAAGTACCTTCGAGATTTCAAGTCCAAGGATACTTGCACGTTTGTTATATTGAGATTATATCACTGGCACTAAATAGTTATCCATGTGATTATCTCAAAGTTAAGTCATCCAATGAACTTATTCTATTAACAAGCATCCATGTGTTAACTTTGAGTATCTCAATACTCACGGATATGAGAACCATCACCTGATCAAATCAGGAAGTCTAACATATGCTAGTCTTAACGCATTAATGATGTCCTGTCTCATTAATACTATGACTATGGATTATTTAAGTACTAACACTATACAGTGTAGTAGGAATCTCATATCATGATCTCTATTATTATTTCCTTAACACAGTATTGTACTAGGGACTTTATCGAACAGTTATATTACTTAAAAGTAAACAAAAGAAACTGTAAGATAAATAATGCTTTTTAAATAAAATGTGTCATACACAATGTACAAGTGATTGCTTCTAGGGCACAACACTAACAGCTGTGAGATATACTCTCATATTATTAGGAGTGGTGAATCCTTTATTGACCTTTTCAACACTAACAGAACTAGATAGTATTAAGCATACTTCTTTTTCCACCCCTTAGGGATAATATGAATGGTTAGTTATGCCTTTTGGATTAAAAAATGCACCTCAGATATTTCAAAGGAAAATAGATAATATATTTAAACCTTATGATTTCATATTTGTATATGTTGATGATGTTTTGATAGTATCAATACTATAGAGTCTCATATTAAGCATTTAAATGTGTTTTGTGATTTATACATTAAACATGGATTAGCTTTATTAGGAAAAAAAAAAGGCTAAATCAATTCAGGAGTAAATAGAATTTTTAGGAATGATAATAGATAGTAAAGGAATAGAATTACAACTCCATATATTAGAAAAGTTAAGTAATTTTTCAGATAAATTAATAGATAAAAAGCAAGTTTAGAGTTTCTTAGGAGTTTTGAACTATGCTTCATATTTTATAGAAAATCTTGCTAGCTTAAAACAACCTTTACAAAATCTGTTAAAACAAAATAAGATATTTAGTTTTGATTCCACCTTAGAAAATCATGTGAAAAAGATTAAGCAAATATGTACTACTTTATGTAAGTAACAATTACCCTCTGAAATAGATGATTTAATTTTAGAAACTGATGCCTCTGAAAATTATTGGAGTGGAGTTTTAAAGAAAAAAGATGAAGATAAAGAACTCATATGCAGATATTGTTCTGGTACATTTAATGATACACAAAAAAGATATCACATTAATGAAAAATAGTTATTAACTGTTGTTAAAAGTTGTCAAAAATTTTATTGCTTTTTACTACCTAAAAGATTCTTATTAAGAATAGATAATACTCAAGTTAAAGCCTTTATAAGAAGCAATTTACCTTCTAAACTTGAATATAAAAGATAAATTAGATGGCAGACTTTATTAGCTAAGTATCAGTTTGATATTGAGATTATAAAAACTAACAAGAATGTTTTAGCAGATTTTTTAACCAGGGATGGTCAGTAAAAAATAAAGAATAATTAAGCTTTTAGAGAACATGGAAAATTAAATTCTAAGCATACAAGACAATATCTCTGACATCATAGATATTGCTCAGTTGCCAGGTATGACAGAGGAAGTCACAGATGTCCTTATGTCAGAAAGCAAAATGATAAAAACTAGGATAAATAATTTTGAAATGATTAATAAATTAATTAAAAATATTTTAAACAAATCAGAAATAAAAGATATAGGATCTTGCTCTAAGGCCCCACAGAAAAAAAAAAAAAAAAAGAGTAAGAAGAAATATCTCTAAGACCGAGAACGAAGAAATCAGCCATGTTCTCATCAAAGATACTCCCAGTTGTGGAGATACAACAATAGATAATGAGAGAATTATATAGTCTCTCAAATACTGAAACTAGATACTTGGATTATATTGGCGTATATCTAAGAATAAATTATTTACAATATTCCTCTCCCAGAGAGATCAGATATTGGTACGACTTTGGTGCCATAAATTTAATTTACTTATCTCCACTAAATTTTGAGGAAATATCCCAATTACCCTTTTGGGTACAGGAAAGGGTAAAAGATTTTTACATTCACAATCCAACAGTTACTCCAAAAGATATCTTATATTTAAAATTTGTTTCTGTTGGTCCGGATTCTTACGAAGATGAAAAAGATCCTATTTTCCACTTTATACAAGTTGGAAAAGCTTATCCTTATTCTATTCAAACAAATAATACCAAAGAATGGTGAAGATTTGAAGAATCAGATATCCACTATAGGAGGGCAATTGGAGTAAGAATAGTCCTACAAAATATGGAAAGTGCCTTCAAAAAAGGATTCCCCACATATGGAGGGAAGAAGATGCACTCCTCAGTAATGATCAGCCCAGCCAAGAAAACACCTCCAAGTGTAGAAAGATATTTACAGACAAAGATAAAATTTCTTGAAAAAGGTATAATTCAATTAAGTCCACAGGCACAAGCCAGAATATGTTAATTCAGACAGCATGAGGAAGGAACCTGTCTAGCTTGCACACCGCAAAAAAGAAATGGGTCGAGCAGTGGGTCCAGTAATGGAGATAAGCACTCAGAACAATTACAGACCAGTCACACTCAGACTCCACTACTTAGTGCGTACGATGATGAATAAAGACAACTGGATTGCAACAGTATATCAATAATTGCAAACGACAAATGACTCAGCATTGATAATTAAAAAATGCCAGATGACTTAGAATGATTAATATTTGAAAAAGACTTCTTAAATGTATTAGTATAGAGTTTGAAGTTTGGTTGCTATCCGGACTTCTGTAAATAGGTTCATAGACGAGGTAATCTTCAAGCCTGAAGCCTTAGTTCATCTTTAGTTCTGAAAATCATCTCTCAGTCTTCAGTTCTCTTGTAAAAACTCTCTCTTGTATATCTTTACTATGGAATAAATTCTCTTTTGAGTATCATACCAAGAGCATACTTATTAACCCTTATGTTACTAAAATTTTAAAGGCATACTTTGTTTCTCTATCTAAGTTATGTATGTCGGAAGTAGAAAACAATCCCAGTACTGTGCTTTGCGATATTGAAGGAGCCTAGGGAAGTTACCTGTTTGTGAACTCAGGTGGGTTAGAACTGAAATGTTCGGTAAAAGTCCTAAAGTGTGACCCGGTATCGTTAAGGTAAAAAAGGAACTCAAGTATGGAAGTATAGTGGACCCTTTATGTTTTAGTAGCATAATCTAGTTAATAAGTACAACTCTTGTTGTGATACTATCCTCTTGATGATTACAATTTCTGTAATTTCATTATATCCCTTAGATTTTGTTATAATAGTACAAGATAACCTACCCAGAAATATTGTTGTTTTGAACTTTTCGGCACAAGAATATATACACACACACACACACACATAAAATAGATATGTATATATAAATATATACATATAATATGTATATATGTATATAATCATATTTACCATTATTTTTTACTAAAATACCTGACTTGTTTTTTATCAATTAATTTATTAGGAAAATTATTTGATACTGATGATAGTTTATCTAATATAATATGTATGTATGTATGTATGTATGTATGTATGTATGTATGTATGTATGTATGTATGTATGTATGTATGTATGTATGTATGTATGTATGTATGTATGTATGTATGTATGTATGTATGTATGTATGTATGTATGTATACAAATATAGGCATTTATAAAAATAAGTACTTTAAATTAATGATCCAATTGTTAAATTTATTAAAATTTCTTAAAAAAGTGTTATGACTAAATTTGAAGTTAATAGGATATACGTTAGCACATAATTCAATAAAATATCTACAAAAATACCGAAAACCTAAGGCATTTACAAACATAGGCACTTCAAATTAACGATTTGACCGTTAGATTTGTTAAAATTATTAGAAAAGTGTTATGACCAAATTTGAAGATAATCAGATATACTTTGACACATAATCCAACAAAATATCTACAAAAATACCGAAAACCTAAGACTTTTACAAAAATAGGCACATCAAACTAACGATTCGATTGTTAGATTTGTTGAAATTATTATGAAAAGTATTATGACCAAATTTGAAGGTAATCAGATATACTTTGGAAAGCAATCCAATAAAATATCTACAAAAATACCGAGTACCTAAGGCATTTACAAAAATAGGCACACTAAATTAATGATCTGACCATTAAATTTGTTGAAATTGCTAAAAAAAGTGTTATAACCAAATTTGAAGATAATTGGATATACTTTGGCAAGCAATCCAACAAAATATCTACAAAAATATCGAAAAATTAAGGCATTTACCAAGATAGGCACATTAAATTAACGATATGACAGTTAGATTTGTGAAATTGCTAAGAAAAGTGTTATAACCATATTTAAAGGTAATCAGATATACTTTGGCACGTACTCCAATAAAATATATATAAAAATACCAAAAACTTAAAGGCATTTACAAAGATACTCACTTCGAATTAATTATCCGACCGTTAGATTTGTTGAGACTATTAAGAAAAATATTATGATTGAATTTGAAGGTAATCAAATATACTTTGGCATGTAATGCAACAAAATATCTACAAAAATACTGAAAACCTAAGGTAGTTACAAAGATAGGCACATTAAATTATTGATCCGACCGTTAGATTTATTGAAATTATTAAGAAAAGTGTTATGTCCAAATTTGAAGGTAATTGGATATATTTTGACACGTAATCTTGCATATATCAGTAAAAATGCCCAAACTTAACGCATTTACAAAGATAGATGTATCAAATTAACGATCCAACCATTAAATTTGGTAAAAAATATTATGATAAAATTTGAAAGTAATCAGATATATTTTGCCACAAAATCTAGCATATTCTTATATTTGATCATATTGTAAAAAAATTAGAGATTAATTTGTAAAATTTTTAGGGTCATATTATAAATATTTCAAAATTTAATGACCAATTTGTAAATTTATAAGGTTATTTTGTATGTATAAAAAATTTCAAGCGTAATTTACAAAATTTATGGGGTCATGTTGTAAATATTTAACAATTTAGGGGTGTGTATTAGCTAGAATTGAAAATTTTGTCGCTAAAAGTATAGTTAATAGTGATAAAAGTTAATATTTTTAGTTAGGAAAAGTATTTTCATCATTGATGATGCATCATTAGCGAGGAAATGTATTTTCGTCGCTGCTAATGCATCATTAGCATGGAAAATTTTACTAGGAAATGAAATTTCGTCGCTGATGGTGCATCATTAGCGATTAATTTAAATTTTCCTCACTAATGCATTTATTTCCTAACTAAAGCCATCAGTTTTAGTTAGAAAATAAAAATTTTATCGCCGAAGGTCTTAATCACTTTTTATTGCTAAAGAAAAATTTTTCTCGCTAAAAGGTACTTTTAGCGACAAAAACTTTTTCTTAACTAAAATTTTGTCGCCCATGTATTATTTTCTTATAGTGAACTACACAATGCATTATAAGGATGCATACTTATACTACCATGACACATTCAAAAAATGCATCATCTTTGAATTTGTCTTCTTATTTTATTTTTGAAAAAAAAAAAACCAAGCCAAAGAATGAATTTTATGGATGTGTTCTTAGTTGAATAAATCCTACCTATCTATTTAGAATCTATTTGTACTTTTCCTCCGAATCCGACCTATTGCTCCTTAGCCCTCAACCAAGTCTAGGCAGAAGAACCCCCTCTGAGTTTTATTCTTGCAGTATGCAGGATGTTTAATAGCAAAGTAAGAATCTTTATTTACTAAATTTGTTTTAATTACTTTTTTTTAAACATCGATCACAAAATTTGTTAAACTTACTTTTCCAAGACACTAAAAAAGCTATTATATTTGAGCTAGGGCCAAAATGGTCTAATTTATGTGAGAAATCTTTGTGACGATGATATTGGGATAATAATACCATGCCTTCTAAAAGAGAATATTTGTATAAAAAATGGGACTCTACCTTCAGGCTATATCGTCAACATTTTTTCTCATTTTCTATAGCAGGAAGCCTTGACGAATTTCATAAATAATAGTTTTTTCCATTTTTGATTGCAAAGTCATGAAATGTGAGAAACTACTGCGAAGGGTGAGAACAAGTTAAGAAATGCAAATAAAAGATAATAAGTCTGAATCTTACCTTGTTTAGGTGGCGTCTTTTGCTAATTTATTACTTGATTGCAAATTTATTACTTGATTGCAATAAATTAAGACTGTACCTTGTTATTGACACAAGATATCATGTCTACTAAAAGAAAATCTTTGTGTGAGAAATAGGACAGTGCCTATAGGGTGTTCATCTCCTCTTTTTCTTGCTTCTTGTAGTAGACAGATTTGATGAATTTCACAAACCCTTTTCTTTGTTTCTTTGGTTTCAAAGTTATGAAATTCATCAAAGTTTCTACTAAGGGGTGTTAGACAACAGGGTACCTACGAGTACAGACAGGCAATTCAACTGAATTGAACAAGTACCGCCTACACTCGACCAGGGCTCTAATACATGCAATTATCAAATATCAACAATGCCGACAAGGCCACACAGTCCAAACTTAACGTAACTAAACCGAATTCAAACTCAATAGACAAGTTAGTAGGATACCTGAAAGACTTGCTCGCTATTCTACCAGAACGTCCCAAGCGCCGGAACTCCTCTAGACAAGCTGCGCCGCAACGTACTGTATTGCTGACCGAATCACCAGTCCAATACTAGCTTGTCTTCAAGAAGTTATTCGCCCCACTCCGGTGCGATGGGTACTGCGACTCTCCTTACAGGATAAGAAGGTCTTAGATCGCTGTCGACGCACACCAACGGCTATCACCTCGAAAATCCCCTCAATTCACCGATCCCGATGAGCAAAAAATTATGGATTGTGAAGAGAGAAAAGAATAGGCGAATTTTCTCTCAGGAAGCAAAAAGCACGAAATAAGGGTTAACCCTAATGGCGGCTATGTTTCCTCTTTTAATTTCGCCTTAGGAAAAATTAAAACCCAATTTGGATTAGAAAATCCTAATTCCTTACCAGATTTTATGTTTCATTTTCCTTTTCAAGTTAGAGTTAATTGGGCCAAATAAAAATAGAAGAACGTGAAAACATGGCCCAAGCCCAAGCCCGAGCTGGGCCGGGCGGGCGGCGCGCGTGTGTGGCATCCTCCATACCTTGGGCTTTTCTATTAAGTCCTTAGAAAAGCCTTTTAATATATAAAGGCTTCCACACTCCTCAATTTTTCCCATGTGAGACTCATGTCTAACATGAGTTCCCAAATAGTTAAACACCCAACTTTAACAACATTTAATTATGAATTCCCACCATGAAAATGGCTTCTACCATAATCAAAACAATCTCTAACATGTCAAGAACAATTCCCATTAATTATTTTAGGCTAACTAATCATGAGTTAAAATTTATTAACTCCCAAAGTTGCCATTTTCAACAATCCCCCACAAATCCATAGTTAAAGACTATTCAGGATTTACATAATCTATTTTCGATAATGGTACCTTCCGATTTGAACCACTACCTAAGTTATCCAACTTATGCCCCCACAGGAACAGATGGACTTAAACCTTAAATCTGAACCTTAAATGTGACGGCGTCCATTTGTAACAACAGACTATCGGCTATGGAGACATTAATCTTTAGGGTTGACACGTTATGGCCATGTGTCCTGATCCTGTCTCATGAGTGTATTCAAAGAAAACCCAATTCCCTTTAGTTATGGCCACACAACAACACTTACATAGTTGGCAATCTCCAAGGATGTACTGCTAGCATCCTGTCTAAAAGATTTGATCCTATTCAGAGTCAAAACTCTTACTAATTGCAGTAACCGCACCACAGGCTTTCAGGGAAAGGACCTAGATACAAAGGTATCAGAATTGGTGCCAAATTCACTCAAACAACTTGTTTATATCACATTGAACTGCCTTGTGGGATCTCCACTTAGTCAGTTGGGTTACCACTGTAGGTGAATCATTATTGGGTTATCAGTCCGATTCCCAACTTGGATTTAAGGAACAAGGATGTTTCTAGTCCCTTAGTTAGGGGGTCTGCAATGTTATCTTTGGATTCAACAAAGTCAACAGACACTACCATTTCGGACACTAACTCCCTTATAGACTTAAGTTTAACTTGGATGTGTCTCTTAGTCTTTTGATTATACTTGGTACTTTTTATCTTTGCAATTGTGGTTTGACTGTCACAATGCACAGATATAGTAGTAACGAGCTTGCTGATCATTGGCAAAGAGGACAATAGTCCATACAGCCATTCAGCTTCCGTTCTAGTAGTATCTAATGCACATAACTCAACCTCAAAAGTTGACCGAGTTATCAAAGTCTGTTTACAAGACTTCCAGGCGATTGCACCGCCACCTAATGTAAACACATATCCAGTGCAACCATTGCTACCAGAGTTCTTAGCTATCCAGCTTGCATCACTATACCCTTCAAGTACAACAGGGAATTTCCCATAATGCAGCCCAAGGGAAATTGTTCCTTTCAAGTACCTTAGTACTATATCTAAGGCCTCCCAATAAGTCTGATTTGGACAACTTGTATATCGTGCCAACTTGGATACAGAAAATGAAATATCTGGTCTTGAGCCATTTGCAAGATATTACAAGCTACCAATAATTTGAGAATATCTTAATTGAGACACAAGAACTCCACTTTCATTCTTGTACAAAGCTACAGAAGGGTCACTTGGAGTTTTAGCAATTCTACAATTTTGATAACCATATTTCTCAAGAACACTCTCAATATAGTGAGTTTGAGAAATGGTTATCCCCTCAATTGAGCGAATCAACTTTAGGCCAAGAATCACATTTGCTACTCCCATATCCTTCATTTCAAACTTACTTTTCAAGAATAATTTAGTCTCATTAATTATCTCAACATTGGACCCAAATAGCAAATTGTCATCCACATACAGGCATAGAACAATACATGCATTACCTTTAACCTTACAGTAAACACACTTGTCATTCTCATTTATGTTGAAGCCAAATGATAAAATAGTTTTATCAAAATTTTCATGCCATTGTTTGGGTGCTTGTTTTAGACCATATAAGGATTTCACAAGTTTACAAACTTTCCGTTCATTTCCTTTGGCTACAAATCCCTCAGGCTGATCCATATATATCTCTTCTTCAAGATCACCATGAAGAAAAGCTGTCTTCATATCCATTTGGTGGATGGTGAGACCATATATAGAAGCCAATGCAATTAACACTCGGATTGTAGTTCACGAGCAACAGGAGAGTATGTATCAAAATAGTCTATTCCCTCTTTCTGTCTAAACCCTTTGGTAACTAATCTAGCTTTATACTTATCTATGGTCCCATCTGGTTTAAGTTTCTTCTTAAATATCCATTTACATCCAATTGTACTGCACCCAGGAGGGAGATCTACCAATTCCCATGTCCCATTGGAGATAATGGAATCCATCTCACTTTTGACAGCTCCTTTCCAATGCCCTACTTATGAGGAAGCCATAGCTGCTTGAAAAGTTAAAGGTTCGTCCTCAACATTGTAAGTGACAAATTCACTTCCAAAGTCCTTGACTACCTTAGTTCTCTTACTTCTTCTAGGTTCTTCCAATTCCTCAATTTGAGTATTGGAACTATTTAGACCCGCCCCCACATCTTTCATCCTTTCCACATGATCAGGAATGGAATTAGATGTCAAGGCTGAATCTAAAGTAGAAACATCTTGAGGCAAACTAGTTTTCATGGGAAACACATCCTCAAAAAATGTAGCATCACGGTATTGAATGATAGTATTACAATCTATACCAGGTATTTCAGATTTAATTACCAAAAACCTCATGGCATAGCTTGTTTCCACATAACCAATAAAGATGGCATTAACAGTCTTTGGTCCTAACTTCTTCCATTTATGTTCAAGGATTAGAACTTTTGCAAGACAACCCCACACACGGAAGTATTTTAAGTTAGGTTTCCTACCTTTCCAGATTTCAAATGGAGTTACCTCTTTATGTTTATGAGGGACTCTGTTTAGAATATGGCAAGTCGTATTCAAAGCCTCACCCCACATATACTTAGGCAATCCAGAATTCAAAAGTAAACTGTTGATCATATCTTTAAATGTTATATTTTTCCGTTCAGCAATCCCATTAGACTGGGGAGAATAAGGGTGTGTCTCCTCATGAATTATGCCATTACTTTGGCAATATTCAACAAATGTATTAGACCTATATTCTCCACCTCTATTAGATCTTAACCTTTTAAGTTTCTTGCCAATTTGAGTTTCAGCTTCATTTTTAAATATGAGAAAGTTTTCAAGTGCTTCATCTTTATATTTAAGTAAATAAACATAGCAATATTTACTGCAATCATCAATAAAAGTAATGAAGTATTTTTTATGATCCCTAGTTAACAAGCCATTAAATTCACAAATGTCTGTGTGAACTAAATCAAGTATTTCTGAATCCCTTTCAATTGAGTGATAGGGTTTCCTGGTTGTTTTAGCTTCCACACATACTTGACATTTGTTCTTCTTATTAATTGAATGTTTAGGGATCAAGTCTAAATTTATCATTCTTTTAACAGAATTTAAATTTAAATGTCCAAGTCTGCTATGCCAAATATTAGTGGATTCAATCATGTGAACCATGGGATAAATAGAATTCTCAACAGAAGAAGCTTTATTCAAATCAGAAGTACATGGTTCAACTCTTAATTTAAATAAGCCATCTGACAAATAACCTTTGCCAACAAAAGAATTGTAGTGCATAATCACTACTTTATTACATTTGAAAGTCAATTCATAATCCTTTTCTAACTAAACATGAGCCACTAAGAATATTTCTATGCACTGTTGGAACATGCTGCACCATATGAAGAGAAAGAATACACCCTGAAAGAAACTTCAAGTCCACGCGTCCAATTCCCAATACATTGGCTGCAGCTGAGTTCCCCATCTTTACAGTTTTTTCTTTAATAGGCTGGTAAGACACAAAAAGTAATTTATCAGCACAAACGTGCACATTTGCTCCAGTATCAACCAGCTATTCAAGTGGCTCATAAATAGTAAAAACTTCTGGGTTAACAGAAATGTACCTTCCATCATCATTGGAAGTAGTGATGCCAGTCCCAGCCTCAATGGTACAAACCTCAGCAAGGTGTGTACTCAAATCAGCTTCCGATTGACTAGTATCCTCTACCACCATATTAACTTGTGCTTCATAATTTGATCCTTGTTTAACTTTGGGCTTTTTAGACGGACAGTCCTTAGCCCAGTGTCCAACCTGACCACAATTCCAGCATGGTTTGTTTGCTTTCGGTTTCTTCTTGGCCTTGCCTTTTGTCTTGTTTATGTTTTTAGAGTTTGAGTTAACCCCTACATTCCTCTGATTATTGCTCTTCTTCCCAGTAGTCACCACATGGACATTAGACTCCACAGGTACAATATGACTATTCTTTCTATGTTGCTTCTCAATGGATATTGATTTCATCAGATCGTTTAGAGAAATCTTCTCCGTCTTATGTTTGAGGGACATACCAAAGTCCTCCCAAGACTTAGGAAATTTCTCTATCACTGACATCACTTGGAACTTCTCAGGAAGTTTCATATCCGATTCATGAAGAGAATGAATAATCAATTGCAACTCTTGGGTCTGTTCAGTCATAGACTTGCCCTCAACCATCTAAAACTTTAGGAATTTGGAGACATAATACCTTTCCAGACCTTGATCCTCGGTATTATATTTCCTATCCAATTCATCCCATAGCATCTTTACTGTGTATGACTCAGAACAGTAGACATCAAAGAGAGCATTTGTTAATGCTAACAGTATTACCCCTCTGCCTACATTGTTCCATTCATCCCATGCAGCAATCTCAGCTACTCTAAGATGCCTTTCAATTGGTATAGGCCTGTCAACCTGCACTGTTGACAATAAGCCTTTCATGGTCAACTAAATTTTCATGCGTTGTTGCCAATGCTAGAAATTCTGCCCTGGACCAAACTTGTCCGGCAGACCATTCAAGTCAACTAAAGGCTTATACGCAGCAGTGCAGTACCTGACGAACTGGCCATTGCACACAAACAGATAATTGCAGAATAACTTCTTGAAGACTGTTAAACAACAGGGTACCTACGAGCACAGACAGGCAACTCAACTGAATTGAACAATCATCGCCTATACCCGACCAGGGCTCTAACACATGCAATTATCAAATATCAACAATGCCGGCAAGGCCACACAGTCCAAACTTAACGTAACTAAACCGAATTCAAACTCAATAGACAAGTCAGTAGGATACCTGAAAGACTTGCTCGCTGTTCTACCAGAACGTACCAGGCGCCGGTACTCCTCTGGACAAGTTACACCGCAACGTACTGTACTGCTGACTGAATCACCAGTCCAATACTGACATGCCTTCAAGAAGTTATTCGCCCCACTCCGGTGCGATGGGTACTGCGACTCTCCTTGCAGGATAAGACGGTCTCAAATCGCTGTCGACGCACACCAACGGCGATCACCTCGAAAATCCCCTCAGTTCACCGGTCTCGATGAGCCAAAAATTATGGATCGTGAAGAAAGAAGGGAAGAGGCGAATTTTCTCTCAGGAAGCAAAAAGCACGAAATAAGGGTTAACCCTAATGGCAGCTCTGATCCCTCTTTTAATTTCGCCTTAGGAAAAATTAAAACCCAATTCGGATTAGAAAATCCTAATTCCTTACCAGATTTTATGTTTCCTTTTCCTTTTCAAGTTAGAGTTAATTGGGCCAAATAAAAATAGAGGAACGTGAAAACATGGGCCAAGCCCGAACCGGGCCGGGCAGGCGGCGCGTGCCTGTGGCATCCTCCATACCTTGGGCTTTTCTATTAAGTCCTTAGAAAAGCCTTTTAGTATATAAAGGCTTCCACACTCCTCAATTTTTCCCATGTGAGACTCATGTCTAACATGAGTTCCCAAATAGTTAAACACCCAACTTTAACAACATTTAATTATGGATTGCCACCATGAAAATGGCTTCTACCACAATCAAAACAATCCCTAACATGTCAAGAACAATTCCCATTAATTGTTTTAGGCTAACTAATCATGAGTTAAATTTTATTAACTCCCAAAGTTGCCATTTTCAACAAGGGGAACTGTGACTGAAAAGTGAAGAAGTGAAAAGAAAGTAAAGCGTGTCTTACATTGTGTTGATAAAAGTTGTGTGCTTTTGAAGATGCTTTCTAGGCAATTTTATTTGTTTTGTTGTTATAAAGAGAGGAGAAATTGGAGAAGAGTTGAAAGAAAAGGGAGAAACCTAGAAGAACTCCTCAGTTTGGTTGTATTCATCTTTTGTTGTTTCGGCTTTTATGCCAAAAGGGCCTATACCTACCATGTGTTCTCCCAAGTCTTTTAGAAAGAATAGGAACTTTGAAATGTTGAATCAAGTGCTTTTGGGAAGACTTGGGGGGATATGTGCTCGAATCTTTAAGTCACCAACTTCTTAAAGGACTTTTGAGGATGTATGTTAGTTATAGGCCTTCGGCCAAAGAGTGGAAAGGCTTGCTAGAGAAACAAAAAGCGCTAAGAAGTTTGAAAAACCCAAGAGAAGGGGAGGGGGGGGGGGGGGGCATTTGCCCAGGTGGCATAGAAGTTAAACAAGAAAGCAGTTTTTCCTTCTAGAAGAAAACTAGTGGCTGTTGTTGCCTAGTTTTAAGTTAACAAAGCCTGTCAGAGTTGGGCAAATTCAAATCAAGACAGATACAATATTAAAGAACTACTAGATAACCAGCCAGCCAACCAGATGTAAATCTAGCTATTCAGAAGTACAAAAGAGAGTTGAAAGATAGTCTGGTAAAATGGGTAGAGATTGCACATGACACACACTCAGGATGCTAGAATAGACTTCAAGCTCTTCTCTTTTACCTCTTTCCACTCCTCAGTGAGAAACCTATTTCTCCAAACCATCTAAGTAAAAATTGAGGGAAAAGCCTTATTGTCTTTGGCATCTGTCTTTCCACTTCAACAAAAATAGTATATTGCAACGTATTTTTACCGACATATTTTTCTCAAAAGTCGTATAAAAGTAATAAGAGTAAATTATTGTGATATTTTATATAAATATTATTATAGTTGAGTGTTACGTGATGTTTTTAATGATATCTATAATACATATTAGAATAATATTTTCCTTCTAATATTTTTATATAATTTAGTGATATTAGTTTTAAATGTTGTTGAAATATTACTTTTCGTGACTCTTATATCAATACTTATAAAAAATATTGTAATCACATGTGACATTTATTAAAAACATAGCTATAAAAATATATATGGCAACATTTTGTATCAAAATATTCCCAAATGTCATACCAATGAATAAAAGTAAGTTTAAGTAACACTTGACATAAATATTAGAATATTTGAATTATGAGTTACATTTTAAAATGATAGTTATAATGGATGTTGGAATAATATATTTGTTTAAACTTTTTTTTATGACTTAATGACATTTGTATTAAATAATATTTTAATATCACTTGCTACATTTATTTATAAATATTGTTATAACAAATTATCTTTATTAAGAATGTTTTTTAATATAGTGTAATATAATTAAATTTTGTTTACATCTTAAAAATGATTTTAATTTTAATATCTTTAAAGAAAATCTTAATTAAGATTTATATTTAACTCTAAATTAATAAATTTAGAAAAATATTAATAATTAAATGATTTGACTAAGATTTAGATCCAACTTATTTAAATAAATTTTAGTCAGAATATTTTATCTTTTAATGTAAAAGTTCCTCTAATAAAAAAAACAATACAATTGCGAGAGTAATATTAAAAAATTATAAATAAAATAAATATATTTTTTAAAAAAGAATTGGATGAAACATTTTTAAATTGAGAATATTTTGTTTAATTTTGTTAATTAAGTTTGTTATTATTTGACAAATGTTAGAACATTTATTTTTACACACTTTAAATATGATAAATAAATAAATGTATGTACAATTAGAAATTCTCACACAATCACTACAACAAAAAATGATTTTTGTGATATAATTTTAATGACATATTTTTTTAATGTTAAAATAAACAGTTATTATGATATTTATTTTTTAATATATATTATAAATATAGTTAAATGTCATAATTTTGAAACAATTTAAAGTTAGTGTAATAATAAATATATTTAATAATATTTATTATATGTTATAATATATTTATAACTTAAATATATATTTTTTAAAAAAATTTAAGTATACTTTTATTTAGAAGAAGAAATTAAAAGAAAAACTTATTGAGACACCAAATATTTTTCCCCAAAATATTTTGCGCACAAAAAATTTTCCCTTTCGCTTGCCAACTTCGGCACATCAAAATCGCCCTGACCTTGTTTCTTCTCCACTTCAAAGTCGTCTGTGTTTCGTCCCTGTGTTGTCACTGTGTTTCTTCTTTACCGTGGAGTCTACTGCTGTGTGAGCCGTCCATTAAATCGCCACCGTCAACACTGTCCCAGTTGAACCCCCGATTTGCAGTAGGAGGTTAGCGCCGGAATCCAAAGGACAGAGCTAATTGGTAAGGTGATAGGTTTTCAAAATTTTTGCCAATATTTTGCGGGAATTAGTCGGAGCCCTTAAACAGAGATCTTGTTTTTTTTTTGCATTATCTGAATTTTGGATAACCCTAAAATAACTACTGGTGGATTCTGTGAATTAAATGGATCGCAATTTGTTTGGTATGAGTGCGTAGATTTGTATATCTTTATATTTAGGGGTCTGCGTGGTTTTCTGAATTTATTGCTTTGGCCTTGAAATAGTAGTAATGGGTAAAGATAGTGCTTGCCCCTCAATATCCTCATTGCAGCATAAGCAGAGAGGAATGATCAAGGGAAACACTCGGGGATTTTCACGGCTATCCTTGGTTTCTTTGTGTTGCAAGAGGCGTGTTTGTGTGTAAACTATATTGAAACATCACTTGACTTTGGGCAGCGGATTCATTTTCTTCACCATATATGAGTCCTACCATATCTTGTATATGGAGGAAGGTGGTTTCCAGCCGTGTTCAGGGATTTCCTTTTCTCCAAGGAGTGTCACAAGTCTCACGTCCCTTGTTTTGTTAAGTGATTAGTTTATCTCAAAACTATTATGGGCCCAATTTTTTTTGAAATAATTTAATGGTTATTATAATATGAGATATTATAATGTGAGATTTAAGAAAGTTCGTTTGAATATTATAAATTTTATTTGATATCTAATATAAACTAGCAGTGTAAGATTCATTTCATGGGTTTAAAAGAGAGCATTTAGTATTAACGTTACCCTTAGGAGTCAGGAAGCATGGCTGCAGATCCAAAGCCACCATGGTATTGTTCGTTCATCTCATCCTTGCACAATCAAGAACCATGGCGTCATTATATAGACCATAAAACCTCAAGGACTACTTTGTGTTAATGTTAAGGGGCTGAGTCTAATATCATAAAAGGGTAAAACTTATTTCATAAAATATTTTAGTAAAATTTGGAGTGGACTTGGTATTTAGAAAAAATAGTGGTGCTGAATAATCTAAGTTTGGAAAAATGAGGGGCTAAATGAGTGAATTCATAAACTACTGGACCAAATTAAGGTGTCCCAAAAATATAGGGACCAAAACTGTAATGTTGCTTTCCAAAAAATTCGGACCAAATTCGAGGAACTCTTTCTTTTACTTTCTTTGAAACTAAAAGTTCCAAAATAAAGGGTGAACTATAAAGGGTGAAGACCACTGGCTTAAAAGCAAGATCTCTGGCACTGCCTTATTCTTTCCAATCCTTTATTTTGATCTCTTAACAAGTACATATTATTCCATTCTCCAACCAACCCAGAAAGATAGTTCAATGACATGAGTTTTTCTTCATAGGGGAAATTAGGGCAATTTAAACTTCTTAGATCTGAAGTTAATAGTTCGGATGGATTTGGAGGCTGCAAGAACTGCGAGGGAGTCTCTAGAATTAGTATTTCAAATGTCCAACGTTCTGGACACTGGGTTAGATCGCCACACGCTTTCAGTCCTTGTTTCCCTTTGTGATGTTGGTCTAAATCCCGAGTCACTGGCTGCTGTTGTTAAGGAATTTCAGAGAGATCCCCTTCATAATCCAGGCGCTTCTCACTCTCTTCATTCAACCTCTGAAACAGCTCAAACAACGCCGCCGCTTCCTTAGACAAAGGTAGTTTATTTTGTCATTTTGTTTTAATTATTTTTCTAATTGATTGGTGGAAGTACTTTCTTTGCATAGCTACCAAAAACTTTGTCTATGATTGTTTGCATTGCTGTTTTGTTGCATGCTAGCTTGGGACTTCCTGTGCAAAATTTGGTGGTGTGATACACTACATCTTGGAGAGTTCTTCAATATTGTTGGATTTTTCAGTGCGAATAATGGCAGTACGAGACAGTGATTAAGGATAAAGGAAATAAACCAAAAACATAATGATTGGGCAGTTCACTTTGGTTTGGGCCTTTATTGGCTGTGGATCACAATTACTTGTTTAGTGTTAGATGCTATGGTTCTTAAGAGGAGTGTAGGGTGTTTGCTGTGTTGTTTGGGGGAAGGTTTGTTAGGTGTCATGTGTGGTTGGGATGCTTCATATTATGATATTGATGTAGGGATGGAATTCTTAGTTTAGGTTTAATCCTTGCATCCTGTGTCTATAATTAAAAGGATACTCAATAGAGCTATGTGAGTTATTTTTCACTAACTGTTGCAAAACCAATATTGGCTGCCAATATTGGGCGAGCTTTGCCACCTATAATCTTGTACAATATTCAGGAATAAAATTTTTTGATATGGTTACCTGGTGAAGTGTAATTAGTGACACAACTTCAGATGTCATTGGAGACTCGTTTGATAAAACAAAAATCTGAAGATTGAAGTCTGAATATTTAAGTATTGAATTTTGAAAACGGAAGTCTGAAGACTGAATCTGAAATTTGAAGTTTGAAATAATCATAATTTATTTTTTTACTATATTTTAGTGCAATTTAGATTAAATATAAAGGAACATTAATAATTAGAGGGGTATTTGACGCATTCAAATTTCAGACTTACGTAACTTTTCAATTCACTTAAAATTTATAATAGGATTTCAGTACGTCTTAATCAATTAAGTGATAACAAAAAATTATATTCAAACGCACTTCATTAGTTAAGCACTTAATATTAGTCGTTATCAAACATACTTAATAAAATAAGTAATTAATTTATTCAGTTTTAAGTGTTGAATTGAGTTACCAAACGGGCCCAAATGTCACTATGTGATTGCATGAATCGCTAGTGCATTTGATATCTAGGATTATTCTGCACCAAGCTGGGTTTTCTAGACCTTCTCTTGCATAGTTACAGTCTCCACATACAAGCAGCCACGTGTAATGTGAGAGAGGGTTTAAAAGACCTAGCCTAGGGTAGACTCTTCCCTATGTCGATTAGATGGCCAACATTTAGAGAATTATCGAGTTACACAACGTTACAATTAGGGTTGTAAACGGGTTAGGTCGGGTCCAAATCACCTTGTTCCGATTATCAATATATGGACTTGGACTCAACCCGAATACCTGCTGGGTATAATATAAAAAGACCCATACTCGATTATACGGGTATCGGGTACCTAACCCAAAAATATATAATAATATAATATAATATTTATTTATAATATAAAATATAAAATATAGTATAATATATTTTATATAAAAATATATAATATAATATATATTTTATATAATATTTAAATTAATCGGGTAATCGGGTATGAGTATTATAGTTTCATACCTGGATCTAATTATATAGGCTAAACGGGTTCGGGACGGGTCGGGTAATAAAACTCCTATACCATGCCCGCTATAAACGGGTTTCAGTACGAGTCGGGTCCGAGTATACTCGATCCATTGACAGTCCTAGTTATAGTTGCTAGTTGTTCGTTCTTTGATTTTAGCGAAGTTTAGGGACTTTTGCCAATTTATTACATATTGCAATAAGTTAAATAGTTGTACCCAGTTATCGGGGTTTATTGTGTGAATTGGGCTAGGAATGAGTGTAACACCCCACCTTTCCATAGCATAGCAGACTTCGCTTTGTCAGATGTTGCCCCGTCTAGTTACTGAGATAGGGGGTTTTTATAACGAACGTAACTTAGTACACGGCGGAAATTTGCTCAAAATGCATTTATTTAAATACAAGAAGATACATAGAGTTTGTCTTCTAATACTATATTTAAAGCATAATAAATCCGAGATATAGCATGAGCCTTTGGGAGTTCATCGCGCTTTCGTTGTGCCTCTAATTCCTAAAATTTTCAAAGAGAAATAATACACGTGAGTGAAAATCACTTAGTGAGTTCCGTGTGTGCTAGTGATTTGTAAAACAAACAGTCAACATATTATCAGTTGTCACTTCATAAAACCATTATGGGAAAGCATTGTATTTTTTACTGAAAATAGATCTACAACTCACTACAGGAGTGTTTATTCAAAATTCAATCATATTTGGAAAACTGAGTTTTATTCAGTATCACTGCCCCATTTTAAGAAGAATAAGGCACTTCTCCTAAAGAAGGTCAGTCCGCGTGCAAAGCTCACAAGGCTTCGCCTTCAACATCACAGTCTTATTGTACTAAGGTCACAGGCCTATAGCACTCAATTGTACATTGTCGGAGAGGTAAGTGCGTATTAGCACAATACCAAGAATTGAGTTTTACTTGCCACCGTAAGCCCTCCTGGTTGTTTCTGATTTCTGGCTGTTTATACAACTCTTCTACCGCCTCTTTTTTGTTCAAAATGTCATATGATCAATGATTATTAAATTAGGTAAATAGCTTATTGAAAAAGTTTTGCAAAATATTCTATTTTTGTCCTTTTTGTTTTATTTTGTTTTCTTCTCTTATTCTACTTGTTGTTGCCGACTTTCTTGCTGAAAATCAGCATTCCACAGCCATATATGGTCAACAATTGTGACCATTTGGTCACAAATTGTGGGCTATCCATTTTCAACCATTTTTCTTATTGGCTGATTTAATTATATCGCTCAATCCTTAAACTTATTCAATAAGCTTTTGCAATTAAATAATCCCACAAATATTTCACTTTTCCAATGATATTTTAACACTTGTTTTCATCCGCCAATTATGTTACGCCGCTTGTCTCAATTTTGGTCGCATTTCAAAATTTCTTTAGGAAATAACTATAATTCCGGCGCATATCTGAAAAATATTTTATTTTGTCAATAGAATCTATAAATTTCACTGAACTCAATAGTGGGAACCTAAATTCTCAATTCTGCCCAATTTGCGGTCTAAGTCCCGATTGCAGTCAAAATTACAGTAATGCCCCTGATATCTCAGGTTATACCAAAACGTCTATCATTGCGCTAATCGACTTTTGTTCAGGGTTTATACCCAAATTCTCACTTTGTATAAAGTAGTCACCAATTGAAGTACAAAGGTACGGGTAGAACAATCTCAAAATTCCATCTGGGTCCCTACAATTTCAAAATTTCAATGATGCGCTTGAATATTTTTATCACACGAAAACGTGTATCTCATTATATTGATCATTTCTTGTTTTAGTCACTGATTCAAACTCTTACTTTATATAGAGTAGTAACTAGTAAAAGTATAAAAAAGGAGAGATATTACAGTGCTATACTTGTCTTCCAAATTTTAGGATGAATCCTGAATTACGATTAGGCACAATACTAATTGGTACTTCATGCACTTAACTCACTTTCTTAGCACATCAAATCGATTTCCAATACGGAGAATCCGTGCATCATTTCTTCAAAGTTCACTTTTTCTTTTACAAATTTTTATTTGTGCCTTGATTTCTGATATCAATTAATCAGTTTCCTTTTTCTAGTCTCCTATAAGTCTTATCACAGTCTTTCACGACTTGCAAAATCATAGAAGATGATGTCGAAGTTCAGTACTATAATACTCTACGAACTGATAAATAATTGGAACGAATAATCCGAAATTTTGAAGAATACATTGTGAGCATATAAGCTGGATTTTGGAATTAAACAAATTGATAGCTCGACATATACGAAGTTTATGTACAATGACAATTATTGATAAATGTTTGGAACACTTCTATTTGAAACGTTATATAGAAAAAGTGTCAGTCGCTCCTATATTTGGAGTGCTTAAGGCAAAATAGAACACACCAGACATCATGGATCCTGAGAAAATCCTACAGATGGTGGAAATGAAACAAAGCAAAATGAGAAACTGCATAAAGTCGATAGAAAAAAAAATTACTTCAACCAGTAGAAGAGAAATTTGGAAATTATAGGAAAAAACCAAGTATATTTAAGTTTAAGCAAAATGCAGGGGGTGAAATTGGCATTTTGGACATATTAGATCACTCCAATCCTAGAAAATATAAAAAAGGTAGAATATTGGACATATTTACCCATAAAATTTTGGGGTTACAGCAACATATTTATATTTCTTAACTTTGGAATAGAAAGAAAGTGGAACGAGAACAAGAGCAAAAAGAGTGGACTTGAGAGGAATTTTTGGGAGAATTTAGAAATGAATTTATACCTCGCTGGGTAATTGAAAGGAAAGAAGAAGAATTTTAAGGTCTTAAGCAAGGAGAAATGACTGTTGGAAAATATTTTGTTGAATTTACGCGACTTTTAAAATATTGTCCTTTATTGGTACAAGTAAAATATGATCGAACCTGGCGATTTATAACAAAGTTACGACTTGAAATAAGATGGACAATGATTACTACAGCTCTGACCAATTATAATGCTGTCGTGGAAGTGGCCTCTTGCCTAGAAAGAGAAGATCAAGAGCAGGCTAGACAAGAATGGGAATAGGTAATAAGATCTAATAAACAATTTATAGAGTAGTCATTTACAAAGGGAAAAACCGATTTTAGAAAAGAAAGGAAATAAATGGTGCACATTTTACCATAAAAGAGGACATTATACGAAGATTGCCGGAGAAGGCTCAATAAATGTCACATATGTGGAAGAAGGGGACATACAACCCTCAAATGTTGGAGATGGATTAGTAAACGTAAATCAGAAATTCTGGAGCCATTATCTTGAATAGATATAGCATAGGAGTTGGAATGAAGGAATAGAGAAGTTATTCAGAACTTTTACAAGAAAAGTTTAATCCTAAGAATTAGTTCAATTTCAAAGACGAAATTTCTTAGGGAGGGGAGATTGTAATACTCCTCCCTTTTTGTACTTTAACTAGCTACTATTCTATATAGAGTAAGAGTTTGTGTCAATGATTAGAACAAGAAATGATTAGTATAATGAGAAAAACGTTTTGGTGCGTTTAGGGGCATTATTGAAATTTTGAAATTGTAGGAACCTAGATGGAATTTTGAGATTGTTCTACCCGTACCTTTGTACTTGAATTGGTGACTACTTTTTATAAAGTGAGAATTTGCATATAAGCCTTGAACAAAAGTCGATTAGCGAGATGAGGCGGACGTTTTGGTATAACCTGAGCTATCGGGGGTATTACCGTAATTTTGACTGCGATCGGGACCTTGCCCGCAAATTGGGAAGAATTGAGAATTTAGGTTTCCACTATTGAGTTTAGTGAAATTTATAGATTCCATTGGTAGAATAAAATTTTTAGATATGGTCTGGAATTATAGTTATTTCTTGAAGAAATTCTGAAATGCAATAGAAATTGAAACAAGCGGCGTAACATGATTGATGGATGAAAACAATTGTTAAAATATCATTGGAAGAGTGAAATATTTGTGGGATTATTTAATTACAAAAGCTTATTGAATAAGTTTAAGGATTGAGGGATTTAATTAAATCAACCAATAGGAAAAATAGTTGAAAATGGATGACCCACAATTTGTGATCAAATGGTTATAATTGTTTACCATATATGGCGGTGGAAATGTTGATCTTCAGTAAGAAAGTTGGCAGTAACAAGTAGAATAAGAGAAGAAAAGAAAACAAAACAAAAAGGACAAAAATAGAATATTTTGCAAGTCTTTTTCAATAAGCTATTTAACTAATTGAATAATCATTGATCATAAGACATTTTAGACAAAAAAGAGGTGGTAGAAGAGCTGTATAAACAGCCAGAAATCAGCAAAGAAAAGGGAGGAAAATAAGAGAGAAAAGAATAGCTAGAAGAAATTGAGAGAAAAAGGAAAAAAAGAGAGAGAGAAGAAGAAAAAGGAAGAAGCTGGGGCATTTGCAAGCTTATAGAACTCAATATACAAAGTAAAGTACCTCTACTCTTAGAATTAAAATTGTAGAGTAGCTTGCAAGGATTAAATTTGTATAGATTTTCATAGGAAGTTTGTATGAATTATGGATTATATTTAATAGAGAGCTATGCTATGATGTTTTTGCGTGAGCTGTTTGGTGGTAAATTTGAGTAGCTATATGTTGTGATTATATGATGTTTGAAGAAGTTGTGAAGGTTGTTCGAAGGGTAGTTCATGCTGCAAAAGGCAGAAGAAGGAAACAAAATTTAATCCGGTTCAATTGTTAAGAACATGGAAGAATTGATCATGTTTTCATAGCTATTGTTTGTATTGTGATGTTGCTGTGTTGCTCATAATTGAAGTTAAAGAGATTTATGAAATGTTTGAATGATAAACAAGGTATTAGGATGTATTAATGGTATGTACGTTGTGTGGGAAAGAAAAGAAAATTAATTGGGTGAACCTAGGGAATAAAACAGAAATTCTGTTTGAAGAGATTCCGAGCAGGTTTGAAGAGTGAATAAACTGAATGAAATGACTTGTTGTTTTGGAACGCTGTGACCTGAAACTTGTAGCTAAATGTCTCAGGGTCATTTTGGGACCAATTTGACATGATTTGGATTTGTAAGTAGAAAGTTGTGGCTTAAAGACCAAGGGCTGCCAGTTCAGTGACGAGATGAAGAAGCTGGGAGTTTATGATTAAAATTGAATGAAATGGCAAAGGAAATTTGTATTCCAGGAGTTGGAAATCATAAAGAAATGTCTTGGGTACATTTTGGAACTAGTTTGACATTAATTGGACTTGTGAATCAAAAGTTATGATATAAACAAACAAGTGTACCAAGAAGGAAGAAATGTAGAAATTTGTTTGATAAAGGATGAACTCATATATTGATTCCATGTGTATTATTGGATACATGAAGGATCAAAGAAGCATGTGACAGTTTTATATATTTATTTGAAGAATGAAATGAAGGAATGGATAAGTGAACCTTTGATCATCTCAAGCATTTATATCATGTTCAGCAAGAAATGGATTTTATACTAAATGCAATATACTCAAGGGAGTTTGTTTATATGCAAAAGGGAAGGAGCAATGGAAGAATTAGAAGAGTAATGGAAGGCCCGTATATACAATATATGTGTATATATGCGTTTACTCTGCAAAGGAAAATGAAGGAATAAGGAATAAGTGATTTCCTTATGTTTATGTTAGCTAAATGTTAATCTATGTTTAGAATATCAAACTAAGCATGAAACGACGTTTAATGTAGGTTGGTCACATTAAACGATTGGTGACGAATTAGACATGATATTCGATCAGCTATGTTAATCTAGGACACAAGATCAGTCCCATTTTGTTTTACAAATCTTGTTTTATGCTAGTGAAATTATGATTTATTGAAGAAATGTTCTATGAATCCTTTTGGTTTCTCTGAACAAATAAATGGTTTCTTTGAGAATGAAATGGTATCATGCCATGATTGGATTTGAATGGAAAATATGAATTTTCATATATGGAATTATTCATAATTAGTGACTAATTTTCCTAAAACTTCTTTGTGATAAGGTTAATGTACCTTTGTGTTTTATTGAGAAAAATATGGTTTCTCTGAACAGGGAATTATTGAGGATTTTAGGAAATGGTATTTTCTATAAGGAATTTTGGATCCTTTGAATTATGAATAATTCCTTGGTATAAATGTATACCTAAAAGGCTTTTTCTCATTAATTATGAGATGAAATAATATTTTATTCTCGGAAAAGCATTAATGTTCCTTTTTATGGAAAGGATTTTTGGAAAATTGTGAGTTATGAATTTTATGGAATTATCATTGGAATTTCTTGAATTAAATTCTTCATTTTAGATTAGAATTTTGGAATTCCTAAATAATACTCTTTTTGAAATCGGGTATTCTTCAAATGATGAAAATACCCTTGAAAACTTATTTTATCGTACAAAAAGGACTTTTTATCCTTTTTCACTATGGTTTTGGAAAACAATCTCTTGGTATGAGATCAATTTTTGGAAAACGGTATTTTGATCCCTAAAATTGTTTTATTGATATTCCTTTGGGAATAAGATAATTAATTGGCCTTGTAGCCAATGGAATTAATAATTGGTCTTGTGAGCCAATGGGATTAATAACTGGTCTTGTGAGCCAGTGGGATCACCTTTTGGAAAATGATCTTTTGGCTTCGGAAAATGTTTATTTGGAATTCCTTCGGAAGTATGGAATTGTTACTGGTCTTGTGTACTAGTGGTAACGTTGAGTACTTAGCAAGGACTTTGATCTTTGTACTTGCTCATGTTAGAGATAGACGACCCCAAGTAATTTAATCCATTTTGGGGATTGCCTTACTCCAAATAGGGCAATAGGACATTGAGATAAGTTGTCCTTGCTAGCTGTTTCGCACCTGGCAAAAATTGCCGTGCCTTGCGTGCACTTTGATTTGAGTTGTTCACGGGGCTAGCGGGGACACTTGGTGTGTTCAACTCCTTGTTACCTCGATGGTGATTGACGTCATGGTTCGGACCCTTGGGTTTACGGTAGCAAGCAAAATATTCTATTACTCTCGGTATTGTGCTTGTTAGCACTTACCATTCTGACAATGCACAATTGAGTGTTATGGGCTTGTGTCCTTTGTGCAATAAGACTGTGATGTTGAAGGCAAAGCCTGGTGAGCTTTGCATGCGGGCCGACCTTCTGTTGAGAGAAGTGTCTGCATTTTGGAAATTTGAGTAATGACTGTGAAATGAAGCATGATTTTTTCCAAATATGATTGAAATTGAAACAAACTCCCTCCTAGTGAGTGGTAGAGTTGTTTTTAGTGGAAAATTATAATATTCTCCCGTGATGGATTTTGAAACAAAATTCAAAAATAGTTATGTCGATTTGTTTTTACAGAGCACTAGCACACACTTGGGACTCACTGAGTGATTTTCTCTCACATGTGTCTTTTATCTTATTTTATAGGATCCGGAGTGGGTGATTGTAGTTAGAGACAGAGACAATACCACTGTTAGGTCCGACTACGGTTATCTTTTATATATGTACATTATGGTTCTGATGTAGTTGGGTGTACCAAACTGCACTTTTGTACTGTTTATACTTGAGTATGGTTTTATTATATCAGTATGGGCCTTTATTTCACTTATCAATTATTATCGTTATAAAGACTTTTTATCCGGACAACTGGACGGGGCGACACCCGATTTATGGTATGCTTCCGTTGCTATTTGTGGTAGGAGTGTTACAGTGAGGGACTTCTCAAATAAGGCATCTGATGAATGTGTCATTGTAAAACAAGATTGCAAATTGGAAGTGTATTATTAGTTGAATTAATTAGTTCCAAGAAAATTGTAAATTTGTGAAGTGAAATAAATAACTTTACAATGTGTTTTAAGGATGCATACTTGTTCTTCCATGGCACATTAAAAAAATGTATCATCTTTGTATTTGTGTTAGTTTATTTTGGAAAAGAAAAAAAAAAAGCAAAAGAATGCATTTTATGGATGTGTTCTTAGTTGAATAAGGCCTACCTATATATTTAGAAATCTGTACCTTTCCTCCGAGCCACTGTTTCTCAGCCCTCAACCAAGTTTGGGCAGAACCACTGCCACCTCCGAGTTGAGACTTTTTGCAGTGTGTAGGATGCTTAATAGCAGACTAAGAATCTTTATTCACTAAATTTGTTTTTATTACTTTTTATTTAAACTGTGATCACAAAATGTGTCAAAACTTACTTTTTCAAGAGCCCAACAAAGTTATTATATTTGAGCTAGGGCCAAAATGGTCCAATTCACGTGAGAAATCTTTGTGACAATGATATTGGGATAATAATACCAAGCCTCCCAAAAGAGAATCTTTGTATGAGAAATGGGACTCCACCTGCAGGCTGTATTGTCACCCATTTTACCCTCCGCCTCATTTTCTACAGTAGGCTTTGACGAATTTCACAAATGATAGTTTTTTCATTTTTGATTGCAAAGTCATGAAATGTGAGAAAGTGTTTTTCTTCAGGGAAGGGTGAGAACAAGTTAAGAAATGCAATGAGAAGATAATAAGTCTGAATCTTACCTTGGTTAGATGGTGGCTTTTGCTAATTTATTACATGATTGCAGTAGGTTATTGGCACAAGATATCATGCCTACTAAAAGAAAATTTGTGTGAGAAACAGGACTTTGCCTGAAGGCTGTTCATCTCCTTTTTTCTTGCTTCTTGTAGTAGAAAGATTTGATGAATTTAACAAACCCATTTCTTTGTTTCTTTGGCTTTGAAGTTGTGAAATTCGTCAAAGTTTCTGCTATGGGGAGCTGTGACTGAAAAGTGAAGAAGTGGAAAGAAAGTAAAGTGTGTGTCTTACATTGTGCTGATAAAAGTTGTGTGCTTTTGAAGATCCTTTCTGGGAAATTTTCTTTGTTTTGTTGTTATAAAGAGAGGAGAAATGGGAGAAGAACTGAGAGGAAAGGGAGAAGTCTAGAAGCACTCCTCAGTTTGGTTGCATTCTTTTTTGGCTGTTTGGGCTTTTATGCCAAAGGGGCCTATGCCTGACATGTGTTGTCTAAAGTCTTTTAGAAAGTGTAGGCACTTAGGAATGTTGAACCAAGTGCTTTTGGGAAGACTTGGGTGGGATATGTGCTCAAATCTTTAAGGAAGTCAACTTCCTAAAAGACTTTTGAGGATGTATGTCAGGTATAGGCCTTTGGCCAAAGAGTGGAGAGGCTTACTAGAAAAACCAAAAGTGCTAAGGAGTGTGAACTGGCACCCCTTTCTTTTTTTTTTTTTGGTTGGGGTTTTGTGGGGTGGGGGGGATTGGAGGGAAGGAGGGAGACATTTGCCCAAGCAGCATAGAATCCATATCAAACAAGAAGGAAGCTTTTCCTTCCAGAAGAAAAACAGTAGCTGTTGCTGCCTAGTTTTAACAAAGCTTGCTAGAGTTGGGCAAATTCAAATCAAGGCAAAGATACAATATTAAAGAATTAAGCCTAGCCAGCTAGCCGGCCAGCCAGATGTAAAACTAGCCACTAGGAAGTACAAAAGAGAGTTGGAAGATAGTCTGGTAAAATGGGTAAAGATCACACGTAACACACATGATGCCAGAATAGACTTCAATCTCTTCCTTCCATTCTTCAGTGAGAAACCTAATTCTCCTAACCATCTAAGTAAAAATTCTGGGGAAAGCCTCATTGTCTTGGGCCTCCGTCTTTCACTGGTTGTCACTGCTTAGTAGCCTAGTCTATTTTGTTGATGCTGAATGGAACATTCTATTCTTGATAATAAAGATCTTTTCTCTCCAGAAAATCCAAGTTTTTAACCGTCTCACTGTCTTTTAATTTTATGGTCACAATAGTGTTTTCTCAATTCTGTCTCTTTGCTTCAAGAAACGACTGCCTAAGGTGCTCTGCAAGGAAGAAAGAAAGAGATGAAAGATGAAGAATCAGTAGAAACTCATTCACTAGAAAGATGCAACTTTATTTAGAGTTACAGGAATGGTTTTTCCCACACGTATTGTGAGATTGTTTCTGGATGAAGTATAAGAGCAAAAGTACTAGAAAGTGAAATTTGATCTACAGTTTTCTCCGTTGTGTGCACCATTGTGTTTTCCATTTTGAAATGCATCTTTAGATTTACATTACATTAAGAAGGGCAAACCTCACATACACACAAATGGTGCAAAGTAAACCTAATCCAATGCTGAACAGAAATAGACACACATATTGGTGCATGCATATAACACTGTTATCTGAACATTTAACTTGTTTTATTTTAGTTATAAATGATGAATATGAACCCTACTGGCTGCTGTAGTATTAGCTTGATGCTAGATAAAAGCACTTGAGAGCTATGTAATCAATTTCCACTATTACAGAGTTATGTGCTAAAGTTATTCTGGAAACCAGCTTTTTAGGCAGTTGACATGCTTATTTGAGTGAGGCTGATGTCTTTATTTGGTAATTAAGACCTTTTAATTGACATTGAGAAAATTCATGGCAATTTAGTATTCAGTTTACTAATTTAGAGTATGCAACGCTCTCTTGTAACTGTATACGAACATTAACTCCTAGACAACATGTCATGTCATAACAAGTTTGAGGGTTGCAATTTGTAAGATTTTTTTTTTTTTTAAATTTTAATTTACATGCTTATTTGAGTGAAGTTGATGTCTTTATTCGGTTATTAATACCTTTTGATTGACATTGAGAAAATTCATGGCAATTTAGTATTCAATCTACTAATTTACAGTATGCAACGCTCGCTTATAAATGTATAAGAACATAACTCCTCCTACACGTCATACCATGTTATAACAAGTTTGAGGATTGTAATTTGTGATAATAGTTTTTTTTTTTTAAATGTATTGTAAGTCCTGGGTTTTGAAGCCTTGAAACATTTAATTTCCTAGAAATTAATTAAAATAGGATTAATAGCTGGTCTGGTTGGGAAAATGGAGCTTCAGATGAAATCATAGTCCAATTTAATGCATCTTAAGCATGCACCAGTCTTGGGCATGAGGTATGCTTGTACTTATGTAGTGTCAATTTGTCATCCTGATGGTTTGGTTTTGGTAGTACTGGAAGATACATTCACAAGAGCAGAATTGGGAGTTGCATAAATTCTTGAAAAGCTTAGTTCACCTATATATTAGGCAGGGCAATAATTTGTTAGTAGGGTATTTTAAGAGATTGGTTTTGTGCAATTCTCTGAGAGTCTACCTGTTAGACAGTAATCACATTTTATCATCAATGTTAAATACCATTGTGTATGCTTTTAACTTTCATGATGAACTCCTCTTTATGGCCATAATAGTTTGCTAGTTGCTTCTAAATTTAACTTCTTTAATCTTCATCTCTTGAAATTTCAGGTTAAGCAAAACAAGAGCTACCAAATAATATGTGCTGCGATTGAAGTATGGTAGTCAAAATTATGAAAACATATGATTTAGGATTTCTGGTTTTAGTCCATTTTCCTGGAATTTATTTATCTGGGAGATCGTGTCTGGAGAATCCAATTGACATTATGATCCAATCCATGCTGCTTGAGTTTGGTTTCAGCTTTCCTGGATTCTTTTTCTTTTTCATACTCTATCATAGGGCAATACTCCTAAAATAGGGAAAGGAATGCAAATTTAGAAGTCAATGGATGTAACTCTTATAGTAACTTATGTAGAAAGAAATTCTGTGTGTTAGCTAGCAGAAGCTAATATGTCACCTATCCTAATGCTATTTTTCTAGAGTTGGTAGGTCACCAATATTGTTTAACAGCAATAATTGCTTTTGTACATGATTTGCATGACTTCATTTGAGATCTTTAATCTGCAGCTTGTTAAATGCATCTGTGTTTTACTATTATTTTGCAATATTAGTTAGGGACTTGAGTTTGACTGTGAACATCTGATTGTTCATTTCACTTCGGTGTCATTCCATTGTGAAATGTTGCATTCTTGGATCATATTTTCTGCCCGGTTTTCCCTTGTTTACAAGGATGCTGCTTATAGGTTGTCGGTGAATAAGGATTTGAAGATCCTCTTGATTAGGAAACATGGGTTGCATCCACCGAGAAATACATGGTGGTGAATCTCAGGCATTTGCATGATTTTGTAGACAAAGGAAGAAAGAAAGAGAACAAATATGAAGGATCAGTAGAAACTCAATTCACTAGAAAGATGCAACATTTCCTCAGTATCAAAGGAAGCCCATCAAAGCCTTTCAAATAGTAGTAATGGGTGAAGTTAGTCTTTGCCCCTCAATATTCTCATTGCAGCATAAGCAGAGGCGTGTTTGTGTGTATGCTATATTGAAACGTCACTTGACTTTGGGCAGCGGATTCATTTTCTTCACCATATATGAGTCCTGCCATATCTTGGATCTGGAGGAAGGTGGTTTCCAGCCGTGTTTAGGGCTTTCCTTTTCTCCAAGGAGGGTCACAAGTCTCACGTCCCTTAGGAGTCGGGAAGCATGGCTACAGATCCAAACAACCATGGTATTGTTCGTGCGTCTCATCCTTGCACAACCAGGAACCATGGCGTCATTATATAGACCATAAAACCTCAAGGACTACTTTGTATTAATGTTAAGGGACTGAGTCTAAAATCATAAAACATTTCCGGGCAAAACTTATTTCATAAAATATTTTAGTTAATTTGGACCGGACTCGGTATTTAGAAAAAATGGTGGTGCTGAGTAATCTAAGTTTGGAAAAATGAGGCGCTAAATGAGTGAATTCAAAAACTACTGAACCAAATTAAGGTGAGCCAAAAATTTAGGCACCAAAACTGTAATGTTGCTTTCCAAAAAATTGAGACCAAATTCGACGAACTCTTTCTTTTACTTTCCTTGTTTGAAAATTAAAAGTTCCAAAATGAATGCCCATTTTTCTAGAAGTTAAATAAATATATTTTGATATCTAAACTTTTGCTACTACCATCAATTCTACAGAGTTAGATTAAAAAAAAAATCCAGAATCTAACGGTTATGAACTCTAGTAACCTAAAGGTCCTACTGTTGATATCCTAAATTGTTGAGGGTAATATGATAATCTTTCCTAAATTTTTGTGTCATGTGAAATATGAGTATTTACCTGAGGGGTGAATTTGATAAAGGTATATTATTTTATTTAAAAAGTAAACACGCATAAAAGATTTAGAAACATTTTATATAATATTACGTTCTAACACGTGTCTCCTGTTTTGTTTCCCTCCTTAAGATCCTCTCTCTTCCTATCTCTCTCATACATAAAAGGGACAGGAATGTGAATTAAATATAAGATAAATCACTAAATAAAAATACTTCTAGCCAATTCAGTTACCATTTTGTTACTACTACTTAAGATATTTAGTTCCGAATATTTCTATTTCTAATTTTTAGGAGAAACATCATAATTCTTTGCTAATATTTAATTTTCTTAAAGAGTGATTTCAGCGCATATTATTATCCTTTTGATTACACAAAAAGAAAAAAAGAAAAAATATTGTTGCATATTTAATAAAACTAAAATCTAAATATTTAATATAATAACTAATAATTAGATAAATGACTGGATATTTAGATTTCATATTTAGAGTAACATTTTTTAGCCTAAAATTTATAACATAATCTAACTAAGTCTTAAAACAACGAACTGATAATACAATTTTATTATTAATGATATCAAAATAAATAAATATTTAATAGTATCCGCTTAATTTATTTATCAAATAGATCCTTATTCCCTCGTGTATGTCTGGAATCATGATTTATTCCATGTTAGTTTTAGCTATATGCATTACCTCTTCCAAAATTGTTTCATACTTCAGGTTTTGTGGAAAGATGACTGACGAAGTGCTTAGACTATGAAAAAATTACATTTTTACCAAAAAAAACTAAATTCTAAAGCTAATGGATTTCAATTAGAATAATTAAATTGCATATAATAGTTACAAGAGAAAGTAATATGGCAAGAAATCATAAGCAAATTTACAAATAAATAAATAAATTCAATTAATTTCATCACAAAAAACAACATATATTATTATTTTTCTTGACGAAAACAAGTAGATTCAAAATATATTACTGTATTTATATAGTTCCAACTTCTGCTATAAATAAAAGCTTGAGCTTCTTCACTACTCGATCTTTGATTGATATAAAATAGTATGTTTGGTACGTTGAAATCTAATAAAATAATATTTTTACCTAAAATTGCTTTCCACTTAAAATGGTGAAAAACTCTTTTTATTCTAGAATTTATAAGGAAAAGTCATAACGGAATGATGATTTATTTCTGGCATTTGGCATAAGACTAATCTTTAATATCATAATGGAATAAGAATATAACTTAAATATCCTACTACATGTGTTTGAATATAACTAATATGCAACTTTTAAAAAATATTTAGTTTCTTTTTTCAATTTAAATGACAAAATTATTTAATACGAACAATTAATAAAAATTTTATCAAATAAAAATACACTCATTAAATAAAAATTTCAATTTAATGACTTTGTTTTTTCTTCATTTCAACTTCTTTTGGAAAAGGTCTTTCCTCAATTTTTTTAGTGGGTAGGCCTTTTCCACTTTTTTGGGATGTGGGCTTCCGTTGGAATATCATTTCGTACTTTAATTTTGCCAACCAAATAATGGATGGTACGAGAAGTTAGGAAGATCCCCCTATTCTATTCCATTCTACTACTAAAACATCTCATATGTAGGAACAGAATGGCCTTTTCATCGAGAATTGCTTTCGACCCAGAATGGATTGAAAAATCTTTTTGATTATAGAGTTTGAAAGAAAAGTCAGAACGAAATGATAATTTATTTATGACATTTGATAGTGCTGATGTCTATGTTGTTATCAGTATGGCACAAAATTAGATGCTGTGTTGCACATTGGCATAATTTGATACGTCTCAAATCTGCTTGAGGGATAGAATCTGTTTCGAGATTTTGATGAATTATTTTTTGCGAATACCTACGAGCAAGATAAATAATGATCTTTGAGAAAAATTAGAAAAAGAAGCAATGATATGATAAAACTACGAAAATGTATGAAGTATGCCAGTAGTTTTCTAAATGAAGACAAATTGTAGATATGTGTGATCTATTAAAGATGTGAGGTCGAAGAAGAAAAGGCAAGAGAGAAAGAAAGAATTTTTCAAGCAAATTTACTCTCTGAATTTTTATGTAGATTTAAGTGAAATAGTTTCATTAGAATATTTAGAGGATAAGTTGTCACAACTCTTGTTAGTATGTTTGAAGGATTGGTTGGTTCTTTGTGATAGTGATTCAAATTTTTTAGTGTTTGTTGATAAGTTGCTATACTCTGGGCTTGAATCAAAATATTCGATGGATTTGGTTGCTTTCAGTATTGAGAGATTTTGTCGAATGGAAAACTGTGGAGTTAAATCAATAATGGTTGCTATTTGTTTAGTCGTGTTGGACTGAATACAACAAATGCCTTCTGCAAGTTTGACAAAGATAACCAAATATCTTTATAAAGAACTATTTGAATAGAACTTCTTGTTCTCTCCTCCGAGTAGAACTTCTCCCTTGTTCTTCTTAGAACATCTCTGCTATAGAGTAGAACTACTTCTGCTACTGTTAACTCCTTCAACACATCTTGTACACCCAAACCTGTTTCAAACATTTTCACACAACCTTAGTTATTCTTTCTGCCATGCAATCTACAGAAGCCAAGAATACTGATCCTACTGGCACCCTCTTCCTTTCCCCAAACAATCTGATTGCATCTCCTCCTTTAGTTTCTGCTCTAGCCCTCAAGATTCTATCCAACAAGAGATATGATCTGCGGACAGTTCGAGTAATATTTGAGGTAGCTTGGAAGTTGAGGGAACCTCTTGTCTTCTCTTTCCTTGATGTTAACACGTTCCTTTGTTCCTTTGCTTCCAATGTCGATAAAAATCTCATCTACTCATCAGGTCCTTGGAATCTAAAAGGTGCCCTTATTGTATTATGAGAATGGCCATCTCACATTTAATTTGAGGAATTAGAATTTAACTCAGTTCATTTCTGAGTACAAGTTCATAAGCTTCCTCCGAATCAGATGACTCCTGAAAATGCTCAGATCATTGGCAACTTCATTGGTCATTTCCTAGCATCTGATAAAGCTCAGTGTTCTAGTGGACTTCCCCAACGTTTTCTTCGAATCCAAGTAGAACTATCTTTTGGCTCTCCATTACCGTCTGGTTTTTTCCTGCCACAGGAATATGATTCACCAACTTGGATTTCATTCAAATTCGAATGGCTTGCAGATTTTTGCTAGTCTTGTGGAAGATTTGGACATGAAGAAGGAGAGTGTCAACATGCATCAGATGTCCCCTTTGGTCCCCTTGATCCACGTCGGGCATTTGGCTATTGGATGAGAGTAGTGAGCCCCTATTCCTCTCGGAGCACAGCGCAGTTTTTAGTCCACCTTTCCGAAATTGGTTCGGCTTCAACCCGTTGATGTTCATCTGAGAACAATCAGACTGATGCCCAGTCAGATGTTGGTCCACTGTCCAGTAGGGCCTCGGTTCCCAACATGAATTCACCTAAATTTTCTACACTAGTGGTACCTGCTCCCCATATATCCTTGTCTGTCCTCAATAAACACTTTGGCCATATTCTCATCTACTCATCCACTTTCTTCTTTGATTTCGAAACCTGCTCCCACAACTACATCCTCCACTTTAACTTCTTCTTCTATGGTTTTTTCCACTTTAACTTCTTCTTCTATGGCTCTTTCGGAACCAGCTCCCACAACTACATCCTACACTTTAACTTCTTCTTCCATGGTTTTTTCCAGCTTAACAAATTCAGGAATATCTACTGTGGCATCTGTACACGAAAATGTTTCTTGCATAACTACAAACGCCTGACCAATTCCCATACCTACACCCACAACCATGATTTCATCTTCAACTACTACATTGTCCACTACCTCCCCATTGATTCCAATTCCACTAAGCAAGGTCCTTATGCCCGAACTGATTTCTACTTCTGACACAATAAGTTCATCTCTCACCTAAGATTGATCATAATGTTTTATTGCCAATTATTAGTTAGGCTTCATGCATGCCTTTGAGCAGTAAATGTAAAATATCAGGGTTTTCGGATCTCCCTCGGCTTCTCAAACATGGTTATGCATTAGCATAGTAAGGTAAAAGACATTCCTCTTCCAATCTACCTATCCCCACAAAAAGTAAATAGACCCCTCCTGTTAGTAGCATCTCAATTCCGGGTCCTAATAAGGAGTTTCCGTTGGCATGCATTTCAAATCACCTTAGTCCAGATGAGCTTGGTATGGTCTCTTCCCTCTCCTATCTTCAACTAACATCCCATATTGCATAGACTTCATCCTCTTCGACTATTCCATATTCAGCTAACCTGGAACAGACTCCACCGGAGTTAAAGGAGAATGTAGTTCTTATCTGAAGGAGATTTATTCATGTTAAACATCTTGCACGTAAGGGATTGGTCGGCTCAACTCTTGAGCGACAAAATGATAAGGGGGGTACCTTTTCTACTGTTGATCTCTCTACTAAGGCTGAGGAGGCGAGCTAAGCCAGGCCCCCACAGTCCCCATGTTAGTCTTTGCTTGGAACTGCCGAGGACTTTCTCAGTCTAAGGCAATGAGAGCCCTACGAGTATTTGTTAACTCGCATAGGCCTGATATTTTATTTCTATTTGAAATAAAATTTTCCTCCTTTGAAAGAATTTCACAGATTGTGACTGCAGTTAGATTTCTGGATTTTCATTTTGTTCTTGCTATTGGTTATGCGGGTGGTCTAGCAATGTGTTGGCAACTAAATATTGATCTACAAATTATAGCTTCCAATAATATTTTGATCACTTGACTGATTTTTTCTGCTCAACTTGGCTCTCCTTAGCAATTTATTGGTGTTTATGGTCCTTGTATTTATTCTCAGAAACAACGATTTTGGAAAGATTTTTCAGATATTGGTAGAGGATTTTCTGGACCTTTGTTGATCTTGGAAGACTTTAATAGTATAATTCTTGCTACTAAAAAACATGGTGGATGCCCATTTTGTTCTCCTGCATCTGGGGGTTTCTGTTCTTTTGTGGATACTATTGGGCTAATTGATTTTAGGTTTACTGGATTTCCATTTACTTGGAATAATAAACGATCCGGAAAAGTGAACATCTAGGTTCGTCTGGATAGGGATCTTGTAAATGAAGCTTGGCGTGTTATGTTTCCCCGGGCATCAGTTTCCCACCTTACTGCTTTTTCCTCAGACCATAAACCTCTCCTTCTTGATACTTCCCCTCCATCTGAACGGTTGCTTAAACCTTTCCGTTTTGAGACTATGTGAACACGTGATAATTCTTCTCATGATATTGTTTTGTCAGTATGATTAATTTCTGTTCGGGGGTCACCTTTTTTGGCTCTAGTTTCTAGTATTAAAAATACTAACACATGCTCTTAAATCTTGAAATAAATCAGTCTTTGGTGTTATCCAGTAGAAAATATTTGAGCTCCGTAGGGAGATTGATAACCTTCAGTCTCTTCCCCAATCCTCTCTTGTCTTCGAAAAAGAACAATCTCTACAGATAGCCTTTGATGAGCAACTGAAAATAGAACAACTACTGTGCTGGAACAAAGTAAAGATGTCCTGGCTGGAAGATGGTGATGCTAATACTCACTTCTTTCATCTTTCAACTATTGTACATAGAAGACATAACCACATTGATTCTCTACTTATTAGGGATGACGAATGGCGGACAAATTGGGATGGTATTGGTCAAGCTTTTGAACAATACTATTGTAATCTATTCTCTTCCACTACTCCTCAGTTCCTCTCTAACCTCAACAATCTCATTTCTCCAACTATCACATCTGTGCAAAATGAGGTACTGTGTTCTATGCTTTCTGCTGAGTTTATTCGCCAAACAGTTTTTTATATGCAGGCTGGAAAAAGTCCTGGTCCTGATGGTATGAGTCCCTGTTTCTTCAAAACCTACTGGTACATTATTGAAGCAAGGGTAGTTGCTGCAGTTCAGTATTTTTTCATTCATGGAAAAATGTTAAAGTCTATAAATCATACTTTCATCTCTCTTATCCTGAAAAGGGATGCAGCTTACAGAGTTGACCATTTTCGGCCCATTGCTCTGTGTAATGTCATTTATAAGGTTATCTCTAAAATTTTGGCAGATCGTATAAAACTTTTGCTGGATAGTATTGTTGCCCCTTCCCAAGGTGCTTTTACTCCTTCTCGTGGTATGAGCGACAATGTGATTATGTGTCATGAGATAATGCACCATTTAAACATGAAGAGAGGAAGATTGGGTCTTATGGCTCTTAAGATTGATATGGAGAAGGCCTAAGATAAAGTGGAATGGACTCTCCTCATCAGGATTCTCCAATGTCGTGGCTTTAAAGATCAATTTACCAACCTTATTTTGGAATGTGTATCTTCTATGTCCTTTTCAGTACTAATTAATGGTTCTCCTTTTGGTTTCTTTCAAAGTTTCAGAGGTCTTCGACAAGGGGATCTATTATCTCCATCATTGTTTGTGTTGTACTTTGATTTGCTATCTAGGATGCTTACTAATGTTGAGTCCAACCACTTTTTCCATGGTGTAAAAATTGGACATAACTGCCCTTACATTTCCCACCTTATGTATGCAGATGATTTGATCCTTTTTTGTAGAGCATCTATAACCGAGGCATAGGTGGTACAGGGGATGTTGGATACTTATTGCAAATGGTCTACTTTATCTATTAATTTTGCTAAATTTGCAATTCACTTTAGCAGGAATGTGGAGCCCTCGCTGAAATTTTCTATACGCTCTATTATTCACATATCCGAATGTGATCATAACAGTACTTTGATAGGGGCTAAATTAGTCATATTTTTTCTAGTTATTTGAGGCTCTTGTGTGATACATTTTATTCAATAACTAGTCATATTCTGTCATATTTGAGATTTTACCCTTGGAAAGGTATTTTGTTCATTATTTTAGATTTTAAGGGTAAAATGAAGTAGAAACGTCGCAAAACAGAACCAAGGCGGCACCGGTCAGGGCAAAGGAACTGACGCCGATCGTGTATTAATAACACGAACTTCGAGGCGATAAAAAATTGGTGAAACAAGACCGGAACAGAATGGAACCGGCGTCGGCTCTAGTAGCCAAGGCGGCGCCAGCTGCACTCTAGATAACATTGCGTGGAAATCAAGAAAAAATCGGTGAACAACTAGAGAAACAGAACACAACCGGTGCCGACTCCAGTAGCCAAGGCGGCGCCAGCTGTGCCCTGAGGAAAAGACGGGATCTTGATTTTTGTACGCGGTTTTTGGTAATCTATGGAGTTTTAGTACTTTCTTACTTCTACTCGGCCAAGAACACTATACCAACGAGTATAGGCACTTCCTAAGCCTATAAATAGATGAAAAACACAAGAGAAAATGAGAGAATTCATTGATCATCATAGAAAATCACTCAAATCAAATGAGGAATTCTTTAATTCAATTAGGGTTGTACAAGAAGATCTTCAAAGGAAGAAGAAGAAGGCTTGTCTATGAGTGCTTTCTTTTACTTTGTTTTCTTTTTCTCGAATAATGGTGTATTAATTGTTTTATTATAATTTAACATTGTTTTAGGTATTCATGATTTTTAGAGTTATTTGATCTTTTGATTAATTGATTGTTATTCTTGGTATTTAATTATTTGTGCTAATTACGAGATTAATTGGTTGTTTCTTTCCATTAACTTGCTTGGAAAAGGGGTTGATGGTGGTTCCAATTTATTGATTTCATATATGTTATCTCTTAATTTGCTTGGAAAAGGGGTTAATTAATAAGAATTGATAATTAAAGGTTAATTGATGTCTGTAAGGAATGGATTCATTGGTTAATTTCATGTTTTAAGTTTGTTAGGAATGAAAATTTAATCAAAAGATTGTGTTTAATGCATCTTTTGGGTAGGACTGGTTAAGACAGGAATGTGATGCTAAGTTATCTAGAAGATAGGGATTTATGGATTGGAAACAAAGTGAGTCTATATTAATCCTTCATGATGTCAAGAGAATGATTAGTTATGATAATGGTTAGGTACTTTAAGGTCATGTTTGCCAAAATAATGATTTAAGTTACATACTTCTCTATCCTTGACATGTATATATTTTTATTTTTAATTTAATTTAATTTTTTATTTCTTTTTCACTTTATAGAGTCGGTTAAACAATGAAAGAAGGGTGATTAATGTCTACTTGTTCCTTGAGGATCGACACTCGTTTAAACCCTATGCTCTGTTAATGATGAGTACGCTTGCTCATATGTGTAATTTGGGGTTAACGTTTTAATTTAAACTTAATTAGGAATGTGCTTATTTTTATTTGATTTTTATACCCAAATAAAATACGCATCCAGTTTTTGGCGCCGTTACCGGGGAACAATAGCATGAAAGTTTGGATTTTGTTGATTTAACCATGTAAATATGTAAATATGTACAATTGTTCTTTTCGCAAAAAAGGTGCTATCTTTTGTATCTTGTATACTTTTGTAACCTAACCTACTAACTTTGACTACGTACCATTGACTAACCTTGTAATCTTTTAATTTTGTTTTAATCATGAATTTCGTATCTAACTCGCTTCTATGTTCAGGAAAAATGGCAAATTGGAATCGGAGGAAGTTTAATGAGCGGCAGTACACCTATTACGCTTCGGAGATAACACGCGAGCACCAGAATTAGCAGAACTCGAAACCATAGTTGGAAAATTTTCTGTTCACGTCACTAGGCGTTTCCAAGAAATAAATTCCACATTTGAGAAGTTCGAAGTGATGATCCGCAATATGGAACAACAAATCTGGTTTTTGACAGACATGGTGATAAAATCTCACAAACTAACACCAATAGTCGGTAAGGAAACAACCGTTGTCACATTGCGAAGTGGAAAAGAGTTGCCAGACATTACAGATTGCAACTAGCGCCGGAAATCCAGTAGCCCCAAGGCCAAGTAACACAGAACTGAACCGGCACCGGCTGAAGCACTGAAATTGGCGCCGGCTATCCCCTGTCCATCTTCCGAAAATCTTACTTTTCAGCCTAAAATACTATATCCTACTCGGCTATACAAAGCCTGAAAAGATGCTCAATTCGACAAATTTCTTGAGGTATTTAAGCAGCTGCACATAAACATCCCACTTAGTGAAGCTTTAATTCACATGTACAAATATGCCAAATTTCTTAAAAGCATGCTCGTTAACAAAAAATGATTGGAAGAGTTGTCTATAGTGGTCCTCAACGAAGAATGCTCAGCTATCTTGCAGGACAAACCGAATTTGCCACATAAAGAAAATGATCCAGGGAGTTTCTTTATCCCATGTTTAATTGGCACTTTTCATGTATATAATGCATTAGCTGACCTAGGTGCTGGCATTAATTTATTGCCATATAAAACATTTCAAAAGTTAAGCCTAGGAGAACCACAGCCCATTAGGATAAGCATTCAACTCGCGGATAGATCTATCAAATATCCTAGGGGTATAATAGAAGATGTGTTGGTAAAAGTGGATAAATTCATATTCCCAGCAGATTTTGTTATTCTTGACATGGATGAAGATTCCAAAGTCCTTTTAATCCTAGGTAGACTTTTCCTAACTACAGCAAAAGCATTAATTGATGTTCATAGAGGGAGGTTGACACTTAGGGTTGGGGATGAGGAAGTAGTCATTCAAATCCACAAGAGCATACAACACCCTGTGTCTTCTGATGATTCTTGTTTAAGAGTGGATATTCTCGACGAATCGATTTTTGAGTTGATGCAGGAATCTATTGAGGAGGAGTTGATGGAAGTATCAATGGCGTATTCAGAGGACTTTAATAATGAGGATGGGGTGAAGACTTTGGAAATTGAGAAAAGTAGTTCAAGGAGAATGAAATCATCCATAGAAGATCTGCAGGATTTGGACTTAAAAGACCTGCCCGAGCATTTGGAATATGTGTTCTTGTCTAAAAGAAATAAATTGCTTGTGATCATTGCCAAAAATCTTAATGCCGAACAAAAGACCAAATTGGTAAGTATGTTGGGAAAATATAAGGGAGTTATAGCTTGGAAGATCACTAATATTAAGGGCATTAGTCTATCCTTTTGCACGCACGAGATCTTGATGGAAGAAGGTGTAAAACCCGTAGTGTAACCCCAACATAGGTTGAACCCGCATATATGTGAAGTGGTAAAAGGTGAGGTGATTAAGCTCTTAGATTCAGGCATCATTTACCCTATTTCTGATAGTGTTTGGGTGAGTTCTACTCAAGTGGTACTAAAGAAGGGAGGAATGACAGTGAGTCCTATTGATAAAAATGAGCTAGTCCCTATAAGATTGGTCACGGGTTGGAGGTTTTGCATAGATTATAGAATGCTAAACAAAGCCACTAGGAAAGATCACTTTCCTCTCCCTTTCATTGACCAAATGTTGGAAAGGTTAGTCGGGCATGAGTATTATTGTTTCTTGGATGGATTTTCTGGCTACCAACAAATTCCCATAGCTCCTGAGGACCAAGAAAAAACCACTTTTATGTGTCCATATAGTACTTTTGCATATCGTCGGATGCCGTTTGGTCTTTGCAATGATCCCGGAACATTCCAAAGGTGCAGACAGCTATATTTGAAGGACTCGTAGGGGACATCATGTAGGTATTTATGGATGATTTCTCAGTTTTTGGTGATTCGTTTGATGTGTGTTTATCTAATTTTGAAAAAGTACTCGCAAGATGTGAAGAGATTAACCTCATGCTTAACTGGGAAAAATGCCACTTTATGGTGCAAGAAGGTATTGTGTTAGGACATAAAACTTCAAGAAAATGTATAGAAGTAGATAAGGCCAAAATCGAAGCAATTGAGAAGCTACCCCCTACTTCGGTAAAAGCTATAAGGAGCTTTCTTGGTCATGCAGGTTTCTATAGGAGGTTCATCTTAGACTTCTCAAAAATTTCAAAACCTCTTACCTCTTTACTTGAAAATGATGCTATGTTTAATTTTGATGAGCAATATCTCAACGCTTTTACCATATGTAAAGAGAAGTTGATTAATTCACCCATTTTAATTGCACCTGATTGGTTTTTTCCCTTTGAACTAATGTGTGATGCAAGTGATTTTGAAGTTGGTGTAGTACTGGGACAAAGGCGAAATAAGCACTTCCAACCTACATACTATGCGAGCAAGACTTTAATGGATGCACAGGAAAACTACACCACAATGGAGAAAGAATTGCTTGCCATAGTGTTTGCCTTTGATAAATTCCGTTCTTTTCTTATTCTGTCCAAAGTCATTGTTTATACAAACCATTCAACCCTGAAGTACCTACTAATCAAACATGATTCCAAACCAAGATTGATAAAATGGGTTCTATTATTGCAGGAATTTGATTTGGAGATTAGAGACAAAAAGGGTACGAAAAACTTGGCTGCGGATCACCTGTCAAGATTAGATAATCTGAATTGGGAATCCTTGATAGAAGTGGACATGGATGACGCTTTTTTGGATGAGCAACTCTTGCTCATAGAAGGTGAGATGCAAACCACTCCTTGGTTCGCCGATTTTGCTAATTACTTGGTTGCAGGAATTGTTCCAAAAGCTCTTACAATGTAACAAAAGAAGAAATTCCTCTCCGAAGTACGGCATTACTTTTGGGAAGACTCATATTTGTTTAAGTGTTGTGCTGACCAAATCATTCGTAGATGTGTGGACTCTAATGAAGGTGAAGATATTCTAAGACAGTGTCATGAAGGACTTGCTGGAGGCCACTACTAAGCCAACAACACTGCACAAAAGGTGCTGGAGTCTGGATTTTATTGGCCCACATTATTCAAAGATGTCCACGGGTTTGTTCAAAGTTGTGATATGTGCCAACGTATAGGTAACATTTCTAAGTCGAGTGAGATGCCGTTACAAATTTTTCAACCTTGCGAAGTATTTGATCGTTAGGGAATAGACTTTATAGGCCCGTTTCCTAGTTTTATGGGAAATAAGTATATTTTGGTAGCAGTAGACTACGTTTCTAAGTGGGTGGAAGCCCAAGCTTTACTAACTAATGATGTAAGAGTCGTGGTAAAATTTTCGAAAAAACTTTTTACTCGTTTTGGGGGTGCTTAAGGTGCTCATTAGTGATTGGGGAACTCATTTTTGCAATGTACAAATGGAAAAGGTTCTTAAACATCTAGGTGTAAACTATAGACTTGCTACCTCGTATCATCCCTAAACAAGTGGACAAGCTGGAGTGGTTAATAGGGAACTTAAACGAATTTTGGAAAAAACTGTTAACCATACTAAGAAGGATTGGAGTCTAAAATTGGATGACACTCTTTGGGCATATCGGATAGTTTTTAAGACCCCAATCAGCATGACTCCCTTTCGGTTAGTTTATGGCAAATCATGTCATCTACCTGTTGAGATTGAACATAAGACTTATTGGGCAATAAAGCTGGTTAATCTTGATTTTAAGACAGCAGAGAAGTCCAGGTTACTCCAACTCACAGCCTTGGAGGAGTTGCACAATGATGCTTATGATACCTCAATGCAGTAAAAAAAGAAAGTCAAACAATGGCACGATAAGCATACTACTCGCCACCACGAATTTGAGAAAGGGGATTGAGTGTTGTTATTCAATTTTTGATTACGTCTCTTTCCCGGTAAATTGAAATCACGATGGTTCAGACCATACACGGTAAGTCAAATATTTCCCTTTGGAACTCTCGAAATCACTTACCACACGGGGTGTACTTTCAAAGTTGATGGCAATCCAGTGAAACGCTATGTCGGTGATGCTCTTCGCCACACGGATCACGTGGCAATGATATTGGAAACTGCGATATAAAATTTCTGGGGTTATCTTGTTTTCTTTTCGTTCTTTTACTATTTTCTTTCTTTTTTTTTTCATTTATTTTTTTCTTTTTTAGTTTTTATGCTTTGGTGTGCTCTTTTGTATTTTTCTTTTTTAGGTACGTTGCCTTGTTCTTCAGGATTTCAGCTCTTGTACAGCACATTGCACCATCTATGGAAGTATTAACTTTCTTATCTCTTCTCCTTTATATTTTTGGTCCCACGGCATTGTTTAATTCTTGTTCTTTTTATTTGGCTATTGAGGACAATGTCCAGTTTAAGTATGAGGGAGTGATTCGATTGAAAATTCTTCTATGCATATACTATATCCTTTTTGTGAGCAAAATTCTCATCCTTTTTTTGAGCAAAATTTTCAACATTTTCTAATTTTTTTTGAGATTTCAAGCTATATTTCTAATGCATGTTTTTATGATGGATTATAGAGTATATGTTCTAGATCATTTATGGCTTATGTATGATTGTTTGCACGCACTTGGACGAAGTAGTTCTTGATCAAATGCTTTACATTGTTCTTAAACCTGTTTTTCTACTAAAATTCATGGAGCATTCTAGAACTTACTTGAATACTTCTTGAGGCAAAATAAGAAAGACATTCATGATTTAACTTAGGAATGATGGTAATAGGCATTTTTTAGATAGTTTGAGCTTTTCAAGCCTACCTATTTTTATATTATCCATAGTGCTTATTTTGAGACTAAATTGTTGATTTCTTTCTTTAAAACCCGTCACAATACTTTGTCAATTACTTGTTTGTGAGAGTTTGAATAAATTTTTAGATCTTTATGCTCTTGATGGATGAAAGTACATGAAGAAGAATATTAAGGGGGAGTATGTGGAGAAAGATCATGACTCGTTACTTTCAGTCATGTATCAATACTGAGTTGAGCTAAAAAGAGAAAAGAAAGAGAAGAAAGAAAAAAGAGAGATTGAAAACAAGAAAAGGAAACAAAAAGCTGCTAGAAAAGATGAAAAGAAAGAAACCGAGAAAGAAAAGAATAGCAGTAATGAAAGACAAAAAAAGAGTGAAAAGAAAGAAAAGAGAAAGAAAAAATTTTTGAAAGAAAAAGAAAAGAAAGATCACAAGAGGAATGGTGATTAAGTTGTAAAAGTTGAGTTCATATCAAGTCCTTAACACCATTGCTGAAAATTTGAGTGATCTTGTGAAAAAAAATAGAGAAGAGTTGATGAAAAGAGACAAGAAAAAGAGAAAATGCAGGATTTGTTTGAGTTGAACTGTAATTGCTAAATAAGGTTATGGGTATTAATTTATTTTGGAATAGGAGAGCGAGAAGAGTTGGAAATTATTGATACATTTTGTTTATCATTTTCTTGCGAACTCTCAACTTCTTTGACATTTGAATCTTCTATATCCTTCGATTAATAAACTACATTACAAGCCTTTAACATTACATTACAAGCTTAAAAGTCTTACTTAATTTAAGTAGAATTACAATAAGTCTCAGATTAGCGGAGAGAGTGTATGAAAAGTATGTTTATGGAATGCATAATCTTTTTGAACTAAATTCTTTCAAATGGTTTGAGAATATTGTTAAGTAATGGGATGATTCTACTAAGTCATTATTCATTTACACAAGTCTTGCATTTGTTGTGAAAGATGTAGTAGCATGTGTTTTATATTCTTGAATGAAGAAAACATTGAAGATATTGTTTTGAAATTAATTGAGTGATTGTTAAACCTTATATTTTCCTATTTGTCTTTAATACTTTGCTTGAGGACAAGCATAGAGCTAAGTGCGGGGGAATGTCATAGGGGCTAAATTAATCATATTTTTCCTAGTTATTTGAGGCTCTTGTGTGATACATTCTATTTAATAACTAGTCATATTTCGTCATATTTGAGATTTTACCCTTGAAAAGGTATTTTGTTCATTAATTCAGATTTTAAGGGTAAAACGAAGCAAAAACGTCCCAAAATAGAACCAAGGCAGCGCCGACCAGGGCAGAGGAACTGGCGCCGGCCATGTACTATGACATGAACTTCGAGACAACAAAAAATTAGTGAAATAAGACCGGAACAGAATGGAACCGGTGCCTGTTCTAGTAGCCAAGGTGGCACCGGCTGCACTCTAGATAACATTGCATGGAAATCAAGAAAAAATCGACGAATAACTAGAGAAACAGAACACAACCGACTACGGCTCCAGTAGCCAAGGCGACACCGACTGTGCCCTGAGGAAAAGATGATATCTTGATTTTTGAACGCGGTTTTTGATAATCTGTGGAGTTTTAGTACTTTCCTACTTCTACTCGGCCAAAAACACTACACCAACGAGTTTAGGCACTTCCTAAACTTATAAATAGATAGAAAACACAAGAGAAAAGGAGAGAATTCATTGATCATCATAGAAAATCACTCAAATTAAAGGAGGAATTCTTCAATTCAAGGAGGGTTGTACAAGAAGATCTTCAAAGGAAGAAGAATGAGGTTTGTCTATGAGTGCTTTCTTTTACTTAGGTTTCTTTTTTTAGAACAATGGTTTATTAATTGTTTTATTATAATTTGACATTATTTTAGGTATTCATGATTTTTAGAGTTATTTGATCTTTTGATTAATTGATTGTTATTCTTTGTATTTAATTATTTGTGATAATTACGAGATTAATTGGTTGTTTCTTTCCATTAACTTGCTTGGAAAATGGGTTGATGGTGGTTCCAATTTATTGATTTCATATGTGTTATCTCTTAATTTGCTTGGAAAAGGGGTTAATTACTAAGAATTGGTAATTAAAGGTTAATTGATGTCTGTAAGGAATGGATTCATTGGTTAATTTCATGTTTTAAGTTTGCCAAGAATGAAAATTTAATCAAAAGATTATGTTTAATGCATCTTTTGGGTAGGACTGGTTAAGACAGGAATGTGATGCTAAGTTATCTAGAAGATAGGGATTTATGGATTGGAAACGAAGTGAGTCTATATTAAGCCTTCATGATGTCAAGAGAATGATTAGTTATGATAATGGTTAGGTACTTTAAGGTCATGTTTGCCAAAATAATGATTTAAGTTACATACTTCTCTATCCTTGACATGTATATATTTTTATTTTTAATTTAATTTAATTTATTATTTCTTTTTCACTTTATAGAGTCGGTTAAACAATGAAAGAAGGGTGATTAATGTCTACTTGTTCCTTGAGGATCGACACTCGTTTAAACCCTATGCTCTGTTAATGATGAGTACGCTTGCTCATATGTGTAATTTAGGGTTAACGTTTTAATTTAAACTTGATTAGGAATGTGCTTATTTTTATTTGATTTTTATACCCAAATAAAATACGCATCATACTTATCTGGGAGCTCTATTCTGTGAGAATTCTTTAAAGGCTGTGGCATTTCAAGGTCTGGTGAAAAGACTCTAACAAAAGATCAGTGGTTGGAATTAACACTTTATCACAAACTGGTCAGTCTGTGTTAATTAAGAATGTTGCTCAAGCATTTCCCATCCATGTTATGCAATGTTTTCTTCTCCCAACTTCCATCTGTAAGAAATTGGATGCTATAATGCGGGACTTTTGGTAGGGTTATAAAGAGGACTCAGGCCGGCACTTATACCTCAAAGCTTGGGATACCATTTGTGCCCCTAAAAACAATGGTGGTTTGGGATTTCGGAAAACATTGGATAGTAATTTGGCTTTGCTCTCGAAACTTTCTTGGCAACTATACATTGAACCTCATCATCCTTGGATCAATCTAATCCGATCTAAATACCTTCACGGGAGACGATTGCTGGATATGGAACAATGTCCTAGTGAGTCCTCCTGGATTTGGAAAGGTATCTGGAAAAGTAAAGAGGTATTGGAGGCAGGAATATGTTATCGTATTGGTCAAGATTTATTGGTAAATATTTGGGAAGATCCATGGATCCCATGCCTTCCTACTCATCGTCTTTGATGCGTATTTATTTGGGTATAAAAAATCATATAAAAATAAGCATATTCCCAATCAAGTTTAAATTAAAACGTTAACCCCAAATTACACATATGAGCAAGCATACTCATTATTAACATAGCATAGGGTTCAAACGAGTGTCGATCCTCAAGGAAGAAGTATACATTAATCACACTTCTTTCATTATTTAACCGACTCTATAAAGTGAAAAGCAAAATAAAATAAAAGAAAATAAAAATAAAAATATATACATGTCAAGGATAGGGAAGTATGTAACTCAAGCCATTGTTTAGACAAACATGATCTTAAAGTACCCAATCTTTATCACAACCAATTATTCTCTTGGTATTATGAAGGATTAAAGTAGACTCACTTCTTTTCCAATCCATAAATCCCTATCTTCTAGATAACTTAGCATCACATTCCTGTCTCAACCAGTCTTACCCAAAAGATGTATTAAACACAATCCTTTGATTAAATTTTCATTCCTGGAAAACTTAAAACATGAAATTAACCAATGAATCCATTCTTGGCAGACATCAATTAACCTTTAATTACCTTGTTATTAGCAATTAACCCATTTTCCAAGCGAGTTAAAAGATAACACATATGAAACTAATCAAATTGAAACCTCTATTAACCCCCTTTTCCAAGCAAGTTAATGGAAAGAAATAACCAAATAATCTCGTAATAGGCATAAGTAATTAAATACCAAGAAGAACAATCAATTAATTAAAAGATCAAATAACTCTAAAAATCATGAATATCTAAAACAATGTCAAATTACAATAAAATAATTAATATATCATTGTTCAAGAAAAAGAAAACAAAGTAAAAAAAAGCACTCATAGACAAGCCTCCTTCTTTTTCCTTTGAGGACCTTCTTGCACAACCCTCCTTGAATTTAAGAATTCCTCATTTGATTTGAGTGATTTTCTGTGATAATCAATGAATTCTCCCTCTTTTCCTTTGTGTTTTCCATCTAGTTATAGGTTCAAGAAGTGCCTAAACTCGTTTGTGCAGTGTTCTTGGCCGAGTAGAAGTAGGGAGATACTAAAACTCCACAGATTATCAAAAACCGCGTAGAAAAATCAAAGCACCGCCTTAACTTCAGAGCACAGTCGGCGCCGCCTTGGCTACTGGAGCCGGTGCCAGTTGTGATCTGGTTCTCTACTCGTTTGTTGATTTTTTTTCGAATTCAACACCATGTAGTCTAGAATGCAGCCGGCGCCGCCTTGGCTCTTAGAGCTGGCATTGGTTCCACTCTGTTTTGATAATTTTTTATTGCCTCGAAGTGTGTGTCAATAATGCATGGCCGGCGCCGCCTCTCCTCTGTTTTGCGACGTTTTTGCTTCGTTTTATCCCAAAAATCTGTAATAATGAATAAAATACCTTTCCAAGGGTATAATCTCAAATATAAAGGAATATGACTAGTTATTGAGCAGAATGTATCACAAAAGAACCTCAAATAACTAGAAAAAGTATGACTAATTTAGCTCCTATCATATTCCTCCACACTTAGCTCTTTGCTTATCCTCAAGCAAAGTATCAAAGATAAGTAGGAAAATATAAGGTTTCATTAATCACTCAATTAATTTCAAAATAATATCTTCAACGCTTTCTTCATTCAAGAACATAAAACACATGATACTACATCTTTCACAACAAATGCAAGACTTGTGTAAGTGATAAAATGACTTAGTAGAACCATCTCAATACTTAACAAGATTATCAAACTATTGAAAATAATTTAGTTCAAAAAGAATATACATTCCGTAGGCTTACCTTTCATATACTCTCTCCACTAGACATATCATGATTCTACTTAGGTCAAGTAGGACTTTCAAGCTTGTAATGTAAGGCTAAAGGCTTGTAATGTAGCTTAGCAAACGAAGGATATAGGAGAATAAAAAATCAAAAAAGCTAAGAGTTCACAAGAAACGGATAAATAAAATGAATCAATAATTTCCAACTCTTCTTGTTCTCCTATTCCAGAAATTAATCAAACCATAACCTTATTTAGCAATTACCACTCCGTTCAAGCAAATCCTGCATTTTTTTCTTTTTTTTTTTTCTTCTTCTTCTTCTCATCTTTTTACTTTCTTCATCAACTCTTCCCCATTTTTCATAAGATCACTCATATTTTTCAGCAATGGTGTCAAAGATTCGATATGAACTCAACTTTTACAGCTCAATCACCATTCTTCTTGCGATCTTTCTTTTCTTTCTCTCTTAATTTCCTTTTCTTTCACTCCTTTTTTGTTTTTACTGCTGCTGTGCTTTTCTTTCTCACTTTTTTTTCTTTCCATGCTTTCGATCAGCTTTTGGTCTTCTTTCCTTGTTTTCAATTCCTCTTTTCTCTTTCTTTTCTTTTTCTTGCTCAACACAACTATTGATGCATGACTGAAAGTAACGAGTCATGATCTTTCTCCAAGTATACTTCCTCACATGCTTCTACATATACTTTTATCCATTAAGAGCATAAAGATTTGGAAAATTATTCAAACTCTCAGAAACAAGTAATGGACAAAGTATGATAACGGGTTTTAAAGAAAGAAATCAACAATTTAGGTTGAAAATAGGCACTAGGGATAATATAACAATAGGTAGGCTTGAAAAACTCAAACTATCCAAAGAAGGCCTATTACTGTCATCCCTAAGTTAAATCATGACTGTCTTTCTTATTTCGCCTCGAGAGGTATTCAAGTAAATTCTAGAATCCTCCATGAATTTTAGTAGAAAACTAGGTTTAAGAATAATGTAAATCATTTGATCAAGAACTATTTCGTCCAAGTGCGTGCAAAAAGTCATGTATAAGCCATAAATGATCTAGAACATATGTTCTATAATCCATCATAAAGACATGCATGAAATATATAGCTTGAAATCTCAAAGAAAATCAGAAAAAAAAATTTTGAAAATTTTTCTCACAAGAAGGATGAAGTATAAAAGAATGATGCATAGAAGAATTCTCAATCTAACCACTCCCCCACACTTAAATTGGACATTGTCCTCAATGAACAAATAAATAGAACAAGGAAGAAACAATGCCATGGGACCAAAAATAAATGGGAAAAGAGAAGAAAGAAATTACTTCCATGACGGAGTAGTTCCAATTTTCCAATTTTTGTGCTCAAAATAAAATTGATAAAAACTTAGACAAAGTATATCACCAAACCACTCCCCCACACTTAAATTGGACAATATCCTCCTTGGCAAAAAATAAACATAAGAAAGCATCTCCAAAGGGACCAAAAATAATAAAGGGGTAGAAAGTTTAAGTAATACTTTCCAAGTGCAATAATGCTCCAATAGATATCCAAACTTGAGGTAAAGAGAAGGGCTTGTCCAAGAGGGCTTTATTCCTATAAAACAAAACACAAATAAAAGCACAAAGAAAATAATAATAAAATAAAAACAAACCTAAATAAAAGAAAACAAGCTAAAAAAAATAAAAATAAAACAAAAACTTTCCACACGCATCATGCTTCCTCATCAAACCCTTTTGAAAAGAAATTAAAGCTCAAAATAGAAGATAGGCATGATGAATGTAGAATGAAGAATGGAGGATTTTAAAAAATGGAAGGTTCATGAAAAAATATATATTTTTTTTCACTAAAGCCAAACACATAAACCTCTTTCTCTAACATTTCTTTAGATATATAAATATTATTGTTAACATATAAGTACACATGGTTTCTAAAGAATGCATCAAGCTTGAAATCATTAATTAACCCTACAAAAGAATTTAAAATACCCCTTTAAACTTAGTGTTTGAGTTTTTAAAGATGGGATTGAGAAATTCTTACTTTTCAATGCTTCTACAAATACCAAGTTACCTCCTCAAAGGGTTTCTTAGAATGAATGATAAATCTAACTTCTTGAGGTATGTTGAGCTCCATACATAATCATTGGGACCATTGTTCTCCAAGAAGTGAGAAGAGCCTAAGAAATCATGTGATAAAGAAATATTAGAATTATGAGCACATAGAGTAGAATTAAATACCTCTCTTGCCACATCATGCAATTGTCCCTCATAGCCTCTCTTTTTTTCATGGTCACTTATACGGGCAAGTATGAACTCATGAGTCTCCTCAACAATCTTACTAATTGTTTCCTTTGATCACCTAATTGTTGTGAAGCTTCTTTATGCCACTAAACAGATGAATTTGTATTGGCAACAAACGAATTCATTAATGCTTGTAATGACGTCTCACTAAAAACATCAATGTTAGCTTGTAATTTTGCCAATCTATCATCAATACACTAATGTTTTTTTTTTTTTTTTTGAAATGAAATAAAAATGATGAACATACAGTAATGATGAATAATGCAATTTAATTCATGAAGAAAGAAATAAAAATGAAACAAAACGAAACCTACTATATCGCCTTCAGGTCATTAGATCATGTACCAAGGCAAACACCTAGCAAAGATAAGACGAAAGTTAGATAACGGAATTTATAATTCAAACAAAATTAGAAAAACAAATTAGTCAATTAATCAACAGTTAATGTTAGTAAGGTAGATTACATAGATACAAACGTACAAAAGATACACAAGATGGCACATTTTTACATAAAGAACAATTGTACATATCTATATATTTACATATTTGCATATTTACATATTTACATGGTTAAATCAATAAAATCCAAGCTTTCATGCTATTGTTCCCCAGCAATGATGCCAAAAACTTGATGCGTATTTATTTGGGTATAAAAAATCATATAAAAATAAGCATATTCCCAATCAAGTTTAAATTAAAATGTTAACTCCAAATTACACATATGAGCAAGCGTACTCATCATTAACATAGCATAGGGTTCAAACGAGTATCGATCCTTAAGGAATAAGTATACATTAATCACCCTTCTTTCATTGTTTAACCGACTCTATAAAGTGAAAAGCAAAATAAAACAAAAGAAAATAAAAATAAAAATATATATATGTGAAGGATGGAGAAGTATATAACTCAAGCCATTATTTTGACAAACATGATCTTAAAGTACCTAATCTTTATCACAACCAATTATTCTCTTGGCATCATGAAGGATTAAGGTAGACTCACTTCTTTTCCAATCCATGAATCCCTATCTTCTAGATAACTTAGTATCACATTCCTATCTCAACCAGTCTTACCCAAAAGATGCATTAAACACAATCTTTTGATTAAATTTCCATTCCTGGTAAACTTAAAATATGAAATTAACCAATGAATTCGTTTCTGACAGACATCAATTAACTTTTAATTGCCTTATTTTTAGCAATTAATCCCTTTTCCAAGAGAGTTAAAAGACAACACATATGAAACTAATCAAATTGAAACCTCCATTAACCCCTTTTCCAAGCAAGTTAATGGAAAGAAACAACCAAATAATCTCGTACTAGGTACAAGTAATTAAATACCAAGAAGAACAATTAATTAACCAAAAGATCAAATAACTCTAAAAATCATGAATATCTAAAACAATGTCAAATTACAATAAAACAATTAATATATCATTGTTCAAGAAAAAGAAAACAAAGTAAAGGAAAGTGCTCATAGACAAGCCTCATTCTTCTTCCTTTGAAGACCTTCTTGCACAACTCTCCTTGAATTGAAGAATTCCTCTTTTGATTTGAGTGATTTTCTGTGATAATTAATGAATTCTCCCTCTTTTCCTTTGTGTTTTCCATCTATTTATAGGTTTAAGAAGTGCCTAAACTCGTTGGTGTGGTGTTCTTGGCCGAGTAGAAGTAGGAAGATACTAAAACTCCACAGATTACCAAAAACCATATAGAAAAATCGAAGCACTGCCTTAATTTCAGAGTACAGCCGGCGCTGCCTTGGCTACTAGTGCCGACGCTGGTTGTGTTCTGGTTCTCTACTTGTTTGCCGATTGTTTTTCTGAATTCAACACCATGTAGTCTAGAATGCAGCCGGTGTCGCCTTGGTTCTTGGAGCTGGCCCCGGTTCCACTCTGTTTTGACAATTTTTTGTTGCCTCGAAGTGTGTGTCAACAGTGCATGGCAGACGCCGATTTCTCTGTCCTTGCCGGCATCGCCTCTCCTCTATTTTGCGATGTTTTTGCTTCGATTAACCCCAAAAATCTGTAATAATGAACAAAATACCTTTCCAAGGGTACAATCTCAAATACGAAGGAATATGACTAGTTATTGAATAGAATGTATTACAAAAGAGCCTCAAATAACTAGGAAAAGTATGACTAATTTAGACCCTATCAGTCTTCCCTCGATTCTGATAGCTCAACAAAATATGAGTGTTGTTCAAGATCTCATGATTTCTGATCAACATATATGGGACTATGACCTTATTTCTAATATGTTTCCATCATCTATTTCTCTGGAAATCATGAAAATTTATATTCCCTAGATTGGGGAACCCAACTCGCTGGTCTGGGCTCCCTCCAAGTCTGGGAGATTTTCTGTTCAGTCTACTTACAGAATTATTCATCAGCTAAGGCACAATCCTAACACCTCCTTCTCCCATGTCACATCTTTATCATCTACTCCTCTCCCCAGCACAATGTGGAAATATCTATGGTCTTCTGGTCTACATAATCGACACAAGCATTTCTTATAGTGTGTGGTTTCTCATTTACTGCCTATTAAGTGTAGATTGACCCGAGTTATGGATTTGATAGATCAATCCTGTCATATATGTCAGTCTTCTGCAGAAAGTCTGGAGTATCTTTTTCTACTCTGTCCCCTTTTAAACTGTTTATGGTGGTATTCTAAATGGCAATTTCGAGTAGACAATTTTTCAACTTGGAAAGTGGAAGACTGGGTTAAGGAACTACTAAATTCAGAAAATTCTTTCCTTTTCCCAGGTGAGACTAGGAGAGAGTTTCTAAACTATGCCATGGTGTTGATGGAACAAGTGTGGAAATATAGAAATCAATTGCGTTCAGGAGAGGATTCTCAACAGTAGACTGTGATCTCTACTCATATCACTAGGGCAGCTAAGATCTACCGGGATGCTAGTCTTGGTCGACATTAGAGGAGGAAAACCCTATATCTTCCCCGGTCTTGGTAGGCTCCTCCATTCCCTTATATCAAAGTTAATTTTGACATTGCCTTTTAAGATGGGATTGCGATTTCTGCTTGTGTCTTTAGGGATCATTTGGGTCAACTTTTTTGGGTTTGGATTGGGAAAGAATTTGTTGGTGATGCTTTTGCTACTGAAGCTCATGCTGCCCATAATGCTGCATTGATCGCACATGTGGCCGACATTTCTAAAGTCATTTTTGAAGGTGACTCTCTCAATGTCATAAGGGTAATAGCTGGTGTTCACTCAGTAGAGGAATGGCTTGGTAAAGGATTGACAGATGCTATGACGTCTATGCTCAGTAAAAGAAATTTTTGGAAGTATGTTTATGTCCCTAGGTCTGGGAATGTATATACTCATAAAATTGCTAAATGGGCAAAACTTCACAATTATTTTGGTTACATACCCCCATCCCTCATTCCCCCTACCGTTTTTTGTAATCGTGGAGGAACCTTTTTGGTCCCTCAATCAGGTCCTATAGTGTCTAAGGAGACAATTGATTCCTCTTCTACTTCTTCTGAAATATAGTGCTAACTCTTTATTTAGCGAAAAAAAAAAAAAAGAAAAAGTTTGACAAAGAGAACACTATATTGTGTTTTGTTGAAGTCCACGTAGGATCACTTGATGCTTAAGATAAGTGTAATCCTGATGCTTTGATTAAAGTTATAGTAGATTTTTTTATTGGTTTAAGACCCGCAAACGTAAACTTGTTGATAATCGAATTGTGTTGCTAATTTGTTATATTTGTTAAATTTTGTATTTTATAATCTGTCAAACTAACGTCGCTGCATGAAAGTTTAACAAATAGTACTATTCTTTAATGTTTAATGTTGCAATGAATGAAAGTTAGCTTAATATAACTTAAATGTCCTAATACATAATATTGTCTGACTATAATTCATATTTAGTTGGTTTCAAAAATTTCAAATTAAATAACTAAATTATTTAAATAGTAATTTTATATAACAATAATTAATAAAAATTCATCAAAACAAAGATATATTCATATAAACTATTCCACCATTGTTTTTTTTCCCCCGAAATCCCAATCCAAATAATTTATAACATAGTAATATTATTACAAACTAATAAATTTGTATCGTAGCATTAAATATACAAAATTACAAAAATATCCATATTTATTCAATATATTATTTTAAAAGTTAAAGATAAAACAGTTATCGGACTTCTTTTCCAATTCCAACTTGTCGTGGGCCTTTCTCACTTCTTCCTGAAATAGAATTTTTCATGGAATAGACGAAAATGTAAAAATGGACATGTTGAGGGAGACGAAATGGTGCCATGAAGGATCAATCATCACATTCTGTTATTTGGTTTTTCAATGTGTCTGTGGAGCTTTGTAGACACAGACGGAGATGGAAGTCCTATCCCAAAAATTTTTTAAATTTTATTCTTTTAATAAAATTGGTTTTTAATTTTTTTTAAATTTATCTTACGTTGTTCCAAAATTTATTAAAAAAATTATAATATTATTTTTTAACACATCTTTTTATATAATTTGTGCTCCAATCTCAAAATTTTAATTTTATCATTATTTATAGACTTGTAAAGTTCCAAGAGTTATAAATTTTTTTTTGAATTTATATTTTTTCTTCATAAAATATTAATTTCATAATTTAATAGTTAATAGTAATAAAAATAAATCTTAACCGAAGAACAAATTTCTTACTTTTATAAGAATGCTACGTACGTAAGCCAATGGTGTTATGTCAGACCTATGCTGCATATTAGTATTTGTGCTTCTTATTCTAGATTTAAAAAACGAAGAGAAATATATCCTAATAAGTTGAAAATTAGAAAAGGTCTTCCAGCAGGGACTGTTCTTGCCATGGAGGAATGGTCAGACTGTCCGCCGAGAGAGAAGGCAGTAATCAGGTGCAGATGGGCTTATTATTCCAACCACGTGTATAATTTACAAGCATCTACTGGCACTGATACTATACTCGTATCTCTTGCCAGCCTTATATAATGTGAGGCTGGTTTGGTTGGTAAGGCAAAGTTATTTGCATCAAGTCATCTCTTATATTATTTTTATTTTTAAAAACTCATTATTTCTCGTTTAATTTAGTACATTCATTTGATTGGTGGGATGAAATTATCTATGCTGAGTTACATATTTTTGTTTTTATTTTCAAGAATTCATTATTTCTCATTTAATATGGTAAGACACAATTGATTAGTAAGATAGAGTTATTTGTATTAAGTCATTTCTTACATTATTTTTGTTCTAATTGATGATTATCGATCTATCAAAGAAATTGTAAGTAAAGGGGTGGAAATGTAATCTACTTTGCTATGTAACTCCATTGAATAATATCCATTATAAGACTTTCTGATAAACAGTATGATATATACCATCACTAGCACATATACAATTTTTTTGTAAATATTAAGTGGAAATTGTGTGCATAAGTTACAGCACATGCTTTGCCCGGGCTGTTTATACACTAAGAGAATATATATATATATATATATATATATATATATATATATAAAAGGTATATTGGAATTGGGATTTTATTAATTTTAAAAAAATATATAATTATGATTTTAAATTTTATAAAAATATATAGTCACAAAAAATCAATATTGCAATCTATTTGCCTTGAATAATAAAATCATCAATATTTTATAAATAAAATTTATTTATATGATATTTACTTTTTAGTTAAAAAAATATAAAGTTTTTTTTTTTTTTGGGGGGGGGGGGGAAGATCGCACTCCAAATACACCTTAACAAAAGTCAGTTCAATAAAATGCTGTATGCATATCACATGCGTTGGCCTCAAATTGCAAAATTTGACAGAAAGGCAAAATTAATGATTTTAGAAAATGGAGGACAACCTTTAAATCTGACTATGCCATATTCTTGAAATCCAATTCTTACCATCAAAGAGTTGTTGTTCGTGGATTTAGGTGATTTGGTTTGTGCAGATTGCTATTGTTCGTGCATATTAACAAAGTAGTTAAAAAGAGGTTTTTTTTTTTTTTTTGGTGTATTTGTCTTTTATTTTATGTATTGTAATGTTTCTTCTGAGGCGAAGTTTTTTCTCAGGATCTTGCTATTTATATGTGTAATTTATTCTTTTTTTATAAATGAAAATCTTAATTAGTAAAAAAAAAAAAAAAAAGAGTTGTGTAAGTTCAACTGTACAACACTTTTATACTTCAAGAGACCCTCTTATCACCGTCTTTTCTTGCTTTGCGCTGAAGGTTTTTCCTTGATAATTTTTTGGGCAAAATGAACACCAAAGTTTCAAGAGGCATTTCTATGGGCCGGATCTCGTATCTAGTCCCATGTTCACACATCTGCATAGGATCTTCAGAAAGTGTGCTGGCTAGGACTGTTCATGGGTTGAGTTGGTTTGGTTTTTTCTATTTCTTAACCCAACCTAAATAATTCAGTTTGAAAATTTTAAATTTAAACCAAACTATTTAAAATTTTAAATTGTCGATTTGCGTTGATTTGGTTTAGTTTGATCGATTTATATATAATTTATCAAGTAAAGTTTTAACCTCCCATTGAAAATATACTTCTGATTTTATAAATAAGATATGCATATGAGACTTACTAACAAAAAGTAATATGAAAAGCATTAAGCATATAAGTGCATGACCACATAGTAACAAATTAGTCTATTAGCAAAGGTAGCAAAAAATGATGAATATTGGAAATCTCTCGTAGGTATTTGCTTGCACTGCTATTTTGATTAGCCTCGATATGAAAGGCAAATTTCAATTACCAACAATTGGAGTTGTTTCTCCAAATGACTCAGTTGCTTTAGTGCATGAAGAGCTTGAAAATTCTACACTAAATAAATATAGTCAAGTATCGCAATTAAAAAAAATAATTCAAATTAATCTCAATACTTTATTTATTATCTGTAAACCAAATGAAGCTCTTTGTAAAACTCATAAACAGACAAAAAATAACATTAAACAATACTAACAATAATATCATCATCCATCTGATACTAATTCATTTTCAGCTATAAAAATCCCAGACTTAACAATACTATAAAACATTACAAAAACAATCTGACCAACTTGTCAGTTAGTAGAAAAGAAGTTTAAATACAAAGATACAATTATACCATTGGACAGTACCTTCCATGCTCAAACTTCTTTTACCAGATTAAAGAAGCTAAACAAGTGAACTAAATCCCGTGGTGTAACAGTAGATCATTCGTCAAAAGACAAAAAATAAGAAAATGTACGATTTCATTTGTTCTAACTTTCCCACTAAATCAAGAAAAAAATTATCGAGAAAAGGTTGCAATGAAATTGAACTTGCTTTTAGAGAAGCTGCTTTTAAGCCTAACTTTCTAACTTTCCCACTACCCTTTATAGCCTGATTAGCGATTCCCAATTAATTACCACCAAAATCAGAAATGCAATGTTCGATTAAATTACCAATATAGGCATTAAGAAATTCACCATGATGACCACACCACCTTCTGCCTTTTGGCCTAAAGTCAGACCCAGTGGCTTGTCAACTTCAACCTCAATGTTCTTTAAACCAGCTATTCTTTCTATGATCTTAAAGCCTCTTCTTACTTTACTAACATTGTTGATACTCTTCGTCAAGAAAATTTTTGAGACGCTCCTTTTGGCATCTTGAATTGATAACCCTTGAAAACTCGAATTTTGTATGTAGAGTACAAAAAATACAAGTCAAACACATTTCTTGGACAAAAATAATGACTCATACAATTACACATTTATCCTATATATACTAGGAATAGGAAGTAAGGACTGATGAGTTTTGGACATGGACTTGAATTAGTTTTGATGGAGAGTTTCTCTGCATAGGTAGTACCGTAGTAGAAAAAGAAGATGGAGGACTTGGAGATCTCAGATCAGTGGCGCAGCAGTAGAACAATAGAAACGACCGAACGAGAGAAAGAGAGAGGCTTATGACCTTGAAGTGAGTTTGTCTAAAAGGGTATTTAGATTTTAGGGTTTGTCTGATTTCATTTTTTTGTTTTTAATTTTTTAATGTTTTAATATATTTTAAAATTAAAATAAATTTAATTAATATATATTGGTTCGGGTTGGGTTGGGTTATATAATTTAAAAAACCCGAACCGAATTATTGGTTCATAATTTTCTTAACCCAACCCAAACCAAACCAACCCAAAAAATCAAAATTTGGTTGGGTCGGGTTAAGTCGGTTGATCGGGTTAGTTTGGGTTTGGCCATTAAAAGATTGCTTTGAGAATTTGAGGCTATATTGTAGCCAAAAGCAAAATCTAAATAAGTCAGCTATGAGTTTAGGTCGGAACAACTTTGTACTTTGTTAGGGGCGAGAATGGATTGAGACAATCAGATGCACGGAGAAGGAAAATATGTGGGACTACCTTATCAGATTAGATTTGGAGGATATACCATATTAGATTGGTTTCTTTTTCTCAGGGAGAGGAGTAGCAAGAGTAGAATGAGGCCCTCTACCAAAGAACTTTTGCAGCAACCGAATTAGGGGCAGGTGGCTTCCTCCTTTGAAGTTTCATAAATTTCGGGTTCTTTTTTTTTTTTTTTAAATAAAATTGAGGTTTTCCTAAAACAAAAATTTGTATAAATTTATTTGTCAGCTTTTAAAATTTTTAAAAACTTATAACATTTTCTAAAATCCTTTTCTTTCTTATAATTTTAACCCTATGATCTAATTCTGCTTTGAACTATTAGCATAGTCATGGAAGGATTGTTAGGAATGCATAGACCTTGATTTTACATTTTCTACATCATCATGATTTTTCTAATAGAAATGAGGATATGTAGGAGGTAAGGAAATGGAAGCTAATGGATTAGGGAATTGTTAAAATCAATGTTAAGAAGTGTCAAAATAGATATTTATTTGAAATTAGATAGATGAAGTGTTTGTCCTTCTATTAGAAATAGGATCGATATGTTTGTATATTAATTAGGTTAAAATTTATAAATTCATGAATTTATATAATGTCTTCAAAAATATAACACGAAAAGCTTTTAACCTTTTGATAATACTTCAAACTCCCAAATCTTCTTCGATGTAATCTACTAGGAGTAGAAAATTATCTAGCATATTTTTCTCTCTTTATAAGCCTTCTTCAGTGTAATTTCTTAAGATTAGAAAATTATCTGTCGTATTTTTATCTTTTTATTAATTGTGGATTCACAAAAACTAAGAGAACGTGCAAATATTATAAACCAATAAATACAACTAGCTATAATCAATTGTTTCTACCTATTTTACTTTGTCTCAAAATATGATAAATATTTATAGAGTGTCAAAATCGGATAACTATAATTGTGTACAACTATTTTCACCTATTATACTTTATCACAAATGCGACATTGGGTTTTCCACAACCTATCATGATAAATTATAAATATTTATAATTATCTTTATCCTATAATTAAGAGCCAACAAATAGATTTAATTGGACATAATTAGATTACGTTTCAATAAATAAATTTTTTTAATCTAAAATAATTTATTAATTACATTCTATTTTACTAAAAGAATGTAACTGTATCTTAGACTAATTGAAATTATTGGAGTTAATAATTACTTCATATGATTTATTGATCTTATATATTAACCCTGTTGTTGGTTTTCTTGTTGGAAATATTATCAACAAATCCACAAACAATCAAGTTTTAAATTAAAATGGCAAACATTAAAACCATACAATTGGGCAAGTATTTCCATCGCATAGTATAGAGAATAGCAAGTATCAAATCTATAAGAATTTAGCAATTATTGTTCCTTTACTCAAATCTCATTGTTTAGCCCACAAAATAAAGAAACAAAATCAATAAACAACTCTAATAAACTCATGTACTAGAGAGTATATGAAGTTTATAGAAGAAAAGTCACAAGGGTCCTCAAGATATAAGAATAAGGAGAAAGGCCATGTAAAGAAGAACACCTCCAAACCTATGTCCAGTAAGGAAAATACCTTTCAACCTATTAATTCCCAATTCAAGCACCGGAGGGATTTCAAACACGAATCTCACTCTCTGTCGAGTAATGAAATTCCTATCCCTAGCAAACCAATAGGTATCTCTACATCACCAATTTAATCTAGAAAGCATTAAGAGAAATAAATCCTAAGAAAATCTAGAAGTCACAATATCCTTATCTCTAGCCAGTATCATAAACCCTTTGATTACCAAGTTCTAATCCCCCAATCTCTCTCGAGTAAAATGAAGGAAAATAACAATTGAATTAATAAATTGGTTTTTTAACTCCTAACCCCATCTCTCAAATTCATTAGAAGCAAACCAATCAATTAACAAAATCAATCAATTCACAACAATCAATCCAACTCAATAAAGCCCAAGTAATCAAATACAAGGAATGAAAATTCAATAGATCTAGAATAAAGTCAATCTAAGAGCACAAACTTAGGTTTCATCCCTCAAATACAACTAAAATATATACATTCAAGATTGACAAAAATAGATTACAACAAAGAGAAAAGAGAGCACTCATAAACAAGTTAGCTTCCTTCTTCTTCCTTAAGATCCTCTTGAGTAACTCCCAACTTCTTCTCCTTTAATTCCTCTTGATCCTTTTTCTCTTGGCGTTTCTTGAGCTCTATAGGAGTTCTCTGGTGTTTTTAGCTGCCAAAGATAGATTCTTAGGGTTAGAAGCCGAGTATTTATAGATTCCCATTGAAAAACCCAAAAATCACTGAATAGAGGGTCTTCTGTGATGTTGCACGGTGCCTTGGGAGATGAATTGAATAGCACCGTGCATGCTCTAATGAACTATACCCAAATTGAAACGATGTTGTGGGTCTTGAATTCTTTATGCATTGGGAACATAGACGGTGCCATGGAAGATGAGATGAACGGCATCAGCCCCAAATATTATGGCATTTTCTGAATCTTGATGGTGTATGGGAGCATGTAAAATGATACGCATGGAACTAGGGCTCTTTAGTTTAGTTCTTTCCAGTCTTTCTTTCTTGAATTCTCTTCTAACTTCAACTCTTTTCAATCTACATTAAACAAGAGGAAAATGGGGCATACATAGTAATCCATAAAGGATTTCTTGACAATTTAAGGTACAAATAATGTATAAAATATGCATATAATGAGCACTCTTCAAACCCCATCATTCAATGGTAATATTTCTCATCTTCATTTTGGTAGTAGTATGTGATCACGTCATATATATAGATATAATTCCATAGTCACTATCGAATTACTACACCTAGATTTAATTGTCGCTTAGAAGAATTCAAGAGGATATGGTCTTGCCCATTTAAGATGATGGATTCTATTTTGTAGAATAAATATTCCATATTTATTTCACTTTAATTATTAAGATATTAAGATATTGATTATTAAATTAATCTTACTCTTTGGTATCTCAAGGAATTTTAAGTTAGTAAATATAGATTATTATTCACTCAAGATTAAGGTACCATATACAAAAATTTTATAATGTTTAATTTGTGTAGTCCATTCCACAAATTATACATTGACGGTTTCATCCAATATATCAAAATATATTCTTAATATTATCACCTAAGTCAAAGACAGACTTAATAAAATCAAGACAATCTTATAAAAATAAATTGCCTAAATTTTTTTTTAAATCATGAATAAGTTATATATTATAACTCAAGGGTTTCTATGTTTAATGAATAAATACTTAATTTATAATATCTAGATAATTTATAGGCAAATTAGGCTACTATGTACACATGCGCACACACACACACACACACACACACACACACACATGTATGTATGTATAAGGAATATATTGGTGTGTGTTATACGTGTGATATAAGAAAATACAATACTCAACACAAGCTTTAAATAATAAAATATTAAAATCACACACACACACACACACACCCACACACCCACACACCCACCCACACCCACACCCCACATGCATTAGACAAGTGCACCTATCTTGTAGTATAGAATATTAATGGCAAGTATCGAATCCCTTAGGAAAGTTAACAAGTACCCCTAATAACCACTTTCATCTCGTTGTTTAGCTACCTAAATAAAGAGACAAAGGAAATAAAACTACTACAATAAACTACCACCATAGAGAATATATCAAATCCACACAAGATAAGTTGCAAGGATCATCAAGGAATAAAAAAAGAAGAGTAAATTCATGTAAAAGAAGAAATTTTCCCAATGTTAAGTAAAGAATACCCTTAAGTCAATTGATTCCCAATCCAAACACCGGTATGAGTTTTCAATTGTGAATTTCACTCTTTCTTGAGTTATAAAATTTCAATTCCCAAGTCTAATTAATGAATATTTCTATCTCACTAATTCAACGAAAGAATGCATTAATTTCACTCAATTAGCAATGGTATCCAAAAGCAATAAAATCCATATATCTAAGAAATTTTATCAACCATTTGATTATAAAGTTTTAATTATCAATCTCATCTCTCGAGTCAATTAATGATAACAACTATTGAATTGATCAAATTGATGTTCAATCTCTTAACCCTATCTCTCAAAATTATTAAAAGAGAACTAATTCATTGAAGTAATCAACCAATCCCAACTAATCAATTCAACACAAAAAAATCCAAGTAATCAAACACTATAGATTAGAATCCAATAGATCAAAATAGCAATTCAATCCAAGGACATAAATTACCCTCAATTACAATTAAAATCATATTAAAATCAACATAGTTAATGTAGATTTTTAAGAAAATGAAGAAAATCACTCATAGAAAAGTAAACTTTCTTTTTCTTCAATGAATCTATGGAATAACCCACTTCTTCTCCTCCAAGAATCACCTTGATACTTTCTCTCTTGGTGTTTTTTGTGTTCTCTAAGTTATTGGCCACCCAAAAGACTTCTAGAACTCCTATTTAGGGTTTAAAATCGGGTATTTATAATTTCGTATGGGCCAAGTTATCAAATTATGCTAAATAGGGATTTTTTTTTTTTTTTTTGCGATATTGAGTGGCCTTACTTAAGTCCCTTAAGTGGCACCACCTCTCTCTATTTTTTTTTTTCACCAAGCAAATGGGTGGCGCCACCTATGTGATACACCACCTAAAGTACACCTAGAAGTAGGGTATGTGTGTCCTAAATGGCATGAACATGTTTGTATGTGGACATATTTGGCATGGTATGGATGAATTATGTGAGCTTGTTATGCGGAATAAATGTTGTGGGTATGATGATGGATTTAAGTGGAGAATGGTGTTAACAAAATAATTTAAGAAACTAATTATTAGATGATAAATAATTGATATTTATGTCCTTGTCATACTTGAGCAATTTCTTTTATTTATATCCATTAGACATTCATTATATGGTTGTTTTACTTAATTTCTTATGTATTATATTTTAGGAAGTAATTAAATATAAGATTAGCAAGAATCTCCTTTTTATTTTATTTTGCTTGGAGAGATTTGGATTTCTTCAATTAATATTTGGTTGGGCTAGGATAATTATTTAGAGGGGACTGCTAGGCTTCTAGAAGCCCTATTAGCCGCCATATTGGGAAGAAAAACAAGAAAACTTAATTCTTATGTAATTGGAAAATTATCCTAAAAAGAATACTAATTTTTTCCCCCCAATTATATAATGCTTAGGAAAAATTAGAGAATATTCCTTCTTATTCTCCCTCATGTGTGCCGCCACCTAGGGCCTTAACTCCTTAGGATTTTAGTTAATTAATTTATTGGAGTTTTAATTAGATAAATCATTTAAAAAAAATATCAAAATAGAAACATTGTAGCTCTATGTATGTAGAAGTTCCCTGTAAAATTTCATAATTTTTTGATGAGGGGTTAATGAGTTACGAATTTTTCTTAAAGTCTAGATGAGTCTGGACTGAAAAGTACAGTGGCAAAATTAAATATTTTGAGCATAATTGGGGCTTAATTTGCATGCAAGACCACTTGAACTCTGTTATCTATATAAATATAAATATATATATATATATATATATATATATATATATATATATATAAAGGTGTATCTCTGTAAAATTTGAGGTTAATTCGAGGAGTATTCATAAGTAATATGTTTTTGGAAAAATTGAGATACCTTGCTTGAAATTCTGTTTAACCTAAGAAAAGTTGAGGAAACTTTCTATTACTAACTTATATGTGTTTCTTATGTGTAACAATGGTGTAAGAAGGCATTAGGATGTAATAAAGGATTTAATGTAGGAGACACTAATAGTGCCACTATTTTATTAACTCCCATTAATATTGTTATTAGTATTAAAACTAATATTGTTAGTATCTTCATTATTATTATTGCTAATATTAATACTGTTAATATTATTACTACCATTAATATTAATATTAATATTAATATTCTTATTACTATTTTTAATAGTATTATCTGCATTTATCACCTAATTAATTACCTAGCCATTCAATAATATATTACCTTAGTCACTTATTTTTCTATAGCTATAAACAAATAATATTTTAATTAACTAAGTAAATAATTAAATGAATATCTGTTTATTTAAATTCTTTAGTCACTTAATATTTTTGCATTAGATAGCTTAAATACTTTCTTGAGCAACTTCTATTTTAAATAACTAATCAATCCTTTATGCAATATTTTTGTAAATAATTCCATAGAATGACACTTGAGATTGAAGTAGAAAATGAGGCAAAAAGTTAACTGGATTGTTTGTTGTATGCAATTGATTTCTTAAAATACTAGGACTAGATTGTAACTGGATTACTTTATGACTTTTAAACGTGGAAGGTTATCAAGAGCAAGGATTCAATCCTTTCGAATAAAAAATTAATTTGCTCTTCTGAGGTAAGCTCTTGCATAAAACCATTTGTAAAACATAGAAATTGCAAGTTGTCAAATATTTTGTCGTATTAATGGAAACATGGTTTAATGGGATAAAAAGTTCATCATGGCTAGCTTTCCTACTTTTTCCCAATTCACGCACTGTTTCTTAAACAAAAAGGGGTTTCGAAACACTTCACTTGATTTTTGCACCAAATGGATTTATAAAGGCTGACCAAGCCATACTTGATACTTTCTTATTGGCTACTACTTGATACTAATGTGTTTCCTTGTGGCAAGATCGTTGAATACTCCATAAGGGTAGGCTACTATCACTAGTCTAAGATGGTGAGCTAGTTTTTTGATAAGTGGCCAACTCTGGGAGATAAACTCGTGCTTGATTAGGCGACAGTGTTACAAACTAATTCCAAATGGAACGGTATTTATATTCCGGTGTGGACAACTGAAGTTAGCAGGGGAATAGGAGATGGAGGAGCCTCCCTACCTGATGGGCCGATCGCTTGCCGTACTGTAGTGCAGTAGTATTACAGTACAATTAGTAGGGGTTATAATGTAGGGTTTCATAACTCGGACTTGATGTAAGGTTTCATAGTCCACATTTTTTGTTGAGTGGTTGATTTACTTGAGATAAAGTTAATTATTGAAATTGCAAATTGAAAATGCCACTCCTGTGTTTAAAACGGTTGTTTAAGAATGCAATTGCGCTTTTGCTATTTCAAAATGCATCTCATGAAATGGTTTTAAATGAGAACTTCCACCCATACAGGACTTACTGGGAAATTTATTTCTCACTCCTTTTATGCATATTTTCAGGTTGTGAGAACTATTGACACGATTTGGGCTAGAGTCCAAGATTTTGGAACTTTACAATTATTATTTTTTATTCAGAGACAGTTACTCTGTTATTCTATATTTTGAGACGCTATATGCTTTTTATTAGGATTGTAAAATGTTTAAGTTTTTATTTGAGGTATTTCTTTGGATAAGTCTTTTATTACCTCATTATAAAAACCTTTTGTTCTTTGAACGGGGCGGCATCCCTACCCTTTTTGGGTACATAGGTAGTAGGGTGTTACAACCTAGCTCATAATGGGCGGTGTCACCTAGCTCACAATGAGTTGTGCTGCCTAGCTTCAGTTTTCCAGCCGGTTGAATTTTCCTAATTAAGTGGTGCCACCTATCTCAGCTTGAGTAGCACCGTCAACTCTCAGTACTTTGGCTCTCTAATTTTTATATGGCTTGAGTGGCACTGCCTAGCTCAACTTGACTGGTGCCACTTGGCCTTTGTTCAACTCCTTTTTGTACTCTTTTCACCTTATATGTTCAATTTTTGATCAATGAACAAATTTGCATAAAATAAGGTAAAAAGATGGGGATAAGTAGTTATCTAAACAATATTTCATCACAATTATAACATCAATGATACAGAAAATATACACATTTTAAACACCTGTTACTCCCCCATATTTAAACTTCTTCTTGTCCTCAAACAAACCACAATTATCCAAAACAAGGAAACAACTAAGTAAGTAACCAAGTCACATAATATGTAGGCAAATAAAATAAAAGTATTACTCTTCTTTCAATTTCGGAATTTAACTTAACATCTATTTAATCAAGATGATCTCATGTATTAGGATAGATATCACTAAAGCCATCGAAGTTGAATTAAAAAAGTTTATATTTATTCAATGTGATTTACCTCATTCCTTAAGTTAAGAATGCAAACAATATAACTTATAAAACTTAGGAATAATAAATCAACTCAAGTTCTACAACTTCCAAACTACTACAATTTGATTAGTAAATAAGATATTGCTCTTAGAATAATACAATTAGTTTTGGACACTTACATTTTTTTTTTAATTTCTCCCTCACTCTTTGTTTTTACTTTTTTTTTTTCCAAACGAAATGCAATTGAAATTTTGAATTGGAGTTTTCATTCCTTTTCTCTCACTTTTTCTATTATTTTTTTTCAAGGAAATGCAACTTGAGTTTGAATTGAATGGAGCATTTGCATTCCTTCTTTTCTTTTTCACTTATTTATTTTTCAATCCCCATTTATTGAAACTCAAAGTAAGGTTTAGTTTAGAAAATCGTAGAACAAGAATCAATCATTATTCCTTATTTATACTTTATCGCATAATCCACATCAATCCTTAAGAAACAAAATGTTATAGCATTACTATAATATAAACAAGGTTAATTTGCTATTACACCAAATATATAAATTTACATATAACTAAACTCAATCAAGATCTAATTCTGCCCTAAACTATTAATTTGCATGGTCATGGAAGGATTATTAGGAATGCATAAACCTTGATTTAACATTTTCTTCAAGGCACATCATCATGAATTTTCTAATAGAAATAAGGATATGCAGGAGGTAAGGAAATGGAAACAACCATATTTGGGAATTGTTAAAATCAATGTCTAGAAGTGTCAAAATATATATTTAGTCAAATTTAGATAGATAAACCATCTATTAGTCTATTAGAAATAGGATCGATATGTTTATACATTAATTATGTTAAAATCTATAAATTCATGAACCTATGTAGATATCCTTTTCAATAATATAACATGAGAAGCTTTTGACCTTTTGATAATACTCCAAATCCCCAAGTTTTCTTTGGTGTAATCTCTTGGGACTAAAAAATTACTTGTCATATGTTTTTTTTTTATTAAGGGTACGCTCACAAAAAAAAACTAAGAGACTGTACGAGTATTATAAACCAATAAGTATAGTTAGCTATAATAAACTATCTCCACTTATTTTACTTTATCTCAAAATATGAATATTGACAGATTATCAAAACTATATAACTATAACTATGTATGACTATTCTCACCTATCATATTCCATCACAAATATAACTTTTGATTTCTTGCAACCTATTATGATACATTATAAAATTTATCTTTATCCTATAATTTGGAGCCATCGAAGTGATTTGATTGGACACATTAGACTACGTTTCAATAAATTATTAATTACGTTCTATTTTACTAAAAGAATGTAACTGTACTCTTAGACTAATTGAAGTTATTGAAGTCGATAGTTATATCCTAAGATTTATTGATCTTATATATTAACTTCACTGATCAATTATAATATTTTGAATGAAAGTGTCCCTCATTTAAATCCTCAATTCTTATCTACAATTTGATAGTACCATATGACCACCATACAAATTTAATTCAATAGTCACTATTTAATTTTTGAACTTTGATTTAACTGTCCTTTAAAAGAATTCAAGAGGATATGATCTTGAATATCAAAGTTGATGCATTCCATTTTACAGAATAAATATTCCATATTTATTTCACTTTAATTCTCAAGATACCGAGATATTGATTATTAAATTAATTTCATGCTTTAGTAACTCAAGGAACTTTAAGTTAGTAAATATAGATCATTATTTGCTTAGGATTAAGGTACCATGTATAAAAATCTTACAATGTTTAATTTGTGTAGTCCATTCCATGAATTATGCATTGACTATCAAATCTAGTATATCAAAACATATTCTTAATTTTATCACTAAAGTCAAAGACATACTTAATAAAATCAAGACAATCTCATCAAAATAAATTGCCTAAATTTATTTCAAATTGTGGACAATTTATTTCAAATTAAATTATAAATTAGGTCTTTCTATATTTAATAAATAATTACTTAATTTATAATAATTAGACAATTCATAGACAATTAGGCTCATGTGTGTGTGTGTGTGTATGTGTATGTATGTATGAACATAATCATAACCTAATAATTTATTATTTTATCTAGAATTTTTAATAAATTAAAACCTAAAGTAATAAATCTATGATCTAAGGCCAAATATTTATTTTATTCTAAACCATATTTAAATTTGGACTTTATAGAATTAATTAATTATTCTAGCCTATCATTAATATGTACTTTCTAGAATAAAATAATTTCTCTCCCTCTTTTCTAAGATATTCAACAATCTATGTAATAACTAAAATAGCCATTGTGGTTTCTCGAGCTACTCTAGGGATTAAAATATATATTGCTCTTAGTTACTAAAATGAACAAAATGCCATTGCTAACAAATAGCCGCATTTATTCATTTTAAATATCTTCATTTATTACCATATGAAGATATTGACTCTCTAGAATAATACTGCAATAGCAATATCTTTGACCTATAGGTATAATGATAATAATGATAAAAATATCTCTCTATTCAGTACCTATCATTGAAATAGGACATATGTGTACTATTACCTTTCTTTAACATCCCATTCAATAATCTATGACTTCTAAGAATATAACCACATATCTAAGGGAGCTACCCTTATAGCATTACAATCTTAGTCATAATCCCATGCCCTTGAATCTAACACAAATTATTTTAGACTGTCACAAGGGGATGATTAATCATTTCACAAAGAAAGGCATAGAAACTTTATTGTATAAGTTTGTCCTGATTAACTACATGGCCAACATACAAGATTATTGGTCTCATATTGGAAATCTTATCCATCATATATCAAAGCATATACCCTTAACTTCACTAGACCACCTATTCACACTTAAATTATATAGTATTCATCCACACTATAGCAATAATAATAATCTAGTCTCTATTCTTATAATACTTTGATAAAGACTACTATTACAAGTCCCGTTCTATATATTTTAAATATACGTACACTTATGGTGTGAGATAACTCCTAACTAATTAAAGGTAAACCATTCTTTAGCATAATATTCTTCACCTGATAAAATGCCCAGTTTTATCAACTAATCAAGAACACTTTTGCCTATATATTAAGTAACCACTACCTATACCTTAATATGAAGCACGACCCAATACATAGATCATTAACTAGCATACTTAGACATTTATGCATGAAAATGTGAAACAAGACTTATAAAAAAAATCACTAATATTGCAGTTATCAATATATTTACATAATTACATAGTCTTTTTTTGAGTATAATTTTCACACAAACAATATGAGAAAAATCACCTTACCATCTATAATTCTCTTATAGATACAAGGCTCATTGTGATTCTGACTAAAACTATAGGACTTATAACTTGATCAAATTTGATGTTCCAAAATCTAGATGCTTGCTTAAGTCCATAAATGGACACATTCAACTTGTAGGCTTTATATTCTTAACCTTCTTGGATAAAACTATTTGGTTATACTATATAGATACACCCGTCAAGATTTCCATTACGGAATGTTGTCTTGATGTTCATTTCCCATACTTCATAGTCAAAATGAGTTACAATGGATGGATAAGAGGATTCTCATAGACTTTAGCCTGACCATAGGCTAGAAGGTTTCTTCATAGTCAATACCTTTTTATGGGGTATAACCCTTAACAACAAATCTTACTTTGAAAGCTTCAACTTTCTCGTTTACTACTCTCTTTCTTTTATAGACCCATTGGAACCTAATAGCTTTTATCCTATTAGGTAAGCCTACAAGTTCCTAGAAGGAGTTCGTATACGTGGGTTTCATTTCTCAATCCATAGCACTCCAACAATCAATGTCTGCATCCTTTACAGTTTCTTTATAAGTAGCAAGATCCTCTTCTTCAATGGAGATTACTTGAAAAGACTCTCCATAAAGTAAGAATCTAGAGTGATGTCAATGACTTTCCCACTATGCCTAAACTGTGAAGGTTCTAGGATAATTGGAATTTCTACCTTCTCGTTGACTAGAACCAATTCTACTGTTTCCTTAACAATTGAAATTTATTCTCTCAATCCTTTATCTCTACCACGTCCTTCATTTTTAGCAACAACATTAGAAGCTTGTTGTTGAACAGGGACAAAAGATTCTTTCACTATATATGCCGAAAAGCTAGTGGACATAGAAAACGTAACATCTATTCTCTCATATTGAAATCTGATATTAAGTGGTAAGGATATAACTCCATCACGAAAGTTTTGGGTACGAGGTTTCTGTAACCATATGCTTGGGATTATCTCCCTTGATTTCTTCTAGAATAACTCCATTTTTGAATCTTCTTTCTTCTACGTACTTGTCTTCTAGGAAAATTGCAGTACTTAGTGGTATCCCTTAGTTTGTTTTGGATATCCTACAAATAGACATACATTTGATCTTGATTCTATTTTATCCATCTTTCCTTTAGCATGTATACAGGATAACCCTAAATTCAGTTATTTGTCAAATTAGGCTTATGTTGATTCCAAAATTCCAAGGGGGTCTTAAAAATAGATTTAGATAGAACTATATTCAATATATATATATATATATATATATATATCAGTTTGTATAACATATCCTTAAAAAGATGTACCAAGAATAAAGAAGCCTAATATTGATCTAACCATATCTAATATGGTCCTATTTCTCTTTTCTGCAACTCCATTTTTTTGGAGGTGTGCGTGGTATAGTTGGGATAAAATCTCATTTTTTTGACAAGTATGATCTAAAGTCATAGGATAGATATTCTCTATCTCGATCTGATCGAAACATCTTAATGTTCTTACCTAATTGCCTCCTATCCTTAGCCTTAAATTCTTTAAATTTATCTACGGCTTTAGACTTAAAAGCGATTAGGTAAACATATCCAAATATCTAGTAATCATCTGAAAAATAATGAAACACTCATACCTACCTCTTGTTTAGACATTTATTGATCCACATACGTGAGAGTGCATTAATTTCAAGACTTGCTTAGCTCTATTTCCATTCGAATGAAAGGATCTTTTGGTCATTTTACCTTCTAAGTATGATTTGCAAACTTGAAGGGTTCCACCTTTAAGTCATTTAAAAGACCTTCCTTTACAAGTCTTTGAATCTAATTAAGATTAATATGACCAAGTTAAGATGCCATGAGAAAGTCTCATTAGTAGGAGATAATTTAATGCTTTTATTAGATTTAGCATAATATAACAAACTATTGATAAGTTTTAAAATGCACAAATCATTATTTAAATATCCTCAACATATTAAAGTGTTATTCAAAATTATCTCCACTAAAAATTTAACATAATATTCTTATTTGAATAATAAAGTGATCGAAATTAAAATCTCGTAAATGTTGGGAACATAATAAAAATATTTCATAACTAATATTTATTATTGAAGCAAAAATAAACATTCTCCAATATCTTTAGCATATACCGCTGATTTAGTGCTAACCTTTAGAGTGTGTTCTCCTTTATCGAAACATCTAGTTACTTGGAACCCCTTTAATGAATTGCAAACATGATTAGTGGCTTTAGAATCTACTATTTAAGTATTTTGTAGAATCAACCACCACTAAATAAGTTTTAATACAGGAAAACCCACTAGTACTCTACTTGCACTTAGCTGAGTAGTCTGGGCACTGCATCCAATGCCTTTTTTTGCTTACATTGGAAACATTTCTTTTTGGGGTTTTTAATTAATTTTTGCTTTCTTAGCCTACTGCTTTGGCTCTTTTTTGTTATTTTTCTCTCTCTTATTTACTCCATTTCCCTTAAGCTTGGAAGAGAAAGACTAAGCATTAGTCACAACAAGACTGTTGCCACTTTCGACTTTTATAGTAGCCATAGCGCTCTCAACATTCTTCATTAACTTAATAAGAGACATATCCATTTTGTTCATGTTATAATTAGTCTTGAACTATGAGAACATCTTAGGAAGAGTTTTTAGAGTTATATCAACTTGAGTTTCAAGCTTAATTTCTGCCCCTAAGAATTTTTCCACGTTATATTGATCTAACAATTCTAGCATACGATTCCTCCTGGGCATTCCAGATTCATGTGCATATTCATTCTATGCTTCATTGCTAATTGGTGGGTTTGACGTTTTTTGTATTCAAACATTTATTAGAGGGTTTTCATGATTTCTATTGCAGTTGTTATGTTCTCATGTTTCTGTTGTAACACGTTTGAGATAGATCCCAAAATGTAGTAGTGAGTCAACTTATCAAAACTTAACTTCTCATATGCCTCCTTTTGTTCAAGCGTGAACTGTTCAATAGGCTTAACATGATATGATTCAATTAGCACATATTTGAACTTCTTAGCGGTGAGGATAATTATGTGGTGCTGTTTCTAATCAATAAAATTTTTCTCCAACCAGTTGGTTTTTTTTATTAATATAAGGATAAAGTGTTGGAAGCTATTTTTTTGAAAAAAAAAAAATGAACTAATATCATACCACGATGTATGATCAATACAAAACATTATAACATGATGTATGATTAATATGATAAAATCTTAAGTAGTCATAAAGCTGTTATCAAATGACAATAACCTAAAACTCTAAAGTAACATGCATCTCTATAGGAGACAATAATATAACTTATAGTTAAGTTGGGATCCTTCACTAAAATTAATATGTCTTAAATCCAAATGCAATATTAGTTTTAATATCATTTATATTTTGACCATTGCAGACATCATTTGGATATTCCATTGGCAGTCCTAATAATGTCACTAATTTAAGTGTATAACCCCAATATTGATTTCTTTATAAGTTTCCAATCCAAACACATCACCTATAGAGTAATTGTGAATGAATTAAACTTGTAAAATAATACTAAAACTTGGGCCCAATATAGTAACCAATATAACATAACCTTCTGACTAATTAAAATGGCACGAAGCAAACATCAGTTTTTACTAATAGGTTAATAGGGGAGGCCTAAGGTTGAAGTTAATCTTTTAATTAAAAATTATGCATAACGAAATAATACCTAGATCGATAAAAATTATGCATTATTATTTTCTAACCACTTTTATTTTATGTCAGATAGATAAGTAATTTTTAAAAGTTTGGCTAAACTTTAATTTAATATTTATTTAACTTAAAGTATATGTTCCAACCAATTTTTATTTAGGAGAAAACTGGAAAAAAAAATATAAATTTCTTAAAAAAAAAAAGTTTCCAACCATATTAGTATTGGTATGAAATTAAAATTTCAAAATTCATTCTTTATTTTAATTCAATTGTAAAAGATAGTTAAAAATGAACATAGCAAAATGATTTTTGAAGAATTTTCCAAAGAGATTAACATGTTGAAAATTAATTAGTATTATTGGATAAAGTATATATATGTAGTATTTTTGTCACTTTGGGTTATTTACATTTGGCTACAAAAAGAATTTCGTCAAATGATCTAACCACAAATGGCTATTTGATTTAATCATTATTTGATTTTAATAATGACTATTTTTAAAGTAGATATAATACCATACTTATTTCTTGGGACAATTCATGTCATAGCTATATTATAATATATATATATATATATATATATATATATGTATGTATAATAGGAACGTATTCACTTTTAATTGTATAATTTTTTTGCTATAAAAAACTAACATTTACAATTTTATTAAATTAAAAAAGAAAAAGGAAAAAATTTATTAAATTAGAAAAATATCATTGTGGTAAAACAAAAATTATAGAATTTATATGTTTTATAATTTTATTAACATTTGATGCGTAAGATTTAGGTGTATAAAAATAATACAATTCTAAATCCATCCCTAACCAAGTTTTAATTAAAACATCAATTCTCAAATAACACATATGAGCAAATATAATCATTACAAGTATAGTATAGAGAATTAACGAGTATCGTGATCCTCAAGGAACAACTACCATTAGTTACTTTTCATTCATTATTTAACCGACTACATAAAGTGATAAGAGAATAAATCAATGAAATATAAAAAAAAAATATATACAACTCAAGGATGAAAGAATATGCAATTTAGACAAATACTCTTGAAGACATGGTCATGAATTACTGAGAATTTATTACAATCAATTATTATCTTAGCATCATGAAGGAATTAAAATAGACCTACTTCGTTTACAATCTATAGAATCACTACCCTTTAGCTAAATTAGTGAATATATTCTGTCTCAACCAATTTACCCAAAAAATGTATTAAAATCAATCCTTACATAAATCCCTATATTTTAGGTGATTTAAAGTATGAAATTAGCCAGTGACTCTATATTCTAGCAACCATCAACTAATCTTAGATTACACAAGTTTTTGATAACCCTTTTTTGCAAGCAAGTTAAAAGATAACAAATACGGAATTAATGAAATTGAAACCACTATCAACTTCTTTTGCAAGCAAGTTAACAAGAAGAATCAATCAATTAATTCCTTAATTAAAACAAGCAATCAAATACCAAGCACAATAATCAATTGATCAAAAGATTAAATTAACTCAAAAATCATGAATCCCAAAATAATGTCAAATTACAATAAAAACAATGATCACATAATTGTTCTAGAAAAATAAAATAAAAATAAAAGAAAGAACTCATAGACAAGCCCCTTTATTCTTTCTTGAAGACCTTCTTGAACAGTGTCACTTTGAGTGATGAATCTCCTTTTCAATAATTGATTTATAGCTTTGAACCTTGTATTCATATGTTTCTCTTGTGTTTTTCTTGGTTAAATAAGCTCCTAAGATGCCAAAAATCATTCCCCAAGAGTTCTAGACCGAGTGCAAGTTGGAAAACACTAAAACCCTTGGAAAGGTCCCAAATCTGCGCACAAAAAAAAAAAAAAAAGAAAAAGAAAAAAGAAAATCGCTGACTTTGAATAGCTCTGGCTCCATCGACGTTGCTCTATTTTTCAGCCTTTTTCTCCATTGTTTCTAGACTAGGGCCAGCGTCGGCTCCGGCTCCATTGGACACGACCAGCGCCAGCTGTGTTCTGGATGGTGACGGATTTTTGCCTTTTCCCATCAATTCTATATAAAAACACGAAAATACCTTTTCAAAGGTAAAATATCAAATATGAAGAATATGACTAGTTATTATATCAAATGTATTACAAAATATCCTAAAATAACTAAAAAATTAATGATAATTTTAGCTCCTATCACATTCCTCCACACTTGAATCTTTGCTTGTCCTCAAGTAAAGTACTTAAGACAAGGAAAACAAGACAACACTAGGTTAGCTTTCAAAAAGTTTTAACTATAACAAAGCTACAATTCTCCTTCAAACTTTAGACTTGATCTTGTTATTCTTTTAACCCTTTGAAAACATTCGCAAATTGAAGCATTAGATCAAACGTATTAAGGCCTTTGAAGTCAAGTTAAGCAAGTTTATACTTTTAGTCTAAGAAAATTATTTTACCCCTCAAGAAAAAATGTAGACAATATGAATCATACAAGTCAAGCTATCTAACTAATCCAAGCATTATAAAATAAAAAATTGCATAAATTAAGTAATAATTTAAGGAAAATACTTCACTTTTTTCAATGACTTAGGGAATTGATAGCTTCAAGTGAATGGATTTCTCTTCATGCACTGTATTGGCCCCCTTATAGTTATTATTGCATTTCTTTTTTATCATTTTTTCAATATTCTCTTTCTTTGCTCATTCTTTCCCTTTTGCCTTTGTGATAACCTCAAGAGAGTGCACCGAGCAATACTTACTATTTCTCTCCATATTAATCCCCTTTTCAGCAAAAGGTCTATAATAAAATTTAAAGATGAGAACATTTTTTCAATTCATATAACAATGATTTTTTTTTCCCACTCAATAGTTTTCTAACTTCCTCACATTCCTTATACATCACTCAAAGTCAAGCAAATTTTAAATCCATAATACAAGAATTAATCAACAAATTTTCCTATATTCATCATATCATCCACATTCAAATTAGATGAGTAAAATAACATTCAAACACCAATGGATAACCAAGAATAACTTAAAATTTCAAGACTTAACATATCCCATCCAATATACCTATTCACTGTTAATAAAAATCTAACCAATTGATTGATAAAAATCATATCCCAATTAAGAAAGATAATCACAACCTCATTATAAATCAAAGCAACTAAAACCAAAAGAAACTTTGAAAAAATGTCGAAAAATTTTAGCCAATTTAGCCCATAACTATAATATATTTCCAATTCTAAAGTCTCTTCCACACTTAAACTAGACATTGTCCTTAATAGCCAAAGGTAGAACAAATAAAGTAAAGCCAATGGACCAAAATAAATTGAGGGGAGAAAGATAAGAAAAGAAAATACTGCCATAGCTTTGTAGTTGTCTCAAGAGAGGTGAATCTATCACAATGAGCATTGCTGAAAGTGCCTAAAAATAAAACAAAAGAAACAAAAATATAAAACTAGAAAGGAAAATAAACAAAAATGAAACAAAAAAAATAAACTAAGAAGTAGCCGAAAGATTCTATGCATCACATAGAAAAACATCCACTTGATCCAAATTGCCAAGAGCCTTACCAAAATAATGCTTCACTTGATTCCTATTCACTTTAAAAATGCCATTAGTTAGATGAGTAACTTCAAGAGTACCAAAGGGAAAGATCTTACTTACCATATATAGTCCAGACCACCTTAATTTCAACTTACCCAGAAAGAGTCATAAGCGAGAACTAAACAACAACACTTGATCACCTTTCTTAAACTCCCAGTTTTGGATAATGTGTTTGTCATGCCATTGTTTGACCCTTTTTTGTATATCATGGAATTATCATAGGCCTCAATACTTAATTCCTCCAATGCATTCAACTGGAGTAACCTTGATTTTCCAGCAAACTCAAGATCAAAATAACAAGTTGTATAGCCCAATAAGCTTTATGTTCAATCTCCACACATAAATGAAAAGATTTCCCATAAACCAAGAGATAAGGAGTTGTACCTTCGGGGGTCTTAAAGGCAGTCCTATAGGCCCAAAGATTGTCATCCAATTTTAGACTCAAATCCTTTCGTGTATGGCTAACCATCTTTTCCAAAATTCTCTTGAGCTGTCTATTCACTACCTCCACTTGGCCACTTGTTTGGGGATGATAGGGGGTAACAAACTTATGGGTAACGTCTAAGTGTTTTAGAACTTTTTCCAATTGTTTATTGTAAAAATGTGTTTCCCTATCACTAATGAGTACTCTAGGTACACCAAATAGGGTAAAAAGCTTTTTAAGAAATTTAACCACAATCCGTGCATTGTTAGTTGGCAAAGCTTGCTCCTCAACCCATTTAGACACATAATCAATTGTAACCAAGATGTACTTGTTACCCAAAGAATTAGGAAAAGGGCCCATAAAATCTATCTCCCAACAATCAAATATGTCATAAGCATGGAAAGTTTATGACGATATCTCACTAGATCTAGAAATGTTATCTGTATGTTGACACCAATCACAATTTTGAACAAATCCGTGAGAGTCACTAAAAAATATTGGCCAATAGAATTCAGACTCAAGCACATTTCTTACAGTGTTGTTAGCTTGGTAGTAGCCTCCTGCAGGTCCCTCATGACAATGTCGTAAAATGTTTGCACTTTCCTCGGGATCCACACACCTTCGAATAATTTGATCCGCACAACACTTGAATAAGAACGGCTCTTCCCAAAAGTAATGCTTTACTTCAGAGAGGAATTTTTTCCTTTATTATACTGTGAAATCCTTAAGAATAAATCCTACAACCAAGTAGTTAGCAAAATCCACAAACCAAGGAGTTTGAGAAATCTTACCATTAACGAGTAGAAGTTGTTCATCTGGGAAGGTGTCATCAACTTCTTCTTCTACCAATGGTTCCAAGTTATGGTTTTCCAACCTAGATAAGTGATTTGCAACTAAATTTTTTGCTCCCTTCTTGTCCCTAATTTCCAAATCAAATTCCTATAGCAATAAAACCCATCTTATCAATCTTGGTTTGGAATCATACTTAGTTAGTAGGTATTTAAGAGTGGAATGATCTATATACACAGACTTTGGACAAAACAAGATAAGAAGAGAATTTATTGAAAGCAAACACTATTGCAAGTAATTCTTTTTCCGTTGTGGTATCGTTCTCTTGTGTCATTGTAAAAGTCTTGTTTGTATGGCAGATTGGTTGAAAAATACTTATTCCTCATTTTGTCCAAGCATTGTGCCTACTGCATAGTCACTTGCATCATACATTAGTTTAAAAGGAATAGACCAATCTAGTACAATTAAAATAGGAGAGTTGATCAATTTCGTTTTAAGCACGTTAAAAGCATTGAGACATTTATCATCAAAATGGAAAATAATATCTTTTTCAAGTAAAGAAATAAGAGGTTTAGAACTTTTTGAGAAATCCAAGGTAAACCTTCTATAAAAACCTACATGACCAAGAAAGTTTCGGATAGCCTTCACTGTTACGCCCCGTGCCCGCGGACCCAGGAACGTGACTATAGGCCTAGCAGCACCCACGGTCAACTACTTAGCCGCCGTCCTTGTTGGGTCAAAATGGATATTCCAAGTTGACAATGGATATTTAGGCCCATCCTTATATACCATACATACTTCTCATCCCAATCCCGTATGGGATTGGGGTATCACATTCACCGAAGTAGGAGGAGGAAGTTTCTTAATTCCTTCAATTTTTGCTCTATCAACCTCAATACCTTTCCTTGAAATCTTGTAAACTAACATAATACCTTCTTGCACCATAAAGTGACATTTTTCTTAATTAAGCATGGGGTTGGTCTCTTCACACATTTGAAGCATTTTTTCTAGATTGGCCAAATACAAATAAAAAGAATCACCGAAAAACAGAAAAGTCATCTATAAATACCTTCATGATATCTCCCATAAGTCCTTCGAAGATAGCCATCATGCATCTTTGGAAAGTTTTTGGACCATTACAAAGACCAAAAGGCATACGATGATATGCCAAAGTACCAAAAGGGCATCTAAAGGTAGTTTTCTCTTGATCCTCCGATGCTATGGGAATTTAAAAGCAACCGAAAAAATCATCTAAGAAATAATAAAACTCATATCCGACTAGTCTTTCTAGCATTTGAAAATGAAAATCATCTAAAGGAAGATGAAAATGGTCCTTCCTAGTGGCCTCATTCAACTTCCTATAATCGATGCAAACCCTCCAATCGGTTACAAATCTCACTGTGATCAACTCATTTTTTTTCTTTTGGGCTCACCGTCAATTCTCCATGCTTTGGTACCACTTATGTTGGACTTACGCAAATACTATTAGAAATAGGGTAAACGATGCCTGAATCTAAGAGTTTAATTACCTCTCATTTTACCACATTACTCATGTTTGGGTTTGACTTATGTTGGGGTTATACTACGGGCTTTACTCCTTCTTCTAGCAATATTTTGTGAGTGCAAAAACAAGGGCTAATTCCTTTAATATTTGTGATTTTTCATGCTATGACTCCCTTATATTTCCCAATAAGCTTACCAATTTGGTATTTTGCTCTAAAGTAAGGTCTTTTGCTATTATCACTGGCAATTTTCTTCTATTAGCTAAAAAAGCATATTTCAAGTGCTTGGGTAGGTCTTTGAGGTCCAATTCCAGTGGCTTCTTAATGGACGATTTCATCCTTCCCAAACTACTTTTTTCAATTTCTTTGAACTCTTCCAACTCAAGAATGGTATTCAGTCCTCCAAATATGTAATTGAACTCTCCATCAACTCTATAGAGATATTGACCAATGATTCCTTCACTAAATCAATGATAGACTCATCAAGAATATCAATCCTTGAAAAAGAATCATTAGAAGATATAGGATGTTGCATATTTTTGAGGATTTGAAGAATGACTTCTTCATCTCTAACTCTAAGTGTTAACTTCCCCCCATGAACATCAATTAAAGCTTTAGTAGTAGCTAGAAAGGGCCATCCTAAGATTAAAGGGAATTTAGAATCTTCATTTATATCAAGAATAACAAAATTCACAGAAAATATGACTCTATCAACTTTAACAAGTACATCTTCTACTATTCCCCTAAGGTATTTAATTAATAGACCTATCTACAAGTTAAATACTCATTCTAGTGGGTTTAGGCTTACCTTGACCTAGCTTCTTAATTTTTTTACATGGAAAAAGATTAATGCTAGCACTTATGTTGGCTAATGCATTGCAAAATATAAGAGTACCAACAAGATAATGAATAGAAAAACTCCCTGGGTTATTTTCTTTATACGGTAAATTCCGTTGGTCTTGCAAGATGGTAGAGAATTCTTCATTCAAAACCACAATAGACAATTGATAAGGCCTAAATTAGTCATATTTTTCCTAGTTATTTGATGCTCTTTTATGATATATTTTGTTCAATAACTAGTCATATTCCTTCATATTTGAGATTTTACCATTGGAAAGGTATTTTGTGCATTATTTCAGATTTTAGAGGTAAAACAAAGCAAAAACGTCGCAAAACAGAATAAAGGCGGTGTTGGCTAGGATAGAGGAACCGGCGTCAGCCATGAGCTGTTGACACGCACTTTGAGACGACAAAAAATTGTTGAAACAGGACTGGAACAGAACCAAACCAGCGCTAGCTCTAGTAGCTAAGGCGGCGTTGGCTGCACTCTGGACAACATTGCATGGAAATCAAGAAAAAAATCGGTGAACAATGGAAGAAATAGAACACAACTGGTGCCGGCTCTAGAAGCCAAGGTGGCACCGGCTGTGCCTTGAGGATAAGACGGAATCATGATTTTTCTATGCGGTTTTTGATAATCTGTAGAATTTTAGTATCTTCCTACTTCTACTCGGCCAAGAACTTTGCACCAACGAGTTTAGGCACTTCCTAAGCCTATAAATAGGTGGCAAACACAAGAGAAAAGGGGAAGAATGCATAGATCATCATAGAAAATCACTTAAATCAAATGATAAATTTTTCAATTCAAGGAGGATTGTGCAAGAAGGTCTTCAAAGGAAGAAGAAGGAGGCTTATTTATGAGTGCTTTCTTTTACTTTGTTTTCTTTTTCTTGAACAATGATGTATTAATTGTTTTATTGTAATTCAACATTCTTTTAGGTATTCATGATTTTTAGAGTTATTTGATCTTTTGACTAATTGAATGTTCTTCTTGGTATTTAATTACTCGTGCTTATTACGAGATTAATTGGTTGTTTCTTTCCATTAACTTGCTTGAAAAAGCGTTTGATAGTGGTTTTAATTCATTAGCTTCATATTTGTCGTCTCTTAACTTGCTTGAAAAAGAGGTTGATTACCAAGAATAGAGTAATTAAAGGTTAATTGATGTCTGCCAGAATATGGATTCATTGGTTAATTTCATGTTTTAAGTTTGCCATAATATGGAAATTTAATCAAAGATTGTGTTTAATGCATCTTTTGGGTGAATTAGTTGAGATAAAATATGTGATGCTAATTTGTCTAGAAGATAGTGATTTCATGGATTGAAAAAGAAGTGAGTTTATCTTAATCCTTCATGATGCCAAAAGAAAAATCGGTTATGATAATGATTGGGTTCTTTAAGATCATGTTTGTCAAAATAATGGTTTGAGTTACATACTTCTTCATCCTTGACATGTATATATTCTTTCATTTTATTTTATTTTTCTTTTTATTTCTTTTTCACTTTATTGAATCGGTTGAACAATGAAAGAAAAGTGATTAATGCATACTTGTTCATTGAGGATCGACACTCGTTTGAACTCTATGCTATGTTAATAATGAGTACGCTTGCTCATATGTGTAATTTGCGGTTAATGTTTTAATTTAAACTTGATTGGGAATGTGCTTATTTTTATATGATTTTTATACCCAAATTTAAACACATCAAGTTTTTGGCGCCGTTGCCGGGGAACAATAGTATGAAAGTTGGGATTTTGTTGGTTTAACCATGTAAATATGTAAATAGGTAAATATGTATAATTGTTCTTTTCACAAAAAAAAGGTGCCATCTTTTGTATCTTGTGTCTCTTTATATATTCTAGTAATTTAATTTACTAACTTTGACTAACTTTGTATTTTGTTGTAATCATGAATTCTATTATCTAACTTGCTTCATGTTATTTTCTTAGGTGCTATCCTTGGTACATGGCCTAAAAATTTGAAGGCGAGATAGTCGATTTTGACCCTGAAATTGAAAGGACATTAACAAAGATCCGCCAGACAATCTAAAGGAACTTGATCGTAGATATGGAGGATGCTCAAAATAACAATGCTTGGAATAATAGAAGGGTTATGGATGACTTTGTGAAGCCTACAATTTCAGGCACAGGCTTGAGTATCACTAGGCCTAGGGTGGATGCGAATAATTTTGAAATAAAGCCTAATATTATCCAGATGGTTCAAAATATGGTTTAATTTGATGGGCTACCAAAAGAAGATCCCAATGCCTATTTAGCTAGTTTTCTTGAGATTTGTGATACTTTTAAAATGAATGGTATTTCTGAGGATGTCATAAAGTTAAGACTTTTCCCTTTTTACTTGAAAGAGAGCCAAATCGTGGTTAAAGTCTTTGCCTACAGGTTCCATCACTACTTGGAATGCCCTAGCTGAAAAATTTCTGGACAAATATTTCCCTCCGGCTAGGACAGCCAAACTTAGAAACAAAATCTTTGCCTTCCAACAACTAGAGTCTGAGCCCTTGTATGAAAGTTGGGAGAGATTCAAGGAAATGTTGAGAAAATGCCCACATCATAGATTTGAGTTAGGAATGCAAATGCTCATCTTTTTGAATGGCCTCACGTTCACAACATGCCAAGTGGTGGACTCTTCTGTAGGGGGTTCCATCAATCATAAAACCCCGGAACAGGTATTCAATCTTATCGAGAACTTGGCTTCTAATAACTATTATTGGGGGAGTACGAGGTCGAAAGCTCGCGTGCAAGGAGTACACAAAGTGGATGTTGTGGTAGCATTGGAAGCTAAGGTGGACGCCTGGACTCAGAAGATGGAACAAATGGTGATGCCTCAAGGCCAGGTATTAAACGTAAGTTGTGATTTCTGTGGAGAGGGGCACCCAAATCATGAATGCCAAAATATGGGTTCACTCCAAGAAACCATGGAGCAAGTGGCCTTTGCAGGTAATGTCTGTCCAGGTAACAATCCTTATAGCTCTACTTATAATCCTGGTTGGAGAAATCACCCTAATTTCTCTTGGAGCAATAGCAACCAACCTAGGCAGGGTTCTTTAAATTTTGGAGGAAATCAAAGGAACCAAAACCCCACGAACAATAATGCAGTACCTTCAAAGCCACCATTGAAAGAATTGATTGGCCAATTGGTAAGTACAACGAAAACTAAGTTCCAAGGGGTCGATGTTACAACAAGGAACCTAGAGGCCTCCATGCGCAACCAATTACTGGGGGATTATCAAGTCGGGATATTGCCAGGAAACACTGAGGAAAATCCACGGGATCAAAGTTGTGGAAAACATTGAAGCCATTTTTCTTTTACTTTCAGTTTTGTGATTGGAACAATTTTTTACTTCTGCCATTTTGGTTGATTATTTTTCGTGAATTAGAGTGCATTGTTCATTATTATTGTGTGTTCATAATTTTTCTAAAAAAAAAAAAAGGGTTGAGAAGGCCGGACAAACTGCAGCTGGCGCTGGCTAGGGTTAGGACTGGCGCCAGTTCCTATCGGGCAAAGCATAAGATATAGGCCATTTTGGCCACTTCTTCTTTCAAAATCTCCAACTCCCTCTCAAATCTTCTCTAACCCGCGCCGGCTTTACCTCCCCAACTTCCCAAAATTTGCTTTTCATCTCCTAAGCACTTCTATAAGACTATATCATCTATCTACCTTTATTTTGTTGATCCTACGGATAAAAAATCTTAAAATCTTCTATTTTGCACAATAAACTCACATTCAATCCACAAGCAAGGAGCTTGGATTTCTACAAAAAACCTACATTTTTTGCTTGCCCATGCATACACGAGCACAAAAGTATGATTTATATTCAATTCCTACGGTTAAAATGGTGTACATGACTTTTTCTAATTTTAGGGACAATTTTGGCCGAAAATTGGGAGTTCTTTATGTTCTCTTGAATTGTGCATTACTTCTTAAGCTTCATAACTTTGGATAGATTACGAGTTAATGGTTCTTGGATTCTTGATTCATGCACATGATCATTAGCAAATTCATGCACATGTCTAGGGTTAGAATTGTGGCTATGTATGATGGTTAAGTAATTGCTACATATAGAACTTGAATTGTTTTTCACGTAATGCCATGATACTACCTTCATTCATATAATCATGTATACTCAAATGCATTGGGGATATTCAACACCTTTATGCTTTCCAGTGAGTTTTATATGTATTCTTGCAGGTTGTGTTGAATTGATTGGAGGAGATTGAATGCATTGTTGATTGGAGTATGCTATACATTGAATGAGTTTGGGCATTGTTATTGTGAGAATTGGTTGAGGGTTGAGTGAGAATTGAGGATTGTGTTTGAAATGGGTAAATACACCCCTTTTTAATTCTTTGAGCTCATTTGTTATATCCTTCTATTTTCACCATCACTTACTTGACAACATGTCTAGAGCATGGGGACAATCCTCTAAAAGGGCGAGGGCTTCCTCTTCTTCAGCCCCTTCATCCATTGACCCCTTGTTTCTTCGACTAGCTGAGTTTAGTGATCCATCATATGAGGAATAGTATAATAGGAGAGCATCTAACAAGATCATTGTTGAGCGTACATTCGCACCTACCCTAGACCGTGACCTTAAATTAGGAATGATGTTTAGGAGGCTAGGATGGGGATTGATAGTACAGTTAAAAGGGAAGTATTGTCCAGTGCTCATCAAAGAATTTTATGCCACTATGGTTGACAAGGGTAATAAACACCTTCCCCATATTGAGACAACAGTGAAAGGAATCCCCATTATCATCACACAAAATCATTTAGCTAATCTTCTCCAAGTGTTTGATGATGATTCTTGGTAAGGGATAGCCGTTAACAATAAAAAAATTCTTTTGGACCCTAATTGGGATGCCAGTGAGACTAGAGCCACTTTAGGGTTGTATAAGCATAATGCCTTTCAAGCCAACAGTTTCTATTCGAACAATGATCTTGCTACCAACTATAGAGCTCTAGTCTATATGTTCGGGTTCAATGTTGTACCCCGTGCTAGTGGATTTAATGAGCTTGCCTTATTGACAGCTACATTTTGCATAGGATGATGAACACTTTTCCTATCCCTCTTGCAACCTTGATTATACAATCCATTAGGGATGTGGTTCATCTCCGTCTCTCTACCAAAGCCTTCGTATTCCCTCTAGTTATCATGAAAATTTTGCAAGACTTTGGTGTTAGTACTGAGAGAGAATTGATAGAGGCTACTACTAAGCACGATATGGTTACGGAACAAACATTGATGAGTTGTGGGTACAAGTACAACCAGGAGTTGAAAAAGTGGCTAAAACCCCATGAGGTCAGGTATCCTGGTTAGGTTAGGCCACCACCTATAGAGGAGGAGCACCCACTACTACCATCACGCGCCCGAGCTAGTAGTTCTTAGTCCCAGCCCAGGACTGACTTCGAGACTATCGTGCTGGGATAGTTAGCCCAGTAGACAGAGATGCTCCTACGCTTGCAGGGCTCCATTGATGACATTGCAAGACAGTAAGCTACTATGGAGCAATAATGGGCTGAATAGCGGCAGCATTTTCCAGGCCAACATGGTGGTGAGGGCCCTTCCGCACCGGCTGATGATGATGATGAGGAGGAGGAGGAGGAGGAGGATTGAGCTGATTATTCCCCACTTTATTTTATTGTTCATTCATGTTTTTCCTTTATCTTTTCATGTCTTTTCTAGTGAGTTCTGGCTTTCTTTTCTTTTTGTCCTATTTTTGTCCTTCATTTTGTTTATTTTTGTTTTCTAGTTTTTTTGCTTTGGTGTGCTCTTTTGTATTTTTCTTTTTAGGTACTTTGCCAATGCCTCGTTCTCCAGGAACTCAACACTTGTATAGCAAATTGTGTAATATCTGGAAGTATTGTCTTTCTTATCTCTTCTCCTTTATATTTTTGGTCCCATGGCATTGTTTCATCTTTATTCTATTTATTTGGCCACTGAGGACAATGTCCAGTTTAAGTGTGGGGGAGTGATTCGATTAATAATTCTTCTATGCGTCATTCTTTTATACTTTATCCTTCTTGTGAGCAAAATTTTTGAAAAATTTTCTGATTTTCTTTGAAGATTTCAAGTGGTATTTTTAATGCATGTCTTTATGATGGATTACAGAGCATATGTTCTATATCATTTATGGCTTATGTATGACTTTATGCATGCACTTGGACTAAGTAGTTCTTGATCATATGCTTTGCATTGTTCTTAAACCTGTTTTCCCACTAAAATTCATTGAGCATTCTTGAACTCACTTGAATACCTCTCGAGGTGAAATAAGAAAGACATTCATGATTTAACTTAGGGATGACGGTAATAGGCCTTCTTTGGATAGTTTGAGCTTTTCAAGCCTAACCATTTTTATATTATCCCTAGTGCCTATTTTGAGCCTAAATTGTTAATTTCTTTCTTAAAACCCATTATTATACTTTGTCCATTAGTTCTTTCTGAGAGTTGAATAATTCGTCCAAATCTTTATGCTCTTGATGGATAAAAGTACATGTAGGAGAAAGATGGAGGGAGAATATTTGCAAAAAGATCATGACTTGTTACTTTCACTTATGCATCAATAGTTGCGTTGAGCTGGAAGAAGAAAGAGAGAAGAAAGATTGGAAACAAGAAAAGAAAACAAAAAGCTGCTAAAAAATAAAAAGATGGAAAGAAAGAAACTGAGAAAGAAAAGAACAGCAGCAGTGAAAGACAAAAGAAGAGAGAAAAAAAAGTAAAGAGAAAAATTGAAAGAAAAAGAAAAGAAAGATCATGAGAGAAATGGTGATTGAAGCTATAAAAGTTCAGTTCATATCAAGTCCGTGACACCATTACTGAAAATTCGAGTGATCTTGTGAAAAATAGAGAAGAGTTGATGAAAGAAAAAAAAAAAAAAGAAAAGAAAGAGAGAGAAAATGCAAGATTTGCTTAAGTTGAACTGTAACTAGTAAACAAGGTTATGGGTTTTGATTGATTTTGGAATAGGAGAGCAAGAAGAGTCTAGAAATTATTGATACATTTTGGTTATCCTTTTCTTGTGAACTCTTAGCTTCTTTGATATTTGATTCTCCTATATCCTTCGTTTGACAAGCTACATTACAAGCCTTTAGCCTTACATTACAAGCTTGAAAGTCCTACTTGACCTAAGTAGAATCATGATATGTCTCGGATTAGTGGAGAGAGTGTATGAAAAGTAAGCTTATGGAATGCATATTTTTTTTGAACTAAATTCTTTCCAATGGTTTGAAAATATTGTTAAGTATTAGGATGGTTCTACTAAGTAATTATTCACGTACACAAGTGTTGCATTTGTTGTGAAAGATGCAGTAACATGTGTTTTATGTTCTTGAATGAAGGAAGCATTGAAGATATTGTTTTAAAATTGATTGAGTAATTGATGAAACCTTATGTTTTTCTTACTTGTCTTTGATACTTTTCTTGAGGACAAGTAAAGAGCTAAGTGTGGGGGAATTGATAGGGCCTAAATTAGTCATATTTTTCCTAGTTATTTGAGGCTCTTTTGTGATACATTCTGTTCAATAACTAGTCATATTCCTTCATATTTGAGATTCTACCCTTGGAAAGGTATTTTGTCCATTATTTTAGATTTTAGGGGTAAAACAAAGTAAAAACGTCGCAAAATAGAATAGAGGCAGTGTCGGCCAGGACAGAGGAACCGATGCCGGCCATGAGCTGTTTACACGTACTTCGAGATGATAAAAAATTATTAAAATAGGACTGGAATAGAACCAAACCGGTGCCGGCTCTAGCAGCTAAGGCGGCGCCAGCTACACTTTGGTCAACATTGCGTGGAAATCAAGAAAAAAATCGGCGAACAATAGAAGAAACAGAATACAACCGGCGCTGGCTCCAGAAGCCAAGGCGGCGCCGACTGTGCCCGGAGGATAAGACAGAATCTTGATTTTTCTACGCGGTGTTTGGTAATCTGTGGAATTTTAGTATCTTTCTACTTTTACTCTGCCAAGAATATTACAGCAACGAGTTTAGGCACTTCCTAAACCTATAAATAGGAGAAAAACATAAGAGAAAAGGGAAATAATTCATAGATCCTCATAGAAAATCACTTAAATCAAAGGAGGAATTCTTCAATTCACGAAGGGTTGTGTAAGAAGGTCTTCAAAGGAAGAGAAATGAGGCTTGTCTATGAGTGCTTTCTTTTATTTATTTTTCTTTTTCTTGAATAATGATGTATTAATTGTTTTATTGTAATTCGACATTGTTTTAGGTATTCATGATTTTTAGAGTGATTTGATCTTTTGACTAATTGATTGTTCTTCTTGATATTTAATTGCTTGTGCTTATTACGAGATTAATTGGTTGTTTCTTTCCATTAACTTGCTTGAAAAAGAGGTTGATAGTGGTTTCAATTCATTAGTTTCATATTTGTTGTCTCTTAACTTGCTTGAAAAAGAGGTTGATTGCTAAGAATAGAGTAATTAAAGGTTAATTGATGTCTGCCAGAATATGGATTCATTGATTAATTTCATGTTTTAAGTTTGCCATAATATGGAAATTTAATCAAGGATTGTGTTTAATGCATCTTTTGGGTGAATTAGTTGAGATAGAATATGTGATGCTAATTTATCTAGAAGATAGTGATTTCATGGATTGAAAAAGAAGTGAGTCTATCTTAATCTTTCATGATGCCAAGAGAAAAATCGGTTATGATAATGATTGGGTTCTTTAAGATCATGTTTGTCAAAATAATGGTTTGAGTTATATACTTCTCCATCCTTGACATGTATATATTCTTTCATTTTATTTAATTTTAATTTTAATTTTATTTCTTTTTCACTTTATTGAGCCGATTAAATAATGAAAGAAAAGTGATTAATGCATACTTGTTCCTTGAGGATTGACACTCGTTTAAACCCTATGCTATGTTAATAATGAGTACGCTTGCTCATATATGCAATTTGGGGTTAACGTTTTAATTTAAAATTGATTGGGAATGTGCTTATTTTTATATGATTTTTATACCCAAATCCGAACACAACAACAATTCTTCCAATCTCCTCGTAGTTTACAAGCATGCTTTTGAGGAACTTTGCATATTTTGGCATATGTATCAACGCCTCTCTGAGTGGGATGTTTATGTGCAGTTGTTTGAAAATTTCTAGGAACTTGTCGAATTATGCATCTTTTCTTGCCTTTTGTGTTCGGGTGGGGTAAGGGACCAGTGGTTGCAAACCTGGATTTTTGCCTTGACTATCAAGTGGTGAACAGAGAGGAGCTGGCGTTGGGCCTAGCTTTTTTGTAGTTATCGATTTTGTTTTTAGGTGGGGCAGGTGCCAACTTGCTCTTTCTGTATCAGGCAACTTTTTACTGCTTCTTAATGTAATGGTGGCTGAATCCTCTTGAGTTTCCAACTCCAATAGTGACTGTTCTTGTGATTTTAACAATAAGTCGGTTAAAAACCAAATTTACCTCTTCATGTTTTGAATCATTCCCTCAAATTTTGCAAGTGTGTCATCTATGTCGTGGAATCGCTTGGTCACATGGGTTGCAAATTTCCCAATATTGCTTCTAGATCCGATGGTTGAGGTGTTATCTTTTAAGAATCATAAGGACATTGCTTTCTGTTCCAATTGGCCATGTTACCTACATATGATATCTTGTTAGTTTTATGAATACAAATGAAGCTTAAAATATAAACAAGAATGCATGCACACTGTAAACAGAGAAGCCAAAAAAAAAAAAAAAAAAACGCAGAACACAGCAGAAGAATTTTTTTTTCATTACCTCTATGCTTTAACACTTTCTTTGGGGCTAAAGGAGTTGATTGAACAATAGGGACATCTACTTCTCTATTTGTCAACGCTTCTAGTTCAAAACTGGCTATCCACCTACTCCTCCTTGGTATGAATGCACAAGCTCTTTGAATCTTAGAATATTCCACTGCAACCTTGTTGGTGAGAAAATTTAGGTGAGGAAACACAGTCTTATTCTCTCTTGATTATTTGCTATTAATTAGTAGTATCAAGAAGAGGAAGAAGCAAAACAAGAGAAAAAAAAAAAAAATAGACTACTTGATTTTTTTTTTTTTTTTGTTCACTGTAGTATATCAACGATATACTTGGTTTTTCCTAATAACAAAAGCTACTAGGGTTATCGTATTTCAAAACACCCAGATGTTATCAACAGAAGATGTTTAACATATCCTAAACTCTTCTGTCTTGTGAATGATAAAAACCATTTGGTCCAGTTTATTGGTGTTGGGTATCTCTCACGCATATCATACATGGCACAGCAGAAGAATAAAACGAGATACTATCTCAAGATCCGCATATATGTGGAAAACAAGACATAAAGATAACAAAGGTAACAACTTTTTACCTTTCTTTGATCGTCTGAAGAACAAAAATTTCTTCTTCAAGTCGAGGCGTGATCCAACAATCCTCTTGATCAAACTCCACGAGAATTGAACGTCCTACCACTATAATCATAGTGTGTGATTATCTCTAATAGTAATCCATACAGAGGATACACTCAAGCACCAAAATATTTTTGTGCTAGCAGAAAAATAAGGTGGCTAAGGTTCTTCACGTTTTCACCAAAACAAGAGAGAGAAGAGAAGAGAGTTTTTCGTGGCTGCTATTTTTGTGTGAATCACCCTCTTAAGGTTTTAGTTATATCATCATATAAACCGAAAAATTCACTGAAAAAACTAAAATCCTAAAAAAAATTAGAATTCCCTAATTGTAATTAGAAACATCAAATTCTCACAATTACAATTTGGACCATAAATTATAACTAATTATAATTTGTCCACAACAACTTCTCTTTCTCGCAATTAACCCCACTATGTTATCAAATAACATCTTAAGTATATAATACTCTATTGTGTGTGACCTATTAGGTTTCCCAATCAATTGGCAGTGAACATGAATTAAACCAAACATCTTTGAGATTAATAATCCATAATTAATTAGAATTAATTATATTGATTCTAATCAGGATTGGTTTATTAATTTATTAATTAATAAACCCATATTTCCAGATCATGAGCGGTATCTAGCAACACAACATGACCACCCAAGAGTCCAGGAAGTCAAGTGGCTTAACATGAACCCTTCAATAACAAACTATAGTACAATTAACTCCTTTTACTATATAATATCTCATTCGGTTTGGAGTACGTTATTAGTGCCAACTCCCTCCAGAATTGATTCTGACCCAAATACAATAGTACTTGTACCAAGAACCCATTGTTCTAGATGTGTATCAATTGGAACTATTTTCAATACACAGTTGCCTTGGCCAAGGACTTCTCGAGTAGTAATTCCTACAAGTGGCTGTGAGATATTAGCCCTTACTATTAGGAGTGGTGAATCCTTTTTTGACCCTCTCAACTACTTTCATTTACCTCACAATATACCCAATATCCATCCCATAGGCGGCCCTCGATTGAGCTCTAGAGATTGGAATTAAAGTACAATGTTCAACAAACAAAGTACCTTGGAGATCTCAAGTCTAAGGATACTTGCACGTTTGCTATATTGAGATTATATCACTGGCAATAAATAGTTATCCATGTGATTATCTCATAGCTAGGTCATCCAATGAACTTGTTCCATTAACAAGTATCCATGTGTTAACTTTGAGTATCTCAATACTCACAGATATGAGAACCACCGCCTGATCAAATCAGGAAGTCTAACACATGCTAGTCTTAACGCATTAATGTCCTGTCTCATTAATACTATGGCTAGGGACTATTTAAGTACTAACACTATATAGTGTAGTAGGAATCTCATATCATGATCTCTATCATAATTTCCTTAACACAGTGTTGTACTAGGGACTTTATCGAACAGTTATATTACTTAAAAGTAAACAAAAGAAACTGTAAAATAAATAATGCCTTTTATTAAAATAAAATATGTCATATACAATGTAGAAATGATTGCCTCTAAGGTACAACACTAACAATTGGGGTATAAATATTATTATTTATTCTTAGACCCAAAATGAGCCCATAAATAAAAAATATTAATTATTTATTTTCTGGGCATAAAAAAATAACTTAATAGATAATTAATGAGTCCAAATAGACCAAGATAATTATTCAAGCCTTTTATCTAGTTTAGGCCCAGGTTAATTTTTTCAATTATTCAATCTAGGCTTAGGTCCTGAATAATTAATTACCTAATCACACCAGATAATAAATTTAATTTAATTTCTCTTGACCTTTTTTTTTATTCCTGCCCAATAATAAATTAGTCTTCCTGAATAAAATAAAGTCCTCTTTAACCGAGACCATTTTCTCAACCCAAAAATAATTAGGACTTACAGACTATTCCGAAGACCAAAAAGACACATCGCGTTGGCTACTAAAATGATTAAAATACCCCTGTTATATAAATAGTTATATTTTGTATATTAAATATATTATATTATCACCATAAGAAAATATTAACCCCAAGGACAATGCTGCGTTAGGAATGTCTCCAACTTACAGGTGTAATGACTAAAATACCCCTCTATACATCGTCGTTCATTTAGAGAGGAAGAGGTGTACTAACACCTCTTTAAAAGACATCTACCATCTTTAAGCTTCTAGTCCAATGATCCATGACTTCTTGAAATATTTTTGCTTTCCAAGAGAGCTACCCTGAAGTAAATATCCAAGTCATGTTCCCTAGGGTCGTAGATATTTAGATCATTTAGACAACTACAATGGGCGATATAGCATAGAAGTTATTTTGTACAAGTCAGTCTTAACTAACTAATCACATATACCTAACATATAAGTATATTGGTCTTACAATAAAACATCAATTATAGTACATCAAAGCATATGCTTCCAGTTTTGTTAGACCATCAACTTATACTTAAGCTGTTGAGTATAAGTCCACGCTGTAGCAGTAGTATTCTATATTTCTACTATATAGTACTTTAGAAACTACTACTACTACAGATCCAATTCTACGTATTCAAAATATATTTGTGTTATGAAATGAGAAGACTACTCATTGGCTAAAGGTAAGCCATGCTACATTTAGAATTCATAACATAATAATCTTACCATGATGAGATTCCCATTCTCATCATTCTGTTAAGAACAATAGTTTATATTTTAAGTAACCCATGATATATACCTTACTGTGAAAGACCTCCATTCATATGAACTATTTACTTAAACATAATGAGTCTTTTTTAGTGAAATTATGCACAAAAGTAATAAAGAATTCACAAACAATTTCTCAGAATAAAAATTTTATTAATACAAATCAAAATCACATCAAAAACCTAGTCTAAGAGGGCATACATCCCAATAATCTCCCACTCGCACTCTAAGACTAAGTAAGTCCATAGGTGCCCACCCCTATGATGTCTGGGTGTTTTCTAAAAACTCTTTCAACCAAAGACTTGGTGAATGGATCTGCTAGATTATTTTTTTGAGGCAAATTGTTCTACCACGACTTCCCGTCTCTGGATGAAATCCCAAATTAGGTAGTATTTTCTCTCAATGTGCTTCCTCTTTTGTGGTTCTTTGGATTGGGAGACCGCGCCAGTGTTGTCGTAATACATCACAATCGGCCTGTCCATCTATGACACAACTCCAAGTTCTAAAAGGAACTTCTGTAGCCAGAATCATTCCTTGGATGCCCCTAAAGCTAGCATATACTCAGCTTCCATGGTTGAGTTAGCAATGCAAGATTGCTTAATACTCCATGAAATAGCCCCTCCAGATAAGGTGAAGACATATCCACTAGTGAATTTTCTCTCATCCTTATCCTCCTGGAAGTCTAAGTCTGTGAATCTTGTAGGACCCAAGTCATCAACCCTGTAAACCAGCATATAATCACTCGTACCCTTAAGGCACTTGAAAATATGCTTTATAGTTTGCCAATGAACCTCTCCCAGGTTTAACTGATATCTACTAACTAAACCTATGACAAAGCAGATATCTAGCCTAGTGCACAACATGGTGTATATGAGACATCCCACAGTTGAGGCATAGGGAATTCTACTCATTGTATAATTTTCTTCTTAAGACTTTGGACAATCCTTTGAAGAAAAAGATACCCCATGTTTGTAATGGATTAACACTCCCTTGCATTAGTCTATGCTGAACTTGGCCAGCATCTTGTCAATGTATATAACTTAGGATAATCTTAATACTTGTTGCTTCCTATTTGTAAAAAGCTTAATCCTAAGAATGTAACTAGCTTCTCCTAAATCCTTCATATAGAACTGACTAGACTAGACAGCTAAACCTTAGTAGGTGACAATGTCTCTACATGATTCCCAATGAGTAGAATGTCATCCATGTACAGTATAAAAAAAACCATGTTTATGCCTTCCAGTTTCCTGTACACATAGTTCATCCTCATTTTGAATGAAACCGTAAGATTTTACAATCTCATTAAAACGAATGTTCTATACTTTGAGTGCCTGCTTAACTCCATAAATAGATTTCTTAAGCTTACAAACTATATGTTCCTCGCCTTCAGCTTCTAGTTTGGACATATAGATATCTTCACTAAGATGGCCATTTAGAAATGCCATCTTGACATCCATTTGTCATATCTCGTAGTTATAATGACATGTGATGATAGGGAGGATACGAATGGACTTAAGCATGACTACAAAAAAAAAAGTTTCCTCATAGTCGATACCTTCTTTCTGAGTGTACCCTTTCACTACAAGCTCAGCTTTGAAGAGTTCTACCTTCCCATCCACTCCCCTCTTCCTCTTGTTTACCCACTTACATCCAATGGATTTTATCCATTCAGGTGAAGCTACAAGATCCCAAACCTGATTGAAGTACATAGACTCAATCTTAGCATTTATTGCTTCATGCTATAGGTTTGCATCGGTATCAGCAATAGTCTCCATGTACCTATCTAGTGGGATATTGTTTCTAATGGTCGGAGACTAGGTCAAAAGCCTCTTTTGTCCATCTTTTTATAATTTTAGATACCCTTCCACTACGACAAGAATCTATTTGTACAGGTTCTCGATGCTGTGCTTCTTCTTGTTCTATAATCGGGTTAGTAGAAGTCAATTTAAAAGATAACTTCTCATCAAGTTCCAATCTTGTTGAACTTTTAGTAGATGTGCTTTGATCATCCTCAAAGTATATTGTATTAGTACTCACAAGTACTTTTTTCTCCTTGGAATGATAAAAGTAAGTACCCTTTGTTCCTTTTAGATACCTAACAAAATAGCATAATTCTGATATTGGTTCTAACTTGTCTCCCTTGATCAGTACATAAGTTGGACAACTCCATATCTTAAGATGATTTAGATTTGGCTTACGCCCAATCCACATCTCATAGGGCATTTTAGGTACTGACTTGGAAGGCACCAAATTCAGAATATATGCCGTTATTTCCAAGGCATATCCCTAAAAAGACACTGGAAGAGTAGTATGAAACATCATGCTTCAGACCATTTCCATTAATGTCTTGTTCCTTCTCTCAACTACTCCATTCTATTGGGGTGTTCCCAGTGCAGAGAGTTGGGATACTATCCCGTGATGTACTATGTAGTTCTTAAATTCACTAAGGCGGCATTCTCTACCATAAGGTCTTGATTAGTTTACCTATCTGACCCTCCACTTCAGCCTTAAACTCTTTAAACTTGTCAAAAGAGTCAGACTTGCGTCTTATCAGGTAAACATAACCATATTTAGTACAATCATCCGTGAAAATGATGAAATATTTAAACCCCCCTCTTGCTGTTCTAGACAAAGGACCACACATATCAGTGTAAACAAGACTTTATATTTTCTTGACCTTATCCGCCTTTTGGGTAAACGACCTTTTAGTCATTGTTCTTATAAGATAGAATTCATATTTAGGCCAACTTTCCAATTTTAAAGAGCCCATCATAGATTAACCTCTGAATCCTGGTTAAGTTATTATGACCCAACCTTAGATGCAAATGATATGAGTCATTAACATTGGTCTTTCTCTTCCTATTTAAATGTTTAGATTCAGCGTTGTTTAATTGATTGTTAATAGGATTAATGAAAAATAGATTTTCATACATGTGCCCAATACATAAAACTTCTCCATTTCTACTGATAGTTGTACCAGAATGGAAAGAAACAGAATATCCTTGATTTATTAGTTTTATAAGTGAAACCAAATTCTATCTAAAACCAAGAACAAATAAAATTGCTGAAAAGTATGCCCACAAAGACTATGTATTATGTGTAAATATATTGCAATAAAATGTTTATTCATTCATTCAATTTAGTTTGTTTCTTATATTATTGCACATTTAAGGTCCAAGTATAACAAGTAATGGTCTATGTGTTGGGTTGTTCTTCACAGTAAGGTATAGACTATGGGTACTTGTCATACAAGTAAAATCGAATTCTTAGTCGTTTGATGGAACTGGGCATTTCATCAAGGTAAGACTATTATGCCATGAATTCTAATGAGAAATGGCTTACCTTAAATCAGTGAGTAGTTCACTCAAATCATAGGCATAAGCGTATTTGGAATACGTAGAACTGGACCTATAGTAGTGGTCTCTCTTAAAGTACTATAATTATAGAGACCAGAATATTACTGCTAAATCGTGGATGGATACCTTCATACTTGAGTGTGAGTTGGTGGTCTGGCGAAGCCAAGGTTTTATACTTTGATGTATGTTGGGTGAGATTTTTTTTGTAAGATCAATATTCTGTACGTTGGGTATATTACTCTAGTTAGTTAAGATAGATTCATGCGACAGACTTTCTATGCTTGACTTAGTGAAGTTAAATCACTCCCTTGTGATTGTCCAAGATAACCTAATGATCCAAGGCCCCGGGAACGTGACTCTAGAATATGTGCTTTTAGATAGCTTCCAATGATAAGCAAGTACATTCAAGTGAGTCATAAAATATTGGACTAGAGATTTAAGGATAGTAGATGTCTTTGAGATGGGTGTTAGTACATTTATCCTGTCTCATTGATGGGCGTTACATAGAGGGGTATTTCCATCATTTCACCAGTAAGTCGGAGACATTGCTTTAGCAAAATTATTTTTGGGGTCAATATTTCTATATGATGATAAATGAAAATATTAAAAATGGTAAAATGCATCTATTTAATAGTAAGGGCATTTTGGTCATTTTAGTAGCCATGAATAATATGTCTCTTGGTCTGCGGAGTAGCTCAAGTTACCTTGGTGTTATTTATACATAGTCTGGGCTTGATGAATAATTATTTGGAAGAGAAATAAAATTTATTCTAAGAGTCTGATTATAATTGATTAATTAGTCTTGGGTTTTAATAAGGCACTGAAAAGAAAATTAATTAATTAAGAAGAATGGACTAGAATAAATTAATTAATTAGGCTAATATATATTGACATATATTAAGAGTCTAATTAGAATTAATTAATTAGTCTTGGGTATCTGATGAAGCCCAGAAAGGATAATTAATTAATTAATTAAGAAGATTAGGTCAGTCTTGGACTGATTTATGAGCACAGCACCAAGTCCATTGGGGCTTGATGATTTCGGCCATTGGGGCTTGAGGATGCCCTAAGGTTGGCTAAAATTAAGAGGAAAAGAGAAGAAAAAATCAACAACGTTAATTCTTTTTCTTTCTTGTGTGTTGTCTCTTCCTCTCTCTATTCCACATTCTTTTCTTCTTTCTCTCTTAGGGAGTATCTTGATTATCCGAAGAAGGAGCTTTCACCAAGCTAACTAAAGAGTAAGGTAAAGTCATACTCTGGAAGCTGAAGAAAGGAAGTATGGAGATGCTTGAAGCGTAGGAGCAGAAAATTGGTGGGAATACTGGTTGAACCGCAAGTGCCTCCTTCTCCCATTCCAATGCAAGTTCCAGTGCAACCCGGGCTCCATTGGTTAATCTGCAACCAATAAGGAAAAGTAAGTACTCTTTCCTAGATGTGGCTTGGAAAATTGAAAAATTTTCTGTTGCAATTTTTTTTATGTTTTATGTTTTGATCTTTTAAAAATATCCTTCAATACAACTATTTGAAAGGGGTTAAAATCACCATTCTTTTCCTAGTTTTTTCATGGTGTTTTAAGATCCATTTGTTGTAATAACCAAGTATATTCCTTTCTATTTAACATATTGCTTGCAAAAGGTATTTTTGGAAAATATGTGTAGATTTAAGTTAAAATCGAGCAGAAAGTGCATAGAACTAGAATAGACCTGTTGCCAGGCCCAGCCAGTGGACTAGGCACCAGGTCCATTCAGCTCCAGCAGCAAAGTTTGAGCAAGCTTCATGGGTTTTTCCAGAATAGACTTGGCTCCAAGTCTGGCAAGTGCACCTAATGTTAGGTCTATTCTGTCTACCAAGGAAAGACGGCAAAAAAAATAGAGCAAAAATAGAGTAAAATAGAGGAAGAATAGAGTGCACCTGGCACTAGGTGGGTCGAAGGTACCCAGCACTAGGTATGCTCTGGAGGTGAAAATTCTGTATGCAGAATTAGGGCATACAGAATTAGGGCTTATCCAAAGATTTTGGTATTTTCCTATTCTTACTCGGCCAAGACTTCCTCAGCCACGAAATTGGCATCTAAAAGGCCTATAAAAGCACAAGAGAACACAATGGCTGGAGATATACAATATAAAGAGGTGAATAAAAGGACAGAAATTCTAATTCTCTCATTGAAGGAGGATTGTTCAAGGGAGTCTTTAAGGAAGAAGAAAGAGGCTTATCTATGAGTGCTTTCTTTTCTCTTTATCTTCTTTTACTTTAACAATAATGTATTCAATGTTTTCATTGTAATTTAACAGTATTTTGGGATTTATGATTTATACATTGATTTAACCACTTCATCAATTTTCTATCATTTTTGGTGTTTGACTACTTGATTTTATAGGTTGATAGAATTAGATTTACATCTAATGGACTTAGGAAACGAAGTTAGATTGAGTTTAATTTAATCAATGCTACATATGTGTTAAATCTTAATGAATTTAGGAAACGAAGTTAAGATCAAAGAGTATATGTTCGCCCTTCTGGAGTCTTCTAATCTTTCTAAACCTCTGCAAGAAGTTATAGATGTGATCAGTGGATCCTGAATCAACAATCCAAGTAGAAGTTAATCCAACCATTGATATAGACTCTAGATAGAAAACATTACCTGTGGAGTTTTTCTTGGCTTGAAGATCTGGACACTCATTTTTGTAGTGTCCCTTTAGTCCACATTTGAAGCACTTGCCCTTGGGTTTGTCTTTGGGTTGGGCTACTGTGTTCCCCTTCTTCTTCTTGAACTTTCTGGGCTTGGGCCCAATTCTAGAAGATGAAGCCTTAGCAATCATAGCATTAGATTGTAGCTTCATGACCTTCTCTACCATCTAGAGTTCCTTCATCAACTCAGTTAAACTCATGTTTAACTTGTTCATATTGTAATTCAACTTGAACTGAGTAAAGGAACCCGGTAGAGATTTGAGAACCATATCCACTTGGCTCTCAGGGTCAATGACAGCCCCTAAGATTTCTGACTTCTTGAAAGCAGCAATCATCTTGATCATGTGCTCTCTGACTGATACTCCCTCAGCCATCTTAGTGTTAATTATAGTTCGAAGAGCTTCTTGCCTTGCGGGCCGACTCTTATCCACGAACATAGTGGCCAATGAATCACTAATATCATATGCAGAAGCCATGTGCTCATATTTAGATTGGAGCACATTAGATATGGAGGCTAACATATAGCAACGTGCTATTTCGTCAGCCTTCTTCCACGCATTCTTAGCCTCTCGCTCTTCGGCTGTAAAACCTTCCCTGATAATAGGGCAGGTCTCGAAAAGGACATACTTATACTCTTTTGCTATGTGTATTATGTCCAAGTTCCTCTTCCAGTCCACATAGTTTGGTTCCGTCAGTTTATTCTCTCAGAGAATAATAGCCAATGGACTAAAAAAACCTCCCACCATTTCTGAAAAATCGAAAATAAAAGAAAAGGATTTAGTTTGTGAAGACAAAATAAATTTGTACACTTTATCCTTATTATCAAAACTGATAATAATTAATTTGGCTCTTAGGGAAACTGACATAGCTTCTTGGGAAGATTTACAATTCCCTAAGCTAAGTGTGTTAACCACCGCAAATTAATTTCCCTTCAAGGTAATGATCTAGAAGATAACTCTATCGAGGGGATTGCCGTTTCCTCTCATCTCCTATGGACATACCTCGCACTATAATCTCCAAAGAGGGTTGATCGATCATAGTACGTGTCCCGGGTTATTAATTACATCCCTCCATTAGATCTAGATCCTTGTGGTATCCCTACCCTATACGAGTTTGCTCCCAAGATGACACGAGAGGACCCACGATCTCTAATGAGGATCGTGATAGAAACCATAGGGCTGTTGGAACCCCTCTCCTACTTAGTCTTTTAAAACAAGGGTTTTTTGAAAAATATCCTTTTGAAAATTTCCATTAAGTTTTCCCTTTAACTCAAAAATAAAATATCTAAATCCATTAAAATCTCTATGTCAAGGTTTATATCCTTTGAAATATTTTTCCGTGGACTAAATTTATTTAGGCTAAAAACTTAATGATTTCAAAAATTTTCCAATTAAAAATTTCTAGAGACTTTGGTCTCAAATTTATCTGACAAAACAATTTTTCTTATGCTAAAAATACAATAAAATGGCTTTCTATTTTAATTTACAAAAATATCTAAATTCAATATATTTTTTATGTCAAGGATTAAGTCATTTGAGAAAATATCTAACAATTAATTTTTGTTCAAATTAAAATAACCATTTAATTTGTAGAAAAATATTTTATTTGTTAAAAATATTCCCAAAGACTTTAGTCTTTGAGAAAAAGTGCACATACGTACTTTAAAAAAATAGCATGCTAGAACACAGTAGACGTTTTCATGCTTTTCTATTTTTAAACCTAAGTGCCCAGATAATAGAATTAAACACATTAATTAATGGTCTTGTTTAATCCTAAAATCCCTTACTAATATTTTTCATGCAAAAATATTCCATGAATATTAACTATTGCAAAAATATTAACTTCGCCTGGTATAGACCCCAAAACCAAAAAGAAAATGCAAGAAAAATTACAAGGAAAAATAAAATTTCTCTTCGGTCCACTACACCTGTCGCACTGGATTGAGCACCCATCATCACTGTGGTTCACTGCACCCGCCGCACAGAACCAAAACCCATGGGTGACACAAAATCCAGACTCGCAGCTGGTGTGCAGACCGGAGTCCAGACTCGAGCCGGCACCGGTTGCGGTCTGCCGGGCTCCTCTGTTGTTTTTTTCTTGCGTATTCTTCTGCAGATTTTCCTCTATTTTTCCTGCGCAAACTCTAGTACCATTGGCTCTTCGATTTCAAACCAAATACAATAAAATCACCAAAAACCAACAACCGCCTATACCTATTAATATTGGGCTTACACGATTTGCTAAGAAAAATAGTAAATTACAAATCTCCTATACCTCAATCAAAGAGGTTTAACAGAGAATCTATTCGTACAAAAAACAGTGAAGGATCACAGTTTAATCACATATATGTGTCCAGTTTTATCCAACTAGATGCATGCTCCCTATATTTTCACAAAACCTTCATGCTCTGATACTAATTGAAGGCTTGAAAGGGGAAAACACAGAGCACACAACGGAAGCGAAAACTCAAAAATTGAAAAATTGAAGAACAGGGGAACTCCTGAATAGAGCCGGCTCCGGCTCCAACAGCTTTAGCCAGTGCTGGTTGCGCTCTGTCTAGATTTCGAGGGGAAAAATTTCTAACATTTTCTCCATGTTCTCAAAATTGGCTGGATCGGAATGTGTGGAACCGGAGTAGGTGTGATAGTGGAAACCTCTAGTGTTATTCCTACAAGCCTCCTACTCCGTCTTTGCATGTAGGTGAATGCCAATCTCTTGATCTTCCAGTATATGGCCTGCCTAATTCTATTTGGTGAACAACTTACAGGGCTAAGGAATATTTTCTAGAGAGAGAGAGAGAAATAGGCGTCTATTTTTTCACAGATGAGAAGCAGTGAAAAACAACCTTGTTATCTATTCTCTTGTTTAACCTAAATAAAACCCTAGGTTAAACTGAACTGGCCCATTAGATTCTTTGTTTAGCCATTTAGACTAAATTAATTATTCTAATTAGAACCAAATAAATGGCCCAACAAATAATTAATTTTCCGACCCAAATAAACTAGTCTAATAAATAAGCCTATATTAGTTTAGTCCCAGGTTAATCTTTAATTATTTAAACTGGGCCAAAGCCCTAAATAATTAATTAACCCACCAAACTAAATTAATTAATTCTCTCTCTCCCTCTCTCCATGGGCCTTTATTTTATTCTAACACAATAATTAAATCAGACTACTTAAATAAAATAAATTCCATTTAATTTAAGACCAACTCCTTAGCCTGTATTTAATTAGGACTCACGATCTATACTGGGGACCAAAAGACACACCGTCTTGGCTACTAAAATGACCAAAATACCCTTGCCATATAAATAACTGTATTTTGTATTTTAAATATTTTTTAATATCACCATAAGAAAATATTGACCCCAAGGACAATGTTGCGTTAGCAAAGTCTCCAACCTATAGGTGTAATGACTAAAATAGCCCTCTATACATCGCCGTACACTTAGAGAGGAAAAAATGTACTGACACCTCTCTAAATGATATTTACCATCCTTAGGCTTCTAGTCCAATGATCCACGACTTCCAGGATTGTTTCCACTTTCTAAGGGAGCTACCCTAAAGCAAACATCCAAGTCATGTTTCCTAGGTCCCTGGATATTTAGATCATTCAGACAACCACAAGGGGCGATATAGTATAGAAACTATCTTGTACAAGTCTGTCTTAACTAATTAGTCACACATACCCAACATGCAAGTATATTGGTCCTACAATAGAACCTTAACTATATCATATCAAAGTACATGCTTCTAGCTTCGTCAGACCACCAACTCATACTCAAATCGTTGAATACTAGTCTATGTTGTAGCAGTAGTAGTCTAGGTTTCTACCATATAGTACTTGTAGAAACCACTACTACAGGTCATGTTCTACGTATTCGAAATACGCTTATGTCATGAAGTGAGTGGACTACTCACTGGCTAAAGGTAAGCCATTCCTCATTGGGAATTCACAACATAATAACCTAGACCTGATGAGATTCCCATTCTCATCAATTGGTTAAGAACGAATGGTTATGTGTTAAGTAACCCGTGATCCGTACTTTACTGTGAAAGACCTTCATTCACATGGACCCCTTACTTAGACACAATGGGTCTTTTCCAAACGTAATTGTGCATAAATAAAAATGTAAATTCACAAACAATTTTTGAAAATAAATTCTTTTAGTAAAACATTCGATATTTACATTAGAAACCTAGTCTAAGAGGGCATACTTTCCAACAACTAGCTCTCATTCATGCACTGATTTTGAGGCACAGATAGAGAGCCAGATGATTATCCTTCTCCTGCTCTGCGATTCCATTATTGACATTCGTCACCGTTAGGATGTTCAAGATCAAAAGCTGGCCACTTTGATCCAACACGTTACTGGTGCATCTTCTAGTTGTGGCGATGACAATGCTAACAATGATGATGATGAAGGTGACTCTTAACTCACTCTTTTGTATTTTATTTTCTATTATTTCTTTTTATTTTAAATTTTAATAACTTTTACTAGCTTGTAGGTGTCTTTTCTTTTCTTTTTTGTTTCTTTTATCTTATTTTTTTTACTTTCATTTTCTAGATTTATGTTCTTTTTTTCTTTATTTTATTTCTTTTCTTTTCCGAGGTACTCTTGTACTGACCCTTCCTTGAGATGGATTCACACATGGTGGCACGAAAATGTAATGGAATTATCTTCTTTTCTTTATTCTTCTTCTTTATTCATCTTAGTCTTCTTGGCGGTTCTTTTATTAATCCATCTTTGGCCATTGAGGACAATGTCTAGTTTAAGTGTGGGGGGTGAATAAGGTTGAAAAAGTGCTTTTCCATATTATTTTGGTGAATATATTTTATGTTTGCGATAACATTTTTTGAAAATTTCAGTGGTTGCAAGGTTGTAATTCTTTTTCTTACTTGGATATGAGTTTTGCCATTCATTAGGTGGAGTTTGATGAAATCGGTTTTATTGGAAAAGATATGTGTCAAGACTTGAGAATTTTGATTAATCTTGTTTATACATTGGTGTTTGAATGTTATTTGACTTATCTAGTTGAAATATAGAAGATATGATGAATATGGGAAGAGTTGTTTGGCTAATTCTTGTATTATGAGTTTAAATTTTGCTAGCTTTGAGTTATGATGAAAAAAAAAGGTAAGTTGAAAATAGATCTGTGAGAGGAAAGATTGAGAAAAATTATGAAAATTTTGATTTAAGTTGAAGAGAAAAATAATGAGTGGAAGCAACACTATTGTTGGTGGGAATTGAGAAAAGACAATACTCTTATTAGTGATCGTTGAAGACCTTTAGCTGAAAAGGGGTCAATATGGGGAGAAGTAGCAAGTGAATTCGGTGCACTCTCTTGAGGCTATCCAAAGGCAAAAAGGTAAGAAAGAGCATATAGAAAAAAAAAAAATTTGTTGAAAAAAAAATGATGAGTGATGACTGAAAAGGGGGGCCAATACGGTGTGTGAAGAGAAAAATCCATACACTTGAGGCTATTAATTCCCTAATTCATTGAAAAATTTTGAGAGAAAAAAGAAATTGGAGTGCTTTCCTCACATCATAACTTGAGTGTGCAATTTTTAGATTTATAATACTTGAGCTGGTAGATGGCTTGACTTATGTGGTTCATGTTAACTATATTTTTACTTGAAGAGAAAAAATTTTTCTTAGACTAAGGTATAAACTTGATTAATTTGACTTCAAGAGTTTTGTGATATCTTGTCCAATATTTCAAAGTTCGAAATTGTTTTCAAAGGGTATCAATGACAAGGGTTGTATATAAAGTTTGAAAGAAAGACATGACCTTTGCTATGGTGAAGAAATTTTTGGAATGAAAAAGAATTTGTGTTTTCTTGATAAGTTTTCTTGGACTAAAGTGTTTTGCTTGAGGACAAGTAAATGTTCAAGTGTGTGGGTATGTGATAGGGGTTAAAATTACCATTTTTTTTCCCTAGCTAATTGAGGGTGTTTTAAGATCGATTTGTTGTAACAACTAGGCATATTCCTTTCTATTTGACATTTTGTTTGTAAAAGGTATTTTTGGCAAATATATGTAGATTTAAGTTAAAATTGAGTAGAATATAAAACCAGAATAGACCTGGTGCCAGTCCCAGCCAGTAGACTAGGCACTGGGTCCATTTTGCTTCAGTAGCAGAGTTTGAGCAAGCTTCAGGGGTTTTTTCAGAATAGACCTGGCGCCAGGTCTGGCAAATGCTCCTGGCGCCGAGTCCATTCTGTCTGCTAAGGAGAGACGGCAAAAAACAAAGAAAAAATAAAGGAAGCACAGAGTGCACCTAGCACCAGGTGGGTCGAAGGTACTTGGTGCCAGGTATGCTCTGGAGGTAGAAATTATGTACGCGTTAGGGCTTATCCAAGAATTTTACTACTTTCTTATTCCTACTCAGCCAAGACATCCTTAGCCACGAAATTGGCATCCAAGAAGCCTATAAAAGCACAAGAGAATACAAGGGTTGGAGTTATACAACATAGAAAGGTGAATAAAAGAGCAGAAATTCTTATTCTCTCATTGAAGGAGATATTCACCCAAATCAAGAAGGATTGTTCGAGAGAGTCTTCAAGGAAGAAGAAAAAGGCTTGTCTATGAGTGTTTTCATTTCTCTTTGTCTTCTTTTCCTTTAACAATGATGTATTCAATGTTTTCATTGTAATTTAATAATATTTTGGGATTCATGATTTATGCATCAATTTAACTACTTGATCAATTTTCTATCATTCTTGGTGTTTGACTACTTAATTTTATAGGTTGATAGAATTAGATTTACATCTAATGGACTTGGAAAATGAAGTTAAATTGAGTTTAATTTAATTACTGCTACATATGTGTTAAATCTTAATGGACTTGGGAAACGAAGTTAAGATCAAAGAACTTAGGTAATCAAAGGTTAGTTAATTTCGACTAGAGTATAGGGTTGTTGGCTAATTTCATGTCTATAAAAAATTATATTTAATGCATCTTTTGGTTATGTTGGTTTGATTGGGAAATCTGCTAATTTAATAAAAGGGTAGTGATTCCATGGATTGGGAAAGAAGTGGAATCTATATAAGTGAATTCATAACTTGGGAAATGATTGAACTTTACTTTATATTCCTTCATAATATCAAGATGATGATGAATTGAGAGAGTTGTTAGGTAGGTTATTGTCATGTTTGTAGGATAAGTGTTTAAATTGCATATTCTCAAATCCTTGAGTTGTATATATTACTTTAATTTTCTTTTTATTCTTTTCTTACTTTATTTGGGTCAATAAATGAAAAGTGATTAGTGTGTATTTGTTCCTTTAAGGATTGATACTTGTTAATTTCCTATACTATGCTTGCAATGAGTATACTTGCTCACATGCGTATTTTAGAATTAATATTTTAATTAAAACTTGATTAAGGGATGGATTTAAAGTTGATGATTTTATATACTCAAAATTAACGCATCATTATTCTATTACAATAAAAACTAGTTCCAATTCTCCCATTGCAAGGGTCCATACTTGTGCTCCATTTCCCACATATAGTCCATGTTCATCCTTTTGGAGTCTTCTTATCTTTCTAAACCCCTGTAAGGAGTTATAGATGCGATTAGTAGCTCCTGAATCAACAATCCAAGTGGAAGTTGATCCAACCATTGATATATATTCTAGATAGAAAATATTACCTGTGGGATTTTCTTAGCTTGAAGATCTAGACACTTCTTTTTCCTAGTGTCCCTTCTTTTCACACTTGAAGCATTTACTCTTGGGTTTATCTTTGAACTAGGACTTGGGCTGGGGCGCTATGTTACCCTTCTTCTTCTTAAACTTTTTGGGCTTGGGCCCAGTTCTTGAAGAAGAAACAATCATAGCCCTGATGGGTTACAGATGTGATCAGTGGCTCCTGAATCAACAATCCAAGTGGAAGTTGATCCAACCATTAATATAGACTCTAGATAGAAAACATTACTTGTAAGGTTTTTCTTGGCTTGAACATTTGGACACTCCTTTTTCCAATCTCCCTTCTTTCCACACTTGAAGTATTTGCCCTTAGGTTTGTCTTTGGGCTGGGACTTGGGCTGGGGCACTACATTACCCTTCTTTTTCTTAAACTTTCTAGGTTTAGGCCCAATTCTTAAAAAAGATGCTATCATAGCATTTGCTTGTGGCTTCATGACCTTCTCTGCTACCTGGAGCTCTTTCATTAACTTAGTTAAACTGATGTTTAACTTGTTTATGTTGTAGTTCAACTTGAACTGAGTAAAATAGCTTGGTAAAGAATTGAGAACCATGTCCACTTGGCTCTCATGGTCAATTACAGCCCCCAAGACTTTTGCTTCCTCGAAAGCAATAACCATTTTGAGCATATGCTCCCTAACTGATGCTCCCCCAGCCATCTTGGTTTTGATCATGTTTGAAGAGCCTCCTACCTTGTGGGTCGGCTTTTGTCTGTGAATATCATGGCTAAAGATGTGCTTATATCATACGTAGTTGTCATGTGCTCGTGTTTGGACTGAAGCACATTAGACATAGAGGCTAACATATAGTAGCGTGCCATTTCATCAGCCTTCTTCCACACCATCTCAGCTTCTCGCTCCTCATTAATGGAACCCTCCCCGATAACCGGACAGGTTTTGTAGAAGACATATTTATACGCCTAAGCTATGAGTATTATGCCCAAGTTCATTTTTAGTCCACATAGGTAGGACTCGTTAGCTTATTCTCTCAGAGAATAACGGCTAAGGAACTGAAAGAACCTCCACCAACCATTTTTTAAAATCGAAAATAAAAGAAATTCTTAGTTTGTGAAAAAATAAAATAATTTTGTGCACTTTATCCTCATATTAAACTGATAATATTTAACCCCATCACTATATTTTTAACATGATTAATTAGGCTCTTAGGAAAATTGACATAGCTTCTTCGGAAGATTAACAATTTCCTAAGCTAAGTGTGTTAACCACTACAAATTAATTCCTCTTCTAGGTAATGATCTAGAAGATAACTCCATCGAGGGGGTGGCCGTATCTTCTAATTTCCAAGGGACATGTCTCGCACTATAACCTCCAACGTGGGTTAGTCGATCATAGTATGTGTCTTAGGTTATTAATTACATCATTCTATTAGTTCCAGATCCTTGTGGTATCTCCATCCTATACGGATTCACTCCCAGGGTGACGCGAGAAGACCCACGATCTCTAATGAGGATCGTGATGAAAGCTACGGGGCCGTTGGAACCACTTAGTTTTTAAAATAAGGGTTTTCTTGGAAAAAATATCCTTTGAAAATTTTCATTGAGTTCTCTTTTAACTTAAAATAAAATATTTAAACCCATAAAAATATTTATGTCAAGGTTTATACCATTTGAGAAAATTTTCCAATGATTAATTTTATTTAAGCTAAAGCTTATTGATTTAAAAAATTTTCCATTAAAACTTTCTAAAGACATTGGTCTCAAGTTTTTATCTGACAAAAATAGTTTTTCTTTGTGAAAATAAATTAAAATGGTTTTTCATTTTAACTTACAAAAATTTCTAAATTCAAAATATTTTCTACGTCAAGGAGAAAAAACCTTTAAGAAAATAACCAAGGATTAATTTTTGTTTAAATTAAAATTAACCATTTAATTAAAAAGAATTTTTCTTGTCAAAAATTTTCAAAGACTTTGGTCTTTGAGAAAACGTGCATATAGGTATTAAGCTAGAAAACTATAAACATTTTCATACTTTTCTATTTTTAAACCTAAGTGACCAAAGAATAAAATTAAATACATTAATTAAATTAATTAATGGTCTTGTTTAATCCTAAAATCCTTTACTATTATTTTTCATGCAAAAATATTCAATGAATATTAACTATTGCAAAAATAATAACTTTGCCTAGTATGGGACTAAAAACAAAAAAGAAATTGCATAAAAATTACAAGGGAAAAAAGATTTATATATATATATGTATATATATATATATATATATATATATATATATATATCCCTCGGTCTTGTGCACTCATCACACCGGATCATGACCCATAGACCACAACCCACTCGTGCACGCAAGATGCCCGCACCCATCCCATTGAATCTGGTCACAATCATGACCAAATCTTGGGAAGGATGTGCAGCATCCTACCCAGGATGCATTGAAATTTCACCGAGTCGTGGGTTGGCTCAGTGCTTGCTGTAGCTCTACCAAGCAGTCCCACAGCTCATGCACATCAAGCAATAGCTTCGCCTTCGCAGCTCCACTATTCCTCTTCAGTTTGAATTTTTTCTTCTCAGTGTTCTTTTGCAATTCTTCTTCACGATATCACAGGCGGCATTTTTTATACACATTTTAATCAAAACAAAACAACATCCGCCTATACCCTTAAAACTCGGATTTACACAAATCGCTATGGAAAGTATTAAAATTATAGGGAGTTCCTATACCTCAACGGTGAGGCTCATAGTGAACTATCCCATGGCAGAAAAAAATGAAAGATCACAGGCTGAAAGCCAAACAATTATCTGGCCAATTTTATTAGACTAGCATGCTTCCTATGCCAAACAAACTTCAAGCTCTAATACCACTTGAAGCTTAAAATATAAACAAGAAGGCATGCACACTGTAAATAGAGAAGCCCAAAAAAAAAAAAAAAAAAAACGCAGAACATAGTGGAAGAAAAAAATTTTCATTACCAATGTGCTTTAACACTTTTTTTGGTGCTGAAGGAGTCAACTAAACAATAGGGACGTCCACTTCTCTATTTGTTGACGTTTCTGGTTCAAAACTAGCTATCTGTCTACTCCTCCTTGGCTTGAACTCACAAGCTCTTTGAATCTCAAAATTTTCCACTGCCTAAAACCTTGTTGGTGAAACAATTTATGCGAGGAAATACGGTCTCAATCTCTCTTGATTCTCTACTATTAATGACTAGTATCAAGAAGAGGAAGAAGCAAAACAAGAGGGGAAAAAAAACGGACGACTTGAAGGATTTTTTTTTTTTTTTTTGTTCACAATAGTATATCAACGATATACTTGGTTTTTCCTGAGAACAAAAACCACCGGCGTTATTGTATTTCAAAATACCTGGATGTTATCAACAGAAGATGTTTAGCACATCCTAAACTCTTTTGTCCTGTGAATGATAAAAACCCTTTGGTCCAGGCTATTGGGCTATAAATATTAGTATTTATTTTTAGACCAATGAGCCCATAAATAATAAATATTAATTATTTATTTTTGGGCTTATAGAAATAATCCAATAAATAATTAATGAGCCCAAATAGACCAAGATAATTATTCAAGCCTTTTATCTAGTTTAGGCCCAGGTTATTTTTTCTAATTATTCAATATGGGCTTAGGCCCTAAATAATTAATTAGCCAATTAAACCAGATAATAAATTTAATTTAATTTATCTGGACCTTTTGTTTTATTCTAGTATAATAATAAATTAGACTTCCTGAATAAAATAAAATCCTCTTTAACCGAGGCCATTTCCTCGACCCAAAAAATAATTAGGACTTACGGGCTATTCCGAAGACTAAAAAAACATATTGCATTGGCTACTAAAATGACCAAAATACCTCTGCTATATAAATAGCTATATTTTGCATTTTAAATATTTTCTATTATCACCATAAGAAAATATTAACCCCAAGGACAATGTTGCATTAACAATGTCTCCGACCTACAGGTGTAATGACTAAAATACCCCTCTACACATCACCCTCCAATTAGAGAGAAAGAAATGTACTAACACCTCCCTAAAAAATATCTACCATCCTTAGGCTTCTAGTCCAATTATTCACAACTTCTTGGAATATTTTAGCTTTCCAAGGGAGCTATCCTAAAGCAAATATCCAAGTTATGTTCTCTAGGACCCTGGTTTTTTAGATCATTTGGATAATCACAAGGGGCGATATAGTATAGAAGTTATCTTATACAAGTCAATCTTAACTAGCTAGTCACATATACTGAATATACAAGTATATTGGTCCTACAATAGAATCTCAACTACAGTAGATCAAAGTATACATTTCCAGCTTTGTCAAACCACCAACTCATACTAAATCTGTAGAGTATAAGTCCACACTGTAGCAGTAGTAGTCTAAGTTTCTACTGTATAGTACTTTTAGAAAATACTACTACAGGTCCAGTTCTATGCATTCGAAATATGCTTATATTATGAAATGAGAAGACTACTTATTGGCTAAAGTTAAGCCATCCTACATTTAGAATTTATAACACAATAACCTTACCATGATGAGATTCTCATTCTCATCATTTAGTTAAGAACAATAGTTTATGTGTTCCATAGTCTATACCTAATTGTGAAAAACCTCCATTCACATGAACCATTTGCTTAAACACAATGGGTTTCCAGCAAAATTGTGCACAAAAGTAATGAAAAATTCACAAACAATTTCTGAGAATGAAACTTTTATTAATAAAAATAAAAATTACATCAGAAACCTAGTCTAAGAGGGTATACATCCCAATAACAAAATGGGGTTAGAAAGTATAATTGGCATATCAAGTACAACATTAAGCTAAGTTAATGAGTAAAATATCACATAAACTAAGTTAGTCAATTAAGGTACAATTATACACACTACAAGATATGTCATTTATTTACATTAAGAACATATATACATATTTATATATAGATATATATATATGCATATAAATATGATTAAATCAATGAAATCCAAGCTTTTATGATATTGTTCCCCAGCAACGGCGCCAAAAACTTGATGCGTAAGATTTGGGTGTATAAAAATCATACAATTCTAAATCCATCCCTACCCAAGTTTTAATTAAAACATTAATCTCCAAATTACACATATGAGCAAGTATACTCATCGCAAGTATAGTATAGGAAATTAACGAGTATCGATCCTCAACGAACAATTACCATTAGTTACTTTTTATTTATTATTTAATCGACCCCATAAAGTGAAAAGAGAATAAATCAATAAAATATAAAGAAAAATATATACAACTCATGGATAAAGAATATGCAATTTGGACAAATATTTTTGAAGACATAGCCATGAATTACTAAGCAATTATCACAATCAATTATTATCTTGGCATCGTGAAGGAATTAAAATAGACCCACTTTGTTTGCAATCTATAGAATCACTATCCTTAAGCTAAATCAGTGAACATATTTTGTCTCAACCAATTTATCCAAAAAAATATATTAAAATCAATCCTTACACAAATCCCTATGTTTTAGGTGATTTAAAGTATGAAATTAGCCAATGACTCTATATTCTAGCAACCATCAACTAATCTTTGATTACCCAAGTTCTTGACAATTAACCCCTTTTTGCAACCAAGTTAAGAAATTACAAATATAAAATTAATTAAATTAAAACCACTATCAACCTCTTTTGCGAGTAAGTCAATAAGAAGAATAAACCAATCAATTCCTTAATTAAAACAAGCAATGAAATACCAAGTATAATAATTAATTGATCAATAGATTAAATTAACTCAAAAATCACGAATCCCAAAATAATGTCAAATTACATTGAAACCATTGATCACATAATTGTTCTAGAAAAAAAAAAAAAAAAGGTAAAAGAAAGAACTCATAGATAAGTTGCTTTCTTCTTCCTTGAAAACCTTCTTGAATAGGCCCCATTGAGTGATGAATCTCCTCTTCAATGACTGATTTGTAACTTTTATCCTTGGATGCATATATTTCTCTTGTGTTTTTCTTGCTTAAATAGGCTCCCAAGAAGCTAAACATAGTTCCCTAAGATTTCTAGACTGAGTACAAATTGTAAAATACCAAAACCCTTAGGAAGTTCCCAAATCCGTGCACAAAAAAGAAAATCGCCCAGTTCCTCACAGCCAGTGCCGACCATGCTCTAGCTCCACCGACGTTGCTCTATTTTTCAACCTTTTTCTCCCCTGTTTCCAGAGTAGGGCTGGCGTCGGCTCCATTGGACACGGCCAACGCCGGTCGTGTTCTAGATGGCGAAGGATTTTTGCCTTTTTTCCATCAATTCTACATAAAAACACCAAAATACCTTTCCAAAAGCAAAATATCAAATACTAAGGAATATAACTAGTTATTACATCAAATGTATCACAAAATATCTTTAAATAACTAGAAAATTAATGATGATTTTAGCCCCTATCAACATTATTAAAAAATTATTTGTATTTTTTTATTTATAAATAGTTTATATTTAAATAATATCATAAATATGTGTGTGTGTGTGTGAAATTATGGATATCTATAAATAATTATTTTAAAAATTATTATATATATCTAAATTATCATGTTTTGATTTATATGTCTAAAAAATTAAGTGAAAATTTTACAATTTTTAAAAAACTTTTTTTTTGGAAACTATACTAAATTCCCTCCTCGAGGATGGCTTTTTTTTTTTTTTTTTTTCGCCCTCTATTATTTGCCTCTTCTTCCATGTTTTGCCTCTATTCCCACGACTCCCATGAGTAGTGTCCTCAAAATATATACCCAGAAAGCTGGTTCTTTTCTTTGCTCACGCTTCAAATTTTGCTTTCATATTTGGATTTGCAAGCAATAGGTCAAATATTAGGGCTTTATTCGGGTGAGAAGATTTTTAGTTTTGGTCTGTGTTGTTGTTTTGCAAAGTAGTACACTTCTTATTTTAGTTGGTAGATGTACTGCCTTTCTAGTTTAGGGGTTGAGATACTTGAACTTTCCTTTGAGTGTTACTTTCTTCAATGTTTTGAGCATAGCAGTGGCAGGTTTGAAAATCGTAGGCTGACTAATCTGTTTGTTTTCCATTTTAATCTTCTTTTTGAATTAACGTCCCTGAGATATTTGTATTTTTTTGGAAGCTCTATTCTTTATTTATTTTAGATTTTATGTGTGGAAAATAGGTGGGAAGTTAGTTATCAAAGCATGAAGAAGAGAGCAAGGAGACCAAAATACCTTGTTACTGGCAAGAGGATACAAGGGGTAAGCTTTCCTGTGTTTTCCCTTGCATTTTCTGAATCTTTATCATGCTATGGATATGGACTAGAATTTTGATTTGAATATACTACATAGAAAGGGATTGATTTGGCAGACATATTTGGGTTTTATTTATATTGTTGTTTAGGTTTAATGTGTTACAATTGGAATGGTTTCTGTTTGCAATTTTTTATTGCTATTGATCATATGGTTGTGTGTAGGGGTATGTTAGGAGTTAGGTGAGGGAACAAGGTTTTGAGCAGTTTGTTTCATCAGTTGGAATGAGGTTTTGCATCTGACCTCATTAATTCTTGATCAGAAAACCAAAGAAGCCTAAGTTTTGAATTGCTTTGCTAAGAATGTCCATATAAGGTCCTATTACTGTAACTTAATTCTTTGGAATCCACACCGAAATTTGGCAGAAAGTTTTAAAATCTTTTGCACTCGAAGGAATAAGCCTCCATCTCAGTGTAGTAGACGACCTAAAGTGTTCTCTAGAAGCAGTAGTTAGAGCTTGTTAGTGATAATTTGCATTTTAAAAAATAGTTGTCCTTTTTACATGATTTAACTTATGAAAATCTCCTTAGTTTACATACAATCTCTTAATTAGCTTGTTAGTGCTACAAATACTTACTAATGACTAATTGGAGACCTGAATATTTTTGCTTCTAATGTCTGCCAACTTAGGGAATTCATATGCGTCTATAGGGAATGCCCTGTGGTATGTGATTAGCAATGTAATACTAGTCCATAAAATATGTCCTTGATAGGGGCTAAATTAATCATATTTTTTCTAGTATTTGAGGTTCTTTTGTGATACATTTTGTTCAATAACTAGTCATATTCCTTCATAATTGAGATTTTACCCTTGGAAAGGTATTTTGTTAATTATTGCAGATTTTTGGGGTAAAACAAAGCCAAAACATCGCAAAACAGAGGAGAGGCGGCGCCGGCTAGGGTCCTAGAACTGGCACCGGCCATGCACTCTTGGCACGAACTTTGAAGCAATGGAAAAATTGGTGAAATAGAGCAAAATAGAGTGGAACCGGTGCTGGCTCCAAGAGTCAAGGCGGCGCCGGCTGCATTCTGGTCTTCATTATGTGAAATTCAAAGAAAAATTGACGAACAAGTAGAGAATCAGAACACAACTGGCGCCAGCTCCGAGAGCCTAGGTAGCGCCAGCTGTGCCTTGAAGTTAAGGCGGTGCTTGATTTTTTCTACGTGATTTTTGGTAATATGTGGAGTTTTAGTATCTTCTAACTTCTACTCGGTCAAGAACATTATACCTACGAGTTTAGGCACTTCTTAAGCCTATAAATAGATGAAAAACACAAGGGAAAAGGGGAGAATTCATTGATCATCATAGAAAATCACTAAATCGAAGGAGGAATTCTTCAATTCAATGAGGGTTGTGCAGGAAGGTCTTCAAAGAAATAAGAAGGAGGCGTGTCTATGAGTGCTTTCTTTTACTTTGTTTTCTTTTTCTTGAACAATGATATGTTAATTATTTTATTGTAATTTGACATTTTTTTAGATATTTATGATTTTTAGAGGTATTTGATCTTTTTTGATTAATTGATTGTTCGTCTTGGTATTTAATTACTTAGATTGATTACGAGATTAAGTGGTTGTTTCTTTCCATTGACTTGCTTGAAAAAGGGGTTGATGGTGGTTTCAATTCATTGGTTTCATATTTGTTGTCTCTTAACTTGCTTGAAAAAGGGGTTAATTGCTAAGAACTGGTAATTAAAGGTTAATTGATGTCTGCCAGAATATGGATTCATTGGTTAGTTTCATGTTTTAAGTTTGCCAGAATATGGAAATTTAATCAAGGATTATGTTTAATGCATCTTTTGGGTAAGACTGGTTGAGACAGAACATGTGATACTAAGTTACCTAGAAGATAGGGATTCATGGATTGAAAAAGAAGTAAGTCTATCTTAATCCTTCATGATGTCAAGAGAATAATTAGTTATGATAATGGTTGAGTTCTTTAAGGTCATGTTTGTCTAAACATTGGTTTGAGCTACATACTTCTCCATCCTTGACATGTATATATGTTTATTTTTATTTTATTTTCCTTTTTATTTGTTGTTCACCTTATCGAGTCGGTTAAACAATGAAAGAAAAAGGGATTAATGGCTACTTGTTCCTTGAGGATCGACACTTGCTTGAACTATATGCTTGGTTAATGATAAGTATGCTTGCTCATATGTGTGATTTGGATTGAACGTTTTAATTTAAACTTGATTGGGAATATGCTTAGTTGTTGTATGATTTTTATACCTAAGTCCGGACACATCAGTCCTGATAGGCTAATACAATTTGTCTAATTTATTGTCAGCTTGACTAAGGTATAGAGTAACTAATTTAGTATGTTCTCTAGCAAACCTTGGTTCTGTTCTTCCAAAAGTTTTGAAGAAATGAATACAACTGTATGGAATGCAGAATTAGTGACTAATAGTTTCCTGAATCTACTAAGATGGTCCTTTTTTCCCTCTCGAAGGCAACAGTTACCTATTTCTGCTTCATTTGTTCATGCTTAGGGTGGGAAATAAGATGTGCTTCTATATGTTTAGAATGAAACTAATTTAAGTAATGCAAAAATAATTTAGCCAAACTCCTAAGTTATTTTTCTTTGTACAATTGATTGGATAGAAAACTAAGATCAATATGCTTTTGTTTCTATATAATTATTTTAATACTCTTTTGTTGAAGGTTTTTATTATTTTATTTTAGGATCAATAATTTCTAATGATGGAAGAAATAATGCTAAGAGTAAGACAATAGTGTTGGAAGCTTGAGTCACAAACGCTAATATGTTATTGATAACTACTAACCCTATAGCCTAAAACTCTGCCCATGTTCATATAGGAGTCCTTTGTCCTAGATCATGCCCTGTCTTCAACTAAAAACATATATTCATATGAAACTCTTAAAAGGGAAATGTGGAAAGTAATAGCAAGTCAAGTGCTTTAGTACTTTCCCTATGAAGTGAGAGGGGTTAAAATCACCATTCTTTTCCTAGTTATTTGAGGGTGTTTTAAGATATATTTGTTGTAATAACTAGGCATATTTCTTCCTATTTCACATTTTACTTGTAAAAGGTGTTTTTGGCAAATATGTGCAAATTTAAGTTAAAATCGAGCAGAAAGTGTACAGAACCAGAATGTACCTTGCTTTAGGCCCAGCCAGTGGACTAGGCGCCGGGTCCATTATGCTACGGAAGTAGAAATTGAGCAAGCTTCAGGGGTTTTTCCATAACAGACCTGGCACCAGGTTTGGTAAGTGTACTGGCACAGGGTTTATTCTATCTACCAAGGAGAGGTGGCCAAAAATAAAACAAAAATAGAAGAAGAATAGAGTGCACCTAGCGCCAGGTGGGTCGAAGGTACCCGGCACCAGGTAGGCTCTAGAGGCAAAAATTTTGTATGCAGAATTAGGGCTTATCTAAGGATTTTGGTATTTTCTTATTCCTACTCGGTCAAGACTTTCTCAGCCACAAAATTGGCATCCAAGAGGCCTAAAAAAGCATAAGATAGCACAAGGGTTTAATATATACAACTTAGAGCGGTGAATTAAAGGGCAGAAATTCTTATTCTCTCATTGAAGGAGGTGTTCACCCAAGTCAAGGAGAATTGTTCAAGGGAGTCTTCAAGGAAGAAGAAAGAGGCTTGTCCCTGAATGCTTTCTTTTCTTTTTGTCTTCTTTTCCTTTAGCAATGATGTATTCAATGTTTTTATTATAATTTAACATTATTTTGGGATTCATGATTTTGCATTAATTTAGTTATTTGATCATTTTTTTTTTTTTTGGTCATCTTTGGTGTTTGATTAGTTGATTTCATTGGTTATTGATGCGAATTCTTCTAATTGACTTCGACACAATGATGTTAGAATTTTTGTTGCATTGGTTTCGCATTTGTTAAATCTTGATGTATTTGAATGATGAAGTTAAGATTTGAGAACTAAGTGATCAAAAGTTAGGTTAATTTCGCCTTAATATAGGGTTATTAGCTAATTTTATGATTTTAAGGAATTGAGATTCATGTATATTTTGGTTAGGATGGCTTGATTGACAAATTTGCTAATTGAATCAAGATATGAATGATGAGCTTAATGCATGTTTTGGTTATGTTAGCTTGATTGACAAATCTGTTAATATGAATCAAAATATAGGATTCTATAGATTGACAAACGAAGTAGAATTTACCTAAGACAATTCATGACTTGACAAACGATTGAATTTTAATATCCATTCCTTCATGATGCCAAGATAATAATTAATTGAGAGAATTGCTAATTGGTTCATTGTCATGTTTTTTAGGATACTTGTGTAAATTGCATAAACTTGCATCTTTAAGTTGTATATGTTTCTTTGTTTTTCTTTTTATTCTTCTCTCCCTTTATGTGGGTCAGTTAAACAATGAAAGAAAAGTGATTAGTGTGTACTTTTTCCTTTGAGGATCGATACTCGTTAATTCCATGTACTATGCTTGTAATGAGTATATTTGCTCATATGCTATTTTGAGATTAATGTTTTAATTAAAACTTGATTAAGGGATGGATTTAAAATTGATGATTTTATATATCCAAACTTTAAGCATGAAGTTTTTGGCACCGTTGCCGGGGAACAATATCATGAAAGCTTAGATTTTGTTGATTTAACCATACTTATATATTTATATGTCCATATGTATATATGTTCTTTGTGTAAATTGGTGTTCTATCTTGCTGTTTGTAACATTGTGTGACTTAATTGACTAGCTTACTTCATATTATACTGTAAATACCACTAACTTTTGTATTTAGATAGTTTGTCAATGTGTATGTTTTTCTTTTCTTTATTTTTCTATTATTTGTTTTTCCCTTTTGTTTTATTATTTTCTTTATTTTTTATTATTTTTGTTTATTTTTATTTTTATTTTCAATTTGATTTTTGTTTTTCTTTGAGTGCGAGATTGACATCATTATGGACAACTACTTTTGGGCACAAGATCAAAAGAGTTATAATGATGAGAATTTAGCAAATTTGCAAGCTCAGATTAATGCTTTTCGTGAGACGTCACTTGAAGCCTCAATACATTCTTTTGTCACCAACAAAAATTCCTCCATTAAGTGGCATGAAGAAGCATCCTAACATATGAGCCATCAAAGAACATAACTAGCTAATTTGGTTGAGGATGCCATAAATGCCCTACGCTTGAACAAGAGAATCTCAAAGGAAAAGAGAGAGGATATGAGGAATAATTATCCAATGTGGAAAGGGAGGTATTCAATTATCCTCTTTGTGCTAATAATTCTAATCTCTTTTTACCACATGATTTTTTAGGTTCTTCTCAATTCTTGGAGAACAAGGGTCCAAATGATGATATGTTGAATTTATCATGTCTCAAGGAGTTGGATTTTTCAACGTTGCATCGTAAGAAGTCCTTGGAGGATGGTAGTAATTTCTATCATTCACCCCATTCAAAGGGAGGTAACTTAGTTTTTGTAGATGTGTCAAAAAGTACTGATTTCTTGATCTTATCTTTAAGAACTCAATTGCTAAGTTTTATGGGGAATTTCAATTGTGACAAATGTTTTGAAGGGTTAAAAGGTAATTTCATGTTTGATGCATTCTTTAGAAACCATGTACACTTATATGTTAACAAAAAAATTTGTGTGTCTAAAGGAATGTTAGAGAAAGAGGTTTATGTGTTTTACTTTAGTGAGAAAAATTATTTTCATAAACCTTTTATTTTTCAAAAACCTCTCTTCTTTCTACATTCATCATGCCTACTTCTACTTTGAGTTTTAATTTTAATTAAAAAGGTTTGATGAGGAAGCATGATAAGTAGAAAGAGTTTTTTTTTTTTTTGTTAAGTAGTTCATTTTTCCTCTCCCAAATAAAGTAAATATATTCCATCTTAAGTATGGGGGAGTGAGTTGTGTCTTTATTTGCTTTCTAGGAATTTTTTTTTTTAGTTTTTTTCTTTAGTTTGTTTTCTTTTATTTAGGTATGTTTTAATTTTGTTATTATTATATTCCTTGTGCTTTTATTTGTGTTTTATTTTATAGGAATAAAGTCCTCTTGGACAAGCCCTTCTCTCTGTCTCAAGTTTGGATATCTATGGAAGCATTATTGCATTTGGAAAGTATTACTTAAACTTTCTACCTCATTATTATTTTTGGTCCTCTTGGAGATGATTTCTTGTGTTTATTTTTTGCCAATGAGGACATTGCCCAATTTAAGTGTGGGGGAGTGGTTTGGCGATATACTTTGTCCAAGTTTTTATCAATTATCTTGGTATTTTCTTGGTATTGAGCTATTTTGAAAATTTTTGAAATTGAGAAAGAATCTTGTTTTGAGCACAAAGTTTGAAAATTTGGAGCTACTCCATCATGACAGTATCTTCTTTACTTTCTTCTCCTTCTTTATTCATTTTGGTTTTCTTGCATGTACTTTTATTGTTCTATCTTTAGCTATTAAGGACAATGTCCAGTTTAAGTGTGTGTGGGGGGTGGGGGGGGGGGAGGGGAGAATGAGGTTGAAGAAATATTTCCATATCATTTTTCTAAAATATTTTCAAAAATTTTAGTAGTTTTCATTGTTAAGCAAGGTTGTAATTCTTTTTCTTACTTGGATATGAGTTTTGTCATTCATGTGGTGGATTTTGATGAAATTGGTTTTATTGGATAAGATATTTGTTAAGACTTGAGAATTTTGATTAATCTTATTTATGTATTGGTGTTTGAATGTTGTTTGACTTATCAAGTTGAAATATAGAAGATACGATGAATATGGGAAGAATTTATAGGCTAACTTTTGTATTGTGAGTTTAAATTTTGCTAGCTTTAAGTTATGATGAAAAAAAATATGAGTTAAAAAAAGATCTTTGAGAGGAAAGATTGAGGAGAATGTCAAAAAAATTTTAATTTGAGTTGAAAAAATAATAATGAGTGGAAACAACATTATTGTTGGTGTGAATTGAGAAAAAAATGCTCTTATTAATGATCGTTGAAGACCTTTAGCTAAAAAGGGGATCAATATAGGGAGAAGTAGCAAGTGAATTCAGTGTACTCTCTTGAGGCTATCCCGAAGGCAAAAAGGCAAGAAAGAGCAAAGAAAGAAAGAAAGAATTGGTGAAAAAAATGATAAGTGATGACTGTAAAGGGGGCCAATATGGTGTGTGAAGAGAAATCCATGTACTTGAGGCTATCAATTCTCTAAGTCATTGAAAAGCTTTAAGAGAAAAAAATTAGAGTGCTTTCCTCACATCATAACTTGAGTGTGTAATTTTTAGATTTATAATGCTTGAGTTGGTAGATGGCTTGACTTATGTGATTTATGATATCTATATTTTTACTTGAAGAGTGAAATAATTTTCTTAAACTAAGGTATACACTTGAGTAATTTAACTTCAAGAGTTTTGTGATGTCTTGTCGAATGTTTCAAAGTTTATATTGTTTTAAAAGGGTATGAATGACAAGGGTTGTATTTAAAGTTTGAAAGGAAGATATGATCTTTACTATGATGAAGAACTTTTGAATGAGAAAAAAACTTGTGTTTTCTTGATAATTTCTCTTGGACTAAAGTGTTTTGCTTGGCAACAAGCAAATGTTAAAGTGTGGGGATATGTGATAGGGGTTAAAATTACCATTCTTTTCCTAGTTATTTGAGAGTGTTTTAAGATATATTTGTTGTAATAACTAGGCATATTTCTTTCCATTTGACATTTTTCTTGTAAAAGATGTTTTTGGCAAATATGTACATATTTAAATTAAAATCAAGCAGAAAGTACACAAAACAGAATGTACTTGGTGCCAGGCCCAGCCAGTGGAGCAGGCACCCGGTCCATTCTGCTACGGCAGTAGAAATTGAGCAAGCTTCAAGGGTTTTTCCAAAACAGACTTAGCACCAGGTCTGGCAAGTATACCTGGCGCCGGGTCCATTCTATCTACTAAGGAGAGACGACAAAAAACAGAGCAAAAACAGAGGAAGAACAAAGTGCACCTAGTGCCAGGTGGGTCGAAGGTACCTCGTGCCAGGTAGGCTTTAGAGGCGAAAATTTTGTCCGCGGATATTTTCCTATTCGTACTCGGTTAAGACTTCCTCAGCCACGAAATTGGCATCCAAAAGGCCTATAAAAGCACAAGAGAGTACAAGGGTTGATATATGCAACTTAGAGAGGTGAATTAAATGGTAAAAATTCAGATTCTCTCATGAAAGGAGGTGTTCACTCAAGTTGAGGAGAATTGTTCAAGGGAGTCTTCAAGAAAGAAGAAATAGGCTTATCTATGAGTGCGTTCTTTTCTCTTTGCCTTCTTTTCCTTTAGCAATGATGTATTCAATATTTTTATTTTAATTTAACATTATTTTTGAATTCATGATTTTGCGTTAATTTAGTTATTTAATCAATTCTTAGTCATCTTTGGTATTTAATTACTTGATTTCATTGGTTATTGTTGCAAGTTCTTCTAATTGACTTCGACACAATGATGTTAGGAGTTTTGTTGCATTAATTTTATATTTATTAAATCTTGATGGATTTGAACGATGAAGTTAGGATTTGAGAACTAAGTGATCAAAGGTTAAGTTAATTTCGCCATGACATAGGGTTATTGGCTAATTTCATGATTTTAAGGAATTGAGATTAATGTATATTTTGGATAGGATGGCTTGATTGACAAATTTGTTAATTGAATCAAGATGTGAATGATGAGCTTAATGCATGTTTTGGTTATATTAGCTTAATTGACAAATCTGTTAATATGAATCAAAATATAGGATTCCATGGATTGACAAACGGAGTGGAATTTGCCTAAGTAAATTCATGACTTGACAAATGATTGAATTTTATTGTGCGTTCCTTCATGATGCCAAGATGATAATTAATTGAGAGAATTGCTAATTGGTTCATCGTTATGTTTTCTAGGATACTTGTGTAAATTGCATAAACTTACATTCTTGAGTTGTATATGTTTATTTTTTTTCTTTTTATTCTTCTCTCCCTTTATTTGGGTCGGTTAAACAATGAAAGAAAAGTGATTAGTGTGTACTTATTCCTTTGTGTTGGGAAATATGCCCTCTTAGACTAGGTTTCTGATGTAAACATAGAATGTTTTAATAAAAGAATTTATTTTTAGAAATTATTTATGAATTTACATTTTATTTGTGCACAATTACATTTGGAAAAGACCCATTGTGTTTCAGCTAGTGGTCCATGTGAATGGTGGTCTTTCACAGTATTGTATGGATCACGGGTTACTTAACACATAAACGTTTATTCTTAACTGATTGATGAGAATGGGAATCTCATCATGTTTAGGTTATTATGTTTTGAATTCCAAAAGAGGAATGGCTTACCTTTAGCCAATGAGTAGTCCACTCAGTTTATGACATAAGCGTATTTCGAATACATAGAACAGGGCCTTTAGTAGTGGTTTCTTAAAGTACTATCTAGTAGAAACCTAGACTACTACTGCTATAGCGTGGACTAGTACTCTATGATTTGAGTATGAGTTGGCGGTCTAATGAAGTTGGAAGTTGTTGGATTGTATGCCCTCTTAGACTAGGTTTCTGATGTAAAATCGAATATTTTAATAAAAGAATATATTTTTAGAAATTGTTTGTGAATTTACTTTTTGTTTGTGCACGATTTTCGTTTGGAACAGACCCATTGTGTTTAAATAAGTGATCCATGTGAATGGTGGTCTTTCACAGTAAGGTATGGATCACGGGTTATTTAACACATAAATATTTGTTCTTAACCTATTGATGAGGCTGGGAATCTCATCATGTTTAGGTTATTATGTTATGAATTCTAAATGGGGAATGGCTTACCTTTAGCTAGTGAGTAGTCCACTCACTTCATAACATAAGCGTATTTCGAATACGTAGGACATGACCTGTAGTAGTGGTTTCTAAAAGTACTATATGATAGAAACCTAGACTACTACCGCTACAGCGTGGACTAGTACTCTATGACTTGAGTATGAGTTGGTGGTCTGGCGAAGCTGGAAGCATATACTTTGATTTGCTATAGTTGAGGTTCTATCGTAGGGCCAATATACTTGCATGTTGGGTATGTGTGACTAGTTAGTTAAGACAGACTTGTACAAGATAGTTTCTGCACTATATCGCCCTTTGTGGTTGTCCGAATGGTCTAAAATGTCCAGGGCCCTGGGAAACATGACTTGGATGTTTGCTTTAGGGTAGCTCACTTGGAAAGCGAAAATACTCCAGGAAGTCGTGGATCATTGGACTAGAAGCCTAAGGATGGTAGATGTCATTTAGAGGGGTGTTAGTACACTTCTTCCTCTCTAAATGTACGGCGATGTGTAGAGGGGTATTTTAGTCATTTCACCTGTAGGTCGGAGACTTTGCTAATGCAGCATTGTCCTTGGGGTCAATATTTCCTTATGGTGATATTAGAAAATATTTAAAATGCAAAATACAGCTATTTTATAGTAGGGGTATTTTGGTCATTTTAGCAGCCAAGGCGATGTGTCTTTTTAGTCCTCGGAATAGCCCGTAAGTCCTAACTACTTTTGGGTTGAGGAATTGGTCTCAGTTGAAGAGGATTTTATTTTATTTTATTTTATTTTATTTTATTTAGGAAGTCTAATTTATTATTGGACTGGAATAAAATAAATAAATAAATAAAATAGGAGTTGAGAGAAAATTAATTATCTAGTTTATTTGGTTAATTAATTATTCAGGGCCTAGGTCCAGTATGAATAATTAGAAAATTAACCTGGGCTTAAACTAGGGGAAATAATTAATATTTAATTATTTATTGGGTTATTTATATAGGCCCAAGAAATAAATAATTAAAGATTAATTATTTTGGTTCATTTGGGCTCATTAATTATTTATTGAGTTATTTATGTAAGCCCAGGAAATAAATAATTAATGTTTATTATTTTGGGCCTTTTGGGTCGAAGAAAAATAATAAATATTTTTCTGGCCCAATAGCTTGGACCTTAGGGTTTTTCCAGATACGGTTACGAGGAGTTTAGGGTTAGGCCAAACTGATTCTCAGGATAACATCCGGGTGTTTTGAAATCCCGGGGATATGTTTATCAGATAATGAGAGACCTAATTTTGGCTAACTAATAAACAACTCTTTGAAAAAAGAAAAACCATAGTTTTTCCCTACCCAACAGAAGACTCACGTCTCTCTGGAGAGCCTCACGTAAGCTCCCACTCTCACGCCTCCCTCTTCTTGGTTTCTCCTTGGAGCTTTGCTAACCAATAGCAAGTGAACTAAGGAGATTTGAGACCATTCTTCTTCTCTATTGTGTTCACCGACTAGAGGTTAGGCTGAGGAATATCTCGAGAGCTGGAAAGCTAGGCGTTCATGCAAACAAGGCGGAGTAGAAGGCTAGCAGGTGTTCAACCGGAACCTTCTTCAAGTGGGCAAAGCGAGGCGATTCCAGTCGTTCAATCTGCTCTTACTCAACCTAGAAGGGTTAAGGAGCGCAAATGTATGATCTTCATGCTTCCGTATAGCCTTTAAGGCTTGGTTTTATTTTTCTCTGTTTAACTTTTTACGCTACCAGTACATACTCTCTGTTTTCGTCTCCCTCAATGTGGTATCAGAGCCACTGGTTTTTTTATCAATATAGAGAGCATGGTAATAAATAAAATTGGAGAAGATGATTATACCTATGATCCTTCGCTGTTTTGGTATGGGATAGGATCTCTGTGAGCTTCATCGTTGAAGCATAGGCTCACTGTAAATTTTTTTTGGCTTTGAAGTTTAATCGTGTAAACCCAATTTAAATGGGTATAGGCGGTTGTGTTTTTGTTTTGGATGTTTTTGTAAGTAAAAATGTCCAAAGAAGCCAAATAAATGAGCAAAATGTGAAGCAGAAGAGTTTCTGCAAATTTCGCGCGAGAAAGGAGAAAAAACGAAGAAGACAACTATTCCTAAGCCAATTGAGCCTAGTCGAGCCGCTGCTGAAATTGTGAGAGGAGCTGCTGACTATCAGCCACGTAAGCCAAGCCGCATCAGCGAAATTGAAGCCGAATTCAATTGCAAATTTGCAATTGAATTGAAATTGGCTTTCGGGTTCTTACGCGGGTCAGAGGAGATCCGACCGGGCAGTACGCGGGCTGAAGCGTGGGTTAGCCGCAGAGAGGAAATGGGCGTGGGTCGCGGGCGCGGGCGAAGTCCACTGGTCGCGCCTGAGGGAGATCTGGTGTGGTGCGGTGCACCGCGGCCGCGGTGGACCGCAGGCCACGCGGACGCGGATCCGGTGCAGCGGGTGCAGTGGACTGCCAGCCATTTTTTTGTAATTTTTTTCTTTTTCGTTTTGGGTCCCATACCAGGCGAAGTTAATATTTTTGCAATATTTATATTCTTGAAATATATTTGCATGAAAAATATTAGTAAGGGATTTTAGGATTAAACAAGATCATTAATTAATTAATTAATGTGTTTAATTCTATTATTTGGACACTTAGGTTTAAAAAATAGAAAAGCATGAAAACGTCTACTGTTTTCGAGCATGCTATTTTTTTTATGTACCTATGTGTGTTTTTTCTCAAAGACCAAAGTCTTTGGGAACATTTTTTACAAGAAAAATATTTTTCTTCAAAAACTAAATGGTTATTTTAATTGGTACAAAAATTAATCCTTGAATATTTTCTCAAAGGATTAATCCTTGACATAGAAAATATATTGGATTTAGATATTTTTGTAAGTTAAAATGGAGAGCCATTTTGTTTTGTTTTGGACTAGAAAAATGATTTTGTCAAATAAACTTGAGACCAAAGTCTCTAGAAAGTTTTAATTGGAAAATTTTTGAAATCATTAAGTTTTAACTTAAATAAAATTAGTCCATGGAGAAAATCTCTCAAAGGATATACGCCTGGACATAGATATTTTATTGGACTTAGATATTTTATTTTTGAGTTAAGGAAAAACTTAATGGAAATTTCAAAAGGATATTTTCCAAAAAACCTTTATTTTAAAAGACTAAGTGGGAGAGGGGTTCCAACGGCCCCACGACTTCCATCACGGTCCTCATTAGAGATCGTGGGTCCCCTCGCGTCACCCTGGGAGTGAACCCGTATAGGATGGGGATACCACAAGGATCTAGATGTAATGGAATGATGTAATTAATAACCCGGGGCACGTACTATGATCGGCCAGCCCACGTTGGAGGTTATAGTGCGAGGTATGTCCATAGGAAATGAGAGGAAACAGCCATCCCACGATGGAGTTATTCTCTAGTCCATTACCTAGAAGGGAAATTAATTTGTGGTGGTTAATACACTTAGCTTAGGAAACTGTTAATCTTCCCAAGAAGCTATATCAGTTTTCCTAAGAGCCAAATTATTTTCAGTGCACAAATTTTATTTTGTTTTCACAAACTAAATTCTGTCTTTTATTTTCGATTTTCAGAAATGGTGGGAGGTTCTTTTAGTCCATTGGCCGTTATTCTCAGGGAGAATAAGTTAACGGGTCCAAACTATGTGGACTGGAAAAGGAACCTGGACATAATACTCACAGCTCAGGAGTATAAGTATGTCCTTTACGAAACCTGCCCTGTTATCGGAGAAGGTTCCACCGCTGAAGAGCGAGAGGCTGAAAAGGCATGGAAGAAAGCTGACGAAATGGCATGTTGCTATATGTTAGTTTCCATGTCTAATGTGCTCTGGTCAAAATACGAGCACATGGCTTCTGCATATGACATAAGTCAATCATTGGCAACTATGTTCGCAGACAAGAGCCGGCCCGCAAGGCAGGAGGCTCTTCGAACTATTGTGAACACTAAGATGGCTGAGGGAGCATCAATACGAGAGCATATGCTCAAGATGATTGCTGCTTTCAAGGAGGCGGAAATCTTAGGGGCTGTCATTGACCCCGAGAGCCAAGTGGACATAGTTCTCGAATCTCTACCAGTCTCTTTCACTCAGTTCAAGTTAAACTATAACATAAACAAGTTGAACATGAGTTTAACTGAACTGATGAAGGAGGTCCAGATGGCGGAGAAGGTCATGAAGCCGCAGTCAAAGGCCATGATTGCTAAGGCTTCTTCTTCAAGAACTGGGCCTAAAACCAGAAAGTTCAAGAGGAAGAAGGGGAATACAGCAGCTCAGCCCAAGAACCAGCCCAAGGACAGACCAAAGGGCAAGTGCTTCAAGTGTGGGAAAAAAGGACACTGGAAAAAAGAGTGTCCAAATCTTTAGGCCAAGAAAAACCCCACAGGTAATGTTTTTTATCTAGAGTCCATATCAATGGTAGGATCAACTTCCGCTTAGATTGTTGATTCAGGAGCCACTGATCATATCTGTAACTCCTTGCAGGGGTTTAGGAAGATAAGAAGACTCAAGAAGGGCGAACATGGGCTTCGAGTGGGTAATGGAGCACAAGTCTGGGCCCTTGCAGTGGGAGAGCTGGATCTTATTTTTTATTGTAATAAGATAGTGGTTTTAAAAGACATTTTATATGTACACCTGGTTTTCGTCAGAATTTGATTTCAGTTGCAAAACTTATTAATCAAGGATATTCTGTATCTTTCCATTCTGGTATTTCTATCAGTAGAGATGGAGAAATTTTATGTACAGGGCACATGTATGGTAATCTGTTCTTTTTAAACCCTATTAACAACCAATCAAATAACGCTCAGTCTGAACCTTTAACTAAGAAGAGAAAGACCAATATCAATGATTCATACCTTTGGCATCTAAGGTTGGGTCATATTAACTCAACCAGGATTCAGAGGCTAATCCATGATAGGCTTTTGGGCTCATTGAGATTGGAAAGTTGGCCTCAGTGTGAATCCTACCTGATGGGAAAAATGACCAAAAGGTCTTTTACACCAAAGGCAGATAGAGCCAAGGAGGTGTTGAGTCTTGTTCACACTGATGCGTGTGGTCCATTGTCTACACCAGCTAGGGGAGGTTTTGAGTACTTCATCACGTTCACGAATGATTGTACGAGGTATGGTTACATTTACCTGATGAGACGCAAGTCTGACTCTTTTGACAAGTTCAAAGAGTTTAAGGCTGAAGTGGAGCGTCGGATAGGTAAATTAATCAAAACCTTACGATCGGATCGTGGTGGAGAATACCTCCTAGGTGGATTCAAGGACTATATGGTACAAGGTACATTATGGAATAGTATCACAGCTCTCTGCGCCGGGAACACCCCAGCAGAACGGAGTAGCTGAGAGAAGGAACAGGACGTTGATGGAAATGGTCCGAAGCATGATGTCTCATGCTACTCTTCCAGTGTCATTTTGGGGATATGCCCTGAGACAGCGGCATATATTCTGAACTTGGTGCCTTCCAAGTCAGTACCTAGGACTCTCTATGAGATGTGGACTGGACGTAAGCCAAGTCTGAATCATCTCAGGATTTGGGGTTGTCCAGCTTATGTACTGATCAAGGGAGACAAGTTGGGACCAAGATCAGAATTATGCTATTTTGTTGGGTATCCAAAAGGGACAAAAGGAGGCTACTTTTATCATCCTAAGGAGCAGAAGGTACTAGTCAGTACTAATGCTAGATACTTGGAAGATGATCAAAGTACTTCCACTAAAGGTTCAACGAGGTTGGAACTTAAGGAGAAGTTATCTACAGAATCAACTTCTTCTGACCCGATTGTGGAACAAGAAGAGGCACAACCTCAAGAGCCTGTGCAAATGGAGCCTTGTCATAGTGGGAGAGTGTCTAGGATTCTGGAGAGATGGACTGGAGAAGCTTTTGAGCTGGTCTCTGACCATCAGGAATAAGACCCCACTAGATACGAGGAGGCTATTGCTGATGCCGATGCAAATCTGTGGCATGAAGCAATGAAAGTCGAGATTGAGTCTATGTACCTCAATCAGGTTTGGGATCTTGTAGCTTCACCTGAAGGGATAAAACCCATTGGGTGCAAGTGGGTATACAAGAGAAAGAGGGGAGTGGATAGGAAGGTGGAAACCTTCAAAGCTAGGCTTGTGGCGAAAGGGTATACTCAGAAAGAGGAAATCGACTATGAGGAAACCTTTTCCCCGGTAGCCATGCTTAAATCCATCCGCATCCTCATTGCCATCGCATGTCACTATGAGTAGGAGATATGGCAAATGGATGTCAAGACAGCATTCTTGAATGGCCATCTTAGCGAAGACATATATATGTCCGAACCGAAAGGCTTCATTGCTGAAGGCCAGGAACACATGGTTTTCAAGCTTAAGAAGTCCATTTATGGACTTAAGCAGGCATCGAGAGCATGGAACATTCGTTTCTATGAAACTGTAAAGTCTTATGGTTTTATTCAAAACGAAGATGAACTATGCGTGTACAGGAAACTTGAAGGCATTAATGTGATTTTTCTTGTCCTGTATGTGGATGACATTCTACTCATTGGAAATGATGTAGGGACATTGTCATCTAAAAAGGTTTGGCTGTCTAGTCAATTCAGTATGAAGGACTTGGGAGAAGCCAACTATATTCTCGGGATTAGGCTTATTAGAAATAGGAAGTAGAGAATGTTAGGGTTATCCCAAGCGACATACATTGACAAGATGTTGGCCAAGTACAGCATGGACTCATGCAAGGGAGCTCTAATCCCTTGCAGACATGGGTTGTCATTTTTTTCGAAGGACTGTCCTAAGTCTTAAGAAGAAAAGGACAGAATGAGTATGATTCCCTACGCTTCGGCTGTGGGAAGTCTCATGTACGCCATGCTGTGTACTAGGCCAGATATCTGCTTTGCCGTAGGCTTAGTTAGCAGATATCAGTCAAACCTAGGGGAGGTTCATTGGCAAGCTGTAAAGCATATTCTCAAGTACCTCAAGAGAATGAGAGATTATATGCTGGTTTACAGGGCTGATGATTTGGTTCCTACAGGATACACAGACTCAGACTTCCAGGCAGATAAGGATGAGAGAAAATCCACTAGTGGATATGTCTTCACCTTGTCTAGAGGAACAATTTCATGGAGGAGTATCAAGCAGTCTTGTATTGCTGACTCAACCATGGAAGCTGAGTATGTGGCAGCTTCAGAGGCGTTCAAGGAAGCAATTTGGCTCCGGAAGTTCTTTTCAAAACTTGGAGTCGTACCACATATGGACAGGCCGGTTGTGATGTATTGCGACAACACTGGAGCAGTATCGCAATCTAAGGAACCTTAGAACCACAAGAAGGGGAAACATATCGAGAGGAAGTACCACCTAATCCGGGATTTCATCCAGAGACGGGAAGTCGTGGTGGAGCATATTGCCTCAAAAAACAATCTAGCAGATCCATTCACCAAGCCTTTGGCTGAGAGAGTCTACAAGAGACACTTAGACGCCATAGGGGTGGGCACCTATGGACTTACCTAGTCTTAGAGTGCAAGTGGGAGATTGTTGGATTGTATGCCCTCTTAGACTAGGTTTCTGATGTAAAATCGAATATTTTAATAAAAGAATTTATTTTCAGAAATTGTTTGTGAATTTACTTTTTGTTTGTGCACGATTTTCGTTTGGAACAGACCCATTGTGTTTAAATAAGTGATCCATGTGAATGGTGGTCTTTCATAGTAAGGTATGGATCACAGATTATTTAACACATAAACATTTGTTCTTAACCTATTGATGAGACTGGGAATCTCATCATGTTTAGGTTATTATGTTATGAATTCTAAATGGGGAATGGCTTACCTTTTGCCAGTGAGTAGTCCACTCACTTCATAACATAAGCGTATTTCGAATACGTAGGACAGGACCTGTAGTAGTGGTTTCTAAAGGTACCATATGATAGAAACCTAGACTATTACCGCTACAGCGTGGACTAGTACTCTATGACTTGAGTATGAGTTAGTGGTCTGGCGAAGCTGGAAGCATATACTTTGATTTGCTATAGTTGAGGTTCTATCGTAGGGCCAATAGACTTGCATGTTGGGTATGTGTGACTAGTTAGTTAAGACAGACTTGTACAAGATAGTTTCTGCACTATATCGCCCTTTGTGGTCGTCCGAATGGTCTAAAATGTCCAGGGCCCTGGGAAACATGACTTGGATGTTTGTTTTAGGGTAGCTCACTTGGAAAGTGGAAATACTCCAGGAAGTCGTGGATCATTGGACTAGAAGCCTAAGGATGGTAGATGTCATTTAGAGGGGTGTTAATACACTTCTTCCTCTCTAAATGTACGGCGATGTGTAGAGGGGTATTTTAGTTATTTCACCTATAGGTCGGAGACTTTGCTAATGCAGCATTGTCCTTGGGGTCAATATTTTCTTATGGTGATATTAGAAAATATTTAAAATACAAAATACAGCTATTTTTATAGTAGGGGTATTTTGGTCATTTTAGCAGCCAAGGCGATGTGTCTTTTTAGTCCTCGGAATAGCCCGTAAGTCCTAACTACTTTTGAGTTGAGGAATTGGTCTCAGTTGAAGAGGATTTTATTTTATTTTATTTTATTTAGGAAGTCTAATTTATTATTGGACTGGAATAAAATAAATAAATAAATAAAATAGGAGTTGAGAGAAAATTAATTATCTAGTTTATTTGGTTAATTAATTATTCAGGGCCTAGGTCCAGTATGAATAATTAGGAAATTAACCTGGGCTTAAACTAGGGGAAATAATTAATATTTAATTATTTATTGGATTATTTATATAGGCCCAAGAAATAAATAATTAAAGATTAATTATTTTGGTTCATTTAGGTTCATTAATTATTTATTGGGTTATTTATGTAAGCCCATGAAATAAATAATTAATATTTATTATTTTGGGTCTTTTGGGTCCAAGGAAAATAATAATTATTTTTCTGGCCCAATAGCTTGGACCTTAGGGTTTTTTCCAGATACGGTTAAGAGGAGTTTAGGGTTAGGCCAAACTGATTCTCAGGATAACATCCGGGTGTTTTGAAATCCCGGGGATATGTTTATCAGATAATGAGAGACCTAATTTTGGCTAACTAATAAACAACTTTTTGGAAAAAAGAAAAACCCTAGTTTTTCCCTACCCAACAGAAGACTCACGTCTCTCTGGAGAGCCTCACGTAAGCTCCCTCTCTCACGCCTCCCTCTTCTTGGTTTCTCCTTGGAGCTTTGCTAACCAATAGCAAGTGAACCAAGGAAATTTGAGACCATTCTTCTTCTCTGTTGTGTTCACCGACTAGAGGTTAGGCTGAGGAATATCCCGAGAGCTGGAAAGCTAGGCGTTCATGCAAACAAGGCGGAGTAGAAGGCTAGCGGGTGTTCAACCGGAAGCTTCTTCAAGTGGGCAAAGCGAGGCGATTCCAGTCGTTCAATCCGCTCTTACTCAACCTAGAAGGGTTAAGGAGTACAAAGGTATGATCTTCACGCTTCCGTATAGCTTTTAAGGCTTGGTTTTATTTTTCTCTGTTTAATTTTTTACGCTACCAGTGCATGTTCTCTGTTTTCGTCTCCCTTAGAAGCATGTACTTTGATTTGCTTTTAGTTGAGGTTCTATCTTATTGTGACTAGTTAGTTAAGACAGACTTATATAAGATAGTTTCTATATTATATCGTCCCTTGTGGTTGTCTGAATGATCTAAATATTCAGGGCCCTGGGAAACATGACTTGGATGTTTGCTTTAGGGTAGCTCTCTTGGAAAGCAAAAATAATCCAAAAAGTCGTGGATTATTGTACTAGAAGCCTAAGGAAGGTAGATGTCATTTAAAGAGGTGTTAGTACATTTCTTTCTCTCTAATGTATGGCGATGTATATAGGGATATTTTAGTCACTTCACCTGTAGGTCGAAGACTTTGGTAAACGCTGCATTGTCCTTGGGGTCAATATTTCCTTATGGTGATATTATGAAATATTTAAAATGTAAAATACAGCTATTTATATGGTAAGGGTATTTTGGTCATTTTAGTAGCCAAGGTGGTGTGTCTCTTGGTCCCCAATATAGACCGTAAGTCCTAATTATATACAGGCTAAGGAATTGGTCTTAAATTAAATGGAATTTATTTGATTTAAGTAGCCTGATTTTAATTATTAGGCTAAAATAAAATAAAGGTCCACGGAGAGAGAGAATTAATTAAATTAGTTTGGTGGGTTAATTAATTATTTAGGGCTTTGGCCTAGTTTGAATAATTAAAGATTGACCTGGGACCAAACTAATATAGTCTTATTAATTGGACTAGTTTATTTGGGCTGAAAAATTAATTATTTATTAGGCCATTTACTTGGTTCTGGTTAGAATAATTAATTTGGTCCAAAAAGCTAAAATAAGAGTCTAATGAGCCAATCCGATTTAACCTAGGGTTTTATTTAGGTTAAACAGGAGAACAAAAACGTATGTGTTTTGACAACATTTTTTTTCCCCTGTTTCTTCTCTAAGAAAAGAAAAACGTGACATCCTTCTCTTCTCTCTGAAAAATTCCATAGCCCTGTGAGTTGTTCACCAAACATGGATTAGGCAGGCAACATACTGGAAGATCGAGAGGTTGGCGTTCATATACATGCACAGACGGAGTAGGAGACTTGCAGGAATCTCACCAGAGGTTTCCATCAGCGCACCTACCCCAGTTCCACATATTCCGGTCCAACTAGCTTTTAAGAACAAGAAGAAGAGGTAAACTTTTTCCCCTCTCGGAGATCGGACAGGCCGTGACTAGCGTCGGCTCCAGTCTGGAGTTCTGCTGCATGTTTTTCTTATTCAGTTTGTTGCTTTCGTTGTGCTTTGCTTCCCTTTAAATCTTCACTTTGAGGATCGATACTCGTTAATTCCCTATACTATACTTGCGATGAGTATACTTGCTTATATGTGTATTTTAGGATTAATGTTTTAATTAAAAATTGATTAAGGGATGCATTTAAAATTGATGATTTTATATACCCAAAATTAAAGAATTATGAAGCTCGTAGACTTTGTTCCTCATGCTGTTAGATGTTCATGAGCATATTCTAATGTCTAGCTCTTTAATATGCCCATCCCCTCCAAAAAATGATTTTACAAATCAATTAAGAGCAATAAACCTACCTTTAATAGCTTCTTGACAATGAAAACATTTTTTTCTAGTAAATTACAAAATTTGCTAGATTTTGTCTTATTGTTAAAACTATGTATTTTCTCTGTTCAAATTGTTGTATTTTCTTATCCTTATCTAACTCATTTGATAGGTGTTATGGATAGAAGTTGGATGTTGGCTAAAAAATTTTCAAATGAACATTTGAAAGGAGTAAAATTATTCAAGAAGTTTGTTCAAGAACGCTTAGGCACTGAAGGCGAAATTCATTGTCCACATAAGGATTATTTGAACTTATATATCATAAACTAAGATACAGTAGAGAGTCATTTATGTGAGGATTGGCTCAAAATTTCTTGTCTTGATAGAATATTGGGGTCTACATAATAATAAATTTATTTCTTTGATTAGTTGCCTATTTTGTCATAGTTGATATCTTAAACAAGTAGGTTTGCACAGACAAACTCTACACGTCTTTCTTACATTGTCTTAGCTTCCCGTCTTATGCTAGTGTTGGTGCTATAAAGCATTCTTTTTTTTATTCATCCTTTCTGGTGATGGGTGTTAAATTGTTCCTTAAATTGCTTTATAAAATCTTTCTTGCAAGTTGCTCTCCTATTACTTCTAGCATAAAGGTTTGGTTGGTCTAGTTGGCATTCTCTTGGATTCTACTAGTTTGTTCTGCTCTCAGTTGTAGCTGATGTTTCATTTAAATTACCAAAGAAATAGGGGTGGGAAAAGTGGTGTTATGTTTCATAGAATCTTTTACTATCAATACTTTACGTAACAATAACATTGATGATGGCACATGGCAAATGGCATATGGCTTTGAAAATTTCAACGTATTTACTATTTATTTAGTTAAGTGTTTGAGTTTCTTTTGATTTTTTCCTTCCAATAAATAATCACTATTCATTTAGGAGAATCTGAGTTTAGCTTATGAAGTAACTTAAACAAATTTATTTTCTTAAGCTACTATTTACTATTAAAAAGAGTCCAAAAGAACTAGCATTCTCTCTTTGTTCCCTATTATTCTTCCTTTCACCAGACATGTGCTTTTATCAATTTCTTCTTTATGCATAAATTTTAGGTGTATAAAAATTATCAAATTTAAATCCATCCCTTAGTCAAGTTTTAATTAAAATATTAATCCCGAAATACACATACGAGCAAGTATACTCATCGCAAGTATAGTATAGGGAATTAACAAGTATCGATCTTCAAATGAATAAGTACATACTAATCACTTTTCATTCATTATTAAACCAACCCAATTAAGTGAGAAAATAAGAAAAATTAAATAAAGAAATATATACAACTCAAGGATGTGAAAATATGCAATTAAGACAAAAGATCTTGTAAACATGATAATGAATCACTTAGCCAATATCACAATCAATTAATATCTTGGTTTCATAAAGGATTTAAAATAGACCCACTTCGTTTGCAATCGATGGAATCACTATCCTCTAATTAAATTAGTGAACATTTTCTATCTCAACCAATTTAACCAAAAGATACATTAAAATCAATCCTCATATAAACCCCTATATTCTAGGTGATTTAAAACATGAAATTAGTAAATGAATCCATATTCTAGTAATCATCAACTAACATTTGATTACTTAATGTTTTCAACAATTAACCCCTTTTTTCAAGCAAGTTAAGAAATAACAAATATGAAATTAATTAATTAAAGTCATTACCAGCCCATTTTTCAAGCAAGTCAATAATATAAACAATCAACCAACTCTATAAGCAAAACAAGTAATCAAATCCTGAGATAAATAATGAATTGATCAAAAGACTAAATTAATCAATAAATCATGAATCACAAAAACAATGTAAAATTACAATGGAAATATTGAATAAATAATTGTTTAAGGAAAAGAAAACAAGGGTAAAAGAAAATACTCATAGACAAGCCTCATTCTTCTCATTTGAAAACTCTCTTGAACAACCCTCCTTGATTTGGTGAATCTCTCCTTGTTGAGTGGTTTAAAACTTTGATTCCTGGATTCACTTTTTTATCTCTTGTGTTTTCTCTTATTTTGATAAGCTTCTATGACGCCAAATTCGTTACTTGAGGAGTCTGGTTGAGTAGGAATTGGAAAATACCGAAATCTTTGGAAAATTTTTAAATTCGTGCACAGAAATTTCGTGTTCCAAAATGGGCCTGGCGTTGGGTCCAGTCGACCCACCTGGCACCAGGTGTGTTTTATTTTCTTCCTCAATTTTTGTCTGTTTCAACTGGCTAACCAGAATAGACCTGGCGTCTAGTCCACTTGCCAAACCTGGCGCCAGGTGTAATCTGGAATTCGTCTGCTTTTTTGCTAAAAAATAACTTAAATCTGTACAAATTTGTTAAAAACACTTTTTACAAGCAACATGTCAAATAGAAAGGAATATGCCTAGTTATTACCACAAAAATATCTCAAAACAACCTCAAATAACTGGAAAAAGAATGCTGATTTTAGCCCCTATCAATTCCCCCACATTTGAACTTTTGCTTGTCCTCAAGCAAAACACTTTAGCCAAGAAAATTATCAAGAAAACGCAAGCTTTTATTTTTCCACAAATTTTGAAACATAACAAGGATTATAACTTTCCTTCAAACTTTAGATAAAACTCTTGCCATTCATCAACCCTTTGAAAATAATTCAAAATTTAAAACATTTGAGAAGACACCACAAAACTCTCGAAGTCAAATTAATCATGTTTATACCTTAGTCTAAAAAAATTATTTCAACCTTCAAGTATAAATATAGATAACAGGAATCACACAAGTCAAACTATCTACCAATTCAAGCATTAGAAATCCAAAAATTACACAACTCAAGTCATAATGTAAGAAAAGCACTCTTATTTTTTTTCTCTCAATTTTTTCAATGACTTAGGGAATTGATAGCCTCAAATGTATGAATTTCTCTTCACACACCGTATTAGCCCCCTTTTAGTCATCAATCATCATTTTTTCAACATTCTCTCTCTCTCTTTTGCTCTTGGAAATTCATAGCCTCAAGAAAGTGAATTTTTCTTCACTATCCATATTAGCGCCCATAATCATGCAAAAACAATATTTCTACCTTTCTCATCTTCAAAAAGGAAACAAAAACTCATTTTTCTCAATGTTTCAACTCACACAAATTTTCTACAATTCTCCACAATCTTTTCTCTCAAAGATCTTTTATAAACTCACCTTTCTCATCACAACTCAAAGCCAAGCATAATTTAAACTCATATTATAAGAGTTAGCCAATAAACTTTTCCCATATTCATCATATCTTCCATAGTCAAACTAGATAAGTCAAATAGTATTCATACACCAATGCATAAACACGATTAATCCAAATTATCAGATATTCGATCCAATAAACCAAGTCTATAAAAATCCACCAAATGAATGACAAAAGTTCATATCAAGTAAGAAAAAGAATTACAAAACAATGAAAATCACAAAAAGTTTGAAAAATTGCACAAAAATGATATGGAAAATATTTCTTCAACACCATTCTCCCTTCCACACGTAAATTGGACATTGTCCTTAATGGCTCAAGATATAGCAATAATAAAAGTACAGCCAAGAAGACCAAAATCAAGAAAGAGAAAGAAGAAAGAGAATAAAGTACTTCCATTACATAGTAGGTCCACCATGATCGAATCCACCACAAGAAATAGGCATTAGAAGAGTCACAAGAGTTCCTAACTTAAAAGAAACAAAAATAAATAAAACATAAATCTAGAAAAAGAAAGCAAAAAAAAAAAAAAGTAAAAGAAAAGACAACTAGAAGCTAGGAAAAGTCATTAAAAGTCAAAAGAACAGAAATAACAAGAAAAAAATAGAAAATAAAATAAAATACAAGTGTAGAGAGTAAGTTAAGAGTCCTCATCATTATCCCCATCATCGTCTTCCTCATGAAGAACATCAGCTGTGTGACTCGAAGAAGCTCTCGTAGATTGTTGGATTAAAGTTGCCAACTTCTGATCTGGGATATCCTGGCATCGACGAATGTCCACAATGGAGTCTCGAAACTAAAGAAGGATAGTCATTTGGCTCTCCGGTTGAGCCTCCATTCGTGCTTCAAAATTAGTACAAGAATGAGAACTAGTGGCACGAGTGGGAGGTCTAGTAGGCTCCTCCTCCTCCTCCTCCTCATCATCAGGGGGAAGCTCTACCATCCCGGAGTGTTCTACCTTAAAAGGATTCTTCCATTGCCTCTCTCTTTCATCATAGTGATACCCACACTGAACCAAAGTATGCTCAGTCATTAGGTCACGGTAAGTAGTGGGCTCACTAAGCTCTCCATCTAATCTCACTCCAAAATCTTAAAATGTGCATAATAACTAAAGGGAATTTGAGAGCTTTGGCCGATATACCAAAGTAAACAACCTCCCGCATGGATTAGATAATAATGGGAGTAAGGGGAATAGGCTCACTCTTCCTCATCTTATCTAGAATATTCAGATCAAGGACCCTAGACTCATTGAAGCCACTAGTCTTAGGGTAAACATTGAAACCAAGGATGTGGATTATGGTACACATTGAGCCTCAAGGTCATTATTTGTGTAGTGATGATTTTAACCTATTTGTCATTTTCTCCACATGTTCAAACTTGCCCTCATAGCACTCACATCCCAAGTAGGCTCAGAAATGACCTTTTAGTTATTATAGTTTACAACAATCTATTGCCCCTCATTAGGTACTCCTAAAATCCTGGCTAGTCTCCTCTCAAATTCTATGGGAACCCCTTTTACCATGGTAGAAATAACCTATATATTTTTTTTCTTCTTGTCCCTCATATTGGCATAAAATGCTCTTACGCGCACAAGATAGTAAGCACCTTCCATTCTAATGATAGGTTCCCACCCCAATCTCTAAACATAGTAGAAAGCTCCAAAAAATTATCTAAAGAAGGCTTATACCACTTTTCTACTATAATTTTGTTGTGTTGGTAATTTTAATACCAAATTTAACAAGTGGGGTAATAGAATTGGGTAGGCTAGGTAAGTAACAGTTTAAAAAAAGGTCATTATTTGAGTAGTAATGATTTTAACCTTTTTGTCCTTTTCTCCACATGTTCAAACTTGCCCTCATAGCACTCACATCCCAAGTAGGCTCAGAAATGACCTTTTAGTTATTATAGTTTACAGCAATCCATTGCCCCTCATTAGGTACTCCCAAAATCCTGGCTAGTCTCCTCTCAAATTCAATGGGAACCCCTTTTACCATGGTAGAAATAACCTATATATTTTTTTTCTTCTTGTCCCTCATATTGGCATAAAATGCTCTTACGCGCACAAGATAGTAAGCACCTTCCATTCTAATGATAGGTTCCCACCCCAATCTCTAAACATAGTAGAAAGCTCCAAAAAATTATCTAAAGAAGGCTTATACCACTTTTCTACTATAATTTTGTTGTGTTGGTAATTTTAATACCAAATTTAACAAGTGGGGTAATAGAATTGGGTAGGCTAGGTAAGTAACAGTTTAAAAAAAGGTCATTATTTGAGTAGTAATGATTTTAACCTTTTTGTCCTTTTCTCCACATGTTCAAACTTGCCCTCATAGCACTCACATCCCAAGTAGGCTCAGAAATGACCTTTTAGTTATTATAGTTTACAGCAATCCATTGCCCCTCATTAGGTACTCCTAAAATCCTGGCTAGTCTCCTCTCAAATTCAATGGGAACCCCTTTTACCATGGTAGAAATATCCTATAGATTGTTTTTCTTCTTGTCCCTCATATTGGTATAAAATGCTCTTACGCGCACAGGACAGTAAGCACCATCCATTCTAATGATAGGCTCCCACCCCAATCGCTAAACATAGTAGAAAGCTCCAAAGAATTATCTAAAGAAGGCTTATATCACTTTTCTACAATAATTTTGTTGTGTTGGTAATTTTAATACCAAATTTAACAAGTGGGGTAATAGAATTGGGTAGGCTAGGTAGGTAATAGTTTAAAAGAAGGTGTAGACAAAGATGCATCTCGAGCTCTCTTGGCCCTCGATACTAACCCCCTAGGTCTTCTAGACATGATGAGATGATGAATAAAGGTAATAGAACAGAAAATAGGACTCCTTCAAACTCACACTTTACAACACAAATAAATACAACTCTCAACCTGCTCACTCTCACCATAACTTTCAACATAACCAACACCTCAACACCACAAGATAACCAACATAATATAACACAATGTCCTCCAATAATCCTGCAAGAAATAAAGCCATTGTCCTATTCCAAACACAATATCAATAATCATGATTAAATCACAATGCTCAATATCCACTAATTAATAATGTAAAGCTCATTACTCCAATGCTAAGTTAGTCATGAGCCATTATCACATGTCTATGTAAACTCAAAATTACACCTAAAGAAAGCATGCTCAATAGCTTCACAAACATAAGTAAATCATGAATGGCATCATGTAAATATCATTGTCAATTATATACCTATGCTAACTAAGCCTCAAAGAAAGCAACATTGGCATTTAATCCATTCAACCAAACATATACAAGAATTTTCTCCCAAAAATCCATAGAAAAATACCAAAAATTCATAGGAAACATTGAATCGTAGAAAAGGTAGAAAAATCATGCCACAATGATCTCCAATGTATGGGTAATGATCCTATGTAAAATGATTGAAGAAACCGTGCACCAAATGGAAAGATTGAAAAATGGATTTTGGAAGAAAATATTGGATTTTTTCTAGTTTTAATCCAAAACTTCAAGAACAAAGTGGAGGTTTTGTGTTTGGAAGGTGTTTTGAAGGTTTAGAAAGTGACCCGGCAGTATTTTGGAGGCGAACCCGGCGATAGGTTGAGAGAAAAAAATGAGAGAGATGAGAGTGTTTTTAAAAAAATGGCCAAGAATGGTCGTAAGTGCTCTTATGGCCGATCATGCTTGGCACTAGGCCCAAGGACTTGGCCTGGTGTTAGGCCTGTTCTGCCTCCACGTTGTTGTGGGGCTATGCTAGCCTGGTGCTAGGTCAGCTTTGGCCAATCCAAAAATTATTTTTTATTTGAATTTAATTGAAGCAAATAATAAGTAAAACACAAAATCATGAAAAGAATACAGTCTAAAAACTAAAAAGACAGCCAAATGAAAGAAAACAAACGAAAATTAAAGAAATGTCTAACAAAACCAAAGCAATCAAAATTATCATTTTCCACGGTCTTGGTCACGTGGATTAGTCTCCGTATTGCTTGGAAGTGATCCCGCTTGACAATATCCATGGAGTTTAGCTAGTTGTCCAGTTTAATTTTCAAGGTTGCACATGGATGCCTCCAAATTTCTTGTGGTCGCATCTACTCCTTGGAACTGTGTTTTCGTTCCACTTACCAATTGGTAAACCAGATCTCTAATGATGGCTTAGCCGGTGGGGCATTATCAAGCAAAGGTGGTTGAGTCCTTTGAGTCCCAAAATTTGAAGAAGCTTGCCTAGGTTGGTTTTGGTTATTCCATGAAAAGTTAGGATGATTCTTCCAACTTCGGTTATAAGTGGTGCTATAGGGATTATTACCTTGTCGACTATTGCCTACAAATACCGCTTGTTCTAACGATTCTTATGATGACCCCATATTTTAGCACTCATAGTTTAGATGCCCTTCTCCACAAAAGTCACAATTTACACTTATTACCTGCCTTTGGGAAGGAGGTATTACCAATTGATCCATCTTTTGCGTGAGTGCTTCCACATTTACCTCTAAAGCAGCCATTGTATCTACCTTGTCTACTCTATGGACATGAGCTCTTGACCATGAACTACCCTAAGTGTTGTTGTTTGTAACCAAATTTTCAATCAAATAAAATACCACTTCTAGGGTTTTATAATTGATGGAGTCTCATGCAGATGTATTAACTAATTGCCTAGTAACAAAGCAAACTACTGTGAAAGATTTGCATTTGTTTACCCAACTCAAATCCATGATGAGAACATTTGCTAAGAATTTCCTTAAACCTATCCCAACACTTATAAAGGTTTTCATTCTCTAATTATTAGAAGGAAAAAATATCAGTCCTAAGTTTGGATGTTCTAGTTAGTGGGAAATATTTGGCCAAAACTTTTTCAGTTAAAACATCCAAGTAGTAATGGATCTAGTGGTCAAAGATTTTAACCACGATTTTGCTCTATCTCTCAAGGAAAATGGAAAAAGCCTTAGTTTAGTAGCATCCTCAGAAACCCCATTCATTTTGAAAGTGTCATAGATTTTCAAAAAACTCACAAGGTGGGCATTAGAATCTTTCTCAGGTAACCCATCAAATTGGATCATGTTTTGTATTATTTGAATTATGTTAGGCTTTATTTAGAAATTGTTAGCCTCTATCCTAGGTCTCGTGATACTTGAGCCTGTACCTGAGATTGCCGATTTTACAAAGTCATCCATAGTCCGCCTACCATTACCACTATTGTTGGGCTGATTTACCTCCATGAATTTCCTTACCATTTCGCTTACAACATTTCGGACCTTAGTGAGGGTTCTCTCCATCTCGAGATCAAGATCTACTATGTCAGCTTTAAATCGTTGGGTCATAAACTAAGAGAAAGGTCTACATAAAATAGAATATAGTGATATTACAAAATTTACAAGTTAGACAATTAGTACCAATTCACACATTAAGTGAGAAGCAATTACAACACGTATGGACATTAAATTACAAGTATACAAGAAAATAAAATATGACACCTATTCAAACAAGGAAAATATATACATATTCACATATAGACATATAAACATATGAACATGGTTAAATCAACAAAATCCAAGTTTTCATTATATTGTTCTTCGGCAATGGCGCCAAAACCTTGATACATAAATTTTGCGTGTATAAAAATCATCAAATTTAAATCTATCATTTAGTCAAGTTTTATTCAAAATATTAATCCCAAAATACATATACGAGCAAGTATACTCATCGCATCCTCAAAGGAACAAGTACATACTAATCACTTTTCATTCATTGTTTAACCAACCTAATAAAGTAAGAAAATAAGAAAAATTAAATAAAGAAATATATATAACTCAATGATGTGAAAATATGTAATTTCGACAAAAGCTCTTGTAAACATGATAATGAATCACTTAGCCAATATCACCATCAATTATTATCTTGGTTTCATAAAGGATTTAAAATAGACCCACTTCCTTTGCAATCCATGGAATCACTATCTTCTAGTTAAATTAGTGAACATATTCTGTCTCAACCAATTTACCCAAAAGATGCATTGAAATTAATCCTCATATAAACCCCTATATTCTAGGTTATTTAAAACATGAAATTAGTCATTGAATCCATATTCTAGCAATCATCAACTAACCTTTGATTACTCAATGTTCTCAACAATTAATCCATTTTTCAAGTAAGTTAAGAAATAACAAATATGAAATTAATTAATTGAAGTCATTACCAACCCCCTTTTCAAATAATAAGTCAATAATAAAAACCAATCAGCCAACCCCATAAGCAAAACAAGTAATCAAATCCCATGATAAATATTGAATTGATCAAAAGACTAAATTAATCAATAAATCATGAATCACAAGAACAATGACAAATTACAATGGAAATATTGAACACATAATTATTTAAGGAAAAGAAAACAAAGGTAAATAAAAACACTCATAGACGAGCCTCCTTCATCTCCTTTGAAAACTCTCTTGAACAACCCTCCGTGACTTAGTGAATCTCTCCTTCTTTAGTGGTTTTAAACCTTGATTCCTAGATTCACTTTTTTTATCTCTTATGTTTTCTCATATTTTTATAAGCTTCTTTAATGCCAAATTCATTGCTTGAGGCTTGGTCGAGTAGGAATTGAAAAATACCGAAATCTTTGAAAAATTTCCAAATTCATTAACAGAAATTTTGTGTTCCAAGACGGGCCTAGCACCAGGTGTGTTCTGTTTTCTTCCTCAATTTTTACTCTATTACAACTGGCCAACTAGAATGGACCTAGCGCCTATTCCATTTCCTATACCTAGCACCAAGTGGAATTCATTTACATTTTGCACAAAATAACTTAAATCTGCACAAATTTGTCAAAAACACTTTTTACAAGCAAAATGTCAAATAGAAAGGAATATGCCTAGTTATTACCACAAAAGTATCTCAAAACAATTTCAAATAACTAAGAAAATAATGATGATTTTAGCCTCCTATCACTTCCTATTGTCAAAGGTAAAAACAAAGCCACATGAATGTTCACACACTTTTTGAAGCACGTCAACCATTAAAAGCTCAATGTCAAAATGTACACTTAACAAAACTATGTTACACACCTTTCCACACACACACACACACACACACACACACACACATATATATATATATATATATATATATATATATATATATATATATATATAAGACAAACATTAAGTGTCAAATTTATGGCTTCCATATCAATTTATAAATGCTGAAAATTTCTACTTTGTCCAAAAATTATTAGAAGTTCTATTTGTTTATTTGTATCTGTTTTGTGTTTAAAGTTTCAATCTATTTTGTGCTATATATATTGGAATGTATGCCCTCTTAGACAAGATTTCTGATGTAATTTTGACTTGTATTAATAAAAAGATTTTTCTCAAAATTTGTTTGTGAAATCTTTTTTATATTTATGCGCGATTTTATTGGAAAAGACCTATTGTGTTTAAGTAAATAGTCCATGAGAATGGAGGTCTTTCACAGTAAGATATAGACCATAAGATACTTAATACATAAACTATTGTTCTTAATCAGATGATGAGAATGGGAATCTCATCCTTGTAAAGTTATTGTGTTATTCTAAATAGGGAATGGATTACCTTTAGTCAATAAGGAGTCTTCTCATTTCATAACACAAGCGTATTTCGAATACGTAGAATAGGACCTCTAGTAGTAGTTTCTAAAAGTAATATGTGATAGAAACCCAGACTACTACTACTACAGCGTGGATTTGTGCTCCATAGCTTGAGTATAAGTTATTGGTCTGACGAAGTTGGAAGCGTATGCTTTGATATTCTACAGTTGAGGTTCTTGAGAAGGACCAATATACTTGTATGTTGGGTATATATGACTGGTTAGTCAAGACAGACTTGTACTAGATAGTGTCTACACTATATCGCCCATTGGGGTTGTCCGAATGATCTAATTATCCAGGGCCCTGGGGAACATAACTTGGATATTAGCTTTAGGGTAACCCCTTTAGAAAGTAAAAATATTCCAAAAAGTCTTGGATCATTAGACTACAAATCTAAAGATGGTAGATGTCTTTTAGAGAGGTATTAGTATACTCTTTCCTCTCTAAATGCATGGCAATATGTAGAGGGATATTTTAGTCATTTCACATGTAGGTCAAAGACATAGCTAACACAGTATTGTCCTTAGGGTCAATATTTCCTTATGGTGATATTAGAAAATATTTAAAATGTAAAATATAACTATTTATATAGCAAGGGTATTTTGGTTATTTTAGTAGCCAAGGCGATGTGTCTTTTTGGTCATTAGAATAGCTCGTAAGTCCTAATTATTTTAGATCGAGGAAATGGTCACAATAAAAAGAATTTTATTTTATTCAGGAAGTCTAATTTATTTTTTGGACTGGAATAAAATAAAAGAACGAGAGAAATTAATTTTATTATTTAGTTTAATTGGTTAATTAATTATTCGGGGCCTAAGTCCTAATTAAATAATTAAAAAAATTAATCTGGGCTTAAACTAATTAATAAAAGGCTTAAATAATTATTGTAGTTCATTTAGGCTCATTAATTATTTATTGGGTTATTTTAATAGGCTAAGAAAATAAATAATTAATGGTTATTATTTTTGGACTCATTGGGTCTAAGAAAAATAATAAATTATTTTGGTCTAATAGCCTGGATTAAAGGATTTTTTATTAATCAGGGAATAAAAGAGTTAAGGCTAAGCCAAACCTCTTCTGTTGATAGTCTCCAGATGTTTGAAATATCAAAACCACCAGGGTTGGGCTATCTAATTGTGAATAGTCGTGGCCTTCAGATGAACTAATAGACACACGATAGAAAAAAAATAGTGCTTGTTCTCACTCCTTTCTCTCCCTCATTTATCCTTTTCTTTGTGTAGCATTGTTGATTTTGCTAATCAATAGCAAAGGTTCATGAAAAGTCTTCTCTTGCCTAGGTTGTTTCACCAATACAGATTGGGTGGACAAATATTTTGAGAAGCAAAAAGCTTCGCGTCCATGCCAAGGAGAAACTGAAGTATCGCTGGTTTTTCACTGGAATCGGAGCCATGATAAGTAGCCACACCATTGGTCAGTACCTCTTCTTCTCAGCCACACAGACGAAGGACACGCAAAGGTATTATTTTTTGACCTTTTGTTACGCCGTGCTTGGTGCTTTGTCTGGTTTTACAGTATTTCATGCATGGCTTCCTTTGTTTTATTGTCTTCAAGTGGTATCACAGCTTGATGCTTTGAATGGCGTAGGGTGAATGCATGCAAGATAATAAAATTGGCAAGTCTAAATTTTATGATTATGATGAGATCCTTCGTTGTTTTTGTATAGGTAGATCATCTGTAAACCTCATCGTTAAGGTATACGACACTCTATAATAATCCCTTTAATGCTTTGTAAAGCTTTTGTGTAAACCTGATTTGAAAGATATGGGTGGGTGTCATGTTTTTGTGAAAAAAATGTTGCAAGAGGCTACCTACGATGATCGCAAAGCATTGCAGAGAAGTCCAAGGAAAAAATCGCAGAAGGTATCAGTGAAAAAAAAAATATGAGGAAGATGAGCTGAGCTGCCAAGCCTAGCCAGAAGTCGAGCCCTAGTGTCTAGAGCCGAGGCAACCCCCAGGCCAACTACGGCTCGAAGCCGTAGCGAACCCGAGCGTTCCTCGGCTCAGCCGAGCTAGGAAAGCATCCTTGCGGATGTAGTCTCACGGAAGCTGAGGCATCCTCTCTAGGATGCAATACATCTTGGCGAAGATACTTCTTGGGTCTAGGCGGGTAGGCAAGGTCGCAGGCACCCGCCCACAGACCATGGTCCATGGGTCTTCCCATGGGCTATAATCCAGTGTGGCTGGTGCAGTGGACAAGAAAAAAAAATATTTTATTTATTTTTTTAAAAGTTTTTTGTCCCATACCAGGCGAAGTTCTTTGCATTACAATAGTAAATATTCATTAAATATTTTGCATGAAAAATAATAGTAAAGGATTTTAGGATTAAATACGATTATTCATTAATTTAATTAATGTATTTAATTCTTTTATTTGAGCACTTAGGATTAAAAATAGAAAAGCATGAAAACATTTACAGTTTTTTAGCATGCTAATTATCTTAAGTTCTGTGTGTACGTTTTCTCAAAGACCAAAGTCTTTGGGAGATTTTATTTGACAAGAAAAAATATTTTTCTTTTACTAAATGGTTATTTTAACTTAAACAAAAATTAATCCTTGGTTATTTTCTTAAAGGTTTTATATCCTTGACATAGAAAATATTTTAGATTTAGAAATTTTTGTAATTTAAAATGGAAAGCCATTGTAATTTATTTTCTCAAGAGGAAAAATTATTTTTGTCAAATAAAACTTTGAGATCAAAATCTCTAGGAATGTTTAAATAGAAAAATTTTGAATTTATTAAGTTTTTAACTTACATAAAATTAATCCATGAGAAAATTTTTTCAAATGGTATAAACCTTGATATAGAAATTTTTTTTATGAATTTAGACACTTTATGTTAAGTTGAAGGAGAACTTAATTGAAAATTTTTAAATGATATTTTTTAAAGAAAACTCTTATTTAAAAAACTAAGTGGGAGAGGGGTTCCAATGGCCTCGCAGCTTAGAGATCATGGGTCTCCTCGCGTTACCCTGGGAGTGAACCCTTATAGGATGGAGATACCACAAGGATCTAGAACTAATGGAATGATGTAATTAATAACTTGGGATACATACTATGATCGGCCAGCCTATATTAGAGGTTATAGCATGAGGTATGTCCATAGGAAATGAGAAGAACCCTCGATGGAGTTATCTTTTAGATCATTACCTAGAAGGAAAATTAACTTATAATGGTTAACACACTTAGCTTAGGAAACTGTTAATCTTCCCAAGAAACTATGTCAATTTTTCTAAGAGCCAAATTAACCATATTAAAGATAATAGGAATAGGGTTAGCTATTATCAAGTTTAATATGAGGATAAAGTGCACAAAATTATTTTTGTTTTACAAATACTGAATATTTCTTTTATTTTTCAAAATTTCAGAAATGGTTGGTGGAGGTACTTTTAGTCCCTTAGTCATTATTCTTAGCGAGAATAAGCTAACGGGTCCAAACTATATGGACTGAAAAATGAACCTGGACATAATACTCACAGCCAAGGAGTATAAGTATGTCCTATATGAGACTTGCCCAGTAATCGGGGAAGGTTCCACTGCTGAGGAGCGTGAGGCGAAAAAGGCATGGAAGAAGGTTGACGAAATGGCCCATTACTATATGTTAGCCTCTATGTCAAATTTTCTTCAATCCAAACACAAGTACATGGCCACTACATATAACATAAGCACATCACTAGCCACAATGTTCGCAGATAAGAGCCGGCCGGCAAGGCAGAAGGTTCTTTGAACAATTATAAATACTAAGATAGTTGAGGAAACATCAATCAGAGAGCACATGCTTAAGATGATTGCTACTTTTAAGGAAGCAAAAGTCTTGGGGACTGTTATTAACCCCGAGAGCCAATTGGACATGGTTCTTGAATCTTTGTCGTGCTTCTTCACTCAGTTCAAGTTGAATTACAATATGAATAAGTTAAACAAGAGTTTAATAGAGTTAATAAATGAGCTCTAGGGGGCTAAGAAGGTCATGAAGCTACAGCTAGAGCTATGATGGCCTCTTCTTCGAGAATTAGGCCTAAGCTTAACAAGTTCAAGAAGAAGAAGGGTAATACAGTACACCAGCCCACGTCCTTGTCCAAAAACAAAGCCAATGGCAAATGCTTCAAATGTGGGAAGAAGGAACACTGGAAAAAGAAGTGTCCAAATCTTCAGGCCAAGAAAAACCCTACAAGTAATATTCTCTATCTAGAGTGTATATCAATGGTTGGATCAACTTTCACTTGGATTGTTGACGCAGGAGCCACTGATCATATCTGTAACTCCTTATAGGGATTTAGGAAGATTAGAAGACTCCAGAAGGGCGAACATGGACTACGCATGGGAAATGGAGCACAAGTTTGGGCCCTTGTTGTGGGAGAATTGGAACTTACTTTTGATTGTAATAGAATAGTAGTTTTGAAGGATGTTTTATTAGTTCTTAGTTTTAGACAGAATTTGGTTTCAGTTGCAAAACTAATAAATCAAGGATATTCTGTTTCTTACCATTCTGGAATTGCTATCAATAGAAATGGGGAAGTAATATGTACTAGGCACATGCATGAAAATCTATTCTTTATTAATCCTATTAAAAATCAATCAAATAACTCTCAATTTGAATATTTAAATAGGAAGAGAAAAACCAATATCAATGACTCATATCTTTGGCATCTAAGGTTGGGTTATATTAACTCGACCAGGATTCATAAGTTAATCCATGATGGGTTTTTAGGCTCATTGAGATTGGAAAGTTAGCCTTAGAATGAATCCTATCTTATGAGGAAAATAACCAAGAAGTCCTTTACCCAAAAAGCGGATAGAGCTAAAGAAGTATTGAGTCATGTTCACACTGATGTTGTGGTCTTTTGTCTACACCAGCAAGATGGGAGTTTGAGTATTTCATCACTTTCACGGATGATTGTACAAGGTATGGTTATGTTTATCTGATGATATGCAAGTCTAACTCTTTTGACAAGTTCAAAGAGTTTAAGGCTGAAGTGGAGTGTCGAACAGGTAAACTAATCAAGACCTTACGATCGAATCGTAGTGGAGAATACCTCATTGGTGAATTCAAGGATCAAGGAATATATGGGACATTATGAGATAGTATCCCAACTCTCTGTGCTGGGAACACCCTAGCAAAATGGAGTAGCTGAGAGAAGGAACAGGACATTGATGGAAATAGTCCGAAACATGATGTCTCATGCTACTCTTCTAGTGTTTTTTTTGGGATATGTCCTAGAACAACGGCATATATTTTGAACATGGTGTCTTCCAAGTTAGTACCTAGGACACCCTATGGGATGTGGATTAGGCATAAGCCAAGTCTAAATCATCTCAAGATATAGGGTTGTCCGGCTTATGTACTAATCAAGGGAAACAAGTTAGAACCAATATCAGAATTATGCTATTTTGTTGGGTATCTAAAAGATACAAAGGGTGGTTACTTTTATCATCCCAAGGAGCAAAAAGTACTCGTGAGTACTAATGCTAGATACTTGGAGGATGAACAAAGTATATCTACTAAAGGTTCGACAAGGATAAAACTCGAAGAGAAGTTATCTTTCAAACCAATTTCTCCTAACCCAATTATAGAGCAAAAAGAGGCACAGCTACAGGAACCTATACAAATGGAGCCTCATCGTTGTAGAAGAATATCTAGATTTCTAGAAAGATGGATTGGAGAGGCTTTTGGCCTAATATTTGACCATCAGGAACAAGATTCCACTACATACGAGAAGGCTATTTCTGATGCCAACGTAGACCTATTGTATGAAGCATTGAAAGCCGAGATTGAGTCTATATACTTCAATTAGGTTTGGGATCTTGTAGCTTCACCTGATGGGATAAAACCCATTGGATGTAAGTGGGTGTACAAGAGGAAGAGGGGAGCGGATGGGAAGGTGAAAACCTTCAAAGCTAGGCTTGTGGTGAAAGGGTATACTCAAAAAGAAGGGATTGATTATGAGGAAACCTTTTCCTTGATAGCCATACTTAAGTCCATCCGTATCCTCCTTACCATCGCATGTCATTATGACTACGAGATATGGAAAATGGATGTCAAGACGGCATTTTTAAATGGCCATTTTAGTGAAGGCATTTATATGTCCCAACTAGAAGGCTTTATTGCCAAAGGTCAAGAACATATAGTTTGTAAGTTTAAGAAATCTATTTATGGACTTAAACATGTATCCAAAACATGAAACATTTGTTTTAATGAGACTTTAAAGTCTTACGATTTCATTCAAAACGAGAATGAACCATCTGTCTATAGGAAATTGGAAGGTATAAATGTAGTTTTTCTTGTCCTGTGTGTGGATGACATTCTACTCATTAGAAATGATGTGAGGAAACTATCATCTACTAAGGTTTGGCTATCTAGTCAATTTAGTATGAAGGACTTATGTGAAACCATTTACATTCTCGGAATAAAGCTTCTTAGAAATAGGAAGCAGAGAATGTTAAAGTTAAGTTCAGCATGAACTCATGCAAGAGGGCATTTATCCCTTGCAAACATGGGTTGTCTTTTTCTTCAAATGACTGTCCAAAGTCTTAAGAAGAAAAAGATAGAATAAGTAGGATTCCCTATACTTCAGCTGTAGGAAGTCTTGTGTATACCATACTGTATACTAAGCAAAATATCTACTTTGTCGTAGGCTGAGTTAGCATATATCAGTCAAATCCTGGAAAGGCTAATTGATAGGCTGTAAAGCATATTCTCAAGTATCTCAAAGATACGAGAGATTATATGCTGGTTTATGGGGTTGATGACTTAGTTCCTATAGAATATACGGACTCAGACTTCTAGGCGGATAAGGATGAGAGAAAATCCACTAGTAGATATGCCTTCACTTTGTCTGGAGGAGCTATTTCATGGAGGAGTATCAACCAATCTTGCATTGCTGACTCAACCATGGAAGCTAAGTATGTGGTAGCTTCAGAGGCATCTAAGGAAGCAGTTTGGCTCCAAAAGTTCCTTTCGAAATTTGGAGTCATGCCACAAATGGACAAACCAATTATGACGTATTACGACAACACTAGTGTAGTCTCATAATCCAAAGAATCAAGAAACCACAAAAAGGGAAAGCACATAGAGAGGAAGTACCACCTAATCCAGGATTTCATCTAGAGACGGGAAGTCTTGGTGGAACAGATTACCTCAGAAAACAATCTAGCAAATCTTTTCACCAAACCTTTAGTAGAGAGAGTCTTAAGAAGACACTTAGACACCATAGAGGTGGACACCTATAGACTTACTTCGTCTTAGAGTGCCAGTGGGAGATTATTGGAATGTATACCCTCTTAGACTAGGTTTCTGATGTAATTTTGACTTGTATTAATAAAAGTATTTTTCTCAAAATTTGTTTGTGAAATCTTCTTTATATTTGTGTGTGATTTTATTGAAAAAGACCCATTGTGTTTAAGTAAATAGTTCATGTGAATGGAGATCTTTCACAGTAAGGTATAGACCATGGGATACTTAACACATAAACTGTTGTTCTTAACCAGATGATAAGAATAGGAATCTCATCATGGTAAGGTTATTGTATTATGAATTCTAAATAGGGAATGGCTTACCTTTAGCCAATGAGTAGTCTTTTCATTTCCTAACAAAAGCATGTTTCGAATACGTAAAACAGGACATGTAGTAGTAGTTTCTAAAAGTATTATATGATAGAAACCCAGCCTACTACTGCTATAGCTATATTGTGAACTTGTACTCTACGGCTTGAGTATAAGTTGGTGGTTTGACGAAGCAGGAATCATATACTTTGATATACTATAGTTGAGGTTTTTGAGAAGGACCAATATACTTGTATGTTCGGTATATGTGACTTGTTAGTTAAGACAGACTTGTACAAGATGGTGTTTACACTATATCGTCCCTTATGGTTGTCTGAATGATCTAATTATCTAGGGCCCTGGGGAACATGACTTGGATATTGACTTTAGGGTAGCTCCCTTGGAAAGAGAAAATATTCCAAGAAGTCGTGGATCATTTGACTAGAAGCCTAAGGATGTTAAATGTCTTTTAGAGAGGTATTAGTAAACTCTTTCCTCTCTAAATGCATGGCAATGTGTACATGGGTATTTTAGTCATTTCTCCTACAGGTCAAAGACATAGCTAACGCAACATTGTCCTTGGGGTCAATATTTTCCTATGGTGATATTTGAAAATATTTAAATTTTAAAATACAGCTATCGATATAGCAATGGTATTTTGGTCATTTTAGTAGCCAATGCGATGTGTCTTTTTAGTCCTCTGAATAGCTCATAAGTCCTAATTATTTTAAGTCGAGGAAATGATCACAATAAAAATGATTTTATTTTATTCAGGAAATCTAATTTATTTTTTGGATTGGAATAAAATAAAATAATGAGAGAAATTAATTTTATTATCTAGTTTAATTAATTAATTAATTATTCAGGGCCTGAGCCCAGATTGAATTATTAAAAAAATTGACCTGGGCTTAAACTAGTTAATAAAATGCTTATATAGTTATTTTAGTTCATTTTGGGTAATTAATTATTTATTAGGTTATTTTAATAGGCCTAAAAAATAAATAATTAATAGTTATTATTTTTGGGCTCATTGGGTCCATGGAAAAAAATAAATTATTTTGGCCCAATAGCCTAGACTAAAAGGTTTTTTATTATTCACGGAACAAAAGAGTTAAGGCTAAGCCAGACCTCTTCTGTTGATAGGCTCCAGATGTTTGAAATATCAAAACCACCAGGGTTGGGTTATCTAGTTGTGAATAGTCGTGGCCTTCAGTTGAACTAATAGGCACATGACAGAAAAAAAAAAAAAATAGTGCTTGTTCTCTCTGCTCTCTCTCCCTCGTTTATCCTTTTCTTTGTGTAGCCTTCTTGATTTTGCTAATCAATAGCAAAGGTTCAAGAAAAGTCTTTCCTCAGCTAGGTTATTTCACCAACATAGATTGGGCAGAGGAATATTCTGGGAAGCGAAAAGCTTTGCGTCCATGCTAAGGAGAAGCCGAAGGATTGCTGGTTTTTCACCAGAATCGGAGCCAAGACAAATAGCTACACTAGTGGTTAGTACTTTTTCTTCTCAGCCAAATAGACCAAGGACATGCAAAGGTATTTTTTTTGCCTTCCGTTGCACCATGTTTGGTGCTTTGTTTGGTTTTACAATGCTGTATGCATGGCTTCCTTTGTTTTATTATCTTTAATATATTCCTCAATGCATTCTTTTTTTTTCCATGTAAATAAACTAATAATTTATATACACTAAAATAGAAATGCTAGTGAACTTAATAGGGATATTTTTCCTTTTTTATCTACATTTTTAATTAAACATGAGAGATTATCATAGTTAGATGTATGACAAACTTAACCTTGCTCGTACAGGTATAGTACGAAGGTTTCGTAAGGAGTTACAAACATTCCATGCTTTTGCTTGTCTCCAAGATACATTTAAAGGGGGATAACTAGATGTTCTTATTGCAAATGTAGAAATTTATGATATGCCACACCTGATGAAGTTGAACTTCATCTTTAGCGGGTGAAGAATTTTAAAAAATCTCGGCAAAAAACAAATGAAACAAGAATATGGATTGAGATGGACTTGGTTTTTTAAATAATATAAGTGGTTCAATTCCATTTTTCTTTAACAAAGAAAAAAAAAAGACTAGTAGGAATTGACGGGCAGAGAAACAGGGGAGCATGCTTCAATGGGAAAAAATAGAAAAAAAAAAAACAACACAAGCCTTAAAGGCCGTACGAAAGCATAAAGATCATACCTTTGAGCGCTTTAAACCTACTAGGTTGAGTAGGAGTGGATTGAATGATAGGACTCGCTTCGCCTTGCCCACTTGAAGAAGCTTCTGGTTGATAACCCGCTAGTCTCTTACTTCGCCTTGTTTGTATGAACGTCAAGCTTTTTAGCTCTCAGAATATGCCACTGCCCAACTTTTAGTCGGTGAACACAATGGTGAAGAAGAGTGGTCTCAAGTCTCCTTGGTTCTCTTGCTATTGGTTAGCAAAACTCCAAGGAGAACAACCAAAGGAGAAGGAGACGTCAGAGAGAGAGAGAGCGGCGTGAGTCTCTGTAGTTGTTAGGGAGATTAGGGTGTTTCCTTTTTCCAGAGACTTGTTTATTGTTAGCCAAAAGCTAGGTCTCCAATATCTGATAAACATATCCGTGGGATATCAAATTTCAAACATCCGGATGTTATCCTAAGAATAAGTTTGGCTTAACCCTAAACTCATCTGACCGTATCTGGAAAAAACCCTATGGTCCAAGCTATTTGGCCGAAATAATTTTATTATTTTTCTTGGATCCAAAAGGCCCAAAATAATAAACATTAATTATTTATTTCCTGGGCTTATAGAAATAACCCAATAAATAATTAATGAGCCCAAATGAACTAAAATAATTAATCTTTAATTATTTATATCTTGAGCTTGTATAAATAACCCAATAAATAATTAAGCATTAATTATTTCCTCTTCGTTTAAGCACAGGTTAATTTCCTAATTATTCAAACTGGAACTAGGCCCTGAATAATTAATTAACCAAATAAACCAGAAAATTAATTTCTCTCAACTCCTAATTTTATTTATTTATTTATTTATTTTATTACAGTCTAATAATAAATTAGACATTCTGAATAAAATAAAATAAAATAAAATAAAATCCAGTTGAATTGAGACCAATTCCTCAACCCAAAATTAATTAGGACTTACGGGCTATTCCGAGGACAAAAAAGACACATCGCCTTGGCTGCTAAAATGACCAAAATACCCCAGCTATATAAATAGCTGTATTTTGCATTTTAAATATTTCCTAATATCACTATAAGGAAATATTGACCCCAATGACAATGCTGCATTAGCAAAGTCTCCGACCTACATGTGAAATGACTAAAATACCCCTCTACACATCGTCGTACATTTAGAGAGGAAGAAGTGTACTAACACCCCTCTAAATGACATCTACCATCCTTAGGCTTCTAGTCGAATGATCCACGACTTCTTGGAGTGTTTTCGCTTTCCAAGGGAGCTACTCTAAAGCAAACATCCAAGTCATGTTTCCCAGGGCCCTAGACATTTTAGATCGTTCGGACAACCACAAGGGGCGATATAGTGTAGAAACTATCTTGTACAAGTCTGTCTTAACTAACTAGTTACATATACCCAATACACAAGTATATTGGCTCTACTATAGAACCTTAACTATAATATATCAAAGCACATGCTTCCAACTTCGTCAGACCACCAACTCATACTCAAGTCGTAGAGTACTAGTCCATGCTGTAGTGGTAGTAGTCTAGGTTTCTATCATATAGTACTTTTAGAAACCACTACTACAGGTCCTGTCCTATGTATTCGAAATACTCTTATGTCATGAAGTGAGTGGACTACTCACTGGCTAAAGGTAAGCCATTCCCCATTTGGAATTCATAACATAATAACCTAAACATGATAAGATTCCCTGTCTCATCAATAGGTTAAGAATAAATGTTTATGTGTTAAATAACCTGTGATCCATACCTTACTGTGAAAGACCACCATTCACATGGATCACTTATTTAAACACAATAGGTCTGTTCCAAACGAAAATTGTGCACAAACAAAAACTAAATTCACAACTAATTTCTGAAAATAAATTATTTTATTAAAATATTCGATTTTACATTAGAAACCTATTCTAAGAGGGCATGCGGTACTTGGCCAGCATCTTGTCAATGTATGTTGCTTGGGATAATCCTAACATTCTCTGCTTCCTATTTCTAAGAAGCCTAATCCCGAGAATGTAGCTGGCTTCTCCCAAGTCCTTCATACTGAATTGACTAGACAGCCAAACATTTATAGACGACAATGTCCCTATATCATTTCCAATGAGTAGAATGTCATCCACATACAGGACAAGAAAAATCATATTAATGCCTTCAAGTTTCCTATACACACATGGTTCATCTTCATTTTGGATAAAACCATAAGACTTTACAGTCTCATCAAATTGAATGTTCCATACTCTCGATGCCTGCTTGAGTCCATAAATGGACTTCTCAAGCTTGCAAACCATATGTTCCTGGCCTTCAACAATAAAGCCTTCCGGTTGGGACATATAGATGTCTTCGCTAAGATGGCCATTTAAGAATGTCGTCTTAACATCCATTTGCCATATCTCGTAGTCATAGTGACATGCGATGGCAAGGAGAATGTAGATGGATTTAAGCATGGCTACCGGGGAAAAGGTTTCCTCATAGTCAATTCCCTCTTTCTGAATATACCCTTTTGCCACAAGCCTAGCTTTGAAGGTTTCTACCTTCCCATCCACTCCTCTCTTTCTCTTGTACACCCACTTGCACCTAATGGGATTTATCCCTTTAGGTGAAGCTACAAGAGCCCAAACCTGATTGAGGTACATAGACTCAATCTCAACTTTCATTGCTTCATGCCACAGATTTGCATCGGCATCAGCAATAGCCTCCTCGTATCTAGTGAGGTCTTGTTCCTGATGGTTGGAGACCAGCTCAAAGGCTTCTCCAGTCCATCTATCCGGAACCCTAGACACTCTCCCACTACGACGAGGCTCCATTTGCACAGGCTCTTGAAGCTGTGCCTCTTCTTGTTCCACAATCAGGTCAGAAGAAGTTGATTCCGTAGATAACTTCTCCTTAAGTTCCAACCTTATTGAACCTTTAGTAGAAGTACTTTGATCATCTTCCAAGTATCTAGCATTGGTACTGACTAGTACCTTCTGTTCCTTAGGCTGATAAAAGTAACCTCCTCTTGTCCTTTTTGGATACCCAACAAAATAGCATAATTCTGATCTTGGTTCCAACTTGTCTCCATTGATCAGTACATAAGCTAGACAACCCCAAATCCTGAGATGATTCAGACTTGGCTTACACCCAGTCCACATCTCATAGGGAGTCCTAGGTACTGACTTGGAAGGCACCAAGTTCAGAATATATGCCGCTGTCTCCAGGGCATATCCCCAAAAGGACACTGGAAGAGTAGCATGAGACATCATGCTTCGGACCATTTCCATCAACGTCATGTTCCTTCTCTCAGCTACTCCGTTCTGCTGGGGTGTTCCCAGCGCAGAGAGCTGGGATACTATCCCATGATGTACCATGTAGTCCTTGAATTCACCTAGGAGGTACTCTCCACCACAATCCGATCGTAAGGTTTTGATTAATTTACCTGTCCGACGCTCCACTTCAGCCTTAAACTTCTTGAACTTATCAAAAGAGTCAAACTTGCATCTTATCAGGTAAATGTAACCATATCTTGTACAATCATTCGTGAAAGTGATGAAGTACTCAAAACCTCCTCTAGTTGGTGTAGACAATGAACCACACACATCAGTGTGAACAAGGCTCAACACCTCATTGGCTCTATCCGCCTTTGGTGTAAATAACCTTTTGGTCATCTTTCCCATCAGGCAGGATTCACACTGAGGCCAATTTTCCAATCTCAATGAGCCCAAAGGCCCATCATGGATTAGCCTTTGAATCCTGGTTGAGTTAATATGACCCAACCTTAGATACCAAAGGTATGAATCATTGATATTAGTCCTTCTCTTCTTAGTTAAAGGTTCAGACTGAGCGTTATTTGATTGGTTTTAATAGGGTTTAAAAAGAACAGATTTCCATACATATGCCCAGTACATAAAATTTCTCCATCTCTACTGATAGAAATACCAGAATGGAAAGATACAAAATATCCTTGATTTATAAGTTTTGCAACTGAAATTAAATTCTGACAAAATCCAGGCACATATAAAATATCTTTTAAAACCACTATTTTATTACAATAAAAAATAAGATCCAGCTCTCCCACTGCAAGGGCCCAGACTTGTGCTTCATTACCCATTCGTAACCCATGTTCGCCTTTCTTAAATCTTCTAATCTTTTTAAACCCCTACAAGGAGTTACAGATATGATCAGTGGCTCCTGAATCAACAATCCAAGTGGAAGTTGATCCTACCATTGATATAGACTCTAGATAGAAAATATTACCTGTGGGGTTTTTCTTTGCTTGAAGATCTGCACACTCCTTTTTCCAATGTCCATTCTTCCCACATTTGAAGCACTTGCCCTTTGGTTTGTCCTTGGGCTGGGTCTTGGGCTGGGCTGCTGCATTCCCCTTCTTCCTCTTGAACTTTCTGGGTTTAGGCCTAGTTCTTGAGGAAGAATCCTTAACAATTATGGCCTTTGACTGCGACTTTATGACCTTTTCCGCCATCTAGAGCTCCTTCATCAGTTCAATCAAACTCATGTTCAATTTGTTCATGTTATAGTTCAACTTGAACTGAGTGAAGGAACCCGGTAGAGATTCGAGAACCATGTCCACTTGGCTCTCGGGGTCAATGACAGCCCCTAAGATTTCTTCCTCCTTGAAAGCAGCAATTATCTTGAGCATATGCTCTCGGACTGATGCTCCCTCAGCCATCTTAGTGTTTATTATTGTTAGAAGAGCCTCCTGCCTTGCGGGCCGGTTCTTGTCTGCGAACATAGTAGCCAATGATTGACTAATGTCATATACAGAAGTCATGTGCTCGTGTTTTGACTAAAGCACATTAGACATGGAGGCTAACATATAGCAACGTGCCATTTCGTCAGCCTTCTTCCACACCTTCTCAGCCTCTCGCTCTTCGGTGGTAGAACCTTCCCCGATAACAGGACAGGTCTCGTAAAGGACATACTTATACTCTTCGGCTGAGAGTATTATGTCTAGGTTCCTTTTTCAGCCCACATAGTTTGGACCTGTTAACTTATTCTCCCTGAGAATTACGGCCAATGGACTAAAAGAACCTCCCACCATTTCTAAAAATCGAAAAATAAAAGAAAGAATTTAGTTTGTGAAAACAAAATAAAATTTTTGCACTGAAAATAATTTGGCTCTTAAGAAAACTGACATAGCTTCTTAGGAAGATTAACAGTATCCTAAGCTAAGTGTAATAACCACCACAAATTAATTTCCCTTCTAGGTAATGATCTAGAGGATAACTCCATCGTGGGATGGTCATTTTCTCTCATTTCCTATGGACATACCTCGCACTATAACCTCCAACGTGGGCTAACCGATCATAGTACGTGTCCTGAGTTATTAATTACATCATTCCATTAGATTTAGATCCTTGTAGTATTCCTATCCTATACGGGTTCACTCCCAGGGTAACGCGAGGGGACCCACGATCTCTAATGAGGACCGTGATGAAAGCCGTAGGACCGTTGGAACCCCTCTCACACTTAGTCTTTTAAAATAAAGGTTTTCTGGAAAAATATCCTTTTGAAATTTCCATTAAGTTTTTCCTTAACTCAAAAATAAAATATCTAAATTCACTAAAATATCTATGTCAAGGTTTATATCCTTTGAGAGATTTTTCCATGGACTAATTTTATTTAAGTTAAAACTTAATGATTTCAAAAAAATTTCAATTAAAACTTTCTAGAAACTTTAGTCTCAAGTTTATTTGACAAAACAATTTTTCTAGTGCAAAATAAAACAAAATGGCTCTCCATTTTAATTTACAAAAATATCTAAATCCAATATATTTTCTATGTCAAGGATTAAATTCTTTGAGAAAATATTCAAGAATTAATTTTTGTGCAAATTAAAATAACCATTTAATTTTTGAAAAAAAGTTTTTCTCGTAAAAAATGTTCCCAAAGACTTTGGTATTTGAGAAAAGGCACACATAGGTACACAAAAAAATAGCATGCTCGAAAACAGTAAACATTTTTATGCTTTTCTATTTTTAAACCTAAGTGCCAAAATATTAAAATTTAACACATTAATTAATTAATTAATGATCTTGTTTAATTATAAAATTCCTTACTAATATTTTTCTTGCAAATATATTCCAAGAATATAAAATATTGCAAAAATATTAACTTCGCCTGGTAAAGGACCCAAAACGGAAAAAAAACAAAGAAAATTGCAAAAAACAAATCTGTCGGTCCATGTACACCCGCCGCACAGAATCTGAGCCTTTTGATCTGTGGTCCACCGCACCCCAGGTGCAACAGACGCGTGCTGCGCGACCCACGAAGCTGATCCACAACCCGCGACCCGCACCCGGCTCCTCTCAGCACATGACCCACGAGCTCGCCCGGATACCCGCTGCTCGACCCACGCGCGATTGCAATTTCATGCAATTGGTGCAATTGGCTCGCACTTCTCCCAGCGGCTCAGCTCAACAGTGACCGGCTCCTCTCACAGAAATGATGGCGTGGCTCGGCTCGGCTTGGCTCAGGTGGCGGCTTAGGAATAGTGTTTCTTCTTCATTTTTTTTCCCTTTTCCGTGCGGAAGTTGCAGAACCTCTGCGCTTCATCTACTACTTCTTTCTTTGGTTCCTTTGGACATTTTTACTTACAAAAACTCATCCAAAACAAAAACACAACCGCCTATACCCATTTAAATTAGATTTACATGATCAAACATCAAAGCCAAAAATTTTTACAGAGAGTCCTATGCTTCAACGATGAATCTCTTAGTCATCCTATCCCACACCAAAACAGTGAAGGATCACAGGTATAATCACCAAATAATCATCTTCTCCATTTTTATTAAGTACCATACTCCCTAAGTTGATCAAAGAACCATTGGCTCTGATACCACATTGACGGGCAGAGAAACAGGGGAGCATGCTACAATGGGAAAGAACAGGAAAAAAAAAATAACATAAACCTTAAAGGCCGCATGGAAGCATAAAGATCATACCTTTGCGTGCTATAAACCTACTAGGTTGAGTAGGAGTAGATTGAACGACAGGAATCGCTTCTCCTTGCCTACTTGAAGAAGCTTCCGGTTGATAACCCGCTAGCCTCCTACTTCGCCTTGTTTGCATGAACGCCAATATTTTCAGCTCTCAGAATATGCCAGTGCCCAACTTCTAGTCGGTGAACACAATGGTGAAGAAGAGTGGTCTCAAGTCTCTTTGGTTCTCTTGCTATTGGTTAGCAAAACTCCAAGGAGAACAACCAGAGGAGAAGGAGAGGTCAGAGAGAGAGAGAGCGGCGTGAGTCTCTGTAGTTGTTAGGGAGATTAGGGTTTTTCCTTTTTCCAGAGACTTGTTTATTGTTAGCCAAAAGCTAGGTCTCCAATATCTGATAAACATATCCCCGGGATATCAAATTTCAAATATCCTGATGTTATCCTGAGAATAAGTTTGGCTTAACCCTAAACTCATCTGAACTGTATCTGGAAAAAATCCTATGGTCCAAGCTATTGGGCCAAAATAATTTTATTATTTTTCTTGGACCCAAAAGGCCCAAAATAATGAACATTAATTATTTATTTCTTGGGCTTATAGAAATAACCCAATAAATAATTAATGAGCCCAAATGAACCAAAATAATTAATCTTTAATTATTTATATCATTGGCTTGTATAAATAACCCAATAAATAATTAAGCATTAATTATTTCTTTTTGGTTTAAGCCCAGGTTAATTTCCTAATTATTCAAACTGGACCTAGGTCCTAAATAATTAATTAACCAAATAAACCAGAAAATTAATTTCTCTTAACCCCTAATTTTATTTATTTATTTATTTATTTATTTATTTATTTTATTCCAATCTAATAATAAATTAGACATCCTGAATAAAATAAAATAAAATCCTCTTGAACTGAGACCAATTCCTCAACCTAAAATTAATTAGGACTTACGGGCTATTCCGAGGACCAAAAAGACACATCGCCTTGGCTGCTAAAATGACCAAAATACCCCAGCTATATAAATAGCTGTATTTTACATTTTAAATATTTTCTAATATCACCATAAGAAAATATTGACCCCAAGGACAATGCTGCATTAGCAAAGTCTCCGACCTACATGTGAAATGACTAAAATACCCCTATATACATCGCCGTACATTTAGAGAGGAAGAAGTGTACTAACACCCCTCTAAATGACATCTACCATCCTTAGGCTTCTAGTCGAATGATCCACGACTTCCTGGAGTGTTTTCTCTTTCCAAGGGAGCTACCCTAAAGAAAACATCCAAGTCATATTTCCCAGGGCCCTGGACATTTTAGATCGTTCGGACAACCATAAGGGGCGATATAGTGTAGAAACTATCTTGTACAAGTCTGTCTTAACTAACTAGTTACATATACCCAATACATAAGTATATTGGTTCTACTATAGAACCTCAACTATAGCATATCAAAGCATATGCTTCCAGCTTCATCAAACCACCAACTCATACTCAAGTCGTAGAGTACTAGTCCACGCTGTAGCGGTAGTAGTCTAGGTTTCTATCATATAGTACTTTTAGAAACCACTACTACAGGTCCTGTCCTACGTATTCGAAATACGCTTATGTCATGAAGTGAGTAGACTACTCACTGGCTAAAGGTAAGCCATTCCCCATTTGGAATTCATAACATAATAACCTAAACATGATGAGATTTCCAGTCTCATCAATAGGTTAAGAACAAATGTTTATGTGTTAAATAACTCGTGATCCATACCTTATTGTGAAAGACCACCATTCACATGGATCACTTATTTAAACACAATGGGTCTATTCCAAACAAAAATTGTGCACAAACAAAAACTAAATTCACAACTAAGTTTTTAAAATAAATTCTTTTATTAAAATATTCGATTTTACATCAGAAACCTAGTCTAAGAGGGTATACAATACAATAGGAATTGATTTCTATGTAAATAGTTTTACATAATATAATATCAATTATGATTACCTATAAGTTTTCTTTTTTTTTTTTTTAGGAAAATAAGTTAAACAAGAAAATCACTCATTTGGAATTGCATGATTATACTCATTCATTGAAAAATGCTCGTATTGAACCAAGTGCTCCATCAACTGTTGGCGATGTAGGGAAGAAGAACAAAACAGATAGTCCAAGTATTACTATTGGGACGCTTGTGGATGAGAGGGCTCAAATTGTTTTTATAAGTGCATTAATGCACAAATTTTGGGTGTATAAAAATCATTAAATTTAAATCCATCCCTTAGCCAAGTTTTAATTAAAACATTAATCCCAAATTATACATACGAGCAAGTATATACTTATCGCTAGCATAGTATAGGGAATTAATGAGTATCGATCCTCAAAGGAACAAGTACACACTAATCACTTTTCATTTATTATTTAATCGACCCAATAAAGTGATAAAATAATGAAAAGAAAAAAATAAGTAAAATATGCATATATAACTCAAGGATGCAATTTTATGTAACTTGACAATTATCTTGAAAACATAATATTGAATCACTTAACATTCATCACAATCAATTATCTTCTTAGCATCATGAAGGAAATTAAGTAAAATTCAATCGTTTCTCAAGTCATGACTTCACTTATGTAGACTCCACTTCTTTCCCAATCAATGAAACTACTATCTCTTGATTAATTTAGCAGATTTGTCAATCAAACCAAAGCAACCAAAAGATGCATTATACTCATACTTCATGAACATGAAATTAGCAAATGACCCTATGCTCTAGGTGAAATCAATCAATATTTGATTACTTTAGTTCTTTAATCTTAACTTTATTTTCCATGTCCATTAAGATTTAACAAATATAAAATCAATGCAATGAACTTCTAACATCATTTTCGAAGTTAATTAGAAGAAAACGCATCAATAACTAATGATAACAAGTAATCAAATATCAATGATAACAATAGATTGATCAAAAATCCCAATTAACTCAAAATTATAATCTCCAAAATAATATCCAATTACAATTAAAACATTAAGTACATCATTGTTCTAGAAAAGTAAACAAAGGATAAAAGATAGAACTCAAAGACATGCCTTTCTTCTCTTGGAAACCTCCTTTGAACAATGCTCTTTTGAGTGATGAATTTGTTTTTGAATAATAAGTAGCTAGCTTAGATCTTTCAATTCACTACTTTCTCTTGTGTTTTTCTTGTCTTTATAAGCTTCTTTGATGCCAAAATTCTTGGCTTCAGGAGTCTTGGCAGAGTAGGATTCAAAAAAAATACCAAAATCCTTTGGAAGATACCAAATTCGTACACAAAATCGCGTGTGTCTAGACCAGACCTGGTGCCGAGTCACTTTAACCCACCTAGTTCTAGGTGCATTCTATTTTCCCTCTTGGTCGTTGCTCTATTTTCTCTATTTTTCCATATTGGACCTAGCGCGAGGTACCTGCTGGAATTTTTCACTTTTTGCTCGAAATCCACTCAATTCTCCACAATTTTGTCAAAAACACTTCCCACAAGAAAAACATCAAATAGGAAGGAATATGCTTAATTATTACATCAAAAGTATCTCAAATTAGCCTCAAATAACTAGAAAAATAGTGATGATTTTAGCCCCTATCATGTATCTATGTATAAATAATAGTGCACAAGTTCACTTCTTTATATGCTCTAATTTTTTTGTTACTATGTTAATTAGATGATACTAGTATTCCTATTTGGGTGTTGAATGTTTGCAAAATTTGGTGATCAGATTAGTATTGGATATACACGCATGTGTGTATGTGTGCACAACAGTTCATGGCTCAAGATATGTGATGCATTTTTTGAATTGGTTTATTGTACATATCTTGCCACTTTTGACCTGGGCAAAGGCTCCCTCATATGGATATGTAAAACTTTTCATCATACTTCTATTTTTGTTTTTACTACATAAACCGAACATCACCACTAAGTCTTTTTACTTGTGTGGTACTATCAACCATAGGAGACAGAAGACTATGCATTGTAATTACTTCTTCTCTAGTTATTATGTATTGTTCATTATGGAATTTGGGTTAAATTCTTATTTTATAAACTTTTACTTAGAATAGTTACTTCTCTCATTATGTTGGTGTCTTAGAATGAAACCTTTTCTCTTGTGTTTTGTACCTTCTTCTCTAGTTATTATGTATTGTTCATTAAGGAATTTAGATTAAATTCTTGTTATATAAACTTTAAGTCCCATATTGGGTTAAATTCTTGTTATATAAGCTTTTTCGTAGAATAATTACTTCTCTTATTATGTTGGTGTCTCAAAATTAAATCTTTTCTCTTATGTTTTGTAACTTCTTCTCTAGTTATTATGTATTTTTCATTATAGAATTTGAGATCACAGAGTGCTTTACATTTTCTTCTATTCCTATTGTGCTTCATGGCATGGTCAAATTTTTTTCCTTAACATAATAAATTTTTTGTGATTTATTTGGGGTACTTTTTCTGTCATTGCCTGTTGTTTAAAAGACATAAGGTTGTACTTTTTAATCAATACTTTATACTTGGTATTTTAGAAAGATTCAAGCCGTATCATGTTTTTTTTTTTTTTTTTTTTTTGGATGTGGGGGGTATATCATTCTCTATTAGACTAAAAAATATATTTGAATTCATATGTCCTGCTTTGTTTGATGGAATTAAGGGTTATAAATTTTGTTTATCCAATTTTAGCGATTAGCATCTTGTTACATATAAAAGGGAACCTTCTACCTAATAATTCCGCTTTTAAATATTACAGTTGGATAGTTAATTATTTTCCCATTCATCTTGTTTTGTTTGGGGGTCTTCTTTTTCTTGGTCTAGAAAACGTGTAACTATTTTGTGAAATGCAGAAGTAAATGTGTAACACCACTAATTCCTGTAAGTAATTTATCTTGCAAAACATGGGTGTCACCCTGTCTAATCTCTTAGATAAGGGGTCTTTATAACTAAATTAACTTAAAATAAAGAAAATGAAAGTCTATTGTACTCCAAAAGAAGTTACATAAAGGATTACTCAAACCAAACATAAACTCCCAAAATAATATACATATCAGCTATCCAAAAGTCTATATACATAACTACAGAACCAGTGATGCCACACTAGGTATGCGATCCTCACAAACGTGTGTCTCCACCACATGCCTAGAAAGAAAAACAATAAAAATGTGTGAGTGGAAATGCTCAGTGAGTCCTGTGGATGTTCATGCGTTTTCTATAAACATGTATACACAAATTGTATAGGTAGTAAGTTTATTTGGAAACTCTTGACAGTGATGTTCGTTCAAATAATGGTGTTGTGATATCAAAACCTTGCCTCGTAGTTTTAGAAAGTACAGGTTCTTCTCTCGATAGAAGGACGACCTACATGCAAAGTCTAAGAAACACTTCACTAGAGGTGGCAATATTGAACACGATACGAAAACGACAGGGTTATAGCGGGTTTGGATCGAAACAAGTCAACTCATTTAACTTTAAATGTGTTTGGGCCATAAACGGGTTCAACCCATTTCAACCCGCGAACCTATTTAACTTTTTTTAATATTTATATTTAATATTTTTTGTAATACCCTACAAATTTCACTATAGAAAATTAGATAATTTAATTTTTTTACATGAATTAATTGAATTAAATTTTATTATATGAATTAATTGAATTATTTGTATGTCTATTTTGTTTAATTATATGAGACCTCTTAAGAAAAATAAATGATGTTAATGTGACTATTTGTTTGATATATGGTAAATGAATCATTTTTAATTCTTTATTATTTAGTGTCTATAATAATATTATTATTACAATGACTTTTAGCTAGAAAAAATAAATTCTTGAACAATCCAATTTTATTGCAAAATTACATTTGTTTAGATTTTTAAGATTAAATCTTTTGAATATATTGAGATCTCTAGATATTTAGTTGGATGATTTGTTGTTTTATTGATTATTTATGACTTTATAGGTTATTTTATTAGTTTTTTTAATTTTATATGATTTTATTTCATTTTTTTAATTTTTTTGTATAATGGGTGGACAGATTGACGAGTTTAGTAGGTATTTAGATTGGTGAATTTAGAAATTATCTATTTAATTTTGTGTCTAATCGTGTCATGTCGTGTTGATAGGGCCTAAATTAGTTATATATTTCCTAGTTATTTGAGGCCATTTTGTTCAATAATTGGTCATATTTTTTCATATTTAAGATTTTACCATTGGAAAGGCTTTCTGTATATTATTTCAAATTTTAGGGGTAAAATAAGGCAAAATCGTCGCGAAACAGAACAGAAGCGGCGGTGGCTAGGATGCCAGAGGTGGCACCGGTTGCAGTCTGGAAGATGTGGCGTGAAAATCAAGAAAAATCGGTGAACAGATGGAAGAACAGAACACAAATGGCACCGGCCCTAGGCAGGACAGGTGGCACTGACTGTGCACTGGTGTGAGACAGTGCCTTGCTTTTCGTGTGCGTTTTTGTCAAATTCCAAAGTTTTAGTATTTTCCTACTTCTATTCGGCTAGAAACCCTAAATGGACGAATTTAGGCACTTCTAAAGCCTATAAAAAGAGGGAAAACATAAGATTAACAATGAATTCATAGATCAAAACACAAATCACTCAAAATCAAGGAAGAATTCATCAAATCAAGAAGGATTGTACAAGAGGGTCTACGAAGGAGGAAGAAGGAGGCTTGTCTATGAATGCTTTCTTTTAACTTTATTTTCTTTTCTTGAACAATGATGTATTAATTGTTTTATTGTAATTTGACATTATTTTATGTATTCATGATTTTTTGAGTTACTTTTATCTTTTGATTAATTGATTATTATTTCTAGTATTCAATTATTTATGCTGATTCCAAAATTAATTTGTTGTTTCTTTCTATTAACTTGCCTGAAAAAATGGGTGATGGTGGTCTCAATTCATTAATTTTATATTTGTTGCCTATTAACTTGCTTGAAAAAATGGTTAATTGCTAAGAATTGGGTAATTAAAGGTTAATTGATGTCTGCCAGAATATGGATTTATTGGTTAATTTCATGTTTTAAGTTTTCCAGAATATGAAAATTTAATCAAGGATTGTATTTAATGCATCTTTTGAGTGAATTAGTTGAGACAGAATGTATGATGCTAATTTGTCTAGAAGATAGTGATTTCATGGATTGAAAAAGAAGCGAATCTATTTTAATCATTCATAATGCCGAGAGAATGATTAGTTATGACAATGATTGGGTACTTCAAGATCATGGTTGTCAAAATAATGGTTTGAGTTACATAATTCTCCATCCTTAACATGTACATATTCTTTTACTTTATTTTATTTTATTTTTCCTTTTTATTCTTTTTCGCTTTATTGAGTCGGTTAAACAATGAAAGAAAAGTGATTAAAGCATACTTGTTTCTTGAGGATCGACACTCATTTTAAACTCTATGCTATGCTTAATGATGAGTACGCTTGATTATATGTGTAATTTAGGGTTAACGTTTTAATTTAACTTGATTGGGAACGTGCTTATTTTTATATGATTTTTATACCCAAATTCGAAAACATCACGTGTCAACTCATTTTATAATACGAACATAATACGAAAATAAACGGGTTGACACGACACGACACGTTTATTAATCGAGTCGTATTCGGGTTGGCCTGTCGTGTGTAATTATCCCAAGTTAACATGACCTGCCAACCCAAACATGACACGATTGTCACTCCTAGACTTCACCTTCAGTAGTACCGGTTATTATGTGACTCCATTACTCACCCATATTCTACCGGAATGGTAAGAGCAATTACACATCCTATCAGAAATTCCCAAATCTTTTACTTGCTACTATAAGCCTAAGATTTCCAATCTTATGTCAATCACCATCGAGGTAGCAATAGGCCGAACACATTGAGTGTCCCCGCTCAGCTGACCATGAACAACTCAAAATTTCATAATAAGCAAATGTTGGGAAAGAAATGGCTAGCTATGGATGGTTAATTTCAATGTCCTGTTGCTCCATTCGGAGTAAGATAAATTTCAGAACTGATCAAGTTACTTAGATCTATCTATCTCTAATGTGAGTTAGTATAAAGAGAATGAGTTAAAATTGAGTATAAAATAGTTAAAATTGTTCAAAAAGTACAAAGAAGAGATCGTCTACTTGTAGGTGTTATTGTAGCTTCAAGAAGATCATTATACTGTTGAGGAGTTCATAAAAGTCATTAACATAACAAACTAGCTTCAAAATAAGCCAGGTTTTAAAAGTAAAACATACTCCCTAAAGAACTGAACATTGAAAATCATGTTCATAACTGCATTTTATAGCAATTAGGACTCACCTTGTATGTGAAAGTAGACTGCTCAAAAGATGTAACTTCTACTGGTATCACCTATAGTAAAATGATATTGTACTCAAGACCCAGCAAGGTGATATATCTCACTAAGAATAAAGAACAAATTAAAAATGCTATTTCCTACTTTACGGTTTCTTAAGCTATTAATCAATCCCCGATTTGGTAATACTAGACAAGCTGCGAATATGCACCAAGAACTATGTCATGACCTTCCTATTACTCACAGCTAGAAGTACATTCAAAGCCTCAACAGTTTAAACCGGTTCCTAAAACAAAGAATTCAAACCCACACATATAATCTACTTAACTAGAATTCTAGCTTTGGCAGTCTTCTATTTTTTGTCCATAACTTTTTACTCACAACTTCAAATTTAGTAAAACTTATCCCAAAATACTCCTAAGACAATTGGCAATAAAAACCAGTTCATGGCTTCCCAGCAAACCTATCCATTTCGTACAGGTCATTGCCCAAACCGACCAGCTTAAAAAAAGACCCAAAAACAGAATTCCTGATTTTGTTCATATTTTGCTCAAGCTATTACTTTCATTTCTTCTGCACAACATACACCATTAAACACATCCTAACTCTTGTTCAACACATATATAAGTGGAATGGAAGCTCTCTTTCAGCTCAGCTCCTCTAACCATATTAAAACAGAGCACACAAAACGGAGTATACAACCAGCATTTTAGCTAGGCAGCTATCGTGTCCTTTAATTTATTGCATTCATTTGCATTCCAAATCTCAGAAACCCAACTCTCCTAACTTCCTAACATATTACGACAATATTAGGAGCATATAGATTAATTCACAGCCCTATCCTTACATCAAATAACCACCTGCATTTGTGACACAAAACTGTTCAAATAAAATTCTGATTATCATCTACAGCATAGCTAACTTTAATTTCCATTTTCTTCTTCAATTGACCACAAATCATTTATGTACTTTCTCCACCCTTTTCCTCACAGAAAAATACACCAAATGAAGCAGCAATGAACTGAAATCATCCCTGGAACATAGCAAAGAAAACAGCTACACACTAAACAACAAAATCTAATTTCTCACAATTAGTTAATCACATTTCGAGCTTTCATTGTTCAATTCCACACCACAAAAATACATACTTCCACAACCCTTTATCCTATCTTTTCTTCACACAAAAATACACCAAATGAATTATGAATCATACCAAACTACTCCTCAAACAAACCGATACTCAGCCCACACAAACAACTCTTAAACAGAAATTTCCTTCTCAAATCACAGCTTTCATTTTTTGGTTTTCCCAAACAAAATTGGTATCAAATGAAGCTCTAAAGCCCTGAACTCTTTTTATTCTAAGAGTAGGAGGTTTTACCTTAGAAATGGATGAAATATTGCAGCTTGCATGCAACTGAAGAAATTGTTTTTCGGAAATCTCTCTTCCTCTCGGCTGAACAGAAATTTTGGTGACCAACAATGCTTTTGTTCTTCAAATTGTAGATGTAATTCCTATATCTCAGCTACAACTGAGTGGGTTCTAGTCCCAAGGTATTGTAGTGGAGTTTAGGCAATACACAAAGCTAAAAAAAAAAAAAAATCTTCAATATATATGTAATGACCACATAAATACACCTAAATATACTTAAGCAAATTTGATCCTACTAACTATATAAGCTATATAAATTATCTAACCTCACTTGATCCCTTAAATAAATGCCCTTGATACCACTAAAATGTATTAAAATTAATTTAACACTACTCCTTAATTAATCTCACTAAACGAACTAACTGTTCGCTAACAACGATCATAAACTTACTTCTGCGCAAAAAAAAAAAAAAAAAAAATTCTTTTTTGGTAAAAATGACCTACACAACATATAGGAACATTCTGTGAACCTCGCTTCTTGTCTATCCTCTTTTCTCAATATTTTTTATCTCAGGCGTGATATTACAATCTCCCCACCTTTAAAGAATTTCATCCTCAAAATTTAAAATATACATTCAAATAATTCTAGATATAGTTGTCGCATCTTTGCTTCTAATTCCTAAGTAGCATTTTGTACTAGATGATAAGTCCACAATACTTTCACAAGGGGGATCTTCTTTTAACATATCTCCTTTTCTGCACGTTCCAGAATACGAATAGATTTTTCCACAAAGTTTAGATCCATAATGAATTCTATGGCATCATCATTCAATACATGTGTAGAATCAGCTATATATCGATAGAGTTGTGATACATGAAACACATTATGGATATCTTGGAGTTCCATTGGCAATTATAATCGATATGCTACTTTCCCGATTCTCTCATTAATTGGAAAAAGTCCAAGGTATCTAGGTGCTAACTTCTTTCTTCAAGCATACTTGCCATAGATACGCCGAGTCATATTAAGAAAAACTTTTTCTTCTTATGGAAATTCTAAGTCTCTTCTTTGACAATCAGCCTAACTTTTTTGTCTACTTTGTGCAATCTCCAATTTCTTTATAGTCTACTCCATCTTCTAACATGTTTTCTCAGGATCCAAAGGCCCATGTTGTTCCTGATGATGACATATTATTCCCTAATACAAAGGTGACTAATATTTCCATCCATATACAGCTTCAAATGGTGCCATCCCAATAGTTTCTTGATAATTGATGCGTATGGATTCGGGTATAAAAATCATATAAAAACTAAGCACATTCCCAATCAAGTTTACATTAAAACGTTAAACCCAAATTATACATATGAACAAGCGTACTCGTCATTAACATAGCATAGGATTCAAAAGAGTGTCGATCCTCAAGGAACAAGTATACATTAATCCTTTTTCTTTCATTGTTTAACCGACTCAATAAAGTGAAAAAGAAATAAAATAAAATAAGAATAAAATTTTATACATGTCAAGGATGGAGAAGTGTGTAACTCAAACCATTGTTTAGACAACCACGATCTTAAAGAACTTAATTATTATCATAACTAATAATTCCCTTGGCATCATGAAGGATTAAGGTAGACTCACTTCTTTTGCAATCCATGAAATCACTATTTTCTAGACAAATTAGCATCACATATTCTGTCTCAACTAATTCACCCAAAAGATGCATTAGACACAATCCTTGATTAAATTTCCATATTCTGGAAAACTTAAAATATGAAATTAACCAATGAATCCATATTCTGGCAGACATCAGTCAACCTTCAATTACTTTGTTCTCCACAATTAACCTCTTTTTCAAGTAAGTTAAGAGACAACAAATATGAAACTAATGAATTGAAACCACCATCAACATCTTTTTCAAGCAAGTTAATGGAAAGAAACAACCAAATAATCTCGTAATCAACCCAAGTAATTAAATACCAAGAATAACAATCAATTAATCAAAAGATTAAATAACTCTAAAAATCATAAATATCTAAAACAATGTCAAATTGCAATAAAACAATTAACATATCATTATTCAAGAAAAAGAAAACAAAGTAAAAGAAAGCACTCATAGACAAGCCTCATTCTTTTTCCTTTGAAGACCTTCTTGCACAACCCTCCTTGAATTGAAGAATTCCTCCTTTAATTTGAGTGATTTTCTATGATGATCAATGAATTCTCTCATTTTCCTTTATGTTTTTTATCTATTTATAGGCTTGGGAAGTGTCTAAACTCGTTGGTATAATGTTCTTGGCCGAGTAGAAGTTGGAAAGTACTAAAACTCCACAGATTACCAAAAATCGCGTAGAAAAAGCAAAGCTCCACCTTTTCCTCAGAGCACAGCCGGCATCGCCTTGGCTCTCGGAGCTGGCACCGGTTGTGTTTTGGTTCTCCACTTGTTTGTCGATTTTTCGAATTCCGCACAATGTATTCCAGAATGTAGCCGGCGCCGCCTTGGCTCTTGGAGCCGACACCGGTTCCACTATGTTCCACTCTATTTTGACAATTTTTTGTCGCTTTGAAGTTGGTGTAAATAGTTCATGGCCGGTGTCGGTTCCAATGCCCTGGACAGCTCTGCCTCTCCTCTGTTTTGCGACATTTTTTCTTCGTTTTACCCCAAAAATCTGTAATAATGAACAAAATACCTTTCCAAGGGTAAAATCTCAAATATGAAGGAATATGACTAGTTATTGAACAAAATGTATCACAAAAGAACCTCAAATAACCAGGAAAAGTAAGACTAATTTAGCCCCTATCAATAACTGTTGTTATAAGCAAATTCTGGATATGTCAAGTTATCAATCCATTTGTTTCCAAAGTCTAAAACACATGCACGAAGCATGTCTTCTAGAGTGTGACTCACTCGCTTAGTTTGACCATCAGGCTGAGGATGAGAAGCTGTACTAAATTTCAGCGTAGTTCCACATAGTTTCTGTATTTCTTTTCCAAAAATTTGACGTGAACCTTAGATCTTGATCAGAGATGATATTGGATGGTACTCCATACAATCTGACCAGTTCTTCTATATAGATTTTACTCAACTTTTCTAGGGAATCTCGTTCATTGATGGAAATGAAATGTGCAGATTTTGTCAATCGAACAACCACAACCCTCATTATATCTCTCTCTCCATAAGTCATTGGTAATCTGATGACAAATTTTATGGTAATCTCATCCAATTTCCAATGTGGAGTTGGCAACAGTTGTAAGAATCTGCTTGGTTATAGATGCTCAGCTTTCACTCTCTGGCATATAAGGCACTGGGCTACAAATAATGAAATGTCCTTTTTCATTCTGATCCACTAGTAATATTGTTTCAAATTATAATACATTTTTACTTCTCCTAGGTGAATATTATACTTATTCCTATATGATTCTAGCAAAATATCCCTTATCAAGCTATCTTACCTAGGTACACAATATTGTTTGCAAAATAGTAATATTCCTTGATCATCCACGTAAAAGGTATTGTCAAGTCTTTCAGTACACTTCACTTTGATTTTCTTCAGTTCCTCACCCTTTTCTTGAGCTTCTTTCACTCTTTACACTAGTGCGGATTGCGTGGAGATATTACTCAACATTATTCATCCTTCAACAACAAAAAGTTTCCAATTCTAGAGTTTAGATTAATTGGAGTGCTGTCATCTTCACCTTCTGACTTAATACATCAGCAATTACATTGACTTTCCTCGGATGATATTTAATAGGGTAATGAAACTCCTCTAAAAATTCCATCCACCTTCGTCGGTGCATATTCAAATCTTTCTGAGTGAAAATATATTTCAAACTTTTGTAGTCTGTGAAGACTTCAAAAGTAGCTCCATATAGGTAGTGTCTCCATTTCTTTAATGCAAAGACAATTACAGGCAGTTCTAGATCATGAGTGGGATAATTCTCTTCTTAGTTCTTCAATTTCTGAGAGATGTATGCAATCACCTACCTATCTTGTATTAATACTTCACCAAGTCCTTCATTTGATGCATCTATGAATACTTCATAATGCTTGTCGTTGACTGGTAGAGCAAGTACTGGGGTAGTACATAACTTCTATTTCAAGTTCTGGAAGCTTTTCTCACATTCTTCCTTCCAAACATATGGTACCTCCTTTCAAGTCTAATGAGTCAGTGGTGAAGTAATCTTAGAAAATCCTTCAATAAAATATCAATTATATCTAGCCAAACCTAAGAAACTTTGTATTTCTATGTGGTTTTCCAAACGTTTCCAATCGGATACTGCTTCCACCTTTGGAAGATCAATAGCATGACCTTCCTTCAAGATCATATGTCCCAAGAAAGCTACTTTCTCCAACCAAAATTTACATTTACTAACTTCATGTACAATTCGCCTCCCTTAGCTTCTCAAGGACTATTCACAAATGTTCTGCATGTTCCTACATGTTTTAGAAATAAACCAAAAATTCATCAATAAAAACAATAATAAACTGATCCAAGTATGGTTGAAACACTCGATGCATCAAATCTATGAATGTAGTTGGAGCGTTGGTGAATCCAAAGGGTATAACAACAAACTCATAATGTTCATAATGGGTATTAAATGCCGTCTTATGTATGTCCTCCTATTGTATCCTGACTTGATAATATCCTTATCTCAAGTCCAGTTTAGAATAACAACTCATGCCTTGCAATTGATCAAACAACTTATCTACTATAGGTAAAGGATATTTATTCTTTACTGTCACTTCATTCGACCCACGATAATCAATACACATTCTCAAGATACCATCTTTCTTCTTCACAAAGAGTACTAGCACTCCCCAAGGTGATATACTTACCTGAATAAATCCTTTCGCTAACAGTTCTTGTAACTGCTCTTTTAACTCTTTCAATTCTGCTCGTGCCATGAGATATGGGCTGCAGAAAATTGGTTTAGTGATTGGTAACAAATCAATCTTGAATTCAACTTCTCATTCTGGTGGTAATTCCTTTAACTCCACTGGAAAAACATCTAGATAGTCACGAACAATTGGAATGTCCTCAGGTTTCACCAACTATGTTAGTTTATTCAAGATATAAGCTAAATATCGTGTATAGCCTTTTTGAAGTAATTGTTGAACTTTCACTCTAGATAGCATGAAATTATTAGTCTTAACATGTTGCCCCGAAAATTCTAATAAGTCCTTTCCCAACTTACAAAATTGTACATACATCTTCTGGCAATCAACCCTAGCATGATGTTATCTATTTCTAAGATAGCACCATAATCCTCTATGGGCAAATAAATGAGATCCCCTTTTAAAATCGCTCCCCCAATTTTTATTTTTATATTCTGTATATACCTTGTCATTATCTAACTATTTTCCTAATAGTGTACTAACAATCATCTTATAAGGAACTTCTTCGCTTGGTATTCCTAGATGGTGCGCAAAAGATTGTGCAACAAAAGAGTGTGTTGAATCTGAACCTATTAGTATAGTAGCTTCTTTTCTAAGGATAAAAAGTTTACCTTCCACTGTCGAGGTGTCCACGCCCGCTTTGTCCAGAGCCACTACTCAAGTTTTCACCTGCAACTTAGATCCTCCAGGCTGAGACAGAGATGGTTGACCGTGTCCTCCTCTAGTAGGTCCTGGTTTGGGTCTAGGATTATCTTTCCAAAGATTTACCCATGCTGGTGTCCTTCTAGGTTGGGTGTAACTAGCAATCTTGTGGCCTACCTCACCGCAGTTATAACATCGCAGAATCGACCTGTCTGTAATTGAGCCTCCTCATCTTTTATGTATTTTGTCCCTTGGCTGCCAATTGGGATTTTTGGGTCTTTTATGTTCTGGATAATATCCCCCTTTTGTTTATCTGTCTGATTTGTTCCAAATTCCCTTTCGATTCGTGAGGCAATTTCTACTATTGTATTGTATATCGGTGGTACTATACTGATTAATTATCGTTTCAGATCTGGACGCAACCTATTGATAAAATGCCGAATTCGATCAATCTCAACTTGAACTAAAAGTGGGCAGTATTTAGACAATCGAGTGAATTCTGCAACGTATACCGCTATTGTACGTCCTCATTACTTACAAGCTTGGAATTCATCCTCTTTTCTCTCAACGACCTAGCGTGGAATGAATTCTTGTTTGAAAGCTTCCAGAAAATTCACCCCAGGTCCATTCTTGCTCCTTTTTCTTCCAAAGCCACCAATCTTTCACTGCTCAATCTAAAAGTGGCAAACTGTACATTCTGCTTATCAGAGTAGTTTAGAGCTACAAATATATCAGCTACTTGCTCTATCTAGGATTCAACTTATTGTTCCTAGTCAAGCTTCCCATAAAAATATGGAGGGTGAAACTTCAGAAATCTTTCCAAGGCTTAGTCTACGTCAATTTTATTGGCTTGTCTTTTCTAGGTTGTTGTATCTACCACCTGGTACAAAACATATGTCATTTGTTATAGGGTCTGCATAATTGTATTATTTGGCGTATTTTCCCTTCTATCTATATTACTCTCTTCAATGCTCTCTTCCCGGTAACCCTGGGTATTTCATCTTGGCAACATCTGTAAACTTGAGTTTACACTTCTATATCTTAAGAAAATAAGCATGGAACTAAAAATAAAAGTAAGAGCATAAAACGAGTGAAACAAAACACACTTATATACATAGCTCACACATACATATTACAAGATGTCAAACAACTTAACACAAGCTTATGTACAATAGAAACTATTTACAATACCCTACTCCTATTTTAACCCTGTCACTTCGTGTCACTCTCAAATTCTGAAGTTTAGGGTCTAGAATCTGAAAATACAGTATAATACTCAGGATCATCAGACCCATAATCTATAAGATGTTCTAAATTAAGCTCCCAATATAGATTTGGAACCAGGTGCTGATAAGGAATAGTCTCTGGTTTATACTCCGAGGATGAATCCTCTTCTAACTCTACTAGCTCAAGTGTCTCCTCTTCTGATTCTTCATATTCTCCTTCTAGCTCCTGTGGTTCTATGGGGGTTCTAGGGTCTTCAACTTGCTTCTTAGGTAGCATGGTGCCTATGCATCTAACTCAACGTCCCGGGCCTCCAACATGTGAATGATAATAGGAACCAATCCATGGGTATGTCACCCAAATTTTCCTCTTCTTCTTAGGTTGGGAGCATTCACCTTTCTCCCACGTTCTCTTCCTACTTTCTTTTTCTTCTTGGGGTTTCTTGCCTTTCTTATCCTCTTCTGCCATTCTTACACCAAAAAGAGTAGAAGTAGTCAGCAAACAACACTAACCTATAGCTCTAATACCAATTATAACACCCCTAATTCCTGTAAGTAATTTATCTTGTAAAACATAGGTATTGCCCCGTCTAATCTCCAAAACAAGGGGTCTTTATAACTAAATTATCATAAAAGAAAGAAATTGAAAGTCTATTGCACTCCAAAAGAAGTTGCATAAAGGCCTACTCAAACCAAACATAAGCTCCCCAAATAATATACATATCAGCTAAGTCATGATTTACATGTAGTCCAAAATCTATATACATAACTATACACCTAGTGATGCCATACAAGGTATACAATCCTCACAAACGTGAGTCCCTACCACACGAACCTAAAAAGAGAAACAATAAAAATGTGTGAGTGAAAATACTTAGTGAGTCCTGTGGGTGCTCATGAGTTTTTTGTCAACATGTATACAGAAACTATATAGGTAGTCGGTTTATTTGGAAACTCTCAAAAATGGTGTTCGTTCAAATGATGGTATTGTGATGTTAAAACCTTATCCCGTAGTTTCAAAAAATACAGGTTCTTCTCTCAATAGAAGAATGACTTGCATGCAAAGTCTAAGAAAGAATTTCCCTTCAACAGTATAGGTTATTGTGCGACTCCAACATTCACCCGTAATCTATCGGAGTGATAAGAGTTATCACACCTACCTGAAATTCCTAAATCTTTTACTTGCTACCGTAAGCCCAAGATTCTCAATCTTGACGTCAATCACTATCGAGGTAACAAGAGGTTGAACACACTAAGTGTCCCCACTTAGCAACCCATGAACAACCTAAACTTTCATAATAAACAAATGTCGGGAAAGAAAGCTAGCTAGGGATGACTAATTTCAACGTCTTGTCACTCTATTTAGAGTAAGATGTATTCTAGGAATGATCAAGTTACTTAAATCTATCTATTTTTAACACGAGCTAGTATAAAGAGAAAGAACCCCTACTAAGTACTCAACGTCTTCGCTGTCACATATGTTCATCTCCGAGCTCAATCTAAAGAAAATCTCATTTCTAGGGCTTGCATGTAGCTTTCTAACCCCTTTTTCATGATTTTGAAGTTAAAGGATTGAAAAAGGCTAAAACGTCTTTTATAGGGTGCAGAGGTGTTTTGGAAGTAGGTGATGTAGTTGAGGAGGAAAAATGGGTATAAAATAGTTAGAATTCTTCAATAAGTACAAAGAAGAGATAGTCTGCTTGTAGGTGCCATTGCAGCTTCAAAAAGATCGTTATGCTATTGAGGACTTCATAAGAGTCATTAAGGTAACAAACTAGCTTCAAAATAAGTAAGGTTTCAAAAGTAAAAAACATACTTACTTTAACACTTGCTAAAGAACCAAACATTGAAAATCACATGCATAATTGTGTTGTTAATTGAAATTAGGGCTCACCTTGTATGTGAACGTAGACTATTCAAAAGATGTAACTTCTACTGGTCTTGATCACCTATAGTAAAATGATATTGTACTCAAGTCCTAGCAAGTTTGATATATCTCGCTAAGAATAAAAGAACAAATTAAAAACGATGTTTCCTACTTTATGGTTTTTTAAGTTATTAATCAATCCCCGATTTAGTAACACTAGATAAGCTGCGAATATGCACCAAGAACTAAGTCATGACTTCCTATTACTCGCAGCTAGAAGTACATTCAAAGCCTCAATGGTTTTAACCAGTTCCTAATACTAAGAATTCAAAACAATACATATAATCTGCTTAAGCTTAACCAGACTTCCAGCTTTGGTAGTCTTCTGTGTTTTGTCCATAACTTTTTACTCACAACTCTATATTCAGTAAAAATTATCTCAAAATACTCGTAAGACAATTGGCAACAACAACCAATTCGTTCTTTCCCAAAACACTTAACCATTTTGTACAATTTATTGCCCAAACAGACGAGCTCAACAAAAGACCCAAAACAGAATTCTTGATTTTATTCATATTTTGCTCAAGCTATTACTTTCATTTCTTCTACACAACATATACTATTAAACACGTCCTAAATCTTGTTTAACACATATATAAGTGGAATAGAAGCTCTCTTTCAGCTCAGCTCCTCTAACCACATTAAAACAGAGCATACAAAACAGAGTATACAGCCAGCATTTTAACTAGGCTCATAGCCCTGTCCTTACATCAAATAACCACCTGCATTTGTGACACAAAACCTACTCAAATAAAATTTTGATTATCATCTACAGCATAGCTAACTTTAATTTCCATTTTCTTCTTCAATTGACCACAAATCATTTATGTACTTTCTCCATCCTTTTCCTCAGAGAAAAATACACTAAATTAAGGCAGTAATGAACTGAAACCATCCCTGCATACAGCAAAGAAAACAGCTACAAACTAAACAACCAAATCTTTCTCACAATTAGTTAATCACATTTCCATATTTAATTCTTCAATTCCACACCACAAAAATACATACTTCCACAGCCCTTTTTCCTATCTTTTCTTCACACAAAAACCCACCAAATGAACCAAGAATCACACCAAAATACTACTCAAACAAATCGATACATGGCCCACCAAACAGCACTTAAACAGAAATTTCCTTCTCAAATCACAGCTCTTTTTTTTTTTTTTTTTCAGTTTTCCCCAACTATGAAAATAAAGCTCTAAATGCCCTGAACTCTTTTTATTCTAAGAGTAGGAGGTTTTTCCTTAGTAATGGATGAAAGATTGCAGTTGAAGAAGCTGTTTTTCGGCGGTTTCTCTTCCTCTCGGCTGAACAGAAATTCTGGTGACCAACAATACTTTTGTTCTTCGAATAGCAGCTGTAATTCCTCTATCTCAGCTACAACTAAGTGGGTTCTAGTCCCAAGGTATTGTAGTGGAGTTTAGGCATTACATAAAGACAAAGCTTATATGGTTGTACACAAAGCTAAAAAAATCTGATATATATATATATGTAATGACCATAAATACACCTAAATATACTTAAGCAAATTTGGTCCTACTAACTATATAAGCTGTATATAAATTATCTAACTTCATTTTAATCCCGTAAATAAGTTCCCTTGATCACACTTAAATGTATTAAACATAATTTAACACTACCTCAATTAATCTCACTAAGCGAACTTAATTTTCACTAACCACAGTGATAAACTTATTACGCAAAAAAAAAAAAAACAATTTGTGTTTTGGTAAAAATGATCTATACAATATAGAGGAACGTTATGTGACCCTCGCTTCATTCCTAACCTCTTTCCTCAATATTTATCATCTTTGGAGTGGTATTACAAAATGAGTTTGGGGAAAAAGAAGAAAGCAGGGTAGATGTTGTGTTTGATATTGTATTTATCATGTGATCAACAACTTAAAGACTCCCAAGAGATGCAATTACTTTATATCAATTTGTTTTCTTTAATGTTACATTTAAATTATTTTTGTATATGAGAGGTTATGAATTATATGATAAAACTTATAATAAGGTATGGCAACGAAATAAGACTTACAATGGAAACAAAGCAATAAAACTGCTTTAATAATCTTGCATAGTAGTTGTAGATAATTATATATATATATATATATATATATATATATTCAAATCTACAGTTTACACTTAGTGAAGGTACGGAATCTTTTGCTAGGCTGAGCTAAAAAGGTGATATTGGCGTTACTATCACTTATCTCCAACTCCGAGTCCTATGAAATAGGAGAAAATAAAGGAATATGTAAATTTTATACTTAGTGAGTCGCGTGTGCGTTAGTGTTTTTCCACAGAAAACAAGCAATAGAAAATATATGCATTTTTCTATAGAAACAACTCTTTACATCAAGTAGTGGAATAGTACTTTTCCTTGAAAGCAAATAAAAGGATTTTATCATATTTTGTCCACTGAAAACAATTCTTTAAACATCATAGTTGGAAAACTCGTCAATTATTGTCAAAAAAGCTCATGCACATTTGAAAATCAAAGTTTATTGAAAATCGAAGCCCCAATTTAAAAGAAAAGTAGGTACTTCACTCAATAAAAAAGTTAATATGTGTACAAAGCTCACAAGGCTTCGCCTTCGGCCATTTCAGTCTTATATACTAGGGATTGCACCTTCAGCACTCAACCGCATTAAGCCAAAATGGTGAGTAACACAAGCACATCACCTTATATTCATACTTAATCATCTAATTTACTATAGTATGGGCTCTTCCATTCCCATACTCTACTCATATGAGGTTTGGCAAATTGTTTTACTTGCGGTAACATGAGCTCCCCAACTCCCGTACTCCCCTCATATGATGTCTAGCAAGGATTGATCACTGAATGTCCTACTTAACATTAACCAGTGGCTTATGCATGATTTACTTATGCATTGAGACAGTACTAGCCAGGGAACTGGCTAATTCCAATGTCTTGCTGCCCTATTCAAAGTAAAAATAAACCTTAGAATTGGAACTGAGTAATATAAGATCATCTATCTTTAACATAAGTTAGTACAAAAGGTCAAAACCCCTTACTGAGTACTCAACATCTTCACTAATTCACATGACTAGTCCCGATATCATATTCCCCGAGAGGAGATCAAGAAAATAGTTTCTAGAGCCAAAATATCGTTTTCCAAATAATTGTCATATTTTCTGTAACCATTTTCCAAGGTTCATTGAGCATAAAAGTATATAAAGCTTTTCACATTGTGCATGAATTGCTTTCAAAGCAACTTAAACCAAAATCAAAATCAGCATGATAATGTTTTTTAGGACTAGAACATAGTGTTTATGCCAACAAAGAAACTCATAAATAAATCTCGTTTGTCGTAATAGACATATGTTCAATTATGGCAAACATTACTTTAACAAAACTCATTTATCAAGGAAAAGTTTGTGTTCAATTTACTGAAAAAACAACTAGCCAAATGAAGTTTGGTAAATCATGGGACACACATATTCATGCTTCATAAAATACTCACAAATAGTTAATTTTGGGAAAATACAACCCAAAATGAAGGTTATAGACAAATGAATTCATTTTACCTAAAATTCCCATGTGCAAATTTAACCAAAAAAAAAAAACACCTAACTAAGTAGGGTTTGTGATAGGGGTAAAATCATCGTTATTTTCCTAATTATTCGAGGCTAAATTGAGACACTTTTAATACCATAACTAGTCATATTCCTTCTTATTTAATATTTCCCTTATAAAAATGCTTTTGTATAATTTTATACAAAAATAGGTGAAATTTGGAGCTAATTGTGTAATTTTTCAGCATAGACCTAGCACCAGGCAAAGAAGGTAGAGCCAGTGCCAGTCTTACACTGGCATAACAGAGGAATGCAGAGAAATTGAATGAAACAGGGGAACGCAATTGAAATTAAAGAAGGAGAAAAATGGCTAACGAAGGATGGCTCGGTTCATGGCTCACGGCTCAATCATAAAACAAATGCAACAGCAACAAATCAAGGAAATTCGGTGGGTCCTGGACAAAGAGAAAAGTCAACAAAAGTGGCTGAGCAACAAGACAGCAAAAGGGAAATTGAATTTCGGTGGGGGTTTTGCGGCTCAATTGAGCCAAGGTAAGGAAAACGGCTCAATTGAGCTGACGCAACAACAGGAGAAGAAAAGGAAATTCGATGGTGGCTTGAGTGGTTCATGGCTCAATTAAGCCGATTGCAACAAGAAAACCTTCTATGATTCTGTGTCACTCAATTTCAACATCAATTAATGTCTTTAGTGAAAGAAGATAAAATCAAATTCAAAGGCGGTGGACCCTTAGTTTTATTTAGATTTTTATTTCAGAATTTTATTTACTAGTCCTTTTTTGTTTTGGATTTTTAGCTAATTACTTCTTTTTTCCTTAGAACTCTTTTAGGAACTTTGTGAGCCTATAAATAAAGGCCAATTACCTTAGAAAAAGAGGAGGTGCACAATGTAGAGACTTAGATATATTTTAGAGTGCATTACTAATATTTTCTCGAGAGAAATAATTCAAGGAGGATTGTACAAGAGAGTCTACGAAGGAGGAAGAAGGAGGCTTGTCTATAAGTACTTTCTTTTAACTTTGTTTTCTTTTCTTGAACAATGATGTATTGATTGTTTTATTGTAATTTGACATTGTTTTAGGCATTCATGATTTTTAGAGTTACTTTGATCTTTTGATTAATTGATTATTATTCTTTGTATTTAATTACTTATACTGATTATGACATTAATTTGTTGTTTCTTTCCATTAACTTGCTTGGAAAAGGGGTTGATGGTGGTCTCAATTCATTAATTTCATATTTGTTGTCTATTAACTTGCTTAGAAAAGAGGTTAATTGCTAAGAATTGAGTAATTAAAGGTTAATTGATGTCTGCTAAGATATGGATTCATTGGTTGATTTCATGTTTTAAATTTGTCAGGATATGGGGATTTAATTAAGGATTGTGTTTAATGCATCTTTTGGGTGAATTAGTTGAGACAGGATATGTGATGCTAATTTGTCTAGAAGATAGTGATTTCATGGATTGGAAAAGAAGTGAATCTATCTTAATCCTTTATGATAACAAGAGAATAATTAGTTATAATAATGATTGGGTACTTTAAGATCATGGTTGTCAAAATAATGGTTTGAGTTACATAATTCTCCATCCTTGACATGTATACATTCTTTTACTTTATTTTATTTTATTTTTATTTTTATTCTTTTTCACTTAGTTGAGTCAATTAAACAATGAAAGAAAAGTGACTAATGCATACTTGTTCCTTGAGGGTTAACGTTTTAATTTAACTTGATTGGGAATGTACTTGTTTTTATATGATTTTTATACCCAAATTCAAACACATCAGTTTGAAAATCAGGGAACTCACATTTCTATAAAAAATTCATATTCACGTGATTTAGGAGATTTTTGGCCAAAATGAAGTTTATAAATGAAAAGAGGTTCACTTTGTGAGAAAATACTTATGCATGATTTTAATAGGAAAACACCTAGTAAGGAAGGGTTATAGAAATCTAGAGTCTCACAAATATTCATAATGTTGTATAAACTATTTCTATTTAACTGTGATGGAAATCATTTAACTAATATAGTTTGGATAATTCAAAAGGCGTAAAGTTTTAAAGCATAAGATACCAGGATATATAAAAAAAAAAATACTTAGATATATATATATATATAAATAAATAATGCTTAGCTAAACAAAATTTAAAATCAAGGGACTCACATTGGTTAATAAAACTAGTTTACTCACACTTTCACAAGCCTAGGACTTCTTCTGAACTAGATCACCTACAATAATGAGGTGTTTCCATAAAACATTATTAAATGTTCTCAAATTAAGGTGTGCATAGAACTAAGGGCAAATGGTACATTATTTCTTTTCTTAACATCAAAAGGCCAAAGGAAATTGAAGTAATCAACATTTTGAGCTTTATCACCCTTTAGTGTTTTGTTCATAACTTTTGCTACACAACTCCAAATGAGGTCAAACTAGTTCCAAAATACTCATAAGACATTTTTCTATAGATTCCAGTTCATGGGATTTCAAAATATTTCCTCATTATTTTCAGTTTTTTCTGCAAAATTTCAGCTCATGCTATTAAGCAAAAATAAGTCATTTTATGGTATAACTTTTACTTGAGCTTTCCCATGAATTTTTCAAAATAACCAACCATATCTAAGCCTTCTAAAACCTTATTTACCATTCCAAAAATAGTATTTTAGCTTGTTTCAAACGTAGCACCCTTCCAACTGTCCAACAAAGCTGTCATATTAAAGTTGCCAAAACAGAATTTTATTTTCTTCTAAATGGCAGATTTAGATATTCTAGATGCCATGATATTCTTAACAACAAAAATCTATAAATATTATTTCAAATATTTTCCAACATTTTCTAACATATGTGGGTTCATTCTTACCACGTTTCAGCCATCTCAATCCAAGGAATGTTCACAAACTACCAAATAATTATGTACTTGATCCTTTTCTACCAAAAAAGTAGCTTTGCTAGCTTTTCTTTTTCCATGAACTCTTCATTACCCTGCTTAATCTGATTTCTAGTATTTAATCACTTCAAAAACCATCATGTAAGCTGAAAAATACATCAAACACCTTCCTAAAACAATCCCGTCATCATTCTTCCTTCAACAGAAAATTTTCTTTACAACAACGTTTTCTTACTTGAAGGTGTGAAACAAGCTAGCAAGAAGTCCGTCCCCTTTTTCCTTCTCTCTTGCTCTCGGTCCTTTAGTATCGCTCTCGGCTTTTTCCTTTCTTCTTTCTTTCTCTCTTTTTCCTTCTTTCTCTTGTTCTGTCTTTCTTCATTTCTTCTCTCCTTTTTCTTTCTTTCCTTCCAGTTTCCTCTCAACCGGCTTCCTTCCTTTTATTTTCTTCTTCTCTTCTTATTTATATATTGTTTCCCTTCACCTTAATAACTCGAGTACATTTTAGAATTCCTTGGAAGATGATTTGTCATTTCTAGATCACTTTAGAAGCTAATAGGAGTTTATAGAAGCTTAGGGAAGCTTATAGAAGCTAATGGAAGCTAGTAGGAAATATGAGAAGTTTATAGAACTTACAAAAATTCAATTAGTCTTGTATAGTCTTGCATAGTCAAAGGGAAAGTTTGGTATCATCAACTAGAGTGAGCCATTTCTTTAACCATTTGTGTGCCCTATGGGCCACCTTATATATTTCATTCTTCACCTAATATTATTTATATAAAATACTTCTAATAATAATAATAATAATAATAATAATAATAATAATTCTTACATATAATATTATATAATATTTATATTATGCTATCTGAATTCTCATATAAGGTAGAACATTACATTCTTCACGATCATTTAGAGCACAGAGTGATAGTCAAAACCATTCTCCTCACTATATGGAAATGATTGAGCAGCTTCAAACTTAAGTTACAACCTTAAAAGAGCAACTCCAAAAGGCGAGGATAAAGAAGAGTTCATGACTGCATTTAACAAATCAAATCAAGATAGGGAGAAGTTAATGAATGTATTAAACCGATCAGATCAAGACAAGGAAGATTTAATGGTTGCATTTAACAAATCAAACCAGGAAAAAGAGGAGTTGATGGCTACATTAAAGGAGTTTATGCAACTTAATTTAGGTAGACGTGGTAGTTCTGGTTCTTCCTATTCAAGATTTAGTTGACAATTCCTTATCATATTGTTTAGATTTATTGAAAATTTTAGTTGACAATATCCTATAATGTTTTTTAGAGTTTGATTTGGATTTAGCATGTATACTTTATTAGAATAATAATATTGGTCAATTAACTTAGATATTATGTTCTATTTGTTTAGTCACATTATTTTGTTAGGGCTTAGTTATAGAACTAAAATTTGAAATTATGTACAGGGATCATTAATAAAAGTTTTCAACCAAAATGTGGTAGTAAAAAATATTCTTTTCACATAAAAAAAAATTCCGACCAAAACTATTTGGTAGAAACTATATTTCCTTTAAATTTCCGACCAAAAGTTTTGGTAGGAATAATACTTTTTTAGAAGAATATTACATTTCCTACCAAACATTTTGGTAGGAAAAATAATTTTAAATGGCATTTCTGTCCAAAATAAATGATAGGAAATATTTTTCAAAAAAAAAAAAATTCCTTCCAAATATTTTGGTAGGAATGATTAATATATTTTTCGAAAAAAATATTTCCTACCAAATAATTTGGTCGAAAACACTATTTATTTTTTTGGAAATAATTTTTCCTACCAAATAATGTGTTCGGAAATTTTATTTATTTTTTGATAAATTATTTTTTAAAATTAATTTCCTACAAAAATTTTGGACTGAAATTTTCCTACCAAACAAATTTGGTAGGAAAAAATAAATCTCGGCATTTTAATCATTAATTTCTTATCATAATTTTGGCTCCAAATTTTTGACCATTTTTAAAATTTTGGATGGAAATTTTTTCCGACAAAGGATTTTCCAACCATTACATCATGGACGGAAAATGGTAGGAAAATGTAATTTCCTATCAAAATTGTGAATTTTTGGTAGGAAAATTTGGTAGGATTTTTTTTTTTATAATTTTTTTTTATAAAACCAACAAAAATGATGGCTAAAAATTTTATTCAAATAAAAAATAAATACAATAAAATTTATATGATCAACAATATTTTTTAACACAAAACACCCTTACTTTTTGTCTAGTGAGCATTGCATGTTGAGGTGGAGTTTGTTTCTGCTGGTGATGCTTATTGCCTTTATGTGAACTAAAAAGAAGTTTTGGATTGTAATCATCCCAAAAGTAATCCACATCTACATACAAATCTAAAACTGGAATGATAATATTCATCTTCTTCTGATTTTTCATCTTTCGCAATTGACTAAGATCCATGTTGAGTTCATATGCAAAGTTCAGAGTGATTTCCAAAAGGCAGACGAGTCGATTTCCTATAGTATATTTATCTGTATATACTATATATATATATATATATATATATATATAACATAAATAATCATATAAATTTATTATCAATGAATATTATTCAATAATATGCGATAATTTTAGATATCTATGTACAACTGGATAAATTTAAATGGTAACAAACTTATTTGTTACCTATTTTAAATATGTGTGTGTGTGTGCATATATACTTATATATACACACATATATATTAGGGAATAATTGCAAAAAGTTTTGGAGGTCATATTATAAATATTTAAAAATTCAGTGACCAATCTAAAATTTTTTTTATGGTCATATAATAAATATTCAAAAATTTAGGGACCAATATATATTAAAATATTCATATATATATATATATATATATATATATTCATATAAATATATTTACATATTCATGTATACATACATATACATGCATATTAACATGTATATACATACATGCATATTCACGTATGCATATACATACCTATACATGCATATATACATACACACACACACACACATACACACACACACACATATATATATATATATATATATTATACATTCATATTCATATAAATATATTTACATATTAACGTATACATACATATACATACAAATATATATGTGTGTGTGTATCTATATGAATATATAAATATGTTTATATATGAATATATGAATATGTTCATATATATGTATATATGAACATATTCATATATTCATATATAAACATATTTATATATTCATATAGATACACACACACACACACACACACACACATATATATATATATATGTATGTATACATTAATATATAATATGAATAACCTTGTACAATGAGATTAAACATATGATAACTATCGTCGTGATATGTCACACTTGCCCGGGGGTCCCATGCGACTAAACATCAAATACTAGTACCCCATGAAATAAGAAACCACAGTCCAGAGGTGGCTACCAATCAGACGGCGTTCTCAAATCCACGTAAGTTAGTATAGGTGTAAAGTCCCTTTGAATACTCAAGGATCATATCACATCAGAGATTATAGCAATGTCTCAACATTTCCACAGCCCAATTAATTCCAAAATATTTCCTTTCTGAAGATATTTTCTTTCACAAAATGACTTTGGATATGAACACAAACAATTTAGGTCCGTTCTGATATTTCATAAGATCATATTCTCATGCTATAGCTTTTGCAACCTCTATGCATGAAGTGCAATCATAAGTTGCTTAATGAAATTCATGCAGGGTTTCCAAATCATTTCATCATACGGTCATCATATGTTTAATCACAGTATATGTGCTGGGTTATTCATATTAATTAATGATGTGGGATTGTAAATCCTGTATGGGCTAGTATGGCAATATCGGTTGGAATAATATTCCTTCCAAATGAGATAGCAATGCATGACATAGGATTGTAAATCCTGTATGGGCCAGTGTACAAATTATCTTGTTGTTCTGGAACCCTATGACCTGAAACTTGTAACTAAATGTCTTAGAATCATTTTATGACCAATTTTTACATGATTTTCAGTTGTGAATAAAACTTTATGTTGAAAATACCACAAGTTGCCAAAACTGTGACGAGATTAGAAAGTTGAGATGTTGTAAGCAAAACTGAATGAAATGAGAAAGGAAATCAGTGGTTCATGAAATGGAAATCATCAAAAAATGTCTTGAGGACATTTTGGAACAAATTTAACTTCATTTGGGCACGTGGATTGAAAGTTATGAGCAAAATAAGATGATGTGCCAAAGCTGGAAATTGCAGAATTTTCATTAAAGAACAAATAAATTCATGAAGTGATTTTATTTATGTTCATGGATGAATGAGAAGTTAATTGGGTACATGAAGACCTTATATTCTTGTGAAGAAGAGGAAATAAGGAAATAGATTACACTCATTTAAGATTATATTTTATTTCAAGTATGGAGTGAAATAGGAATTAAAGTGATATCCTTAGATGACTATATATTTGGCCATATGTACATTATCATCGACAAGCATAAAATACAACATGAATTATGAATGACTATTATTGTAGGACGTTCATTGTTAACAATTGGTAATGACTTAGCGAATATTTATCTTGCTAAGCGATAAGCTATTCTAGGTAAGACTCCACATCCACACAACGTTTTCAATAACATTTTTTAATAAGAAAAATATTACAAAGCATGCTAGTTTATTTTATTGAAAATATTATGAATCATTTGGAAACATAAATGATTAAGTATTATTTAAGCATGCTTTATTTTGATAAGTCATACTTATATGATGAAACAATTTGGAAATCCTCAAATTGCACTAAGCAACTTATGATTACATTTCATGCATAAAGGTTGCGAAATGAGAATATGATTTTGTAAAATATCGGAATGGACCCAAATTATATGTGTTCATATTCAAAGTCATTTCGGAAAAGAAATTTCTTCAGAATGGAAATATGTTGGAATTGATTAGGCTATGAAAATGTTAAGACATTGCTATAATTTTTGGTGTGGTGTGATCTTTGAGTACTCAAAGGGACTTTACACCTATAATAACTTATATAGGTTTGAGAACGCCGTTCGATTGGTGGCCACCACCAAACTATGGTCTCTTATTTCACAGTGTGCAAGTATTTGATGTTTAGTCCTCCTTAACTAGCACCCATTATCCGAAGTGGAAATGGAGGGACAGGTATGGGACACCCGGGCTAATGTGGCATACCATGACAATGGTTATCATATGTTTAATTGCAGTGTACGCATTAGGTTATTCATATTAATTAATTATCACTACAAGAAACTGGCAGAATTGCGACTTTTTTTGCGACTGATTAGTCCCAGATGCGCTAGAGTAGTAGCAAAAATGAAATTTGCGACTGATAGATGTTTGCGACCGAAATATGGTCGCAGAACTGTCACAAATTTCGTTGTCGTGTTGCGTCACATTTTAGGGTCTCGCTACCAAATTGCGACTGCGCGATGTAATTTTTATTTTTTGTAAAATGTCGATTTGGTCGCAAATTGGTTGCAATCTACGACCGATGTACGACTGAAGCTTTCCAATTTTTGTTTGATTAATTGCCCATTTCGATCGCAAATCGGTCGCAAACATGCAACCACACAATGTGATCCATTTACAACCCAGAAATGCCTGTTACAAGAACACAAATTTTTCTGGCAGCATTTGGGAGGGAATGCTAGCTAAGAAACTCGACACCTTAAAGGTACAATAAGCTGGAAAATTTCAGTTCATTCCAAGAAGGAAGATGAACTAGCTAGAGTGAATTTTCAGCAAGCTCACTAGAGGAATTTTTCCTCTTGGAATCTCCCACAACTCTTCCATATTTTCAGGCCATAAGAAGTCTTTTATTAAGACATTTTGATCCTACAAGACCACAACACTTTTCTGAAATTTCTGGAAAGAAAATGACTAGAACAACTTGATCACACTAATGAGTTGAAAATTAAGGAAAAATCAAAGATCAAGGAAAAATGAATTCCTCTTAGGAAATTCGAGTAGGGCAAGGGAGTAGAATGAGGATACTCCTAACATGTCTCTCTTAGGACATCATCACTCCCCTACTCTAAGCACTTAAGGCCGAAATTATTACTTCCCAAGCAAAAATAAAATTTAACTAAGCTAAAGCTCCTAAGATGGAATTTGAACCCAAGACCTTAAGAATTAATTTCCAAAGCTCTAACTACTACACCACAACAACTCTTGTTGTTATTTTCACTAGCAACTTATTTCCTATTCAATCATCAAGCTATCTCCCTATTTTCACCTCAGGCAAAAATTACCATTTTACCCTTCTCACTCAATATTCACCAACAAGCCTCCAAGACATTAAAACTCAAATCCAGGGCACATAAAATCAAATAAAAATATATTTAATCATGCAATAAAGTATGTTATGCATCCCAACCCTCTTACTCTAAGGTTGGTTTTGACTGGGGTTTCACAATTATCATCAGATCCTAAGTCACCAACAGTAGCAGAAACACCGTTCATGCAAATACTCCTATTGCTTCCTCGTAGCTCATCTAAAGTCTATTGCATCTTCTTCTGTTCTATCAAAAATTGAATTTGCTCATCTTTGGTGGCCTACTTCTTTTCCACCTTGCTAAGCATGGAAGTAAGGTTAGTAATTGTCTCTATTTTTGCAAAAGAAGCTTAGGACTGAGATGCACCAATTTGCAATATATATATATATATATATATATATATATATATTACTTTGATTCATTTACTTTTGGAGCCCATCCTATACACATGACCCTTATTTAGTCCCCCTACAGCAATAGTAACCAATTCTTTCTCATCTATAGATTGTAAGGAACATGAAAAGTCTTGAGTTTGTTGATTTTGGTGCTCAACAAGGGAACCAAAATTTTCCTAAAAAATAAGATATTATAAATTAGAACATATAATCTTATGTTGATGAAGGAAAAGAAAATGTAAACATCAATAAGAAAGAGAATATCTACCTAAGTTTGTTTAGACTTAGGGTCTACGAATTGTCCCTTTTCAGGACAATCTCTCTGAATAGTGTGGAGTTGTTCCCAACATTTATGGTATACGAATTGATCCCCCATCTTATCTCTCTGTACAAAAATGTAAAAGTGAAAAGCATTCATAATACTAGAGTGATGTAGTAGGAGTGAGAATAATGGGATGGCAAAAGTGGCAACTAGAAAAAAAATTGTGAATTGGATCATACCATCCTAGCTTCACGCTCCGGAAAGGAGACGGATCCACCAAAGTGTCTGGATGCACCCCGACTAGCATTACACGTGGTCCTATTCAAGGACATTTGCTTGCTTTTCTTCACATAATCTTTCTTAGCCCACTCTTTACACAACTTCTGATAAACAGTATCGGAGATCTAATGTGATTTTCGTTCGAATTTGTGGACTCTGTGCAAGTGATCTTTTAATCTACTAGCATAATAAGCCTCTCATGTGTTGGAAATATGCCCTTTTAGGCTAGGTTTTTAATGTAAATATCGAATGTTTTAATAAAAGAATTTATTTTCAAAAATCGTTTGTGAATTTTCTTTTTTTTTTGTGCACAATTTTATTTGGAAAAGACCCATTGTGTTTAAATAAGTGATCCATGTTAATAGTGGTCTTTCACAGTAAGGTATGGATCACGAGTTGTTTAACACAAACATTTGTTCTTAATCGATTGATGAGAATGGGAATCTCATTATGTTTAGGTTATTATGTTATGAATTCCAAATAGGGAATGGCTTACCTTTAACCAGTGAGTAGTCCACTCACTTCATGATATAAGCATATTTCGAATACGTAGAATAGGACCTATAGTACTGGTTTCTTAAAGTACTATTTGGTAGAAACCTAGACTACTACTGCTATAGCGTGGACTAGTACTCTACGACTTCAGTATGAGTTGGTGGTCTGACGAAGTTGGAAGCATGTACTTTGATATGCTTTAGTTGAGGTTCTATCGTAGGACTAATATACTTGTATGTTGGGTATGTTGACTAGTTAGTTAAGACAAACTTGTACAAGATAGTTTCTATACTATATCGCCCCTTGTGGTTATCTGAATAATCTAAATGTCCAGGGCCCTGGGAAACATAACTTGGATGTTTGCTTTAGGGTAGCTCCTTGGAAAGTGAAAATATTATAGGAAGTCGTGGATCATTAGACTAGAAGCCTAAGGATGGTAGATGTCATTTAGAGGGGTGTTAGTACATTTCTTCCTCCCTAAATGCACGGCGATGTATAGAGGGGTATTTTAGTCATTTCACCTGTAGGTCGGAGACTTTGCTAACGCAGCATTGTCCTTGGGGTCGATATTTCCTTATGGTGATATTAGGAAATATTTAAAATGTAAAATACAGCTATTTATATAGTATGGGTATTTTGGTCATTTTAGTAGCTAATGAGATGTGTCTTTTTGGTCCTCGAAATAGCCCGTAAGTCTTAACTATTTTGGGTTGAGGAATTGGTCTCGGTTAAAGAGGATTTTATTTTATTCAAAAAGTCTAATTTATTATTGGACTGGAATAAAAATAAATTGAGAGAAATTTATTTTCTGGTTTAATTGGTTAATTAATTATTCAGGGCCAATGTCCAGTTTGAATAATTAGAAAATTAACCTGGGCTTAAACTAGAGGGAAATAATTAATGGTTAATTATTTATTGGGTTATTTATATAAGTTCAAGAAATAAATAATTAATGTTTAATTATTTTTGGTTCATTTGGGCTCATTAATTATTTATTGAGTTATTTCTACAAGCCCAGGAAATAATAATTAATGTTTATTATTTTGGACTTTTTGGGTCCAAGAAAAATAATAAATTTTATTTTGACCCAATAGCCTAGATCATAGGATTTTTTCCAGATACGGTTCAAAAGAGTTTAGAATTAAGCTAAACTTTCTCTGTTGATAACATCCGAATGTTTGAAATATCATATCCTGGGGATATTGTTATCAAATATCAGAAACTTAGTTTTTTGGCTTAAGGACTCACGCCTCTCTGTGAAGAAAAAATAACACTGGTTTTTGTTTCCCCCAAGCTCTCTCTCTCTCGTGACCTCTTTTTTCTCTTGTTTTGGGTTTTTTGCTAATTAATAGCAAAATAATCAAGAACATTGAGACTTCTCCTCCTCGCTTTTGTTTCACCAACAAGGATTGAGGCAGTGAAATATTCCAAAATCCAGAAAGCTTGGCGTTCATGCAAACAAGGCAAAGTAGGAGGTTAGCAGGATTTCAACCGGAAGCTTCATCGAGCAGGGTAGAAAGAACTATCCCTGTGGGTCAATCCATTCTTCCACAACCTAAGAGGTTTAAGGCATACAGAGGTATGGTCTAAATGCTTCCATGCTGCTATTGTTCTTCGATTTTTTTTTCTCTATTTTTTTTTTCCATTTCCAAAAGCATGCTCCTCTATTTTTTTTTTTTTTTTCAAACGTACACCATGCCCTCTGGATACTCCCCTCATGTAGAGGATCCCATGTATACAATTTCTACAAAAGGAGCAGTTTGATTAAGTTAAAAAAGAATTTGATGAAAGTATATTCTAAAGCAGAATAAACATAAAATGAGGCATTTGTTATATCTTTAGATGAATAGAACATATCTACATGAATTGAAATAGGAAATTTATTTTCTTGAATTATATGAGAGACTACTGAAACCATACATGGAATTCGTGGCATAAAAAAAACAGCTATCCAAGAAGTAGGAGTAGGTGAAAAGTACCATGAACACGCCCCACCATTCTTCTTTAACGTCCCCAAGCACCTTAGCAAAGCTGAGATATGGTCCAAAATACCTCTTATGAATGATATCACTGATGGATGATACACACTTTGATTGCAAAGTCATCTTGTTTCATGTACATGGTATTATAACATTGAAAGTTAGAATAAAAATAACTTACGCAAATAACATATGAAAACTTAAAAAAACATTATGAATGTAATGACAAACACAAATTCCCGTGCTATACTTACGTATGACCATATGGCTCAATGAATGTCCTTGCATCTAGTATATCGAATGAGGCAGATGGTACAGTTGTGCTAGTTGGAGTATCAGCCTCTGTCCTTGACTGTGATCCTGTCGTAGGAGAAGTGAGAATACGCAACACTGGTGAAGGGTGACTACCTAAGGCCAAAGAAGGCTAATAAGTAGCACTAGGAGAAGACTGATTACGGTACTCCTCGGAAGAGTGGTCTATACTATTGACCCTATTGGTTGATACATGTATAATATTTGGATTATCCATCTCTACAAAAGAAGAAGCAAAAAAGAAAAAAATAAAAAAAAAATCAAAGTACAAGTTATGATCAAAACACAAGTATGGATCACGTAATATCCTATTCAGTGTAAATACGTTTTGCATAGAAGCAGCAAATGAATACTTGACAACTTGTTTCATTGGACTTACTATTTTTATTCATCGAATTATTCTAACAATTCATTTTCCTCATTCTCTAAACTCTCTTGTATTCCATTCTTCTTCTTCCTCTTCTTCATTATCATTTTCACATAATTTAAAATCTCCTTGTTCTTCAAGTTATGGTAACTCAACAAACAATTCTACCACTTCTTTATCACCGAATTCATAAGATAAAGATCCCACATCATCAACCCTATGAGTCATACTATCTAATTTTACATCATTGCATCCTCTTGATATGTATTTTCAACATGAGAAGCGTCGATGACATGGCGAGCTTTACATTTTTGCACCACTAGCCAATCATTTTTTTGTCTCTTAACTCTGGGATAAGGGCTATAGTAAACTTAAACAGCTTGATGGGCTAAGATGAATGGGTCATAACTGGGGTATCTCCTTTTGTGGTTGATATCCATAAGTTTATACTATAGGTGAACTTTCACTCCCTGATTACTAGTTGGATCAAACCAATCACATTTGAACATTACCACTTTTTGAACAAGAGTAAAGGGAGTTCATTCAATGATTTCTTGCAAGACTCTATAGTAATCAGAAGTAGCTAAATTGTTATCACTTCCTTTAACACAAATTCCACTATTGCATGTCTTTTTCCCTTCACTGTGTGAATGTGTATGAAACCTATATCCATTGACAAAGTATCCTTTAAAGGATTCCACAATTCAAGATGGTCCCCAAGAAATGGCCTTTAGGCACTAGTTATCAACATGATTCAAGCTATTGGTAACCTGTAGACGCCGTTGACAGAACGTGAATAAATAACAACATATTACATTGAACTCAATGAATCAATTTGGATGCAAAAGATTCTACACTTACAAATTCCTTAAACCACTAAGCGAACTCTTTGTCAAATCTTAGGTCAATGTTTAGATCTGTGATATTCAATTCCTTAAACCACAAATAGTCTTTGAATTTCCTAGAAACATCACAAGCAATCATAGTATTATGATTTCTGAACCTTTCTAATGAATCTCTGAATTGCATATAATACATTATCAAGAATGTATTATACGTATATTACTTACTGAACATATGGTTCAACTTCTTCGTAGTTGTGTAATATATATAATTTATAATTGCAATCACCTCTTCATCCTTCAAATATCACTTTTTTGCTCCACCTATTTTTTGCCCCACTGACTTGCATATTAATAGAACATCTTCAATTGAATTGGGAGCACATTCTTCGTTGCGAGATGATGTTCTATTATTTGTTTCCACGTGAAGTTCAAAGTAGTAGGAGAAGAATGTTCATGCCTCCTTTGGTAGATTAACCCTTCTTACCTTGCCTTACAAGAACCTACCATAACCATAGTATTAAAATTTTTTTATGTTATAAAAAAAAATATTTAACCAAAACTAACCAATCACATTTGTGAGTAATTGAGACATATCGTTCAAATGGATACATCCACCTATATTGCACAGGCCCACCAACCCTTGCCTCATAAAGCAAGTGAAGTAGAAGATTCTCCATTACATAAAAAAAAACTTAGTGGGAAGATTCTCTCTAGCTTGCAAATCAGAGGAGCAATATCTTCCTCTTGTTTGTACATGTGTGACTTGGACAACTTTTGAGAGCATAAGTCTCTGTAAAAGAGGCTCAACTCCATTAAAACACTCCATATTTTCTAGGGAAGTAGTTCCCGTAAGGCAGTTGGAAGTAATCTCTCTTTGAACACATGGCAATCATAGTTCTTCATGCTAGACATTTTCAAATCTTTATAATCAACACACCTCTCTAAGTTTGATGCATACCCATCTAGAAGCCTAAGATCCTTAACCCAATCCAATACAAGCTTCCTTTCTTCTTTTGTCAATGAGTAGAATGTTTTAGGTTTGGTACCTTTCTTCCGATCTAATTGACGAATTTCTAATTCTGGCCTATCATAGAACACGACTAAATCATGTCTAGCCTTGACATTGTCCTTGGTCTTACCATTCGCATCCATCACTGTATAGAATATATTATTAAACACATTTTTCTCATTATGTATTACATCAATATTGTGGCGGATAAGATTATCTCGCTAATAGGGTAAATCCCAGAATATGCTCCATTTTGCCCAATTATGGTAATCACCCATGCCATCGTGTTTCACAAGTTTAGTTTCAGTTATCTTTGAAAATAGTTTAACTCTATTCCATAATTGGTCACCAGTAAGAGGAGGTGGTGGTGGACTTAGATCCTCACCTTTGTCTATTTTGAAGGATTTTTTGTCTCTTCAAAACGGGTGGTTAATAGGTAAAAATTGACGATGGCAATCAAACCACGATTGATTTCCTCTAGAAGGCAATTGAAATGCTTTTGCACGCTCCATGCAATATGAACAAGCCAACCTCCCTGATATACTCCACCTACTTAATATTCCATAAGCAGGGAAGTCATTAATTGTCTACTAAAGGGCAGCCCTCATTTGAAAATTTTGCCTCTTTAAAATATCATATGTCACGACACCAAATGCCCATAAGTGATTGAGTTCATCCACTAATGGCTGCATATATACATCTACCTTATGTTTTGGGTTTTTTGGTCCTGGTATAATGATAGTTAGGAGTATAACGGGATTTTTCATGCACATCCAAGATGGTAGATTGTAAGGTGTCACAATAACGGGCCAACAGGAGTATTGTTTTCCTGAAATTCCAAATGGTGAGAATCCATCTGTACACAAGCCTAGTCTAACATTTCTAGGCTCTGATGTAAAATCAGGATAGCATGCGTCAAAGTGCTTCCAGGCTTCTCCATCTCGTAGATAATTCAAAATACTATCCTTCCTTACACTCTTTGTATGACTCCTCATATGCTCTGCAGTAGTGTTAAATGCATACAATCTCTATAGCCTTTGAGTGATTGGAAAATAATACATTTTCTTAAAAGCAACCTCTTTTCGCAATTTATTCTTTCCAACTTTCTTCTTACGCACATAGCGTTTATGGCCACATAATTTACACACTATACCATTACTTTCATCTTTCTAATAAAGCATACAACTATTGACACAGACATCGATTTTTTGCACTGGTAATCCAAGTCCGGTTACCAACTTCTTTGTTTGATAGAAGTCTTCCGCCATCTTATTATCGGACGGCATAACTTCTTTCATAAGCTGGGCAATCCGGTTGAAACAATTTTCAGACATATTATTTTCAGGCTTAATATTTAGCAAACAAGAAACAACAAATAACAGTGAGTGAGTAGCACATCCATTCCATATTAGTGCATCAGCAGTTTTTAACATGTCGTACAATTTCTGTGCCTTTGGATTAGAGGATTCGTCGGCACGCGATTGAGGATCTAGGTCAAAGCTTGGTCCTGCAACGTCAATTATCATCTAACGACATAGGTTTTCGGATGCTAATTCTATGAAGGATGCGACTTGGTCACTCTTGTGAGTTGTTCGGACCAATGCTTCTTCGTGACAAGTCCAGTTTGTATAATTAGATACAAACCCTTTCCGATATAAATGGGATATGATTATTTCTTTAGAATAAAACCTTTCATTCTTACAAGCTGAACAAGGATATTTAATTTGACCCATGTCCGTTGAAAGAGCATTTAATGATGCAAGCTTAATGAATTTATATACTTCCTCAATAAACTCTGGATTAAGCCCCTATCCTTGAGAGTTATGATGTTTATACATCTAATTACGATTTTCCATCTGTAACATACACATTATTAGGAAAACATTTAGTCATATATCAGGAAAACACTAGATTGTGATTGGATATGAACACTACAATTAGTCTTTTTTATTGAATTACCACATTTCTTATGATTTTCCCCATATGGTTGCCCAATCTTGTTTATATAGATGCCCAATATACTTAACACATGATAGGGCCTAAATTAGTCATATATTTCCTAGTTATTTGAGGCTATTTTGTGATACATTTCGTTCAATAACTGGTGATATTCCTTCATATTTGAGATTTTACCCTTGAAAAGGTATTTTGTGCATTACTTCAGATTTTAGGAGTAAAATAAGACAAAAACGTCACAAAACAGAACAGAGGCGGCACCGACCAGGACAGGGGAACTGGCGTCGGCCACATGCTGTTGGCACGCACTTTGAGGCAATGAAAAATCAATGAAACAGAGCATAACAAAACTAAATCGGCGCCAGCTAGGAGGCTAGAGGTGATGCCAGCTGCACTCAGGAAGGGTTGGTGCAAATATCAAGAAAAATCAGTGAATGAATAATGGAACAGATCACAACCGGTGCCGGCCCTAGGCAGTGCAGGTGGTGCCGACTGCGCCCTGATGCTGAGGCGATGCCTCAATTTTTGCACACATTTTTTGGCACATTGCAGAGTTTTAGTATTTTCTTACTTCTAGTCGGCCAGAAACCCTAGAGGAATAAAATTAGGCACTTCTAAAGCCTATAAATAAAGGGAAAACACAAGGGAAAATGGGAGAATTCATAGATCACAACATCAAATCACTCAAATCAAGGAGAGTTGTGCAAGAGGGTCTGCAAAGGAAGAAGAAGGAGGCTTGTCTATGAGTGCTTTCTTTTAACTTTGTTTTCTTTTTCTTGAACAATAATGTGGTAATTGTTTTATTGTAATTTAACATTATTTTAGGTATTCATAATTGTTAGAGTTATTTTGATCTTTTGATTAATTGATTATTATTCTTGGTATTTAATTACTTGTGCTAAGTACGAGATTAGTTGGTTGTTTCTTTCCATTAACTTGCTTGGAAAAAAGGTTGATTGTGGTTTTAATTCATTAATTTCATATTTATTGTCTCTTAACTTGCTTCGAAAATGAGTTAATTGCTGAGAACTAGATAATTAAAGGTTAATTGACATCTGCCAAGATATGAATTCATTGATTAATTTCATGTTTTAAGTTTGCCAGGATATGGAAATTTAAACAAGGATTGTGTTTAATGTATCTTTTAAGTAAATTAGTTGAGACGGGATATGTGATGCTAATTTGTCTAGAAGATAGTGATTTCATGGACTATAAAAGAAGTGAATCTATATTAATCCTTTATGATTCCAAGAGAATAATTAGTTATGATAATGATTGGATACTTTAAGGTCATGTTTGTCAGAATAATGGGTTGAGTTACATAATTCTCCATCCTTGACATATATATATATATATATATATTATTTTATTTTATTTTATTTTTTAATTCTTTTTCTCTTTATTGAGTCGGTTAAACAATGAAAGAAAAGTGATTAATGCATACTTGTTCCTGGAGGATCGACGCTCATTTTAAACCCTATACTTTGCTTAATGATGAGTACGCTTGCTCATATGTGTAATTTGGGATTAACATTTTAATTTAAATTTGATTGGGAATATGCTTATTTTTATATTATTTTTATACCCAAATTCAAACACATCAAGTTCTTGTCACTGTTATCAGGGAACAATATATGAAAGCTTGGATTTTGTTGATTTAACCATGTGAATATGTAAATATGCAAGTATGTAAATTTGTACAATTGTTCTTTTCGCAAAAATGTACCATCTTTTATATTTTGTGTATCTTGTATAGCTTTGTAATTTAATTTACTAACTTTTGACTGATGTTTAATTTGACTAACACGTGCTTGTAATTGTGTTTGAATTGTGAATTCCATTATCTAACTTTCGTCTGGTCTTTTCTAGGTGTTGACCTTGGTACATAACCCGAAAATCTGAAGGTAAGATAGTAGATTTTGATCCTGAAATCGAAAGGACATTATCAAAAATCTGTCGGACAATCAAACGAAACTTACTCACAAACATGGTGGTGCTCAAAACAATAATGGTGGAAACAACAGGAGGGTTGTGGATGACTTTGTGAAACTTGCAATCTCGGGCACGGGCTCGAGTATCACTAAACCTAGGGTGGATGCAAATAATTTTGAAATAAAGCCCAATATCATTCAGATGGTTCAAATTATGGTTCAATTTGATAGGCTACCTGAAGAAGATCCTAATGCCCACCTAGCTAGTTTCCTTGAAATCTGTGATACTTTTAAGATGAATGGCGTTTCTGAAGATGCCATAAAGCTAAGAAATTTTCCTTTTTCTTTGAGAGATAGAGCTAAATCTTAGCAAAAGTCTTTACCCATAGGTTCCATCACCACTTGAAATGCCCTAGCTGAAAATTTTCTTGCCAAATATTTCCCGCCAACTAGGACATCCTAACTTAGAAACGAAAATTTTGCCTTCCAACAATTAGATTCTGAACCTTTGTATGAAAGTTGGGAAAGGTTCAAGGAGATGCTGAGAAAGTGTCCACACCACGGATTTAAGCTAGGAATGCAGACGCTCATCTTTTTGAATGGCCTTACATTTACAAGTGGTGGACTCTTCTGCAGGGAGTTCCTTCAATCATAAGACCCTGGAATAGGTATTCGATCTAATTAAGAACTTGACTTCTAATAACTATTCTTGGAGAAATGCAAGGTCTAAGGTTCGTGTGCAAGGAGTGCACAAAGTGGATGTTGTGGCAGCTTTGGAGGCTAAGGTGAAAGCGTTGACTTAAAAGATAGAACAAATGGTGATACCCCAAGGCCAAGTGGTAAATGGAAGTTGTGATTTATGTGGAAAAGGGCACCCAAATCATAAGTGCTAAAATATGGGTTCACTCCCAGAAACCACAGAATAGGCAGCCTTTACAGGTAATGTCTATCTAGGTAACAATCCTTATAACTCTATTTACAATCCTGGTTGGAGAAATCACCCTAACTTTTCTTAGAGCAACGGAAACCAACCTAGGCAAGGTTCTTTCAACTTTAGGGGAAATCAAAAGAACTAACATCCTTTGAACAATAATTCAGCACCTTCCAAGCCATAATTGGATGAATTGATTGGACAATTGGTAAGTACAATGTAGACTAAGTTCTAAGCGGTTGATGTTACAATAAGGAACTTAAAGGCCTCCATGCGCAACTTACAGAGCCAAATTGGCCAACTTGCTAAACTACTTGGGGATCGTCAAGCGAGGACATTGCCAGGAAATATTGAAGAAAATCCACGGGATCAAGGCCGTGGAAAACATTGAAGCCATTTTGCTTTAAGTTTTTATGATTTGAAACAATTTTTATTTTTGTCGTTTTGTTTCATTTTTATTTATTTCTTCATGAATTAAATTACACTATTCATCATTGCTACATGTTCATCATTTATATTTCGTTTTTTTTATAAAAAAAAAAATTTGAAGCCCGAACAGAATGCAATCGATGCAGGCTAGGACCATAACCGGTGCTAGCTCCTGTCAGGCAGATCACTTGAAATAGGCCATTTTGGCCACGTTTTCTTTCAAACTCTCCAACTTCCTCTCAAATCCTCTCTAACCCGCACCGGCTTCACCTTCCAAACCCCTTAAGATTTGATTTTTTACCTCCCAAACACTTTTAGAACATCAATCTAGCCTTCTTTTGTTGATTCTATAGATCAAAATTCTCTAAACCTTCCATTTTTTACAAAAATCCAAACTTTAATCCGCATGCAAAGAGCTTGGATTTCTGAAAAAAGAATACATCTTTTGCTTGCTCATGTATAGAAGAGCATAAAGGTATGAATTTTCTTGAATTCTCACGGTTAAAATATTATAGATAAATTTTTCTAATTTTGGGTATATTTTTGGCCGAATTTTGGGATATTTCATCTTCTCTTGCATTGTAAATTAACTCTTGAGCTACATGACATTAGATATATTATGAGTTAATGTTTCTTGAGTACTTGATTCATTCACATGATCATTAAGGAGTTTGTGTTTTGCTTAAGGGTATGATTATGGGTATTAGAATGATTAAGTAACTAGTGCACATTGGCCTTCACTTATCTTACACTTGATCACTATAATGCCATGATGATTCCATAATTTACATAATCATGTTATGAACATCCAAATACATTGGGTTTATGCAGCACATTTATGCTTTACGGTGCGCTTTTATGCTGTCTTGCAGGTTGTGTTGTAAATTGTGGTAGATTGATTGGAGAAGATTGCATTGGTTGTTGTTTGAACGTTTAAAGGAGTTTGGGAATTATTGTTGTGAGCTGGTTGAGAGTTGAGAGGGTGTTGTGGATTGTGTTTGAAATAGGGGAGATCAAATTCTTCTAACATCTTTGAGCTTCTTAGTCCTTATCCTCCTATCTTCACTACTACTTACTTGCCAATATGTCTAGAGCATAGGGTCAAACCTCAAAAAGGGCTAGAGCTTCTTCTTCCTTAACCCCTTCATCTATAGACCCCCTATTCCTTAGGCCAACTGAGTTCATTGATCCATCATGTGAGAAGTGGTATAATAGGAGGGTTTCAAATAAGATTATTGTGGAGCGTACCTTTGCACCTATCCTAGACCGTGCCCTCAAACTTGGAATGATGTTTAAGAGGTTAGGGTGGGGACCTATAGTATAGCTAAAAGGGGATTATTGCCCAGTGCTCATTAAGGAATTCGATGCCAACATAGTTGAAAAGGGCAATAAACACCTTTCACACATTGAGACAAGAGTAAAGGGAACCCCTATTATCATCACACGCAACCATTTAGCTACCCTCCTCCAGGTTTATGATGATGATTCTTGGCAAAGGATAGATACTAATAATCAAGAGATTCTTTCTGACCCTAATTGGGATGCCAGTGGTACTAGAACTACTCTAGGGTTGCACAAACAGAATGCTTTCCATGCTAACATCTTTTATTCTAATAATGATCTTGCTACCAACTTTAGGGCTCTAGTATACATGTTTGGCTTTAATGTTGTACCCCGAGCCAGTGGTTTCAATGAGACACGCCTTATTGATACATAAATGTTGCATAAGATGATGACCATTCAACCTATCCCTTTTACTCCATTGATCATATAATCCATTAGGGATGTGGTTCATCATCGTCTCTCTACCAAAGCCTTCATCTTCCCTCTAGTCAACATGAAAATTCTGGGCGACTTTGGTATTAGTACTGAGGGGGAATTGATAGAGACGACCACTGAGCATGACCTAGTAACGGAGCAAACATTGATAAGTTGGGTACAAGTATAGCCAGGAGATGAAGAAATGGCTAACTCCCTATGAGGTCAAATATCCCGGCCAAGTTCAGCCACCGCCTATGGAGGAGGAGCACCCACCACCACCATCGCAGGTACGAGCCAGCAGTTCACAGTCCCAACCAAGGACTGACTTTGAGATCGCAGTGCTGGGGAGTTAGCCAGCAGACGGAGATGTTGTTACACATGCGGGACTCCATTGATGACATTGCCTGGAGGCAGACTACTATGCAGTAGAATGGGCTGAGTGGATGCAGCGTTTTCCGAGACAACATGGCGAGGAGGGCCCTTCTGCACCTGATGATGATGGGGAGAATTGAGATGATTTTTCTACACGTGTCCCTACTTGTCACTCTCTTTTTGTTTTTTCCTTTATATTTTCATGACCTTTTCTAGTTATGTCTTGTACTTTTCTTTCTTTTGTACTATTTTCTTTACTTTTTATTTATCTTTCTTTTTTAGTTTTTATGCTTTGCTGTGTTTCTTTTGTATTTTTTTCTGTTTAGGTACTTCGACAATGCCTCTTTCTCCAAGAACTCGACTCTTTTGCAGAAGAATGCTCACTGTAATGGAAGTATTTTCTTTATTATCTTTTTCCCTTTTATTTTTGGTCCCATGGCATTAATTCCTTACTTTATTTATTCGGCCATTGAGGACAATGTCTAGTTTAAGTGTGGGGGAGTGGTTAGAATGAGAATTCTTCTATGCTTCATTCTTCTATGATTTATTCTTCTTGACCCTGTTTGAGCAAAATTTTCAAAATTTTTTTCTAATTTTGTGATTCAAGATGTATCTTTAATGCATGTCTTTGTGCTTGATTATACAGCATATGTTCTATATCAATTATGACTTATGCATGACTTTTTGCACGCACTTGGACTAAATAGTTCTTGATCAAATGCTTGACATAGTTCTTAAACCTGTTTTTATGCTAAAATTCATTGAGCATTCTAGAACTTACTTGAATACCTCTCAAAGTGAAATAAGAAAGACATTCATGATTTAACTTAGGGATGACGATAATAGGCCTTCTTTGGACAGTTTGAGCTTTTCAAGCCTACCTATTTTATATTATTCCTAGTGCCTATTTTGAGCATAAATTATTAATTTCTTTCTTAAAACCCGTTATCATACTTTGTCCATTACTTTTTTCTAAGAGTTTGATAATTCTTCCAAATTTTTGATTGCTCTTGATGGATGAAAGTACAAGTAGACGAATTGTGAGGGAAAATACTTGTGTAAAGGTCATGACTTGTTACTTTCAGTCATGCATCATGGATTGAGTTGTGAAAGGAGAAAAGAAAAAGAAAGAGTGAACAAAAAGCTACTAGAAAATGTTGAAAGAAAAAAAATTGAGAAACAAAAAAAAGTAGCATTTGAAAATGAGAAAGAAAAAGGAAAGAAAAGCATAGGAAGAGAGCTAGAAAAAAAAAAAAGAAATTTGCTGAAATTTTTGATGATCTTGTGCAATATGAATGATGAGTTGAGAATGATTGCTGGAAAGAATGCAAGATTTGCTTGAACTGTTATAATTGCTATACAAGGTTATGGGTTTTGGTTGATTTTGGAATAGGAAAGCAAGAAAAGTTTGGAATCTATTGGTACATTTTATTTATCCTTCTCTTCTAGACTCTCATCTTCTTTGATATTTGATTCTCCTATATTCTTCGTTTGACAAGCTACATTACAAACCCTTTAGCCTTACATTACAAGCTTAAAAGTCCTACTTGAACTAAATAGAATCATGATATGTCTCGGATTAGTAGAGAGAGTGTATGAAAAGTAAGCTTATGGAATGCATATTTCTCTTGAACTAAATTCTTTCCAATGGTTTGAGAATATTGTCAAGTATTGAGATGGTTCTACTAGTTACTATTCACTTACACAAGTCTTGCATTTGTTATGAAAGATATAGTAGCATGTGTTTTGTTGTCTTGAATAAATAATGCATCAGAGATATTATTTTGAAATTGATTGAGTGATTTTATGAAAACTTGTGGGTTTCCTACTTGTCTTTGATATTTTGTTTGAGGGCAAGCAAAGTGCTAAGTGTGGGGAGATGTGATATGGCCTAAATTAGTCATATATTTTCTAGTTATTTGAGGCTATTTTGTGATACATTTTGTTCAATAACTAGTTATATTCCTTCATATTTGAGATTTTGCCCTTGGAAAGGTATTTTGTGCAATATTTCAGATTTTAGAGGTAAAATAAGACAAAAACGTCACAAAATAGAATAGAGGCGGCACCGGCCAGGACAGGGGAACCGGCGCTGGCCACGTGCTCTGACACGCACTTCGAGATGATAAAAAAATTAGTGAAATGGAGTAGAACAAAACCGAACCGGTGCCAGCTAGGAGGCTAGAGGCGGCACCAACTGCACTCTAGAAGGGTTGGCGCGAAAAGCAAGAAAAATCGACGAACGAATACTGGAACAGATCACAACCGACACTGACCGTAGGCAAGACAGGCAGTGCCAACTGCACCTTGATGCTGAGGTGGTGCCTCGATTTTCGCACGCATTTTTTGGCACGTTGCAAAGTTTAAGTATTTTCCTACTACTAGTCGGCCAGAAACCCTAGAGGAACAAAATTAGGCACTTCTAAAGCCTATAAATAAAGGGAAAACACAAGGGGAAATGGGGGAATTCGTAGATCATAACATCAAATCACTCAAATCGAGGAATTCTACCAAATCAAGGAGGGTTGTGCAAGAAGGTCTGCAAAGGAAGAAGAAGGAGGCTTGTCTATGAATGCTTTCTTTTAACTTTCTTTTCTTTTTCTTGAACAATGATGTGTTAATTGTTTTGTTGTAATTTGACATTGTTTTAGGTATTCATGATTGTTAGAGTTACTTTGATCTTTTGATTAATTGATTATTATTCTTGATATTTAATTATTTGTGCTAAGTACGAGATTAGCTGGTTGTTTCTTTCCATTAACTTGCTTGGAAAAAGGGTTGATTGCGGTTTCAATTCATTAATTTCATAGTTGTTGTCTCTTAACTTGCTTGGAAATGGGGTTAATTGCTGAGAATTGGGTAATTAAAGGTTAATTGATGTCTACCAAGATAGGGATTCATTAGTTAATTTCATGTTTTAAGTTTGCCAGGATATGAAAATTTAAACAAGGATTGTGTTTAATGCATCATTTAGGTGAATTAGTTGAGACAAGATATGTGATGCTAATTTATCTAGAAGATAGTGATTTCATGGTTTGGAAAAGAAGTGAATCTATATTAATCCTTTATGATGCCAAGAGAATAATTAGTTGTAATAATGATTGGGTACTTTAAGGTTATGTTTGTCAGAATAATAGGTTGAGTTATATAATTCTCCATCCTTGAAATGTATATCTTCTTTTATTTTATTTTATTTTTCCTTTTTTATTCTTTTTCACTTTGTTGAGTCGGTTAAACAATGAAAGAAAAGTAATTAATGCATACTTGTTCCTAGAGGATTGACACTCGTTTTAAACCCTATGCTATGCTTAATGATGAGTACGCTTGCTCATATGTGTAATTTGGGGTTAACATTTTAATTTAAACTTAATTGGGAATATGCTTATTTTTATATGATTTTTATACCCAAATTCAAACACATCAGCACACAATTAGTCAACTCCAGCATATACCACATACAAAAGAATATTTTAGTGCATGGTATATATTTACAAGCTTAGTAACTATGGAAATTTTTAAATGTCAAAAGTAGAGTTATGAAGTTTTCTGACATTGTGAATCATACGTGGGAATTTGATGATAAACCATCATCGCAAAATTTGAAATGGTTTTCCAACTATATTTATATAGACGCCCAATATACTTAGCACACATTCAATCAACTCCAGCATATACCACATACAAAAGAATATTTCAGTGCATGGTACATATTCACAAGCTTAGTAACTATGGAAATTTTTAAATATTAAAAGTAAATTCAAGTTTTCTAATTGTGCATCATACGTGGGCTTCTGATGGCAAACCATCGTCGCAAAACACGGAATGATTGCCCAATCACGTTTATATAGACACCCAATATACTTAGCACACAATCAGTCAACTCCAGCATATACCACATACAAAAGAATATTTCAATGCGTGGTACATATTCACAAGCTTAGTAACTATAGAAATTTTTAAATGTAAAAAATAAATTCAAGTTTTCTGACATTGTCCATCATACGTGGGCTTCTGATAGTAAACCATAGTCGCAAAATACGGAATGGTTGCCCAATCATGTTTATATAGACGCCCAATATATCTAGCACACAATCAGTCAACTCTAGCATATACCACATAGAAAAGAATATTTTAGTGCATGGTACATATTCACAACTTTAGTAACTATGGAAATTTTAAATGTCAAAAGTAAATTCAAGTTTTCTAACATTGTGCATTATACGTGGGTTTTTTATGGTAAACCATCATTGCAAAACATGGAATGGTTGCCCAATCATATTTATATAGACACCTAATATACTTAGCACACAATTAGTCAACTCCAGCATATACCACATACAAAAGAATATTTCAGTGCATGGTACATATTCACAAGCTTAGTAACTAGAAGAGAGAAAAAATAGCAGATCTTGCAGCTCTAATAGTCAAGGAGAATCTCGCAGAAATAGTTCAATCAGATCCTCATAGTTTTAAATCCTATCATAATAAAAAACAAATAGGTCTAATAGGTTTTTAAAAAACCAAAGACTACAAAAGTCCTTTTACAACTACTTTATTCAAATCCTTACAGTAAGAGCCCCAAGTTAAATAAAACCATATGACAGAACCTCCAAGACATATCAATACCCTATGAAATTCTCAAATTTTCAATGGTGCTGCAATTAATCATATAACTTGTAAAATATTTAAAGTTACTGTTATGAAACTAGAGAAAAACTTTTGACTTTTCTACATACTCTATCAAAAGTCTCTTATTCTCCATATGATTCTCAACTAATACAATCTTAAACTTTCAATCATTGCTCACAAGAAATTGCATTTTATTCAGTGCGTGGAATCTTGCAAGAAGTTTTCTGCTAAAAATCTAGAAAAGAAATTCAAAACAATGAAATAAAACTCTTAAAAATAAAAAAGATGCAGAAGCAATGGTAATAAACCTAGCCAATAAAATCTAGTAGTTTTACGCCTTCAGTAAATCTTTCATACGGTGATGTAAGATATGCACAGTACAAATTCATCAAAAGTTGTACAAACATAGATTGAAATCTCTCTACTACCGCATTTATTTTGATGCATAGACTTTTAAAGATCAACTACAGAAAGATAGTAAAATGATGTATTCTCTAAATGCTTAATAGACTTTTTTCCATAATTATATAAAGAAAGCCATAACTGAATTCCAAAATGGCAACATTACAAAACATATGTAGATAAAGTAATCTAAACTTATTACAACTGATTAAATACCTATACAAGTCTCAAAATAAGGAAAATAAATAAAGTTTGCAAATAAAATACATCCATACAAGAAAATATTCGATTCCTTTTTTTTTTTTTTTTTTGCTGTTTCAAATTAAATTCTAAGGAAAACTCTTTTACAATAAATTTACATCAAAATATCATAAAATAGAGGGAATGAATAGTCAATATATTCAAATTACTATGAATACATAGGTGAAATTAAGCCCTATCGACTAGTACAAGTAGTCTGCCCATATTGAGTACTCAACGTTGCATCACCCTACTTAGGGATAAATCTCTACAGGCATTCATACACTATTAGCTCAATTACATTTCCATAAAAAAAAAAATCTTTTATCAAAATATTATAATTTAGGATGTCAAATTCGTGCTATGGCTTATATAACCATGTTCATGCATGAAAATCAAATTCATAGATCGAATGACATAAAAGAACTACAAAATATTTCACATAAAATCACAAAGTGTTTTTGCAAATAGTTCTGTACAAAATATTTCAAAGAAATATAGATTTTACAAAATATTAAAGTTACTCTATAAAAGAAATTTAATGCAATGACTTACCCCTCCCAACTTAGGTGACTATTTGTGTTAAAATATATGCCTTCTAAACTAGTTTATTTGATGTGATTATCGCATTTATTAATAAATAATTTATTCTCAAAATTTGTTTGTGAATTTACATTTTATTTATACACTATTTTCATTTGGAAATGACCCATTGTGTTGAAGTAAGTGATCTATGGGAATGGTGGTCTTTCACAGTAAAGTATGGATCACGAGTTACTTAACACATAAATGTATGTTCTTGACCGATTGATAAGAATGGAAATCTCATCATGTATAAGTTATTGTGTTATGAATTCCAAATGGGGAATGGCTTACCTTTAGCCAGTGAATAGTCTACTCACTTCATAGCATGAGCGTATTTTGAATACGTAAAACAGGACATATAATAGTAGTTTCTAAAAGTACTATTTAAAAGAAACCCAGACTATTATTGCTACAGTGTGGACTAATACTCTACTGCTTGAGTATGAGTTGATAGTCTGACGAGGCTAGAAGCATATATTTTGGTATACTGTAGTTGAGGTTCTTTCATAGAACTAATATACTTGTATGTTGGGCATATGTGACTAGTTAGTTAAGAAAGACTTGTACAAGATAGCTTCTACGCTATATCGTCCATTGTGACTGTTCAAATGATCTAATTATCCAGGGTCCTGGGGAGCATGACTTGGATGTTTACTTTAGGGTAGCTCTCTTGAAAAGTGAAAACATTTCAGAAGTCGTGGATCATTGGACTAGAGGTCTAAGGATGGTAGATGTCTATTAGAAAGGTGTTAGTACAGTCTTTCTCTCTAATTGCACGGTGATGCATAGAGAAGTATTTTAGTCATTACACATATAGGTCAAAGACTTTGCTAACGCAGCATTGTCCTTGGGGATAATATTTTCTTATGGTGATATTAGAAAATATTTAAAATGAAAAATATAGCTATTTATATAGCAGTGGTATTTTGGTCATTTTAGTAGTTAAGGCGATGTGTCTTTTGGTCCTCGGAATGGCCCTTAAGTCATGAAAGATTAGGGTTAAGAAATTGGTCTTGATAATTATGAGTTTTTATTTTATTAGTCTAATTTATTATTGGACTAGAATAAAATAAAAGATTCGAGAGAAAGTATTTATTTTATCTAGTTTAATTGTTTAATTAATTATTTAGGGCCTAAGGCCCAAATTGAATAATTAGAAAATTAATCTAATTATAAACTAGATAAAAGGTATAAAATTTTATATTGGTCTATTTGGGTTTGTTAATTATTTATTGGGATGTTTAATAAAGTCTAAAAAATAAATAATTGAGATTTATTATTTATAGGTGTTCAAACCAAAGAATAAATAATTTTATTTGGCCTAGTGAATAAGACCAAAGGTAAAATAAAATAAAATAAATAAATAATATATATTAAATTATTAAATTATTAATTTAATTAATTAATTAAAATAAAAAATAATACGGCATAAAACCCGTATTATTTCGCGTGCAAGATAACAGAAAGCATCCATGCTTTCTGTTTGCACGCGGATGGAGTCTCTCTCGGGGCATCTCCTGAAATGAATATGAATTGAAGGTATTGATTGGAGGATTGGCTTCTGGTTATTCAATTTTCATTTCACAGAGACAAATCAAAATATCACAGAGAAAGCTTCGTTGAAGCTTTCACCAAAGTTGATCAAAACCCAATATTTAAGCTTTTACTGGCTGTGTTACGAGACTATTTCAGAAGATTAAAAGTTTGGCATGGATGAAACGTAGTAGACATTTGCAAGGACGTGGGCCACTAGCCTCAAATATCCTTATACAGACATTTATAACAGTGCGATGAGGGCCATTTAATCATAGAGGTAAATTTTTCATTCTCCTAACATGCTTTTGTTTTGATGATTTTTGCCATTTTAAGCCTTCAATTGGTATCAGAGCTATGGTTTGGCAAATGTAGGAAGCATGTTAGGCTTAACTAAAACAAGAAAATATTGGTTTTGGTTGAAATCTGTGATCCTTCGTTTTTACTGGTATGAGTAATTTCACTGTAAGCTTCGCGAGTGGAAGCATAGGAACAATGTATTTTGATTGCTTTCATAGACATCGTATAAGCCCAATATTTTTTAAGGGTATAGGTGGTTGTTTGGATGATTTTTAAGTGAAAATAGTGAAAAAATCAAAGAGGAATCGTAGAGCTTCTTTCTGGAGAAGAAGCTACTGTAGCAGCCGAGCCATGAAGCTAAGCCAAGAAGCCAAGTCGAGCTACAATTCTGTGAGAGGAGCCAAGTGCAAGCCAAGCTGTAGAGCCGTGAGCCACCAGCTGCTGTGCAATGGCGAGGAAAGCTTCCTCGAGGAAGCCAAGCTAGCCTTTCTAGAGGAAGCAAATTGAAGCCGCGGTCAACAATTTTGATTGCAGCTGGGGCGAGGGCTGGCACAGGTGGGCTAGGTCGCAGGCACCCGCCTAGATTCGACCCATGGGCCGTGATCCAGTATGGCAGGTGCACTGGACCCGACCCGAATAGTTTTTGGTCACATACCAAGCGAAGTTATTTTTATTGTAATAGTTAATATTCTTTAAATATTTTGCATGAAAAATAATACACTACAACAAAAGTCTCTCCTAGCTACACTTTTTTGACGTCAGTAATTAAAAGTGTCCCTATAATAATGATATTCCCGACGTTTAGAATCAAATGTCGACAAATAAAAAATTATAGCGTCATTTTTAATTAAAGTGTCGGTATTTTATTTATTTTTCTAACATTAATGAAAATGCGTCGTAATATTTTAAAAAAATATATTCTAACTATATTTTTTTACGTCATTAATTAAAAGTGTCCCAATAATAATGATATTTTCGACGTTTAGAATAAAATGTCGACAAATAAAAAATATAGCATCATTTTTTAATTATTGTGTCGGCATTTTATATATTTTCCCGACATTAATTGACATGCGTCGTAATATTTGGAAAAAAAAATCTATTCTAGGTACACTTTTTTCCATCATTAATTAAATGTATCCCTATAATAATTTTATTCTCGACGTTTAAAATAAAATGTCAACAAATAAAAACTATAGCGTCATTTTTTAATTAAACTGTCGAAATTTTATATATTTTTCCCGACGTTAATGAAAACGTGTCGTAATATAAAAAAAAATCTATTCTAATTACACTTTTTTTTACATCATTAATTAAAAGTGTGCCTATAATAATGATATTCCCGACGTTTAGAATAAAATGTCAACAAATAAAAAATATAGCCGACATTAAAATTAATTGTCCTTTTTTAAAAGGGATTTGTTGGCCGACATTAATTAAAAACATCAGTATAAGATAAATATTCCCGACATTTAATATACATTATTGATAATTAAATATGTTGCGACATACAATAAAAGTGTCGACATATTCTATATATACCCGACATTTGGAAAAAAGTGTCGAAATATAAAAATATTATCTATATTTTTTTTGAAAGAGTAATAACATGTTTACTAATTAAATTTAAAATTTATAAAGTGTCTCATTTAAAATTTTAACAACAATTTTAATATAAGTATCATAATTTTTTTAAAATCTACAATAACCACAAGTGTCTCTCTCTACTATGCTGCCTTTGGCCCAGCGCCTGGTCTTTCTTCTTTATTGACTTGGCCTTTCACCAGATATGGGCTCGATCCCTTCCACCATTCCTCCAAGATGAATTAGCTGTTCTTTCAACATTTGCAGAGCTAACCCCTAAATTCCATCTTTCCTGTCCCTAGCGAACACAAGACAGGCTTGGCTCCTAGAACCACCGTCGCCGACCCAGCACCGCAAACCATCACTACTCCTTTGCATCGCCATCCCAGCTGCCGTAGAAATAAAACCACCGTCGTTACCACCGCCATTAGTACTGGAATCGGTAGGTTGTTGGCCCATCACTGTTGGGTGTTGCTCAAGCGGGCTGCTGGAATTTGGTAGTGTAGCGGTGAATACGAATTCAGGTTATATTCCTTTTTCTAATTTGAGCTTTCTGTGTTTCTGATTATGATAGATAATGTGCCAGTGAGGATTGTGATAGATAATGTGCTAGAGGGTATACACTATAGCTGCACGCTCTAATCCTATCTGGGTTCGAATGTTTCTTGGATAATTTCCTTTCATCAAGCTTAAGTTCGCATCTTACCCTGTCTCTAGGATTCTAGTTTAAGAATACAGAGTTTTATCAATTGCTTGGTTTAATTGGTTTGTACGGGGTCTTAAAGTAAGAGTCTGTACGGGTTTCCATTTTTCTTGATTTAGTTGAGGTTTGAAATTTCAGCTCAGTTGAGCTTGTTCAGTTTGCCTTAAATTGAAGTGGGATTGCTGGGTTTTAGAAATTGTGGAGGTCGGCTAGGTAGGTTCGGATCAGGATCGGGGTGCAGTCGGGGGTGATGAAATGAAGAAAATACAGCAGCTTTGCACACTGCTATTAATTCTGTGGAGGCACTTTGGAGGGGGTTTGATGTGAATTTTGGTACTAGGTTACTCTACTGCAAGGGAGTTACTCGTTCTAGGTCAAAACTTTGTTGTTTTCTATGAAATGGAGCACACCTATAATGTTTTCTATGGTTGCCTATCTTTGACATGTATTTTACCTTGTTTGTATGATGTTGTTGATATTAAATGAGTAGTAATAAAGCTAAATAACTTAGTATTGGGAATATTAAGACAATTTGTAGTAACTTAGTCTAATACTTGAATGACTCGGTTCCTACTGGTTTAAATTCATTATAGTCCTTTGGCACACAAAAGTATTGCTCTGTTTGCTCTTTTTGACTTGTTTTTATGATCAAGTTAGCCTTTTTAATTGATTTCAACTTAAGAAGCTTTCGAGTTGATGAACATCATTTTTGTTAGAAAACCTCTTCTTTATTGTTCGGGGCCTTAGAATTAGAACTCCAAAACTTGTTTCTTTCAATTCTTGGTTATTTTTCTCCCTTAACTAATTTTGACCTTCCTCTTGAATCATTTTGTTTCAAAAAAATTGTAAAAAATTAGTGAATGCATTGAGTTTTCTTTGCAGCATTAAGTGATGTGTATTGTTAGCCTGGAAATATATGGTTTTGAAGTGTTGGAATATCTTCCAATATACCATAAATCTGGCTTAACTGTAGCTTTAGTTACTTCGTCATTACCCCAAGTAGAAAATATTCATGTAATTCTTAATCTTTATAATTATCTCTAAAACAATTGAAAGTGCTTTCAGAACAAACTTCATATTAACATCATTTTGTAAAAACTATAGTTACAGAATTTGGATATTTCAGAAATTAGCTATTGAGGCTATGAGCATCTTAGTATCTAGCAGAAAAGGAAACTTGCTGGTTATTGCATGATTCATAAAAAGAAGTTTCATATGGAATGTGAGAAAGGAAAAGAAAGACTAATAAATAAATGGTGAATCAATTTTTGTTCACTTTGGTTTATGTGGAAAAAATTATTTATTTTTCATATATTTTTTCCACGACTTTTATGTATATTTTTATACAAAAATTTTTGTAACCTTTATAAATAAATGGTGAGGGCAATTTGGGGTTACAAAATTGTGCAGCCCCCAACCATGGAATGGGGGGCTTTAGAAATCATGTTTGATTTAAAATATCCATGACTCCTAAGAACCTTGCAAATATGTTCTTAGAAATGTCAACCGGTAAGAACTTCATACTCAAGCTTTCCATGCTATGGCGAATCCTAGAGTTGACCTATATTTAAAATATTAAGACTAATAAATCAATTTCTCATGGACAAATTGCAAAATGTAGAAGATGACTCCTGTGGAATGAATTCTGGCATTAGTACACTCCCACATGCTAAATCCAGAACTCACTCTGCAAACTATCAAAGAAGTAGCTGAATTAAGCAGTGTTGCCTCTGTTTAGATTATGGAAGGATTTCATCTCAAGTTGCAGAGGAGAATAGATAAATCTTACTTGCATTTTGTCTACAGCATTCATGCCATTTTGAACAGCAATCTCATGTGGCTATCGGAGCAAATCTGCTTCAATGGGATTACCAACAGCATCCCTGTAAATACAAACAGCAGCAACAACTAAACCAAGAACAACATTCAAAGAATATATATTTGTTATAGAAAACGTATAACAAATATATACATATGTACACAGAATTCCAGGAATTGCTGATTTAGAGCCTTAAAGTTAGTTTAGTCTTGGCTGAGGATAATAGAGAGACCAAATGCTATTTATTTTTTAAACAAAACAGATAGATCCAATGCAACACGTAAAACTTCCATTAGCATGAGCAGAGGCAATTGTAAACAGAAGAAATGTACATCAGAAACTATAGAGTCGATCTTGATTAATAATGACCATGACTTTGTTAGTTAATGCAAAAACCTTGCACAGTTTGGCTGAATTCTCGAGTGAAATGAATGAAGTATGCTTAATATCATTCAATGAAATCCCATTCTTTTTTGGGAACTCATGTGGCCTTGGTTTTAGATAATTTCCATAATTGACAAATTTACTTGAAGAATGTCTGAAACTGGAAACAGTATGTTTGCAATATCTATGAATTTTAGCAATAAGTGATACATGGATTATTTGCAAATAGCATTTTTGCTTTTAAGGTTTTCAAACTACTATTTTCTGTTTATAATCAGTTTCTTATTTTTTAAGAGAAAAAGAAGGGTAAAAATACTGTTATAACTGTTTGAGTTCTCAAGAACTTGGATATTAAATGTTGAAAGCATTTGTGAGTTCAGTTTAACTTTTCTATTAAATTACTCTTTCTTTTGACCGTGATAGGTTTGTTGGAGTTGGTGCTTAGCGTGTAAGATCCTTGTTTCAAGCAGCTAAGAAAAGGTATGTTCTCCTACGCTGCTGCAATCTCATGCTTGTCTTGGGGAGGGGGGGGGGAGGGGGGGTAGTTGCACGTTGATTTAGCGTGTTGGTGAAACACTATCTTTCTATTACATTTTTCCTGCATACAGAAGATAAGTTCAAGGTGAATTTTAAATGTTTAGGTATACAAAAGTCATGGTGTTGTAGGATCCTATAACTCTTGAGAAATTATTGGATATTAGATCACATCAATTGAGACATTGAGCTTGGTTTTGTAGCTGTCAATCATGCAGTACTAAAAATATCCCATGACAGTCCATAGTTTTAATAATAATTCCAGTTTAGAATGTATGGTGATTACAACAATATGAGTGTTTGATGACTTGGCTGTGAGTGTCAAATTAGCACTGAAATTGGATTTTCCTTTTTAATTCACTTACAGAATGGAAGTGCTGCTATGTATAAATAACTCATTTCCTTATACTTTAATATTTGGGGAGGAGTTAAGAGTGCATTTGTGCTTGTGTTCTTATATGTGTGTATTTATTTAGTTGTGAAAACATATACATCCGTCCTTAGTTCATGAGAAATCTATTTCCTGAGATAGATTTAAATTATATTTTTGAAAGTCATTTGCAAATTTACTAATGCTGCCTGTGCACAACGATGTGATATTTGCTTATTCCTTTTGCCAATTTAGCTATTTCATATTAAGATATCTTTTTGCTCTTGTTCTCTAATTTTTCCTTTTACATTTATAGGCTCCATGCATCATTTTTATTGATGAAATTGATGCTATTGGATCTACTCGAAAACAGTGGGAAGGCCATACAAAGAAAGCACTACATCCACTACTTGTTGAAATGGATGGTTTTGAGCAGAATGAGGTACAGAGGGTCAAAATATTTCACGAATAAGCTTCTCATCCTGCCACTGGGCATTCATTTTTCTTTTTCCTTTTGACATAGTTATTGTGTTCCATCTTTGCTTCTGAACTATGACATTTAGCCAATTGGATGGCCCTTTGGGCTAATTTAGCAGCATAGACGTTACTGTATATCTGTATGATAATAATTATCGATTTTGTGACACTTTAAAGAAAAGTGAGGCCAAAATTAGGACATTATTTATATAGTGTCACAAAAAGAGAGACACATTTATAAATAATCATAGTTATTTTAGGGACGCTTCAAAAATATGATCAAACAATTTTGGGACACTATGATTGATTGTATCATAAAAAAGGGGACAGAATTATATTTATGTGTCCCTATTTGGGGACATTTATATAATAAAATATCACCAATTTCGAGACGCAATAAATTTGAAACGTAGCCAGAAAAACAGACAGAATAAAAAATTTGTGTCGTCAATTGAGGGACACTTTAATAAAATGTCGTTATATTAACGACATTGGAGAATTTAAGCATAGTAAATTTAGAGATGCTTTTAAAAAAAATGTTGGGAAATTTAGAAACGCTTTCAGTAAAACGTTGGTAAATTTAGAGATGCTTATATAAAAAACATCGATAATTTAATTTATCGATGCAAAGTCTTGTGTAGTAAAATTTCTTGGCGACACCACTTATAGCAACGCATGTGGCGACACGTTTATAAGTGTCGGTAAATAATTTTACGACATAATTTAGTGTCCCAAAATAATTTTATTAGCGTCCTTAAATGCTAAGTTTGTTGTAGTGATAGTAAAGGAAATTTTGGATTAAACAAGATCATTAATTAATTAATGTGTTTAATTCTATTATTTGCACACTTAGGTTAAAAGAATAGAAAAGCATGAAAACGTTTACAGTTTTCTAGTATGCTTATTTCTTTTTGTACCCTATGTGCACGATTTCTCAAAGACCAAAGTCTTTGGGAATTTTGACAAAGAAGAATATTTTTCTTAAATCAAATGATTAATTTTAATTCAGACAAAAATTAATTCTTGAAAATTTTCTCAAAGGATTTTATCCTTGGCATAGAAAATATATTGAATTTAGATATTTTTGTGAATTAAAATAGAAAACCATTTTGATTGAATTTTAGCAAGAAAAATTGTTTTTGTCAAATTAAACTTGAGATCAAAATCTCTTGAAAGTTTTATTGAAATTTTTTTGAAATTATTAAGTTTATTAACTTAAATAAAATTAATCTATGGAAAAATTTCTCAAAGGGTATAAACCTTGACATAGAAATTTTTATGGGATTAGATATATTTTATTTTGAGTTAAAAGAAAATTTAATTGAAATTTTCAAAATATATTTTCCAGAAAAAACCCTTATTTTTAAATACTAAGTGGGAGTGGGGTTCTAATGGTCCCAAGCCTTCCATCACAATCCTCATTAGAGATCATGGGTCCCCTCGCATCACCCTAGGAGTGAACCCATATAAGATAGGGATACCACAAGGATTTAGAACTAATTGATGGGTGTAATTAATAACTTGGAACACGTGCTATGATCGGCCAACCCACGTTAGAAGTTATAGTGCGAGGAATGTCCATAGGAAATGAGAAGAAATGGTCATCCCATGATGGAGTTATCTTCTAGATCATTACCTAGAAGGAAAATTAATTTGTCGTGATTAATACACTTAACTTAGAAAACTGTTAATCTTCCCAAGAAGTTATGTCAGTTTTTCTAAGAGCCAAATTAATCATATTAAAGATAATAGTAATAGAGTTAACTATTATTGGAATTAATATGAGGATAAAGTCACAAATTATTTTATTTTTCACAAACTGGATTTTCTTTTATTTTCGATATTTCAGAAATGGTTGGTGGAGGTTCTTTTAGTCCTTTGGCCGTTATTCTCCATGAGAATAAGCTAACGGGTCTAAATTATGTGAACTGGAAAAGGAACTTAGACATAATACTCACTGTTAGGGAGTATAAGTATGTCCTCTTTGAAACCTGCCCTGTTATCGGGGAGGTTTCTATCGCGAAGGAGCATAAGATTAAAAAAGCATGGAAGAAGTCCAACAAAATGGCTCGATGCTACATGTTGGCCTTCATGTCTAATGTGCTCCAGTCAAAACACGAGCACATGGCTACTGCATATGATATTAGGCAATTATTAGCCACGATGTTGGTCGATAAGAGCCGGCCCGTAAAGTAGGAAGCTCTTAGGACGATTGTAAACACTAAGATGGCTGAGGGAGTATCAGTCAGGGAGCATATGCTCAAAATGATTGTTGCTTTCGAGGTAGCAGAAATCTTAGGGGCTATTATTGACCTTGAGAGCTAAGTGGACATAGTTCTTGAATCTCTACTGGGCTCTTTTACTCAGTTCAAGTTAAACTACAACATAAACAAATTAAACATGACTTTAACTGAGTTAATAAAAGAGCTCCAAGAGGTAGAGAAGGTCATGAAGCCACAGTCCAAGGCTATGATTGCGAGGATTTTTTCTTCTAGAATTAGATCCAAGTCCAGGAAGTTCAAGAAGAATAAAGGAAATGCACAGGCCCAACCCAAAAACTAATCCAATAAACCCAAAAGCAAATGCTTCAAATACGAGCAGAAGGGACACTGGAAAAAGTAGTGTCCAGAACTTCAGGCCAAGAAAAACCCTATAGGTATTGTTCTCTATCTAGAGTCTATTTCAATGGTTGGATCAACTTCCATTTGGATTGTTGATTCTAGTGCCACTGATCATATCTGTAACTCCTTGTAGGGGTTTAGGAAGATAAGAAGACTCTAGAAGGGCGAGCATGGACAGCGAGTAAAAAATGGAGCATAAGAATGGGCCCTTGCAGTGGGAGAGCTGAATCTTATTTTTTATTGTAATAAAGTAGTTATATTAAATGATATTTTATATGTATCCGATTTTAGACAAAATTTGATTTTAGTTGCAAAGTTAATAAATTATGGATATTCTATTTCTTTCCATTCTTGTATTACTATAAGTGGAAATGGAGAAGTTTTATGTATAGGGCATATGTATAGAAACTTATTCTTTTTAAATCCTACAAATAATCAAATAAATAACGTTCAATCTGAACCATTAAGTAAGAAGAGAAAGACCAATGTCAATGACTCATATCTTTAGCATCTAAGGTTGGGTCATATTAACTCAACCAGGATTTAGAGATTAATCTATGATGGGCCCTTAGGCTCATTAAGATTGAAAAATTAATCTTAGTGTGAATCCTGCCTTATAGAAAAAATGACCAAAAGGTCGTTCACCTAAAAAGATGATAGAGCCAAGGAGATATTAGGTCGTGTTCATACTGATGTGTGTGGTCCTTTGTCTACTTAAGCTAGATGGGGCTTTGAGTACTTCATCACTTTCATGGATGATTGTACAAGGTTTGGTTTTGTCTACTTTATGAGGTGCAAGTCTGACTCTTTTGACAAATTCAAAGAGTTTAAAGCTGAAGTGGAGCATCAAACAGGTAAACTGATCAAAACCTTACGAACGGATTGTGGTGGAGAATACCTTCTCAGTGAGTTTAAGGATTACATGGTACATCATGGAATAGTATCCCAACTCTCTGCACCAGGTACACCCTAGCAGAATGGAGTAGCTAAGAGAAGGAACAGGACATTAATGGAAATGTTTCCAAAGCATGATGTCTCATGCTACTCTTCTGGTCTCTTTTTGGGGATATGCCTTGGAAACAGTGGTATACATTCTGAACTTGGTGCCTTCTAAGTCAGTACCTAGGACACCCTATGAGATATGGACTGGATGTAAGCTAAGTCTAAATCATCTCAAGATATGGGGCTGTCTAGCTTATGTACTGATCAAGGGAGACAAGCTAGAACCAATATCAGAATTATACTACTTTGTTGGGTATTCAAAAGGAACAAAAGGAGGTTATTTTTATCATCCCAAGGAGTAGAAAGTACTGGTAAGTACTAATGCTAGATACTTGGAGGATAATCAAAGTACTTCCACTAAAGATTCAACAATGTTGGAACTCGAGGAGAAGTTATCTTTGGAATCAACTTCTTCAGACCCGATTATGGAACAAGAAGAGGCACAGCCTCAAGAACTTGTACAAACGGAGCTTTGTCATAGCGGGAGGATATCTAGAGTTCCAGAATGATGGATAGGAGAGACTTTCGAACTGGTCCCTAACCATCAAGAACAAGATCCCACTAGATACGAAGAAGCTATTGCTGATGCCAATACAAATCTATGGCATGAAGCAATGAAAGTCGAAATTGAGTCTATGTACTTCAATCAGGTTTGGAATCTTATAGCTTCACCTGAAGGGATAAACCCCACTAGGTGTAAGTGGCTATACAAGAGGAAAATGGCAGCGGATGGGAATGTGGAAACCTTCAAAGTTAGGCTTGTGTTGAAAAGGTATACTCAGAAAGAGGGAATCGATTATGATGAAACCTTTACCCCAGTAGCTATGCTTAAGTCTATTCGTATCCTCCTTGCCATTACATGTCATTACGACTATGAGATATAGCAAATGGATGTCAAGACGGCATTTCTTAATGGCCATCCTAACAAAGACATCTATATGTCCCAGCTAGAAGGTTTTATTGCTAAAGGCCAGGAACATATGGGAAGTCCATTTTGCTAAGGACTGTCTTAAGTCTCGAAAGGAAAAAAAGGCAAGATGAGTAGGATTCCCTATGCTTCAGTTGTGAGAAGTCTTATGTACGCCATGCTGTGTACTAGTCCAGATATTTGTTTTGCTGTAGACTTAGTTAGTAGATATTAGTCAAACCCTTGGGAGGTTCATTAGCAAGTTGTAAAGCATATTCTTAAGTACCTCAATGGTACGAAAGATTATATGCTGGTTTACAGGGCTGACGACTTAGTTCCTACTAGATACATAGAGTTAGATTTCCAGGCAGATAAGGATGAGAGAAAATCCACTAGTGGATATGTCTTCATTTTGTTTGGAAGAGCTATTCCATGGAGGAGTATTAAGCAATCTTGTATTGCTGACCCGACCATAGAAGTTGAGTATGTGGTAGCTTTAGAAGTATCTAAGGAAGCAGTCTAGCTTCGAAAGTTCCTTTCAGAACTTGGAGTTGTGCCACACATGGGCAGACCGATTGTGGTGTATTACGACAACTTTGGAGCAGTCTCGCAATCCAAAGAACCCAGGAACCACAAGAAGGGGAAGCACATCCAGAGGAAGTACCACCTAATCCGAGATTTCATTCAGAGACGGGAAATCATGGTGGAACAGATAGCCTGGGAGAACAACCTAGTAAATCCCTTCACCAAGCCTTTGGCTGAGAAAGACTTCAAGAGATACTTAGATGCCATAGGGGTGGGCATCTACGAACTTTCTTAGTCTTAGAGTGCAAGTGGGAAATTGTTGAAATATATTGCCCTCTAGACTAGTTTATCTGATGTAATTATTGCATTATTAATAAAATAATTTATTCTCAAAATTTGTTCGTAAATTTACATTTTATTTGTGCATGATTTTCTTTTGGAAATGACTCATTGTATTTAAGCAAGTGATCTATGGGAATGGTGGTCTTTCACAAAAAGGTATAGATCAGAGGTTACTTAACACATAAATGTATATTATTAACCGATTGATGAGAATGGAAATCTCTTCATGTATAGGTTATTGTGTTATGAATTCCAAATGGGGAATGACTTACCTTTAGCCAGTGAGTAGTTCACTCACTTTATAGCATGAGTGTATTTTGAATACGTAGAACAGGACATGTAATAGTGGTTTCTAAAAGTACTATTTAAAAAAAACCCAGACTATTACTGCTACAATGTGGACTAATACTCTACCGCTTGAGTATGAGTTGATAGTCTGACGAAACTAGAAGCATATACTTTGATATACTATAGTTGAGGTTCTTTTGTAGAACTAATATACTTGTATGTTGGGTATATGTGACTAGTTAATTAAGAAAGACTTGTACAAGATAGCTTTTATGCTATATCACCCTTTGTGACTATTCAAATAATCTAATTATCTAGGGTCCTAGGGAACATGACTTAGATATTTACTTTAGGGTAGCTCCCTTGAAAAGTGGAAACATTCCAAGAGTTGTAAATCATTGGACTAGAGGTCTAAGGATGGTATATGTTTATTCGAGAGGTGTTAGTACACTCTTCCACTCTAATTACACCGCGATGCGTAGAAGGGTATTTTAGTCATTATACTTGTAGGTCGAAGACTTTACTAACACAACATTATCCTTGGGGTCAATATTTACTTATAGTTATATTAGAAAATATTTAAAATGCAAAATACAACTATTTATATAGCAGTGGTATTTTGGTCATTTTAGTAGCCAAGACGATGTGTTTTTTGGTCCTCGGAATGGCCATGGACTTAAAATAAAAGGTGCAAGAGAGAATATTTATTTTATCTAATTTACTTGGTTAATTAATTATTCAGGGCCCAAGGCCTAGATTGAATAATTAGAAAATTAATCTGGATATAAACTAGATAAAAGGTATAAAATTTTATATTGGTCTATTTGGGTTTGTTAATTATTTATTGGGATGTTTAATAAAGTTTAGAAAATAAATAATTGAGATTTATTATTTATGGGTGTTCAAACCAAAGAATAAATAATTTTATCTGGCCCAATGAATAAGACCAAAGGTAAAATAAAATTAAAAAAATAAATAATATATATTAAATTAATTAATTATTAATTTAATTAATTAATTAAAATAAAAAAACACAGGTTGGAACCCGTGTTGTTTCATGTGCAAGATAACAGAAAGCATAGATGCTTTCTGTTTGCACGCGGGTGGAGTCTCTCTCGGGGCATCTGCTGAAATGAATATGAATTGAAGGCATTAATTGGAGGATTGGCTTCTAGGTATTCAATTTTCATTTCACAGAGACAAATAAAAATATCACAGAGAAAACTTCGTTGAAGCTTTCACCAAAGTTGATCAAAACCCAATATTCAAGCTTCCATTGGCCGTGCTACGGGCACCATTTTGTAAAATTAAAAGCTTCGCGTGGATGAGATGCAGTAGATGTTAGCCACTAGCCTCAAATATCCTTATACAGACATCTATACCAGTGCGGAGAGGGCCATTTAATCACAGAGGTAAATTTTTCATTTTCCTAACATGCTTTCGTTTTGATGATTTTTGCCATTTTAAGCCTTCAATTTCAAGTCTAACAAATTGCTCCTTGACCTTGGAAACCTTCCCCTTCTATCATAGAAAATTATAAAACATAATCAATTACTACCCTAATTGGTCTCACAATAATGTATTCATACTCAAATTTAACACTTCCATCTATATGCATAAAAAAAATACTAATCATAGTTTCCCCAAGTAATTGATCAAATGCAACCTTAAATAATCAATCATGTGCCTAATATTATTCTTGTAGGCCTTCTTACTCTGAGATGTGCATACAATTCACTCTTGTCATAAACTTCCCAAAGAAATACAACTTGTATATTACACACTCCAGAAGTCATGTTGCTATCCCAAAAAAAAAAAAAAAAAAAAATCCATATTCTCTAAGATAGAACTTACATATAAACGTACTCAAGTATTCCCTAACTTTCCAGCACTTTAAAGTCACATTACTATTGCAAGCCTGTATTTCTCTATATGTGCATAATACTCTACGAATTTTAACAATTCAAGTCACCAACATTACAAAGTGTAGGATTAAAGTTGGATGAACATTGGTGAAAGATTACATAAAAGCTTGTGAAAAGGAGCTAAAACAAAGATGAAGCCAATCAAGGCTTTTGAGACATTAAAACAGAGCAATTCAAAGCCAGGCATAAAAGGAACTAAAAGAGAATCGTGGCTTGGATAAATTAAAACCAAGGCTGATTTTAGGTAAAAACAAAGAAAATGTACTTTCCAACTCAACTAAATCCATGGCCGACTATGTGAAAAAGAAAAAGAGAAGAGAGAGAGAGAGCAAGCTAAGGACTGGCTATAGAAGCTATGGCCAGTAGTTGCATTTTGAAGGAAAGCTGGCCTAAGCTCAAAAAAGTTGTGGCAGACTCATGTGAATAAAACAAAATAAAAATTGGCTCAAACAATCTAAGTACACCACAACATAGCAATTAACTCTCAAACAATCCCCTTAACAATTTTACTTCAATTCACACAAACCACAATTACCCAAACCAACTAACTAAACAATCCACCGTTAACCTACAATCAACTACACCAACTTTTCTCCTTTTTCTAAATACTAATTCCACCACAACCAGTTGGCCAATATCAACAACCAATTTCAATTAGTCAACTTCTATTCAATACAAGAAATTCAAGTCCCCAATTGTTTTTCATACAACTTCAAAAAATTAAATCAAGGTTCAAGTAGATTAATAATGGCAATCACTGCAACAATTCAGTCCAACAAAGCAGTTATACTCAATAAAAGAAGGAATAAGCAAGGAATTAAGCCCGATCAATTGAAGCAATGCACAAGGAAGAGATGTAGCTGCTTGCACAAGGAATTAAGAAAGGAATTCTACTTGATCAATTGCACAAGGAATTAAGCAATGTAGGTTGTATTTACCACTGGAGAGATGTAGAAATGAACTTGTAAAAGAAGAAAAAGCCTGCAATAATCCAATTCTAATTTAGTTTTTCTTCTTCTTTTTGTTAAAAAAGACAAATGGAAAGGAAAAACATGTAAACAAAAAGCTATATGATGACAAAACTTGTAGAAGTGTAACATGTTCCAGAAGGACCAAAAAGCATATAACATATATCCAGGTTGCTACTAATATTACACCATTAAACTAATAGTATGCTTCTAATATTCACAGAGACCATCAATAAAAAATAAAAGAATTCATAGTTGGACTTCATGTACATTCACAGTTGGAATTCACAATTGGACTTCATTTTAGTCAATTCACAGTTGGACTTCTAAAACAAAAATAAAAAATAAAGGACTTCATGTACATTGTTGACGTAGAAACCATAAATCATAGAGAGCCAAGCATATATCTTCCCCCTAAATTCATAGTTGTTAGACACATTATTAAAAATAAAATCATTTTTGAATCTAACGGGAAGCCTTGAGAAGAGGAACAGAGAGGAGCGGCATTCTTACAGAGGCGGTAGTTCTAGTTAGGGGAGGGCGATGCTTGTCAGAGATCTTTGTTCAGGCTATAACTACTCCAACGAAAATCTGCAACCCCCACATTCTCCAAATCTTTGTTCACTTCATTTCCACAACTCTCGATCAAAGGGTTGTAAGGTTGCGGACTCTGATAGGGAGAAGGGGGTTTTCGCTGAAGAAAGGGACGGGCTTGAGAGGGTCAAATAGTAATGAGGAACCAGAAATGGTGGGTGTTTGAATGATTTCAATTGCCAAAAGGGAAAGCCATGAACCTAGTGTGCCAAGAAACCTTCCAACAATAAACCTTTATCACTGGTGAGGGGGGTATGATGAAAGGGATGGGTTTGGCTTGAGAAAATGTTAAAGCTTTTTGGGAAAGATTTTAGTGCACTAGGTGCTTAGGTAATTGTACCAACCCTTACAAAAGTTGTACCATTTTGTGAGTGTATAGCTTCATCTACTCGTGGTACACCTTTCTTCACATAAGTTCACATGCACTAAATGCACCTAAAAATTTCCAAACTATATTTACTTTTTCAAGCTCTTGAATTTTTTTTCAATCTCCCAGACTTTTTTTTTTTTTTTTTGTGCGTAACCCTCCTTTTTTGCAATGGGTTCTTTTTTTATTTTTTTTCATAATTATCTATTATAACATTTTTTGGTGTATTAAATAATTAAATGAATCAATTATTTATCAATACCAGCTAAACTGCAACTGAGAGAAAGAAAAAAAAAAAGCAATTCTTATTTTAGAAATGAATCTATACGACAATATAATCATATATTGAAAGTTTTATTTTTCATATTTTATAAAACTTGTGAAAGTATATAGTAATAATAATGTAAGTTTTTATTTAATTAAAAAATATTAATTTATTCTTTCTTAAATTTATTTATTTTATTAATAGATTGAATATTGATAAAATATAATATTTATTAAAGGTTTAAAAAACTATTGAGCATACACATTAAAAGGAAAAAAATAGTTAATAACCATTCAAATTTTATTAATTATTTGTTATTAGAATAATTAATATATATAAATTGATGTTATATTTAATTGTAAGTTATAATAAACTCCAGTAACACTAATTTGTTATTTGTCATTAGGTCAAATTAACGAACAACAATAACAAAGTTAGGAAAATTCAAATATGTAAATACGATCATTTATATCAAATAGACGTTCAACTCAAGAATTATGATATTTCAAGCATTCTAGGTAATGTATACCAACTGCGATTCATTACAACACAAGCTATTCACATTCAAATTATAAATTTTGTTTACAAATTATTTGACCTCGCTGCATTTTGGATCTCTTCTTTTTTCACTACGGTTCAAATTATAAAAAATACATAATAGGTTATAAAATTAAATTGCGACTAATTTGCTACTACCTTTGTGACCAATTAGGGGCAAATAATTGCTTAGGGTTTAGGGTTTGGCTGATCCAAAATAGTGGTATAGGGTTTTGCGACCGATTAGCGACCACAAGAACACCAATCACAAATTTTGGTCGCTAATCGGTAGCAATTCGGTCACCTTTTAATTTGCAACCAAATTTCTACCAAATTTTTGACGACCTATGACTTATCGGTCACAATTATATCGGTATATCTGCGTCCGTATTTGTTCGATTGCAATTTGCGACCAAATTTGTGCAGTAGCAATTCGGTCACAATATTGCAACCGATTATTTAGCGGTCACAATTTTACCCTTTTCTTGTAGTGGATGTAAGATTGTAAATCTTGTACAGATCGGTTGGAATAATATTCCTTCCAACTGAGATAGCAATGTAGAATTTTGGATAATTAAACGTTTTTTAAAAATACGGAATGATTTTTGATTAAAAGCCCAACACTTATATCTGAATATGTTTATATATATGAATATGTGTGTGTGTGTGTGTGTGTGTGTGTGTGTGTGTGTGTGTTGATGCATAAATATTGGGTGTATAAAAATCATAAAATTTAAATCCATCCCTTAGTCAAGTTTTAATTAAAATATTAATTCCAAAATACACAGACGAGCAAATATACTTATCGTAAGCATAGCATAGGGAATTAACGAGTATCAATCCTCAAATGAACAAGTGCACACTAATTACTTTTCATTCATTGTTTAACCGACTAAATAAAGTGATAAGATAATGAAGAGAAAAATAAGGAAATATGTACAACTAAAAAATGTAGGAATATGCAATTTAGACAACAATCCTAGAAAACATAACAATGAACTATTTAGCAACTTATCTCAATTAATCATTATCTTGGCATCATGAAGGAATATGAAGTAAAGTTCAATCGTTTCTCAAGTTATGAATTCACTTATATAGACTCCACTTCTTTTACAATCTATGAAATCACTATCTCTTGATTAAATTAGCAAATTTTCCAATCAAACCAACATAACCAAAAGATGCATTAAATACAATTCCTCATAAACATGAAATTAGTCAACAACCATATACAAACATGAAATCAATAAAATCAAATCAACTTCTAATGTTGTTTCCCAAGTCAATTAGAAACAAATCTAACTTCATCAATTCTTTCATAATCACAAGTAATCAAACACCAAGAATGATACAAAATTGATCAAATAGCTAAATTCATACAAAAATCATGAATCCTAAAATATTGTAAATTACAATGAAAATATTGAATACATCATTATTCTAGAAAAACAAAAACAAATGTCAAAGAAAGAACTCATAGACAAGCCTCATTCTTCTTCTTTGAAGACTCTCTTGAACAATGCTCCTTAATGTGATGAATTCCTCCTCTTATCTTGTGTTTTTCTTGTTTAAATAAGCTTCCAATATGCTAAAATTCGTCCCCTCAGAGTTTTGGGCCGAATATATATTGGAAAATATCAAAACTCTTGAAAATTACCAAATCCACGCAAAAATTAGAAAGCTCGCCGATGTTGCACAGAGCGGAGGCTTGGAGGTCCAAGGTCGTGCTTTGTTTTTTTCCCAAAATTTTCCTTTGTTCTGGATTGGGGGCAGCGCCCGCTCTGTGGGGTCACAGCCGGAGCTGGCCGTGCACTGACGACAACGGTTTTGTCATTTTTTCGATGTTTTGTGCAATAAAATTTCAAAACGCCTTTCCAATGGTAAAATATCAACAAATGTTTCAAAATATACCCTCAAATAACTAGAAAAATATAGATGAAATTTGCCCCTATCACATTTCCCGACACTTGAACCTTTACTTATCCTCAAGCAAAGCCCTTAAATAAAGAAAAACAAGACATCCTTTCGAAAAAAATTCACCTAGACAAAATTATAATTGCCTTTCAAACTTTATATATGTTCTTGCCATTCTTTCAACCCTTTGAAATCATTCACAAAACACAATACCAAACAAGACATATCAAGGCCTTTGAAGTTGAATTAAACAAGTTTATACCCTAGTATAAGAACATTATTTTACCCTTCAAGTAAAAGCATGGATAACATGAATCATACAAGTTAAGCTATCTACCAACTCAAGTATTATAAGTCCAAAAATTGCATAACTTAAGTTATGTTTTGAGGAAACACTCCAAAATTTTTTCCCTCAATTTTTTTTAATGACTTAGGGAATTGATAGCCTCAAATGCATGGATTTCTCTTCACACATCGTATTAACCCCCTTTTAGTCATCACTCATCATTTTTTCAACAATCTCTCTCTCTCTCTCTTTTTTTTTCTTTTGGGACTTCATAGCCTCAAAAAAGTAGATTTCTCTTCACTATCTGTATTGGCCCCTATAATCAAGCAAAAATAATATTTTCTCTTATCAACAATAATCATCTCATTCTCTTTTCAACAATAACAACAATCGTTCACAATTTTTTCACAATATTTTCTCATTCCTTATCATAACTCAAAGTCAAACAAAATTTAATCCCATAATATAAGAGTTAGGCAACAACTTTTCTCATATTCCTCACATTATTCATATTTAAACTAGACGAGCAAAATATTACTCAATTACTAAGGCATAAACAAGATTAACCCAAATTCTCAAGTCTTAACACATCCTATCCAATAAACCATTTTAATAAAAATGCACCACATAAATGACACATCTCATATCCAAAGAAGAAAGATAATCACATCTTGGCTAAGGCACTGAAACCACAAAATTTTTTTAAAATATCAGAAAAATATATGAAAAATACTTTCAAAACTAAACTCTCCCCCACACTTAAATTGGACATTGCCCTCAATGGCCAAAAAGATGACAAAGAAAGCAAAGCTAAGAAGACAAAAAATAATTAAAGAGGAAGAATAGAGAAAATGAAATACTTCCATTGCACTTTAAACTTCAACACATGTGAATTCATCACAAGGAGGCATAAGGGAAATTGTACCTAAAAACAAAAGAAACAAAAACAAAAACAAAAGTATAAATCTAGAAAAAGAACTATAAAATCAAAATAAAGGAAAAGAAGGAAAGAGGATAATTAAAAAGAAATTATAAGAAAGGTCTTGAAAATATAAAAAGAAAAGAAAGCTAAAGAAAAGAAATACATAAGAGTGGGATATACTTAATCCTCATCACTAGCCCCATGGCTACCATCGCCTTCTTGAGTGTCCGAAAATTTTTGCAGCTATTGTGCCCATAGTTGTTCTTGAGTATCTTGCCTTATAGTGAGGTTAGTTATGAATTCACGCGGCTGTAGCAATATCTCCATTTAGGTTTCCATGCTAACTCTCAAATGCTCTAATTGCCCTTGCATCTTAGCCTCAAAATCACCCCTAGGTTGGGTTTGGGAACTACCCGCACGAGCTCGAGGTGGTGGTGTAGGATGCTCTTCTTCTTCAGGTGGAAGTTCGACTCGCCCCAGATGTTGCACACCAAAAGGTTGTAGCCAATGACTTACCTCTGTACTATATTGATATCCACAACTAGTAAGTGTTTGTTCATTAACCATATCATGCTCCATTGTGGTCTCAGTAAGCTCTCCCTCCAAAGTTAATGCTAAAAGCTTCAAGGATTGTCATTATTACAAGGGGGAAGATAAAAGCTTTTGTAGAGAGGCGAGAATAGACCACATCCCGCATGGATTGAATGATTAAAGGAGTAAGTGGGATGGGTAGAGTGTGCATCATCCTATGAAGAATATACAGGTCAATAACCTTTAACGAATTGAACCCACTAGCTTTTGGAACAATATAGTAAGCAACGATATAAACTAGGGCACGTAAGTTGGCTTCAAGATCATTGTTAGAGTAAAAACCTACTTGTCCTATGAGACCTCTACTATATAGTCTCAAGGCAGCTCTAGTATCACTAACTTTCCACTCAGGATTAGATAATATCTTTTGGTTGTTGTGATCTTTAGCTAACCAAGGACCTTCATCATTGACACAGAGGATAGCAGCTAGTATTTCTCTATCTAGAAAGATGGGGGTGCCCTTAACTCTAGTCTCAATGTTCTCAAGATGGTTAGTTCATTTTTTAACCATGTTAGCATAAAATTCTTTGATTAGCACAGGGTAATAAGGTCCTTTAAGTTGAATAATTGGTCCCCACCCCAAGCGTTTAAACATGATGCCTAACTGGAGGGCATGATCTAGTGAGGGTGTGAAAGTGCATTCTACTATAATCTTATTGGCAGCCTTTTTAGTGTAGCATTCTTGGCAAGATGGATCAATGAAATCAGTAGGGTGTAAGAACAATGGGTCTATGGAAGTAGGAGTAGAAGATGATGAAGCTGTAGCCTATCTAGATGATTGACCCCTTTCTCTAGGTATGGTGAAAGGATATGAAGATGACTAAGCAAGAGAATGACTAAGTTACCACCCCAATGTCACAACAACACTCAATATACTTAAATCACCACACACAACTTCACATAATCCCATACTCCATACTCTTTAATCCATCCAACACAACCACAATCCACAATAACAATTAACCCAACCTCCTTTCAAAACCTATAAGAACAACAATAGAATACCATAATGTAAACCATAACATAGTTTCCAATGACTTCACAACCTAATTAGAGCATGAAAAATATATCCATATTTCTAGATAAAAGTAATGTCTAAGCACAGCATATGAATTCATCAACAAAATAAATGTCATAACCAAGAATATATCGTTTATGATCATCCTATGGATATATTCATGTAAAAATAATCCAAGAATCATACTCTCATTCTATTCCATTCATAATTAGGCAAGGAATATAAGCCATTTCACTCATCAATTCCTAGACATGCAATTTTTAGGCCAAAAATAGAAAATTTCCAATTGCAAGAATTTAATCGTAGGAATGCAAGAAAAATCATACCTTTGTGTTCTACAATGTATGGGCAAGCAAAAGATGCAATCGTTTTGATGAAATCCTTGCTTGATAGAAGGGCTTTGAAAGTGAGTTTTTGAAGAAAAAGATGAGAATTTTCAACTTTGGATCCATAGATTCAATGAAAACAAGAGGATTAGGTGTTGGAATGGAGTTTTTTATGAAAAAAAAATGGAACCAGTGGTGTTCAGGGTGTAGAAACAGCATGGATTTGAGAGAGAAATTGAGGGAAGTGAGTGGTTTTGAAAATAAAGTGGCCAAATTGGCCACTTTAAAGCATGTTTCCTGAGAGAAGCCAGCGCCGGCTCCATGTGGCCGAGTCGACGCCGGCCCTGTTTTGGCCCAATTTTTTTTAATTATTATTGTAACTAGTGGGAAAATTGAAAAATGGAAACTACAAGTTTATGAAGAAAAATATCATTAAAAAAATCCTAAATAAAAAATACATGAGGATGAATAAAAACACACAAAAATTAAATAGATGGCCCACAAAAAAAAAAAGAAATCAATCATTTCTTTCCACAGTCGAGATCACGTGGATTAGTTTCAATGTTGCCTGGAAGGTATCCCACTTGACGATCTTCAAGGAGTTTGGCCAGTTGACCAATTTGATTATTGAGGTTGCGCATGGATGCCTCCAAATTTCTTGTGGTGGCATCTACTCTTTGAAATCGCATCTCCGTACTACTTATCAATTGATTTATCAACTCTTCCAATGAGGGCTTAGATGGCAGTGCATTGTAAGGTAAAGAAGGTTGAGTCCTTTTGTCCCAAAATTAGAATAAGCCTGCCTAGGTTGATTTTGATTGTTCCATGCAAAGTTAGAGTGATTCCTCCAATCAGGATTATAAGTGGTGCTATAGGGATTATTACCTTGTTGTCCATTACCCACAAATGTGACTTGTTCTAATGATTCATGTGATGACCCCATATGTGTAGGACTCATAGTTTGGATGCCTTTCCCGGCAAAAGTCACAACTTACACTTATTACCTGCTTTTGGGAATGAGACGTTACCAATTGATCCATCTTTTGCATGAGTGCTTCCACATTTGCCTCTAATGCTGCTATTACATCCACCTTGTGTACTCTGTGGACATGAGTTCTTGACCGTGAATTACCCCAAGCATAGTTATTTTTAGCCAAATTTTCAATTAAATCAAACACCTCTTCCAGAGTTTTAGAATTGATAGAGCCTCCTGCAGATGCATTAACTAATTGCCTAGTAATAAAACTCAAACCACTGTGAAAGATTTGTATTTGCATACCCAACTCAAATTCATGATAAGGACACTTTCAAAGCATTTCCTTAAACCTCTCCCAACACTCATAAAGGTTTTCATACTCTAGTTGTTGGAAGGCAAAAATAGTAGTCCTCAGTTTGGATGCTTTAGCTGGGGGAAAATATTTAACTAACAAATTCCAAGTAGTAATAGATCTGGTTGGCCAAGATTTTAACAATGATTTCGCTCTATCTCTCAAGAAAAAAGGAAAAGCCTTAGTTTAATGGCATTCTCAAAAACTCCATTCATTTTAAAAGTGTCACAGATTTTCAAAAAACTTGCAAGGTAGGCAATAGGATCTTCCATAGGTAAAACATCAAATTGGACTATGTTTTGAATCATTTGAATTATATTGGGCTTTATTTGGATATTGTTAGCGTCTATCTTAGGTCTTGTGATACTCAAACCCGTACCTGAGATTGTGGGTTTTACAAATTCATCCATAGTCCGCCTACCATTACTACAATTACCGCCATTGTTGAGTTGGTTTATCTTCATGTCTTTTCTTACCCTTTCTCTTACAAATTTTTAGACCTTGGTGAGGCTTCTCTCAGTCTCAGGATCAAGATCGGCTTTGTCGGCTTTGGATCGTCGGGTCATAAACTAAGGGTAAGGTCTACATAAAACAGAAGATAGTGATATTATAGAATTTACAAGTTAGACAGTTAAAACATATTCACACATTAAGTTAGAAGTAATTACAACATGTAGGGACATTAAATTATACATATACCCCTTCCGTCCACAAATAACTAGCCTAATTTTCTTTTTAGCTTGTCCAAAAATAACTGTCCACTTTCTAAATGTAGGTTATATTTAATTATTTTTTTTCAACTTTACCTTTAGCACAATTTTCTATCAATTAATTAGTATTACAATTACCCATATTGAAGTTATTTTAACCAATAATAAAATCATGTTATCCTATACAAATAGTCAAAAGTGTAATTTAATGAGGTGATATAGGTGAAAAGAAGACTAAAACAAAGAGTGGGAAGAAAGAGACAAAGGACATAGGTGAGAGAGAGAAAGACATATGTAATTATTAGAGTAATGTAATTAAAGAAGTGGTGGAATTCAAATTAATGAGGTAAGAAAGATAATAAAAATACTCCAAATGGTATAGTGGACAATTTAATCATTTTTACTATAGAATTCCGTAATTCCTTAATATGCATAATTTTTACAATTAGGTCAGTTATTTGTGGACAGATGGAGTACAAGAAAACAAAATATAGTACCTATTCATGCAAGGAACATATATATGTATATATATATATATATATATATATATATATATTCACATATAGACATAAATATATAAACATAGTTAAATCAACAAAATCCAAACTTTTATGATATTGTTCCCTGGCAATGGTGCCAAAAACTTGATGTGTAAATTTTGGATGTATAAAAATCATAAATTTTAAATCCATCCCTTAGTTAAGTTTTAATTAAAATATTAATCCCAAAATACACATACGAGCAAGTATACTCATCGCAAACATAGTATAGGGAATTAACGAGTATAGATCCTCAAATGAACAAGTGCACACTAATCACTTTTCATTCATTGTTTAACAGATCAAATAAAGTACTAAGATAATAAAGAGAAAAATAAGGAAATAAATACAACTCAAGGATATAGGAATATGCAATTTAGACAACAATCCTAGAAAACATAAAAATGAACCATTTAGCAACATATCTCAATTAATCATCATCTTGTCATCATGAACGAATATAAAGTAAAGTTCAATCATTTCCCAAGTCATGAATTCACTTATATAGATTCCACTTCTTTAAGGTAATCCATGTAATCACTATCTCTTAATTAAATTAGTAGATTTCTCAGTCAAACTAATATAACCAAAAGATGCATTAAATAAAATTTCTCATAAACATAAAATTAGTCAACAACCCTATACTTTAAGCAAAATTAACTAGTCTTTGATTACTTAAGTTCTTTGGTCTTAACTTCGTTTCCCAAGTCCATTAAGAATTAACAAATAGAAATCAATAAAATTAAATCAACTTCTAACGTCATTTCCCAAGTCCATTAAGAATTAACAAATATGAAATCAATAAAATTAAATCAACTTCTAACGTCATTTCCCAAGTCAATTAGAAGCAAATATAACTTCATCAACTCTTCCATAATCACAAGTAAGAATGATACAAAATTGATCAAATAGCTAAATTAATACAAAAATCATGAATCCCAAAATATTGTCAAATTACAATGAAAATATTGAATACATCATTATTCTACAAAAAGAAAATAAATGTCAAAGAAAGAACTCATAGACAAGCCTCCTTCTTCTTATTTGAAGACTTTCTTGAACAATGTTCCTTCATGTGATGAAGTCCTCCTTTTATGAGTGACTTTCAGATTTGATCCTTGAATTCCTCCTCTTATCTTGTGTTTCACTACAAGAAAATAGAGAATTAGCGAGGAAAATTAATGAGGGAATAATCCCTCACTAAATCTGCGAGGGATTAGCGAGGGACAAATGACAGATTGACTTTCCATCGCTAATCGCTAGTTGATTAGCGACGGATCAGCGTTAACAAAAAACCCTTTCAAATTCGCGGTGGATGAAGAAATCCCATTCTAATCCATCGCTAACTTGATAGGGATTAGTGACGGATATTTTATTTTTACTTAATATTCATTGTAAATTTTTTTCTTTGGATTTGCGATTGTACCCAAGCTAATCCCATGCTAATTTGCGAGGTAATAGCGACCGAAATATCCATCACAATTCACTACTGGATTTGTGACGGATTGGAGTTTTATTGGCGAGGGATCTTAAAAATCGCTCGCTAATCCATCGCTGATAGTTTCCTTCACTAATCCCTCGCTAATTCCTAAGGGATTTGCTTGAGATTCCCATTTTGTGAATTCTCAATTTTTTTCATCACGATACTTTTGTGTGTGGTAAATTTTTTTATGTAATATCCTTATGAATACTTAATTCTTTATTTTTTGTTTAATTATAACCAATGTATTTACATTCAATATATATGTAATTACCATCGGCAAGTTACAAAGTATAGATTATAATTAAATGATATTCATACATTATACCTCTGTACAAGTTCGTCATGTGTAGTATATATATAATTCATTTATCACTTTATATGCATATATACTATATATATATATATATATATATATATATATATATATATGATGCATCAATCATATATATGGTCGATGTATAATTATGCAAATACGAACACACATTTAATTAATTACTATGAGAGTTTACGTGTGCACTTGAAGTTTTATATATTACATTTTTTTACATTTGATTAGCATAATAAATACAATTTTGGGATATGAAAACACATCAATACTAATTAAACTATTTATATATTAGTAAGCGTAATATGATCGATGTTAATTAAACCTAAACAAATACCATGATGATTATTTATAATTGTTCATTGGCGAAATATTTCATGCTTTTAATTCGTAGCTAAGTAGGAAGTAGCTAAGTGTGGATAGAAATAAATATGTTTTCTCAGTAGAGTATTGAAAAACATGAGAAAAATGTCATTTCCATCTCTAAATAGCGACAGATTAGCGACGAATAATAACAGCGAGGGATTTGAGAGGGATTAGGCAGGGATTCAAAACTTATAACTTTAAAGAAACACGAAATTTTTGAGCGGAATCTGAAATTCAAAAAATCCCTCGCTAATCCCTTTCTAATACAACGCAATTAGCAAGGGATCAGAAAGGCATTAAAACTCCGTTTAGGTTTACCCTCGCTAATCCGTCGCTGAATGTGTCCCTCGCTAATCGCACGCTAATTTGCGAGTGATTAGAGAGGGATTATATTTATTTTATTTTTAGGTTCCGCTGCAAATCCCTCACTAATAGAGAGGGATTAGCGATGAAAATTTCCCTCGCAAAGCCCAATGACTATATCATCCCTGTTCTGTCTTCCCTTTCGTTGTGTTCTTTCCGATTTTCTCTATCTTCTCTGGCTAATCCCTCTCAAATCCCTTCCAACCCCGCCGGCGACCTTACGTCCTCATTGCCTGAACTACCACCGAAAGACCATCTGACCAAAGTTGCTATTCCCTCCCACCATCGAACCACCGGTGACCTCCATCAAGCTGTGGACGATTGCCGTCGGCGCCGTTGCATCTCGACCTCAACCGCTATCGCCGGAGCTTGGGCACCAGACTGGACCACAATTGATTGAGGTATCCCTTAACTTTTATTGGAATCAAATGGAATTTATACTATTGAGTTGCATTAGACCACAATTTATGCTATCTACTGTAATTTCCATGAATTTGGAAGTGCACTCTTCTAGTTTGCTTTCCCTGTTTTAATATCTTTTAATACTTCATAATGAGAATTATATTGGCAAGGAAGATTCACAAGTGTTGAATAATTAATTTCAAGGCTCGTCTTGTTTCAATTGTGGATTATGTTCTTGTTGGATAAACTATTAGGGATTCTTTTGGCAGCAAAAGTTCCTTTTTGGCAGAAGAATGAATCCATTACTGTCTTTGTTTCTTTAATTAGGATTGTAAAACTTAACCTCTTCTTTGATGGATTCCAACATTTTGTTTGAAAAAGTAACAAAATGAAATTTTATTTGAATGTATAGTTAGTGAATGTATTTTATGCGAGAATTTGTCTTGGTTTTAAGAGAAGAGAGGGAGGAGATAAAAGTATGTTGTGTTCGTTTTTAACTAGTAGGGAAGAGGGACCAAAAGTACAGTGTATATTTATATGTGTTTCAGTTTTGAATAGAAAGAAAGGGGAAAAATGGTTTTGGTTTGTGTATGAAGTTGCTTTCTATTTTGTTAATGTTTAGGGAGGCCAAAAATTTGATATTGTCGTTATCTTTGGTTAGAATGGTAAGAAGGAGGAAAGTGAGACTAAAAGTGAGTGTGTAAGAGGGAATGGGTCATTTGTGCTCAATTGAACAAGAGAAAATGACCAAAGAATGGTCTTATGGAGTGTGCTTGTCTTACTTTCAGTTTTGCTGTGCTAAAGAGGAGAGGACTGAAACTCTTGAAGTCTTGGTATGCTTCATGAACAAGGGAGGGCAAGATAGGAGTGTTTTTAAATTTGAATAAGAGAATAAAAAGGAAACTTACTTAGTTTGAAGAAGGAAAGCACTAACTCTTGTACAATTTTGTATGAGGTTATTTGTTAGGGAGAGAAAACAAACTATGAAAGAGAGAAGGAGAAGAAGGAAGAAAAGCTTGGTCTTGTCAAGCCAAGAACTCTTCACTCACAAGCTAAAATCCTTTTTATCAAGGATTAAAAGTATTCCATAGCTTATAGAGAACATTTTGAAGTAAATTTTCATGGAAAATTGCATGAAATATAGAAGATGTATTGTAAAAAAAATGTTGTTATGGTGTTATTTTGATGAAGCTAAGTGGCGGTGGATTTTGAGAGTTTTTTGCTATAATTTTTGTGATATTTAGATGTGTTTTGAAGAAGTTGTGAAAGGGTGAATACGGCTACACTTGTAGGAGGAAATGAATAAAGAAAGAAACAAAGAAAAGAAGTTGCAATTGTTGAAATGAAAAACTAGAATATGTATTTCATGGTTGTTATTTCCGTTGCATGATAAGTGTGATGATTTTCTTTCTTCATGGCTAAAAGTGAGAAGATAATATGATGCTAAGATAAAGAATTAAAGTGAATTAAGTTGTGATTGAATGTTAAAATGTGAATAGAACAAATAAAGAATGTATTTTGTAAGCAAAATGAATGATTTCGTGGAAAAACTACAAGATTTAGCTTGTAGCAATTTTACACCGATTACAAGTTTGGCTGTATGGAATTTGTGAATTTCTAGCTAGATTTTAGTGTATTTTGGTGCAAATTTGAGGTCATTGAGACATATGGATCAAAAGTTAAAAATATAGAGGCATGTCATGATGTGAAAACGTTTAAGTTATAGGGGAAACTCTGTCAATTTTTTTTTAAAGGATTTAGAATACACAACTTGATAGTTGATAGTATTTCTTTGGTATCATTATTCAATCTTTCTTCCATAATTCATAACGAGTATATTAGGGTCCTCGACCTTCACAATCACCATCGTTCTTCATTCGAATTATACAAGTGCTAATAAGCTACATGGTTATGGCCTAAATGTAGATGGATGATCGTAGTTGGATGTACAGAAGACACGTACATGGGATTAAAGGAATTACATCTGAGTTTGAACAAGGGGTCAAGCGATTCATTGCATATTGTTTGTCAACTGGTCCAGCCTCAGTTATAAGATGTCCATGTGGAAAGTGTAAAAACAAAGTGTACCTTTCCCCAGATGAAGTGGAGCTGCACTTGTACAGATTTGGGTTTGTTGCTAATTACCGAAGATGGACTAGTCATGGTGAGGGTATTAATCGGTCACCAATTGCATCAATAACCGGCACTTGTACGACTACAGTCGAGTCAAGCTCTAATAATCCATATCAAGATATGGTGATTGATGTAGTTGGACATCAATTTCCAACTGAACCTTTATCATCGAAGAATGTTAAGGAACCACTTAACCTAGATGCGCAGAAATTTTATGACATGCTGAGAGCTTCAGAAACTCCTATATGGGATGGATGCAAGAATCACAATATGTTATCAATTGTTTTTTGGCTTTTGAATATTAAATCCGAAAACAACGTGTCGGAGAAATACTTTAATCAGGTGATGCAATTAATGAAGAAGGTATTACCAAGTAGTAATAAGCTCCAGATGACTTCTATTAAACAAAGAAGTTGGTATCTAGTCTAGGGCTACCTATTCAGAAGATAGATGTCTACCCAAATAGATGCATGCTCTACTGGAAGGACGACAGTGTTAGGAAGGACTGCAAATTCTGTGGACATGGCGGATATATGGCGAAAAAGAAAGTTGGAAAGGACAAACAACAGAAAGACGTTCCTTTCAAGAAAATGTATTACTTTCCATTAACACCCAAACTGTAGAGACTATTTGCATCCTCCACAACAGCGGAGCACATGAGATAGCATGCAGAGAGTCAACCAGAAGAGGACGTTATGAGCTATCCACGCGACGGTGAAGCTTGGAAATACTTCGACCGTAGTCATCCTGAATTTGTAGCTGAAGTTCGTAATGTGCATCTTGGGTTATGCACAAATGGATTTTCACTATTTGGAATGTCAGGAAAACAATACTCTTGTTGGCCTGTTATTGTTACTCCATATAATTTACCTCCATCGATGTGCATGAGAGATCCATTTATGTTTTTTACCGTCATTGTCCTAGGCCCTAAGAATTCGAAGCATAAAATTGATGTCTATCTACAACCTTTGGTAGATGAATTAAGGATGATGTGCTTTAGTGGAGTCTCTACATATGATATTTCAAAGAAACAGAACTTCTGTCTATGAGTAACACTTCTTTGGACAATAAACAACTTCCCGACATATGGGATGCTAAGTGATTGGAGCACAGCTAGTAGATTAGCATGTCTATATTGCATGGAGCAGATAAAATCATTTTACTTGCAAAATGGAGGTAAACATTCTTGGTTTGACTGCCACCGGTGCTTTTTACCTTTAGATCATCCATACAGAAAAGATGCTAGGTCTTTCGGGAAGGATAAAGGTCGTGAGACAGCACACCCTGTACAATGCGCTTCTGGAGATGGTATGTGAGATAGAGTGTGCCATTTACCAAAAATAACCAAGATAGCTGTGGAGCTTGATAGGGATGATGGCAGAGGCATCTACCATAATTGGGCCAAAAGGAGTATCTTTTGGGATTTTCCATATTAGAGAACACACTTAATCTGTCATAACATAGATATGATGCACAATGAAAAAAATGTGTTCGATAATGTCTTTAACACAGTCATGAATGTGAAGGGAAAAATAAAGGACAATGTGAAAGCGCAACGTGATCTGCTGGCATATTGTGATAGACCTGAATTATACGTGATTGGCTTGGGTGACGAGAGGACATTAATGCCAAAGGCTAAATGCTCTATTACACCCGAACAAAAGAGACTTCTACTTGAGTGGGTTAGAGATTTGCGACTTTCGGATGGATATGCTTCAAATTTAAGCAGGTGTGTTGATTTGAATGAGCTCAAAATGTCGGGTATGAAAAGCCATGACTGCCATGTATTTATAAAAAGGTTGCTTCCAATTGCATTTAAAGAATTACTCCTGGTGTCAATTTGGAACATTTTAGTAGAAGTTAGTCTTTTTTATCGCGACTTCTGTTCTCCTAAACTTTCCACAACTCATATGAAGCAATTGAAAGATAATATTACTTTACTCATTTGTAAATTGGAGAAGATCTTCCCACCTGACTTCTTTGACGTGATAGAGCACCTTATGGTCCACTTATCATATGAGGCCAGGGTTGGTGGCCCTGTTCAATATAGATGGATGTATCCATTCGAGCGGTAAAATATTGTGTATTATTATATCTATATATACACCTACTATGTGAATCAGTTCTAACTGTAAAAAAATGCATTAGGTTCTTATATCATTTAAAAACCAAAGTTAAAAATAAGGCGAGAATGGAGGGATCAATTTGCAATGCTTACTTAGTTGAAGAGGCATCTACATTCTTCTCCTATTATTTTGAGCCACATGTACAGACTCGACATACAGCTATGGCTCGGAATGATGAGGGTGTTCATGATACAAACTCAAGTGACACTATGTTGTCTATATGCACCATTCCAGGGAGGGTTTTGGGAAGTATTCAGAATAGATATCTTACCCCGAATGAATTTAAAGCTGCCACAAATTACATATACCTAAACTGTGAAGAAGTTCAACCATACATTACGTAAGTATACTGCTATTTTGCACATTTCTAGATTTTATACGGCAATACTTTGAACAAGTATCCTTATGTGTTCGTTTTGATCATTTTAGGAAATTCAAAAATGACTTGCAGTTGTATGTGTAATACTATGGGGAAAAAACGTCATGCATTGCATAGCATTCCACATTTCATGTGATATCTTAAAATTATTTTTGCATGGGTGCATGTGAATTTCAAGGTTGTGCTTGCATTAAATTATTTAGATGTGTTGCTGCATTAGTTGAGAGTTGTTTTAAGTGAAGTTTAGTAAAGGAGATGGAAGGATGAGAATTAGGGTGGAAAAGAATTTCCTTAGGGAAATATTAGCATTGGAGTTGATTTGGAATAGCGGTTAGGTTTGGTGATTTTCCTTGGTGACCCGAGTTCGAATCTTACCTCTTGCGAATCTTAATTTCTTTTTGAAATTCTTTTCCTAGATTTCTTCATGCTTTGGCCGAAAAAACCCTAGCTATCCTAGTGAATTTTCAGTGCCATCTTCAAGGGAGATAAGTCTCCATATTTATCTCCTAAATTCAAGGACTTTTGATAAGGATAAGGTTTAATCTTATTTTCAACTTTTGTTCTCTTTGATTTTCAAAAACCCCTATCTAGAATAATTAAATTCCAGCTTGATTTTAATTTATCAGATTTTGTAATTGATAGTTGGAATTAAATTGTTAATTTTCTAGTTAGATACCTTGTTGATTTTGAACATAGAACCCTAGCTAAAAATCTGGAAAATTTTCCAACTTAGTGCCGCCACCTTTGAAGGAGTTTTAGCTCAAATCAAACTCTTCCAATACTAGGAAATCTTATCCTAAATCCTTTAGCAAATCAGATTTTTTTTCAATCCTAAATCAACTAGGTTTTACCCTCTCTTTTTTCTGCAAAATTTCGGCAGCCTTGAGCAAGCACAAGCTGCACGAAATTCCTGCACTCCTAAGTGCAATCAAACTCTTCAAACCCTAGCTCAAATCACCTAAAACACCTTCCATCAATTCAGATTATTTTTGCTACACAAAATCAGATTTTATCCACCAAAAATTCCAGAATTTCGACCAGCTTATGAACCAGAATTTCGGCCAGCTTTGCACTCCAAATCAAACGAAAATTCTGCACACCAAGACATAGCAAAACCCTCAGCTGATTAAGCCAATTTTCAGCACCTAAAACCCTCATTTTTTCTCTGTGAATTGTGGCAGAACAACAACCAAGACAATCCAAAATTTCTTCCTTTGGTTAAGTGATTTTTGCACAGCACTCACACCATTCTTGCACAGAATTTTAGTTGTCAAAACCTACTCAAACCCTTCCTTGTTTCAGCTAAAACAACCTGAACACACACAGCCCTTTTCTTGAGCAATATTTCGGCCAGAATAGGAGAACAAGTCCAGAATATTTTCTCGTCTTAAACCTTCCCAAATTCGGCAGCAACAAAGGGCACAACAAGCTGCAATTTTTGCCCTTGCTGTCCAAGAAACCTAAAGCCATTAGGAGTTCTTCTTAGCACCACCATCTAACCCTAAACCAATCTTCTCTAACCCTAAATCATAGTAGCCTACTACTCTCTCCATTCTACAAGAAATATTCCAGCAAGAACCCTTATGCAATTTTCGAAAATCGCAAGAGCAATTCCTAGCAAGAAACCAATCACACCCTAAGGTAAGCAAAAACTATCTTAACCTCTTGATTCCTTTCTCCCATCAATTTTTCTCTTTTCCTTCCCTTGAATCACGCCACCTAAAGGCTAATTTCATCCTCTTTAGCCACTCTCGGTCAAAAGGAAGGAAAGAAGGCAGCTTTTCTCTTCTTCTCAAACGAACTCGGGACGATCACCATAGGAGTATCGAGATTTTGTTAACCCGGTTGTTTCAAGGTAAGGGAATCCTTATCCTTGATGTCAGAATTAAGGTTTAATATGATTGATGATGTCTATTAGCATGATGAATGAATATTTTGAGTCGAGTAATTAATTAAGCATATTCGATGGATAGCAATGCTATATTTTATTGATATATGATGGATGTGAATCTTGTTAGTTAAGTCAAGACCTTTTTCATATATTATTCATGTCTTTGATGGATATATGATCATAGTGTGAATCTTTTTAGAAAACTCTTCTGAAGAAAACCATGTTTTACAAAGCCAAGATATGAAAATATTTTGAATCAGGAATTGACGGATATGTTCGTTGAGTACTTAATAAGGTTAGGCTAACAATACTAGTCTTGGAGGGCTAGAGTAAGTCTTCTGGCAGGAGGCCACCTCCAGAAGATAAGCTCGGCTCGAAGAGGCGACAATGTTGGTTGGTCAGATCGGTCCGAGCTAGCATTTGTACATGGTAAGGTATTATCTATTTTCCCGGCATAGACACCGGATGGTTTTGTTGGGTGTAGAGAATGAGGAGTATTTCACCCAGTGGGCTGTACACTCACCTTAATCAGAACGGCCAACGTGTGGTAATATGGTCTAGGCAAGGTGCACAAAGTGTGGTGCCTTATCCTTATGGAGCCCAACGTGTGGTGACATGACTCTTATTCGAGTGGATGATTTTATTTGTATAAAGTGTGACAATAAGAAAACCCACTCCTTGCGAAAGAGAAAGTTATTTATGACTTGCCAAATATTTCTGCAAATATTTTCCACTATGCATACACGAGCTGTTCAAAGTACCATGTGCACACACAAGACTTACTGAGATTTAATCTCACACTGTTTTATATCATGTTTTCAGGAGATAGATTATGCTGAGCAAGCAGAGCATGTGATAGTTGAAGTTTTTGTTATTTTCCCATTATGTTCTAGGAGACAATTGTAGTTTTAAGCTTCTGATAGGATATTTGTTTTATTTCATTTTGCTCCAGTTTGAGTCTGATGTAATAAGAATTTTTCTCTATTTATCTAAATTTGATTTTTGGGGTTTAGCTTTATATTTTATACCTCATTTTAAAGACCCCTTGTCCTCCGGGACGGGGCAACATCCCCGCCCTTTTAGGGTACGTAGTAGTGGGGTGTTACTGTATGAGCCGAGTATAACAGACCCTGAACTTATATAAGTCCTAAACCATTTAGAGTCAGAGTTTGCAGGATGGTTTAGGACTTATGTGAGTTGAACACATCTAAAATGAAACTTTAAAATAAATTACATTGATAATGAAGGTGCATTAACACTTTATTTTTTGCTAGGTTCATGATCCTCAAAATCAAGTGACTGAACAATACTTAAAAAGCATGGCCTGGGGACCTTCGAGACAAGTGAAATACTTCCATGGCTACTTCATAAATGGTTTTAGGTTCCATACACATGATCGGTCATTCAGAAAAAAAATAATTAACAGCAGAGTTTGTGTTAAAGGCGACGGAGATAGTGCCGAAGATTATTATAGAATGTTAAAGGAGATTGTCGAACTTCAGTTCCCTGGGACTCCTTGTTTAAAAGTTGTCCTATTCAAGTGTGATTAGTTTGATCCAACGCTAAATCGGGTGGTTAAAATTCATCCTTACTACAAACTTGTTGACATCAACTGCAAGAGGAATTACCCAAAATATGGCCCCTTTGTGTTAGCTCAACAAGCAACTCAAGTGTATTTTCTATCCTACCCGGGGAGCAAAAGACTAAAATCTGATTGGGTAGCTGTTTGTAAAATGAAAACTCGACATGTTATTGATGCACCCGTTGTTGAGGCACCATATCAGGAAGAAGTAGATGATATGCAGGCAATCAATGTATGTGTTGAGGATAACAACTTTGGAAGATAAGCAGATGAGTCCAGTATTGGAGATACAATTGATTTTATGGATTCGGGTTTAATGATGGAGGAAGCACAATTGAAAAATAAAAACGATGACGAGGAAGAAGAATAGGAGATAGGATCCTCGATAGACGACAATGTGGAAGGCTACTCATCTGATGATGATAGAAGTCCATAACTAGGAATATATAGATATAATTATTAGTTATGCTATCGTTACATTACAAGCGTTTTACTTTGCTTTATACTTTAAAATTTATTATTTTTTCTTCTCCCAAAATATGACCATTTTTATGTATTTAAATAATTTCAGATACATATGGCTTCCAATGCCTCACCCGATGATTGGTCAGTGACTCGTGAGTCGTCGAGGGCGAATGAGACACTGTCCCCGAGCATCACGCCACGTATACGTGCTCCACAGCCATTGCCTCCAGACGAGGCCCAATCAAAGCAAGTCCCTACCCCCAATCCCAAATTCTTCAGGATCCACGGTTGGCGCTCCACCTACTGACGATACGCGCCTGCTGATTGAGCCAGTTGGTGACTCGTAAGTCGACTACATAATTCCTTATTATACGTTTTTCTAAATTTTTAAAATTATAAATTTGTCTAATATTACAAATTCTATTTTCTTAGAACAGGTTCACACATTCGATTCGATGTGTGAGGGAGATTATTGAGATTTTTAGGCGACACTACATTGGAGCCTATGCTACCTTCTCACGGGTTCCGATTGATGTTCGGAACATGTGGTTCAATCTTTGGAGTGTGAGTTCGATTTGTAATTATTACTTGTAGTCTTTTTAGTATTTTTAATATGTGTTCTTATTTGTAATTACTTGTAACGGTTACTTTGATTTTGCAGTCTTTCTTCTATTGGCGCCCCGAGCATGCCGCACAGATCTGGGCTAATTGGGAGAAGAAGTGTAAGGCTAGACTTTTGGACATATTGTCCAAGGCTCAAAAGAAGCATGGGGGTAGCTGCCCCAAGTGGATTTCCCCAGACCATTGGGCTACTTTATCTGAGCATTGGGGGTCCGATAGGTGGCAGTGTATCTCTTCTGTTGCTAAGCGAAACAGATCCACTGGTCAGGTGTCCCACACAGGAGGATCCATTTCTTTTACTGAGCATGAGGAGTGGATGGTAAATGTAAAATTTTTTACTGTTCGATATATCCGCTATTTCACACTTAGTCCATCATAAAAACTAACATCTAGTCGTTTCTTGTTACGATGATAGCGGAGACAGTTAGGTCCTGACTTCAGCTACATCGACCTCTTCAGACGCACACATATGTTCCAGGACGGGCCGAGGAAGGGCCAATATATCAGTGATCGATCGCACCATACGCTAGTAAGAATACACAATCTTATACAATTTTAAATTTAATATTATTTATATTTTGATCGCTAATTTTAAATATTTTATGTGTGTCTCCTTACCCCAAATTCGACAGGATACTGTCACTGCTATTATTGAGGGTCATGCACAGTCGGGTTCCCAGACTAATTCTACGAGCACGGTCGCACCAAGTAGGGTGCCCGACGAGAAGACGTTGTTCGTCGAGGTGGATGATAAAGCGTGCAAGAAGGGACGAGTATACAGATTGGGCTCCGAGCCTGCAAGGGTGAGACGGAGGTTACAGCAGCCAGCTTCATCTGAGTCATCGACTTCTTCTACCTCATTGGATATGAGCCAACTACAGAGAGAGTTATATACCGCGAGGAAGAGGCGGGAGAAAGTTGAGCATTAGGTACAGGTCTATCGGAGCCATAGCTAGAGCTTAACTAAGTACCTGACGCTTGTGTCTTAGAATTTGAATCTACCTCCGCCACCATCGATGCCAGTTGTTTAGGAGGACGATGCTGAGGATGAGGAGGACTTCGTCATCAGTCCTCCAGATTCACATCCAGATCATCAGCCAGGCCCTTCCAATCCACCCCTACACCCTCCGTCGGCTCTAGCATCCACACCAATTCCTGCTTTGTAGCTAGGATATATACACTATATTTTTATGTATTATTCATATGTTTTCATTATTATATCTATTTAGGACATTTAGACAACATTTTTATGTATTATTCACATTTGTCATTATTATATCTATTAATAATGACTATTTGGTGGTTTTTTTAATTTAATTAAATTTTGCATTATTTTGATAGATGATTTTTCTTAAATTACAGGGCATTTAAAAAATATTTTAAAATTATACAGTACCAGCGAGAGATTAGAGAGGGAATAGAAGGAAATTAATTTCAACCACTATTCCCTCGCTAAAAGCCACATTTTTCCGTCACTAATCGACGCTATTAGTAAGGGATTAGAACTATCCGTCGCTAATCCTTCACATATTTGCGTGGGATTAGCGACGGAACTATTTAAACCATTTATTTAAAATGAAATTCCGTAGCTAATCCCTCACAAATTCACTTGGGATTAGCGACGGATCATTTAAATCATAAAATTAAAAAGAAATATTCAGTCGCTAATCCCTTGCAAATTCGCTTGGGATTATCAACGGATCTTTAAACCATAAAATTAAAAAGAAAATTCCGTAGCTAATCCCTAGAAAATTAGTGAGGTATTAGTGACGGAAAGTTCCCAACATTTTACTTTTATTAATTACTAAAATAATCCGTCGCTGATCCCTTTCTAAATAGAAAGTGATCAGCGACGGACTGAAAAAATCCTTCACATATCCGTTTCAAAATTCATTGCTGAAGTTGTTAACTGCTAAAAAATTACCTCGCAAATCCATCGCTATTTGCGACGAAATTTTTAATCCATCGCAAATTTTTGCCTTTGCGAGGAAGAAATTAGCGGGAGACTTTTCCCTCGCTAATCCGTCACTAATTTGATTTAGCGACGGATTAGTGACGGAAATGTCCCTCTCTAATTCTCAATTTTCTTGTAGTGTTTTTCTTGTTTAAATAAACTTCCAACATGCTAAAATTCACCCTTTAAGAGTTCTGAGTCAAGTATAGATTGGAAAATACCAAAACTCTTAAAAATTACTAAATCTGAGCAAAAATTGCGAAGCTCATTGACGTTGCACAGAGCAGAGCCAGTGCCCACTTGGAGGGCCATGGCATGCTCTATTTTTTTTCCTGAAATTTTCTTTTGTTCCAGATTGGGGCCAGAACTAGCTCCGTAGGTCATAAATGTCGACGGTTTTATCATTTTTTCAATATTTTCAACAATAAAATTCCAAAATGCCTTTCCAAGGGTAAAATATCAAATATGAATAAATATGTTTAGTTATTATAATAAATTTATCACAAAAATACCCTCAAATAACTAGAAAAATATAGATGAATTTTGTCCATATCATATATCCATATACACACACATAAAAAATATAAGCATATCAAATTAATGATTTGACCATTAGATTTGATAAAATCATTAAAAGATATATTTGGACCAAATTTAAAGGTAATTGGACATGTTTTGCCACAGAATCTACCATAATATTTGTAAAAATATCAAAAACCAAATACATTTAGAAATATATACATATCAAATTAACGATCCAACCATTAGTTTGATAAAATCACTAAAAAAAAGTATTGTGACTAAATTTAAAGGTAATCGGATATGTTTTACCATAGAATCTAGCATAATCTCAAAAAAAAAAAAAAAATGCTCAAAACCTAACGCATTTAGAAAGATAAGTATATCAAATTAACGATCCAACCGTTAAATTTGATAAATTTACTAAAAAATATATTATCACAAAATTAAAAGGTAATCGGATATGTTTTGCCACGTAATCTAGCATAATGTTTGTAAAAATGCCGAAAACCTGACACATTTAAAAATATAGATATATCAAATTAACAATCTAACTTTTAGATTTGATAGAATTACTAAAAAAAAAAAATGTATTATGACAAAATTTAAAGGTAATTGAATATGTTTTGCCACATAATTTAGTTTAGATTTGATAAAGTTACTAAAAAACGTATTTTAAAAAAATTTAAAGGTAATCGGATATGTTTTGCTACAGAATTTAGTTTAATCTTTGTAAAAATGCTAAAAACTTAGCACATTTAGGAAGATATATATATCAAATTAACGATCCAACCATTAGATTTGATAAAATCACTAAAAAGTATTATAACAAAATTTAAAGGTAATCGGACATGTTTTACAGCAGAATCTAGTATAATCTCAATAAAAATGTTTGAAACCTAACATGTTTAGAAAGATAGATTTATCAAATTTACGATTTAACCATTAGATTTGATACAATTACTAAAAAACGCGTTATAACAAAATTTAAAGGTAATCGGATATGTTTTGCAACAAAATCTAGCTTAATCTCTGTAAAAATATTGAAAGCCTAACACATTTAGAAAGACAAGCATATCAAATTAACGTTCTAACTGTTAGAATTAATTAAATCACTAAAAAAAGTATTATAAAAAAATTTAAAGGTAATTAAATATTTTTTGCTACAAAATCTAGTTTAATCTCTGTAAAAATACTGAAAACCTAACTCATTTTGAAATATAGGTATATCAAATTAACGATCTAACTGTTAGATTTGATAAAATCATTAAAAAAAAAAGTATTATGACAAGATTTAAAGGTAATCAGATATGTTTCTCCACAAAATCTAATATAATCTCAATAAAAATGCTTGAAACCTAACTCAATTAGAAAGATATGCATATCAAATTAATGATCCAACCGTTAGATTTGATTAAATCACTAAGAAAAGTTTTATGACCAAATTTAAAAGTAATCGGATATAGTTTACCACACAATCGAGCATAATCTCAATAAAAAAATCTAGAAACCTAACACATTTAGAAAGATAAGTTTATCAAATTAATGATCCAATCATTAAATTTGATAAAATTGCTAAAAAAGTAATTATGAGTAAATTTAATGATAATCATATATATTTTACCACAGATCGGATATTATCTCAATAAAAATATTCTAAACTTAACGCATTTAGAAAGGTAGGCATATCAAATTAACGATCCAACCGTTAAATTTTTATAAAATTGCTAAAAATATAATTAATTATGACCAAATTTGATTATAATCATATATGTTTTGCCACAGATCTAGCTTAATCTTAGTAAAAATACTGAAAATTTAACACATTTAGAAAATATAGACATATCAAATTAACAATCCAACTATTAGATTTGATAAAATCACAAAAAAAAAAGACAATGTAACTAAATTTAAAGGTAATCAGATATGTTTTGTCATAAAATCTGACATAATCTATGTAAAAATACTAAAATCCAAACACATTTAGAATGATAGGCATATCAAATTAACTATCCAACTGTTAGATTTGATCAAATTACAAAAAAAAAAAAATTGTGACTTTAAAGGTAATCAGATATGTTTTACAATATAATCTAATATAATCTCAATAAAAATGCTCAGAACCTAACACGTTTAGAAAGATAGACATATCAAATTAATAATCTAACTATTCAATTTAATAAAATTACTGAAAAATATATTATGACAAAATTTAAAGGTCATCAGATATGTTTTGCAATAGAATCTAGATTAATCTATGTAAAAATGCTGAAATCTAACACATTTAGAAAGATATGCATATTAAATTAATGATCTAATTGTTAGATTTGATTAAATTACTAAAAAATATTATAAAAATTTTAAAAGTAGTCAGATATGTTTTGCTATAAAATCTAGCTCCATCTCTGTAAAAATACTGAAAACTTAACACATTTAGAAAGATTGGCTTATCAAATTAATGATCCAATCATTAGGTTTAATAAAATTACTAAAAAAAAGTGTTGTGACCAAATTTAAAGATAATTGGATATGCTTTTCCACAAAATCTAGTATAATCTATATAAAAATGCTTGAAGCCTAACCCATTTAGAAGGATATGCATATCAAATTAACGATACAACTGTTAGATTTGATAAAATCACTAACAAAAGTATTATGACCAAATTTAAAGGTAATCGGATATATTTTACCATACAATCTAGCATAATTTTAATAAAAATGCTTGAAACCTAACACATTTAGAAAGATAAGCATATCAAATTAACGATCCAATCATTAGATTTGATAAAACTACTAAGAATGTAATTATGACCAAATTTGATGATAATTGGATATGTTTTGCTACAGAACTAATTTAATCTCTGTAAAAATACCAAAAACCTAATATATTTAGAAAGATAAACATATCAAATTAACGATCTAACTATTAAATTTGATAAAATTACTAAAAAAAAAAGAATTGTGACCAAATTTAAAGGTAATCAGATATGTTTACTATAGAATCTAGTATAATGTCTGTAAAAATACCAAAAATCTCACACATTTAGAAAGATAGGCATATCAAATTAATGATCCAACCGTAAGAGTTAATAAAGTTAATAAAAAAGGTATTGTAACCAAATTTAAAGATAATCAGATGTGTTTTACCACAAAATCTAGTATAATCTCAATAAAAATTCTCAAAACCTAACAAATTTAGAAAGATAGGCATATCAAATTAATGATCCAACCATAAGATTTAAAAATTTAGGGACTAATTTATAAAATTTTTGGGATTATATTTTAAATATTCTAAAATTTAATGACCAATTTATAATTTTGTTGTTATCATTTTATAATTTTACAAAATTTAAGGAGCAATTTGTAAAATTTGGGGTCATGTTTTATATATTTAAAAATTTAGGGTCTAATTTATAAAATTTTTAGGGTCATATTGTAAATATTTTAAAATTTAAGGACCAATTTACAAATTTTTGAGGTCATCTTGTAATTATACAAAATTTAAAGATCAATTTATTAAATTCTTGGGGCTATGTTGTAAATATTTAAAAATTTAAAGATCGGTATTAACTAGGAAATCTGAATTTTGTTGCTAAAAATATAGTTAATAATAAAAGTTAATATTTTTAGTTAGGAAATGAATTTTCGTCACTGATGATGCATTATTGGCGAGGAAAATTTAGTTAGGAAATGAATTTTCATCGCTGATAATGCATCATTAGCGAGGAAACTTAAATTTTTCTCCCTAATACACTTATTTCCTAACTAAAAATAGCATTTTTACATAGGAAATAAAAATTTCATCGGCGAAGGTCTTAATCAGTAACGATAAAAAGTTTTTGTTATTGAAGAAAATTTTTCCTTGCTAAAGGGTACTTTTAGCGATAAAATTTTTTTCTAACTAAAGTTTTGTCAATATATTATTTTCTTGTAGTGGTCTAAGCACAATGTGGTCTACAGAGGTGGAAGTTACATTGCTATGTAGAAGATGTATACCATGACCTTGTTGACCTTCATGTGTTGGTGGAGTACTTGCCTTGCCCTCTGAACCATCTGAATATAAGAGTTAAACTGAGTGTCATTAAGAGAAAGATTGGCTAGCTGTTGTGGCTGTTGCCTAAACTGAGCATCAGCATGAGTCGTATCCCCTGCAAGTTGGAGCAATCCTCCATTGTCCTGTTCCATATGGTAGACATCTCTTTGGCTATATTGCGAAATTGGTCCCCTATCAAGGGAGTCCAATATCCTTCTTACAATAGCGACTGGGACTTCCGTGTTGGTGCACGAATCAATAGTAGTGCCTCCCACCCAAGTCGCTGGCCTTGGTAGGAAAAATAATAATAATATCTTGTAATGGAAGTTTTTGGCCTTCTGATAATATTTTAGACCACCAAATCTTCTTTAGTATCATCTCCGAGACCAGAAAATTACCTATAGTATTTTTTTCTTTATTTGTTGAGGGTGAGCTTACAAAAAATAAGAGAATGTATATTGTTTCTTACATATCATAATAGAGTATTATAAACCAACAAATATAGTTGGCTATAACCATCTCTATCTATTTTACTTTATCTCAAAATATGAATATTGACATAGTATCAAAATTGGATAACTATAGTTGTACACAACTATTCCCACCTATCCTGCTCTATCTTAAATACAATTTTTGGTTTTCTACAACTTATCATAATAAATCATAAATATTTATAATTTATCTTTATCTCAAAATTAGGAGTCACCAAAGGTACTTGATTAGATACAATTAAATTAAGCTGTAATAAATTCTTTTGTTAACTTAAAATAATTTATTAATTACATTCTATTCCACTAAAAATGTGTAACTGCATTCTTAAACTAATTAAAATTATTGGGGTGAATAACTATATCCTAAAATTTATCGATCTTACATTTAAATACCTCTGTCGATCAACAGTAACATTTTACATGAGGCAAAAAGACCAAAGTGCCCCTCATTCAAAATCTACAATTCTCATCTTCAATTTTACAATACCATGAGACCACATCACACATACATATTAAATTTAATAGTCACTATTGAATTATTGAGCGATTTAATTATCCCTTAGAAGAACCTAAGAGGACAAGATCTTACCTATTAAAGAGAACGGATGTTATTTTATAGAATAAATGTTCCATATTTATTTCACTTTAATTTCTAGGATACTGAGATATTGATTATTAAATTAGTCTCACTCTTTGGTAACTTAAGAAATTTCAAGTTAGTAAACATATATCTTTATTCACTCAGGATTAAGATACTATGTACAAAAATCTTATAATGATTAATTTGTATGGTTCATTCTACAAATTAAATATTGCTGATCCAATTCAATATATCAAAAAGTTAAATACATATTTCAATAAAATCAAGATGATCTCATCAAAATAAATTGTCTAAATTTATTTCAAATCTATATAATTTATTTCAAATTAAATTACGAATCAAGTCTTCTGGGTTTAATAAATAAACACTTGATTTATAAAAATTAGATAATTCGTGGATAAATGACAAACACACACACATAATATATATATATATATATATATATATATATATAGATAGATAGATAGATAGATAGATAGATAGATAGATAGATAGATGTATGTATGAAACATATTTTATTTAATTTTATAATATAAATGTTATAAATAAATTTGATTTACTCGAAGGGCATAACTAACACTTTCCACACTATTACGAATAATTTAATTTTTGCTCCATTTTAGTTAGTATGCAAATTTTCTTTTCTTTTATCATTCTCTAGTAACGGTACGAAAATGAAAAAAACAAATATATTTTATTCTCCATTTTCCCCCTTTCGTTCCCCTTCTTTTCTCTCTTCAACGTCTTTCCTTTTACCCTGGCAAAACACTAACAAAGAAAGACAAACAAGACCTATACAAGAATATCCTAAATCCCTCTTTTTCTTTTTAAGTGAGGCCAACAAAGAAAACCTATATTTTGATAACTAGAATGATTATTTCAGTTATTGAATATTGAGATAGAAAATATTTACAGATGGGAAAGATTCATTTTTAAGATGTGCACATTTAGAATTAAGTTTGGTTGGGGTCAATGTGGAAGAAAAAAAAAGAAAAAATATATAAACGCATTTATATTATTTAACTGAAGTAACATATAAAGAGTAAGTAAATCAGGAATATGATTCTCATTCCATGTCAGCATAAAGGTGAGTTCAAGACATTAATGACAAATTTGAATATATTTTTTTACTTTACAAATTAAATAAGAAAGAAAATAATGAAGAAAAATAAAATAAATTAATAATTTTCTTTTCTCGCTTCCCACTCCTTCTCGTATCAATCATAAAGAAATTAAGTAGAAGGAAACACATCAAGTATTTGTTTTTCCACGCCTCTTCCGCAAATCAAACTATGTATAAATGTTAAACCTTTTTATGTTTATCGTGTATTCTCTTCTCTCTCCTTGATGGCAGCAGTATGTGTTTTTACCAATTTTGATAAGTTATTGACAGATTATTTGACTAATTATGTGACTGATGGAATTTTTTATGGAGTTTGATTTTACTTAAGTTACCAATATTAATGCCGTTAAGCATTGGTAAAAGGTTTCTCATTTACCGATAACAAATATATATATAGACATACACATAAAAATAAAGAAGAGTATGAAACATATATTTATTTTCTATATTTGTGTAAATTAATTTATCTATATATTTTTTGGATTTGTATAGTTTAATTTGATAGAGACCATTTACGTAATTTATTTTTATAAAAGATATTATTAATATTTTAGTATGTTCCGCTAGTAAAAATATTGCTAAGGATTCCTCTCATTTCTCCTTGAAACCTAGTGCTCCACACTTTTCTTTTTTAGCTTCCCGCCACCGGCGTCCGTAGATAATGCTTCCTATTGGGGTAGGAAATCCTTGCTATGATTTGGAAAAATACAAAGAATTAAAAGAAGTGATTTTATTGATAATTAAGAGAATACAAATAGTTTGGTAGATTAAGTTGAGAAAGTGACAAAGACTATAGGAATTTAGAGGGTATAGAAACAAGTTACCAGAAAATGATAATGACAATGACGACTCCCTTCTCAAAACCCTAATAGTTTATTTAAAATATGACCGACTCAATCTAATCTATTAGATTAACTAATACTTAAAATTACGTTGTTTTAATAATAAAGTGTTTAAGTAAATATTTATTAATATTAAACATCATAACATTTTCTCCTCCTTCAAACTAGCCTTGTCTTCAAGACTAGCAACATATCAACTTTCATCTTTGAACAAACTTTCATCTTCCTCCAAATCTTCAATCACAATAAAATTTAATTGTGCTTTTAAGACACACGTGTAGGTAAGTATTTATCTCCACATTTGAAGCACAAACTGTTCTATCTCCTTGCTTGCAATTCTGAATGGAGTGATTTTCTTGACAATCGAATTAGTTGATGTCCTATAGTTAAGTTTGGATTTTTAAGCCATGAAGGGCTCAAAATGGAAAGATGCTGAAGATTTATTGGCGACTAATAGTGAATTCTGCAAATGTAATGCTTCTTCACAAGCTCCTTCAAGAGTATGTGGTTTGAATATCTTCACCACATATCTAAACTCCTCTTTCAATCCACTAATAAAAACTAAAATATAATATTCTTCAATTGCTTGAAGCATATTATACATCATAATGGCTCTGAACTCTTCAAACTTGTCAAAATACTCCTCTATGCCTCATTTCTATTGAAGTTTATTGAATTCTTCCATGAATTCAGCATCTGTACTTTCTCCAAACCTCTTACAAATATTCTTAGCTATTTGTTCCCAACTACTTCCATCATGAGTTGCATATATCCATTAAAACAAATAAAAACCTTCTTTTTTTTAGATACAGTTCAGTAATATCGAATTTCTTTGCTTAAGGAATATTATATAATTCAAAATATCTCTTGTACTTACTCACTCATTCCCTAGGGCCACCCCTTTCAAACAGAAGAAAAATCCAATTTTAGTAACTTAACTCTAGACCTATTATCTTTTCTATTCTCAAACATATCAGAATCAATATTCAATGGTTGATTTAAAGAAACCCCTACTCCTCCACTAGAATTACCTTCAATATGTTTTCCTTTTTTTATCTCCACATTCTTAGTCAATTAATTTATACTAACAACAAGAGTATTTAAATTTGTAATAAATGAAATAGTTAATTTAGTATTACCCTCTACTTGAGATTACAGATTTTCAATTGACTTATTAATTGAGTTGAGATGCTATCCCTGTTCCTTGACACTGAGTTTGATAGAACTAATTTGTTTAGCTTAGGCTCCAACATTCTCTTGCAACTCTTTCAATTCAGTCTCCATCCTTGTTGCTCCTTCTTCCTTTTCTTGACTTCTGGTTATAGGCATAGTTTAAATTGCAGGAACCGAACTGCTCTAGTACCAAATTGTTGTGGTTTGGAATGATATAAAGAATTAAAAGAAGTGATTTTATTGATAATTAAGATAATACAGAGAGTTCGACGGATTGAGTTGAGAAGGTGATAAAGAATATAGAAATTCAGAGGATACAGAGACAACCCACCAGGTTGTAGAACACAATAACGACAATGACAATGATGACTCCCTTCTCAGAACCCTAATACTCTGTTTAAAATATGACAGACTCAAATCTAAACTATTGCATTAATCAAAACTACATCATTTTAATAACAAAGTATTTACATAAATATTTATTAATATTAAACATCATAATAATTCTTTTCCTCACTCTTCACTTCATCCTCTCCCACACCAATCAAGTCTCCTTGTCTTCACAAAGGTGAACCAGCTTCACTAAAGGCCGAAATATTTTCAATGGTAGCTCCATTCAATTTTGCTTCAATTAGAGCCTTTTCCAGGGTAAGTCTTCCATGGAGGCAATCAGAAAAGAATTTCACACCATTGGACTTAAAGGTGACGTACAAATTGGCTGGCTTGACAGTAAGCACGTACGTCCCTCACAACAGGAAAAATCGCCATTTGCGACGGCCAAAAACCGTCGCAAAACCGTCGCTGACCGTTTTTGAGACGGTTTTGCGACGGTTTTAGCCGTCGCAAAAAACGACGTCGCAATTTGCAACGGCCATGGGAAACCGTCGCAAATTGTGACGGTTTTGCGAGGGCAAAAAAAATTCGTTGCTATTTACGACGGTTTTGCGACGAATATTTTTTGGTCAAACTTCACCAGAGGAACAATTTTTGCGACGATTTTGCGACGAAAAAAAGTGACCCTCGCAAAACCGTCGCAAATTTGCAAGGGTTTTGCGAGGGCTATGGTTTGGACCCTCGCAAAACCCTCGCAAATTGCGACGGTTTTGCGAGGGACAATTAACCCCAAGTTGTGACCCTCGCAAAACCGTCGCAATTTGCGAGGGTTTTGCAAGGGCACAAGGTTGGCCCTCGCAAAACCCTCGCAAATTGCGACGGTTTTGCGAGGGAGAATTAACCCCAAGTCGTGACCCTCGCAAAACCGTCGCAATTTGCGAGGGTTTTGCGAGGGCCAACCTTGTGCCCTCGCAAAACCCTCGCAAATTGCGACGGTTTTGCGAGGGGAGAATTAACCCCAAGTCGTGACCCTCGCAAAATCGTCGCAATACCCTCGCAATTTGCGAGGGTTTTGCGAGGGCCACGACTTCAGACCTCGCAAAACCCTCGCAAATTGCGAGGGTTTTGCAATAAATTTTTTTTATTATTATATTTATTTTAAATTATTACCCTATAAATCAACCCTGAAATATTATACAAATAAATATCAACACTATATTCATAATCCAAAAAAATACTATAAAAAATTAAAAATAAACCCAAATAAATATAATTAAATATTAAAATATAATATAAAATACATAATAAGTATCTAAAAAAGTAAAATAATTCACAAAAATAAGTAATAGTGTATAAAGAGTATAAAAATAAATATAACAAGTCTATGTGAGCAATGAAGGAGCAGCTGCAGAAGGAGGTGGAGGAGGGGAACGAGAGCCCCTACGTGGGCCCGGGTGCTCATCAGCTGGATCAAATCCATCGTCAACATTTGGATCTTCATCTTCGACATTAGCAGCCGCAATGCGCGCTTCTATCTCCTCTATGGATGGCATAGATGGTGCAGGAATACCCATTTTGTCCGACATAGCTGCCATCCAACCACCAAATGTAGACTGCTGTTGCCTCATGAAGTCCCGGTACAAGTCTATTTGTCGATTGAATCTTCGCTCAGCCTATTGAACCATTTGCTCTACTAGATGTCCAATATCAACTTGTGTAGGAGAAGATGCATGCAGTCCACTTTGAGACAGTCTAGTTCGAACATGTGTCGCCTCTGAGCCTAACCCAAAAACTCGTCCCATTTTGAACCCGCCTTGTGCCTTTACAAACATGACTTTTTCATCAAGAGGAACAACAGAGTTTACAGAGTCACTAGACTCGGACTGAGGAGTGCTCTGTATGAGATTTCGCACCTCATCCTAAAAAAAAAAAAAGAATTGTCAATAGTAATTATCAAAATAAAATACAAATTCCACACAGTATAAAGAATTTCAACATATTTAATCTATATAGTACCAATGTCTGGAGAGATCGCTCACTGACAAACTGACCCTTTTGTGGCCCGCTCTGAAAGACATGTAATGTCTCAAACATGTCTGTGTAGCTAAAAGAACTCCCCTCCTTGGCCCGCTACATTTATGTTAACACAATGTAATCATTACAATCTTACATAAATTTGTAATAAAACAATTTAGATTAATAATTAATTAAGGCATGTAGGTGAATTACCAAACGGTCCTCATGTTCTGTGAACGAAATAGACCCTCCAGTATGGGTGCAGCTACTCCCACGATTCTTTTTGTTGGTGGATGAGAGCTTCGATACTTCTCCGATCTCCGATACTCGCAAATGTCATTCCAATACCGTGCCTCTATCCAATGAGGACATACTCAATCATCCCTCTTCCTCAGCCTAGACATTATGTCCGAAAATCGCGTCCGACACTTCTTTTCCCAAGTTGATCGAATTAGCGAAGCATACTCTTCCCTCCACCGAAAATATTTATGCATGATCATGATTAAGATTTCTGATTAACATATAACATAGTACTTAAACGATAAAAAATACTCAAAAATTTCTTACCCCAAATTCTTGAAACCATAAGTCTCGCACGGTTATCGGGACGTGCGTGTATGTCGGATACGAACCAGTGAAGTACTCGTTGTATTATATTTGAAATTTCTCGGACACATTTGTCCGAGCCGGCGAACCTATTTTTGGTGCAATGACAATGTACAATATAGTTATGTTAATCTCAAAAATAATAATAATAATTGAACTAATAATCAACATCTTACAAAGTATGAATATGTTACTTACCCGTTTCCCCGTGGAACAATCCAAGGTCGGGAGTCCGTAACTTGCAACCCAACGAATGCGAAGTCAAGCAGCGGATGATTGAAAAGCCGGGGATGGTACTCCCTCATCTCCAATAGAGCCATGTAATGAATGAGGCACTGAAAGCCTTTGTAGCTGAGTAGGGGATGGAGTATAAGGCTCCTGACCCTCCTGACTCCCCTCCCTCAATGATCCTTCATTAGAAGACATTGCTAAAGGAGATGAAAAAAGAAAAATAAGTAACCAATAAAGACGAAGCCCACTCCAAAAGAAGGATGTAAATAACCGTGAATAAAAATGATAAAAGAATAATAACATTGAAACGTTATATCTATTCGCTAGTTTAAAGTAATACAATAATAATGCTTTGCTGATGATGGATATGTCAAAATAAACATTGTACTTGTAAATTGAATTTTAAAAAAAAAATTGACAGAGTTTCCCCTATAATTGGACATTTCCCAAGCACAAGGCCACCTCAAGATTTGACAACCAAAACGCTGTTACAAACAACAAAGACAGATCTTTTAAATATAGAAAAATTCAAAAGATAACTAGGGGTAATCACCCATTACCCAAGAGGAATGATCACCCATCACTCACGGGGTTCCAATTAAAATGTTAGATATAGTTAAAATCAAGCTAAAAATTATAAATGCCTCTGTCCTTGTGAATTGTCTGTCAATACAGCAACAATACAATATATAAATTACCTTGTTGTTTACACCACCAAAAGAATATAATAAGGAATAACAAAAATCCTCCGGGCTGTACAAGTCTAAATGAAAGATTCCTGCAAAAAAAAGAAGGAGATGAGATTCCCGACAATTAGACAAAATTGTGAAACAAAATTGTATGTGATGGAATTTAAAATAATAAAAATTAAAAGATTCAAGGCATGTAGATTCAAGTAACAAATAAATTGTAAGTTAAAATTTGACATGGGATAGTAATGATGCAATAGATTTCAGGATTCCCTCACCATTAACTATATTATTTGTAAATGAATTGAAATCAGGCCTATTCACTAGAATCATTCTCCGATACAGACTCATCATCATCTACTGAGGTATCGCTACTCATTTCCCATTCATCTTCTTCCTCTTCATTTATAGGAGAACTATCCCTTGTCGTTATAGCCTCATCATGAACATCCAACATTTCACTCATACCATTCTCATGCATCATAATACCAAGATCAACAAATAACGATATGCTGACTTCGTCAGTAGCATCTACTTCTTCCTGATAAGCTCTATCAACCACGGGTGCATCTATTATATGTCGAGCTTTGGTTTTGCAAACTGCCAACCAATCAGATCTTGGCCTCTTACTCCCTGGATATGATGCATAATACACTTGGATAGCTTGTTGAGCTAGAACAAATGGATCATAGTTAGCATAGCTCCTTTTATGGTTAATTTCTACAAGATTATACTCGCGGATGTACCTCGTACCACGATTCAATGTTTGATCAAACCAAGTGACATTTAAAAAGAACAATGCTTTGCTCGTGGATTACCAGGAAATTGCACTTCAATAATCTCATTTAACACTCCATAGTAATCGAGTCCCGATGCGTCATTTCCAATCCCTTTCACGCAAACACCACTATTAACTCGTTTTCTTTCCCTCCGCATAATCATGAGTGTGAAATCGGTAACCATTAATTATGTACCCACTATATGATTTCACTAGTCTTGACGGACCCCAAGCAAAGTTCCTCAAGCATTCATTTGTAACCATATTTTCTCGAATCTTGTACCTAAAAAACATTAGACAAGTTAACCTCGTAATTATGAAAGTTATAGCATTATGAAACTCCATTGAATCCCCAATGGAGTTCCAAATGCAAGTTATTATCTTATGAGACTTACATATCCACTAAACCATTCTCGTAAATTCAAGGCCGATACTTCTATTGATTTCTATCTCCGATATAGTCGGAGCCGTACTTCGTAAGTGTGCCGTGAATGCCCCGTAATGCATTAGAATTAGATGGAATGAGTCAAAATCATTATGAGGTATCGTTTATCGTATAAAATGTATGAAGTAGTAGCTCGTACTCAATGTATGGCTGCACTTCACCACAATTAAGCAACATATAAATCCTTGCTGCAACGAATTCTTCGAAGTAAGGAACCGAGTTCGAATTCGTCCTATCACCCGTCCTTGAACATTGCAGTATTGACAACCTCGTGTTCTTGCACCCTCTCTAATCGTTCTCCTTCTTCATTACGCTACCGGAATTGTACGTTTTGTTTGTACATGTGGCTCAAAATAATAAGAGAAGAAAGTGGATGCTTCCTCAACTAGATAAGCATTGCAGATTGACCCTTCAACTCTAGCCTTATTTTTCACCTTGATTTTCAATTGATGCAAATACCCGTCATTTAAAAAAAATACGACTTCGACCACACACACTTATATCGAACCTCGCTATGAAAAGAATTAGATTGAATGATTCGATTACCGTTCAAACGGGTACATCCACCTATATTGAACAGGGCCACAAACTCTTGCTTCGTAAGGCAAATGAATTAATAGGTGTTCCATTACATCAAAGAATGCAGTGGAAATATCTTCTCCAACTTACATAACAATAAAGGAATGTCGGACTCCAATTTGGCCATATGAGCTACATTCAACTTAGGAGAGCATAGATCACGATAAAAAAGACTCAACTCCGTCAAAACACCCCATACATTAGAAGGAAGAAATTCCTTCAATGCAATTGGAAGTAGTCTCTCCATGAATACGTGATAGCTCATGTGATTTCATACCGGATAACTTCAACTCATTCAAATCAAGCACATCTTCCAATGTTTGAAGCGTATCCATCCTGGGAGTTGCAATCCCCTCAACCATTCTAGCAAAAGTTTCTTTTGTTCCGATGTCAACGAGTAAACAGACTTTAGGTATAGCCACTTTTCCTCCTCCCACATTCAAGGCATGTAGCTCGGGCCTATGGCAATAAATTTCTAAGTCACGTCTAGCCTTTAAATTGTCTTTTGATTTACCCTTTACCTCAAGAACTCGTATTCATGACATTGTCAAATACATTCTTCTCATTGTGCATTACATCAATATTATGTCGGACCAAATTAGTACGCCAATACGGCAAATCCCAAAAAATACTCCTTTTTGCCCAATTATGAGATATTCCCCTGCCATTACTCCTTCCAATTTCTTTGCATGTTTCTGTAATTTTTTCATAATTAGACAAACTATCCCAGCATTTCTTCACCAAGTAGGGTATTGCACAGGCCGTGATGTCTCGTAACCTCTATCATTCCTAAAAGATCTCGTATCCCTCCCGTAAGGATGATCCGATGGTAAGAAACGACGGTGACAAGCCAAACCATGATTGTTTCCCACCATTTTGTAGATGAAAAGACTTTGTATTGCCCATACAATATGGACAAGCCGCTCTCCCAGCAGTGCTCCAGCCCACTCAACATACCATATGCAGGAAAATCATTAATAGTCCACAAAAGTGCCGCCCGTAGTTGGAAGTTTTGTTTCTTCGATATGTCATAAGTGGTGACACCTTCAAACCACAATTTGGTTAATTCGTCTATCAAGGGTTGTAAATAAACATCCACCTGGTGCTTTGGATTCTTGGGGCCCGGGATAATGATTGTTAAAAACATGACTCGGATCCTTCATACACATCCACGGGGGAGATTATACGGTGTGAGAATGACCGGCCAGGATGAATATTGCTTACCCGACATCCCAAATGGTGAGAATCCATCTCGTACATAAACCAAGTTTGACATTCCGTACTTCTTTTGCAAACTCGGGATATATTCGATCAAAGTGTTGCCATGCTTCAAGTATCACGAGGGTGACTCATTGTGCCTTTCTCCGATCTCGCTCTCTCCATGCCATCTCATGTGTTCACCGTTGTTTTGGAAGTGTACAATCTTTGTAGCCTCGTGTTATCGGGAAGTAATACATCTTCTTGAATGAAATTTCCCTTCTACTTGTGTTCTTCCCAACCTTTTTCTCGTGCATATCGAGGATGGCCACAAAATTTACACTCTCTACGATTCATGTCATCTTTCCAAGAAAGCATGCATCCATTATTGCATACATCTATTTTTTGTACCGGCAAACCCAACCCAGCCCACTAATTTTTTCATCCGATAGAAATCATCGTGAATCGTGATTATCGCTAGGCACAACCTCTTTCATCAATTGCACAACATCGTTAAAGGCTTTACGCGAGAGGTTATTTTCGGACTTAATGTTTAATAACCTTGAAGCCGATGAAAGTCGCGAATGTTGTGTGCATCCATCCCATATAGGAGTCTCTCGCCGCCTTTAACATATCGTAAAACCTTTGTGCCTCCACATTAGGTGGCTCTTCAAAATGAACTCGCCGATGGAGCTTCAGGGGGAAAGTCGGGTCCCGCTACGTCTAAGACCATTTCGCGAGACCGATTTTCTTGATGTGAATCGATTCTCGGGATTGAGGTAGACACACTTGAGGGACACTCGAATGGCTCACCATGACATGTCCACCGGTAATACCTAGGCACAAATCCGGACTTCCACAGTGGAGCTTAACTTGTGGCCGGATCCAGGTACTTTTTATTCTTACATTTTGCACACGGGCATCTAATTACGCTTGACATTGCATTTGATAAGGCAAATGTCAAAAAAGCCTTAACCCCTTCCTCAAATTCAATAGTGATCCCTTTTACACCCGAAGCGTGCCTTCTATACATCCAACTACGATCCTCCATGACGTCTAAATGAGAGAAAAGAACAATCAACTCAATAATTAAAATCACCCCTTAAACAAAAGGAAGAGAAGTATAATTACATTTTCCTTTCTATTATCTAACAAAAAGAGGTCCAAAACATAGAATTTACAATTGCTATCGTTGGATACAGCTTACACCTTCAATATATACGTTTTAACCAAGTATTTAATCTTAATTGAGGAATTTGATTAAGATTAAATACTATTAAAGCTAATTATATTCTTATTTTACACATTCCAATGGTTAAATAATAACATTTTATTTATTTTCATTCCAATGTTTATATTTGTTTAAACTCTCTCTATAACGTATATTATTCCCGCTATTATTAACATCGACCTATATATGAAATTATTATTATTACTCATTTCATTACTCCTATTCTTATTCTTATTAGCAATATTATTTTTAATAATAATGCTATTATGGGATATATACTCATGCTCAATCGAATAATACACTCCAAGATAAGGGTAGTTATTCTATTCCACATTAAGTAGCTGCAGATTTTGAAAAAAATTTTGACAGTAGTCTCCCCGTAATTGGACATTTTCCAGGCACAAGGCCACCTCAAAATTATACAATCAAAATGCAATTGCAAACAACAAAGACAGATCATTCATTTATACAAAAAATAAATAAATAAATAAAAGGATAACTAGGGGTAATCACCCATTACCCAGGAGGAGTAATCACCCATTACTCACGGGGAATCCAACATTTGAATTCAACAAAAAGGCAATTTATATGAACAACACGCACCTCCTACATCTTCATAATCTAAGGAAACGGATTTCTCACATAAAAGAGCCTTCAAAGCATTCTACTAGAGTTAAATCTTCCACTAGAGAGACTAATATATTATTATAATCAAGTAATAAGATTACTAAACTAATTAGAAATCAACCTTCCTATTATGGCATCATAACCAATCAAATTAATTTATAAGGGTTTATATAGCTAAAACATAGTTCCCATATAATTTGATCAAAGTAGTAATTTTTTTATAACAGTGGTAAAAAAGAGTGCACTATAAGTATAGATCAAAACACATTGAATGTTAAAAAAGGACAACAATTCCAACTAACAATTTAGCAATTCCAGCTCACAATTCCAAATTTAAATCAATAATCTCACATCAAACCACCATCATGTCACTCACAATCTCCTCAAACTCAACCCCAACATCAATACAACTTTTATACATCAATTCAAACTCGCTCATTCACAAATAATCGCCCAAATTTCAAAGCTTCGGGGAAATGCAAATCTGCCCAAAGTTTATAAGATAATGAAGTAGCTCAAGAGATAAATTCTAACTACTTACCCAAACGAATCAGCTTCAAGAACAAAGACAAAGCAAGAGCACAGAATGGCAGTGCGCCGATCGAGGGGGCGGGTCGAAGGGGGTAGGAAGAGCAGGGGGGAGTTGAGGGGGGGGGGGCGCTGCGGGATGGGGGAGTTGAGGGAGGGGGCGCGGGGGTGGGGGGCGCTGCGGGATGGGCGCAGGGAGGGGGGCGCGGGGGTGTGGGGGAGTTGAGGGAGGGGGGCGCGGGGAGGGGGCAGGGAGGGGGGCGCGGGGGTGTGGGGGAGTTGAGGGAGGGGAGTTGAGGGGGGCTGCGGGATGGGGGGAGTTGAGGGAGGGGGCCGCGGGATGAGGGAGGGGGGAGCGGGAGAGGGGCGCGGGATGGGGGGGTCGCCGGCGGGGAGCGGGATGGGGGGGGGGGGCCTTGAGGGAGGTGAGGGAGGGGAGTTGAGGAGGAAGAAGGAAGGGGGAAGAAGGAGGGAAAAAAAAAAAAAAAGAGGGAGTGAAAAATTTTGGAAATTTTTAATTTTTTTTTAAATTTCTAGCTATTTCGTCGCAATTTGTGACGAAAAAATAAAACCCTCGCTAATTTCTCATAAATTAATACGAATAATATTATAAATCGATCTATACATTATAATTTTTATTATTTTTTAGTGATTCTAATAATAATATTATTATGTAAATTATTTTTCTTTATATATTTTAATTTATACACCACTTAATCAAATAAATAGATAAAAAAATTAGATATATGTATATATATAACTATATAGTATAATATATATTAATATGTTCGAGATGAATAACATTACAAATCGATCTCTACATTATAATTTTCAATATTTTTTTTAGTAATCTCAACAATAATAACAAGTATTTGAATTGTTTTTCTTTACATATTTTATTTTATACACTACTTAACAAAATAGATATATTAAAAAATTGGACATATGTATATACATAGCTAAATTAGTATAATATATATTAACATGTAGGAGACGAAGAACATTACAAATTGATCTCTACATTATAAATTTCATAATTTTTTTAGTGATATCAACAATAATAACAGTATTTGAATTATTTTTCTTTATACACTACTTAATCAAAGTGATAGATTAAAAAATTAGACATATGTATATATATACCTACATGTTATAGTATATATATATATATATATATATATATATATATATATTAAACTAAACAGATACTTATATACATTATATACATATACTTATATATTAGAATAAGTATATAACATAACATAATTAACTATATACATTTACTTATGCAATACATTAGGTGTATAACATGACATAATTACATATACAAAATTATAATAAAATGCACTAATTGAGACATGTTATTAAAAATATTTCAGTAAATTTGTCAAAATACACCATCACATAAACACATAAAGAAATTTAAAAAAAAAAGATTAAAACCCTATTTTGTTGTAAAACCCTCGCAAATTCGTCGCAATTAGTGACGTATTAGCGACGAATTTGCGACGAATTGGGGTTTTGAGATTTTCTATACATTTTGCCATTTATTTATTTTTTAATTAAAAATATTGACCGTCGCAAAACCCTCGCAAATTGCGAGAGCCGAAAATTCGTCTCAAAACCCTCGCAAATTGCGAGAACTTTGCGACGGATGTTCAAAAATTTTTAAAATATTTTTTTAAAAAATAATCGATCGTCGCAAAGCCCTCGTAAATTGCGAGGGTTATTGCCGTCGCAAAATCCTCGCAATTTGCGAGGGTTTGCGATGGACGTTCAATTTTTTTAAAAATAAATTACCGTCGCAAAACCCTCGCAAATTGCGAGGGCTAACTACCGTCACAAAACCCTCGCAAATTGCGAGGACTTTGCGATGGACGTTCAAAAATTTAAAAAATATTTTTTTAAAAAATAATTTGTCGTCGCAAACCCATCGCAAATTGCGAGGGTTATTTACCGTCGCAAAACCCTCGCAATTTGCGAGGGTTTTGCGATGGAAGTTCAAAAAATTTTTTAAAAATATTTTTTTAAAAAATAAATTGCACGTCGCAAAACCCTCACAAATTGAGAGGGTTTATTGGCCGTCGCAAATTGCGAGGGTTTTGCGATGGACGTTCAAATTTTTTTTAAAAATATTTTTTAAAATTAAATATCCGTCGCAAAACCCTCGCAAATTGCGAGGATTATTTGCCGTCGCAAAACCCTCGCAAATTGCAAGGGTTTTGCGATGGACGTTCAATTTTTTTTAAAAAATATTTTTAAAAAAATAAATTATCGTCGCAAAACCCTCGCAAATTGCGAGGACTTTGCGATGGACGTTCAAAAATTTTAAAAATATTTTTTTTAAAAATAATTTATCGTCGTAAAACTCTCGCAAATTGCGAGTGTTATTTGCCGTCGCAAAACCCTCGCAATTTGCGAGGGTTTTGCGATGGTCGTTCAAAAAAATTTTAAAAAAATATTATTTTAAAAAATAACTTGCCGTCGCAAAACCCTCGCAATTTGCGAGGGTTTATTAGCCGTCGCAAAATCCTCGCAAATTGCGAGGGTTTTGCGACGGACGATCTGAAAATTTATTTAAAAATATTTTTTTTAAAATAACTCGCCGTCGCAAAACCCTCGCAATTTGCGAGGGTTTATTGGCCGTCGCAAAATCCTCGCAAATTGCGAGGGTTTTGCGACGGACGTACGAAAATTTATTTAAAAATATTTTTTTAAAAATAACTCGCCGTCGCAAAACCCTCGCAATTTGCGAGGGCATAAATACCGTCGCAAAACCGTCGTAAATAGCGATGATTTTGCTACGAATTGCGACGGGTATTTTGGCCGTCGCAAAACCGTCGCAAATTGCGACGATTTTGCGACGGTTTTGGTCAACTCGCTATTTGTTTGAAAATTGTCGTAAATTGGTCGCTATTAGCGACGGTATTGAAGTCGTCGCAAAAAATTCGTCGCAAATCGCGATTTTTCCTGTAGTGCCTATTAGACCATCCATGGAGGAAGGTTACTTGCGATTATGGCTTAAAGGCCTATGGTATTTTTTAGATTTTCCAATGAAAATCTTGAAATGGATGCCAGATTTCTAAGTTTCATCAGATCCCTCAGTGGTTCCTGTATGGGTTCCAATACACTTTTTCAGTAAGTCTTCATCGTTCTCTATTGTTTCCATCATTGAAAAACCTCTAAAAATCGATGAAGCTACTACCAATCTTTCTAGACCTAGCATGGCAAAAGTGTGTGTTGAGATGGACTTAGAGAAACCTATTCCCTAGCACATCTGGATAGGCATTGAAGAAGACAGCTTGTTTCCAGCTAATCAGTATGATAATCTCCCTCTTTATTGCAAACTTGCAGTCAACTTGGGCATTCTTAGTCTTCTTGTTCAGCTCTCTCAGATAGTGATGCCAAATATAGAGACAATGGTAATAAAGGGAAATAATCATCAGTTCTGGAAAAGCCTACTGAGCACTGGGTTGCAAAAGTTAGGGTTTTTGAAAATCCTAACGAACAAAAATCAAATGCACAGCAGCTCCGCTCGAAACAGCTTGCAGACATGGCCACAGTTTTGGAAACTACTAACTCCCAGTCATATCCTACCGGTTCTGTATCTCTCCCAAAAGCAACTGACGACACTACCACAGTAGATCAGGTTGCAAATGGCCGAGTTCTGGAACAGCGAAACCCGATAGCTATAGGTACTCCTCAACCGGCCTCAGACATAGTGGATTTGGGTTTACTGCATGCTCAGACTCCTTCTGGGCATACTGAATGCCCTCTAGTGAAATCTTTGGAAGTTGGGGACATCGCAACACATACTATCATCCCTCAAATTACCTAGAATAATTTAGTGATCCCAATGATTCAACAACATGTTCCTTGGGTAATTGATGTTTCTAATATGCCTCTGGAAGGACTCTTCTACTTCAAAACGTTTTCTTGATGACCAGAAAATTGTTAGCGACAAAGAATGCACAAAAAGGATTTTTTTTTCTCAGAATCTGAATCCAAAACATTAAGAGCTAATTTTCAGGAGTGGATTTTGGTGCAAAGGTGGAAGTGTAAGCAGAGAGTTCACCAACAACAGTCTATGGCTGATATAGATGGCTGAACTCAGCCTACTCGTCGAGCTAAGGCTTGTACTCATACCTTCTTTTCCCTTGTCTAAAATTAATATCCTAATCTGGAACATTCAAGGAATAGCTGCTGCTTTTTTCTTCAAAAGATTGAAAAAACTCATTCGTAAACAGGCTCTCCCCTTTGTAGCTATTCTTGAACCATTTGTTGATAGTAGCACCATAAACTCATATGATAGAAGCCTTAAATTTCAGAAATTCTGTGCAAATTGCTCTGGGAAGATTTGGATTTTTTGGCATGATTTTGTGGATGTGGTTATCTTGCAAGATTCTAAACAATTTTTACACCTTAGCGTAAAAATGCAGGATGGTAATACAACTAATTGTACCATTATATATGCTGCTTATCTGGACCTTGGCTGCTGGGAGGGGATTTTAATGTGATTGTTGACTCATCTAAGTATGTTGGTCTAGCTTCTCTGAACATAGCAGCTATGAATGATTTCTCATCCTTTATTGACATTTGTTTGCTTCATAGTCCATCCTTGCTTTTTTTATTTTTTAAAGAAAAACTAGGTAACTTTATTAGCCAGAAAGATCTTCCAAGATTGCAGAGATTACATAAGGTTGTTAAATTTTCATGACAATAAGCCTAAAACTCTGTGTCGAGGGGAAAATATGGCTACAACTCCTCTAACCTCTGGCACGCTAACCAAATATATATTGTAACATGTTTCTAATTTGAGATATGGAAGACTTGATTTATTGTCAAACGGATACTCACTTGAATAGTATTTTTTGTGAATTGAATAGTAATTAATTTGATAAAAATGGAATGTTTTGACAAGAAAATAGTAAGTTTTGTTAAAACTTACCATTATTATGTAGTAAATTAAAAACTTGCTACTTTTTTGCTAAAACTAAGTATTAATTTTGTCAAATCAATTATAAGCTATAAAATAATTATAAGTTACCACTTTTGTTGCTTTTTATTGATATTATTTTTATGAACTTAATTACCATCAAATTTATAATTACTATGTCTGTAAATACTTCTTCGACACTAGAATATTTTTTTAAGAGGTATAAACCTGTTATGCAAGATATTTTAGAAAATATCGTTGAAGAACCCACAAAGACAAAATAATAATAATAAATGAAGACTTTCACATCTTAATTGATTAGAACATGCCGTATAAAATAAACATGCAATTGTGCAAAACATTTTTTAGGAATTTTTAAAGCTCCAGCTAACACCAGAATATAAGGAAAATTTTGCGGTACTTAACCAAACTATTTAGTTTTGTGAATTGATGGTGACTAATTTGATAGAAAGTGGTAATTTTTGGTAAGGAAGCGTTGAAAATAGTAACTTCTACAAATCTGTGGAAACTAATTTGATTAATGTTGTAACTTGTAAGTGTCACAACGGGAGAGGCAAGTCCGTCTCTAAACCCACTGCCATTTAGAGATGGATTAGAGACAGATTTCGGTTTGCATCTAAAGTAAGTGTCTCTAAATCGGAGATGGAAAAAATGTCTGTTCTCTAAAGGCAAATTGTTTAGTCCCTTTCTTATGTTTGGCAAGATTGGTCCTTCTTCTTTATTTTCAAATTATTAAGCCTCCTAACTTTTTTATTTTGGCAAATTAAATCCTTCAAACCAATTTCCGATAAGTCACCGATCAATCAACTAGTCAACTTTGACGTTAATGAAATATAGAAGGGCAAATTTATCATTTTATTGTACACCCAACTTAAATAGGTAAATTGTAATGTTTGGTGCTTGACCTTTTTTTTTTTTTTTCTTTGGGGGTGGGGGTGGGGGGGGCATGGTTGGTCCATCTTCTTCTTTTTTTTTTTTTTTTTTTCAAATTATTAATTCCCTATCTTTTTTTTTCTTTTGATACATTAGGTCCTTCCGACCACTTCCGGCGGGTTAAATCTAAATCAACCGAGTAAAAGACTTATTTGTTATCTCGTTGATAAAGGGGAGTCAAGAGAAAATAATTGAATGAAATAAAAAACTCTCAAGCAAATAATTTAGTGGATAAATAAATATTAGAAGTTTAGAATTTAATAAATACAAAAGAAGAGATGATGATTATTGGATTTGGAAAGGTCCAATAATATAACATATATATATATATATATATATATATATATATAACTCATAGTTTAATAATTATAATTAGTAAGGATTTTTAAAAAATTGGAAAGGGCCCAGAATACAAATATTTTGTAGCATATAGGTAATATACTATAATTAATATGAATTTAAAAAAATTGGGGAGGGGCGGGGGGCCTTGGCCCCTTAGAGTGTATGTATGTCCGTCCCTACATACATTATATACATATAGCATGTGTGTATAGAGGTGTCATGTGGGCCGTCCCGCACGGTTTTGGGCCACGTTGGATCACGCGGGTCGGGCTTGGGCTTTCCTCTCTCCTGCTTTATTTTTTCCCCATTTAATTCCATTACAAATTTTAATGTTCAGTTGTTTTGTAATTTTTTATTATTACTTAAATAACACGATTGTTTAAAATTATAAAAAAAGCCACCTTGAAGTGGTGGGGGTTTGGCTTGGATCCCTACCAGTTTTATTAATTAATAAAATAAAAATTACATAAGAGGGAGACTTGATATCTAGGCCTCTTAAAAATATTACAATGATCAAAAATTAAAAATTGAAAAAATATTTTAAAAATAAAATTAAACAATTATATTATATTACTTATCCTAAATTTCTAATTATTCGAATACTAAACTAACTATTTAGCTCACCCCATTCATCATCTGAGTTATCATCAACAATCTACAAATTGGCCGTCTTATCTTCAGCTGCGAACTAACTACTGCAATACATTAATATCTCCAAAGTATGAGGAGCCAATCAAGATATTCTTTCTTCAATTGTTCGAGTGCTTTCGCTAAAAACTCTTTCTGATGACATTGTGGAGACATGTGGTGTCAAAATATCATGTGCCATGTTAGATAAAATGGGGTATTGACTTACATGAACCTTCTACTAACCACAAATGTCAAAATGTTGATCTCTATTTTCTACTAAAGGCTGCATCTTGTAAATTGTCATTTCATTATAGATGATCTTTTTTTACCCTTCATGATACCCTATGGATTAAATACTGACGAAATTAAAGAGGTAGATCTTTGTAATGGTTGAAATTGACTACTAGATGATGATGATGAACCTTGCATACTTAAAATAGCAGAACCAAAACAAGAAAACTCAAACTCATACAAATTATACATGTCAAATAAAGTTTTAGCAATTTTATTTTTTATATCTTTTATCATACATTGTCTAAATGTTTGAGATTCATCAACATATAATGTTCCATCTAGATATTCAATAATATTATGAAATCCAGTCATTTTTTCTCGAAGATCTATACACAATGTCATATAATATAAAATAGGAATATTTTCATAATATATTTTTATATTTTTTAAATATACTTCTCATAAAATAACCATATTAGGGATACTCCATATACTCACAAAAAATATATGCTACATTAGCAAGTGTTTGAAGAATATGATGAGTAGTGGGATAATAAGATCTCGATAAAAGTTCAATTACTTCTTTAAAAGTAAATAAAAATGTTGAAAGCACAATGCAATTTTCAAAATAAGTTTCAGTTAATTGAGGTTGAACATTGTTACTATTACAAAATTCAATAAATTAATTTTGAAAAGGTATAACACTTTCAAACACATTTAAAGTTGAGTTTTATCTAATTTTATAATCTAACCTAAATTTTTTAAAAGATACACCTTATTATCGACATAAAGCCTTAAAAATTTTATTGCCTAATTAGAGTAGTTTTAATAAATAAAACAACATTTCTAATTATATTATAATATCATCAACATATTTATATCCTTCCTTAACACACAAATTAAGTTTATGACAAGCATACATAGTATAAAATAAAATACCATCTAACATAGGATTCATAGTATTTTTCAAAATTGTTATGGCATAATTATTATTTGAAGCGTTATTTAAAGAAATAGAAGTAATTTTATTTAAAATCCTATATTCACGACATGTTTGAGTAATCATTCTAGGAATACTAGTACTTACATGAAGATATTCAAATAATTTAAAACAAATAGTTTGTTTTTGTACTAACCAACCATGATCTATCCAATGACATGTAATGCACAAATAATACTCGTTAATAATTACAGTTCTACTATCACAAGTAAGAGCAAATTTTCAATTACAAGAATCAAACATAACAATTAGACACTCTTTCATTTCTTTATTTATCTTTATTATATTATTTTTTAATATTGTTCTAGGAATCCTTTTCCATGAAGGTTGACAATTGTTTGTATTGTTCATAATGTAGATTTTCTGCAAAATTAAAAGGTAATTTAGTATGAACAATCATTTTAGCAAATCCACATCTATTTGTTTTTTATGATCATATCGAAAATTACCAATTTGACCTTATGTAGTATGGATTTGTTGTTGTTTAAATAGGTTTTCTAACCAATCATTATGTGATATTTTCATGTGTCTAACTAATGTTCTTGTCCCTCCTCCCTTATGTACATATACCACCCTGCAAATTTTACATGTTACCCTATCATTATCATTATCCTTTTCAAAAAGATTTTAAACCATAGATGTTTTTGCTTTAGCTACAACTTCCGAAGTTTTACCATCATCTTGACCCATATTAGATTCATGAGGATTAATAGTTAGAGTTGGTTGTAATTCTGAAACATTAATGCTAGGCCTACTATGGCCTTCATTTTCATTATTTATTAAATTTAAGGCTATATCTATATTGAAATCAAAATGTGCAGATGATTGTGATGAAAAAAAAATGATGATATTGATTTAGATCTATTATTTTTAAACAAAAACAATAAATTTAAATTTAAATAAAAGTTCAAAAAAAATGAAATAAAGTATTAACAAATAATGAAATAAGATAATTGAAAAATATAAAAAATAAATTAACTTAAAAATTAAACAAATAAACAATTAATAGAGCTAAAAAATAAGAATATAAGATTAATAAACGCTAACTAGTTGATGACCAAGAACAACAATACTTTGTGGAGCTTTACTTCTTGTATCCACTATTCCGCCACTCAATAATCTTCCAAAATATGAAGACTTTGCTTGAAGAATTGAAAAACATATAAAAAAATAAATTCTATTCTAACACTTTTTGTAGAGAAAATGAAGAGATTTGAGGATTATGAGATAAAAAAATAATGAAAATAAGAGAGTTGAAGAGAATTAGAGGGAGTTAGAGAGTGTTTGGTGAGTTTTGAGATGAATTGAGGGGGTATTTATGAAGTTTTGGGGGTTAGGAAGAGAATATAGACGTCAGGGGTCCAAAAGAAAAAAAAAAAGTTTCTAACCTTTAGGGATCAATTAAAAAAAAAAAAAAATGGAGAACCATAGAGAGCCATTGGTGCAATGGTTCTCCAATGTGGACCGGTCCTCCCTACAATGGCCCGTTCGGCTCGTGGGTCGGGCCAGACTTGCCAATGCTATATATATAAAAGAGGACTATTTTGAAATTAATTTGCCGACTAAATGACAAAATTAAAAACTTCGTGGTTAAAATATGATTTGTATATAATTTTTAGATAGAAGTATAATATTTAAAAATTGAATAAGGAAAGGGATTAGAAACAATTCAAAGACAAAAAAATTTGTTTTTACTTTAAAGACGGATAAAAGATGAAATAGAGATGGAGTTGTCTTTAATTTCATATTTCAAATTAATTTGGTTTATTCGTTTTTAATTTGTCTCTAATCTTTTCTAAATAGAGAATGGTAGATTTTGTCAATAAATTCTGAATAAAAAATTACCATTACATTTTTTTGTCTCTGATTGGTAACAGATTTTTTGGGAGTCTATTTAGAGACGGACTAATAATACATCACTAATTCATCTCTATTTAGTAACAAAATTAATTCCATCTATAAACATTTCTGTCTCTGAGAACTAGCTTGACTAACAGGATTGGGTTAAAGGACTCCTAGTTTGCTTAGGAGCGAAAGAGTCTCCGTGTGTTTCTAAACTCTAACTTTAAAGGCAATCTCTCCCATAGTTTGTTAAAGAAGAATAAGAAGAACAAGAACAAGAAGAAATTTTGACAATATTTGTTATATTTTAATTAAAACTTACCATTTTTATTAAATTACTTACTATTAAATTTATAAAAATTATTGATTGATCAAATTCAGCCAACGTTACAACAACTAACCAAATAAAAGTAATTTGCATGACACGTTTGAAATGTGCCATACTAACCATGAAGACGATATTGTTTAGCAAATTAAAGTATTATTGAACTTATATTTGCAATGACTTGCCTTTAAGGTCTCATGTACTCAACAAATTTGCAATCCAGCTTTTAGAAATATTTTAAAGCATTAAACATGCAAAAAAGATGAAGACATTTTTATGCTCATTTGAAATCTAACAAACTAACCAAATGCAATTTTAGAGAATTATTGTTAAGGGCCTTGAGGTTTCAAAACTTGCAAATAGGGCCATAATGTCATAAATTATTTAAACAAAATGAAGTTTATAAAGTAGGCATGAATTCCACAAGATTACTAGAAAGAGAACAAAAACGAATAAAATTAGAATGGATGACAATTTGCCATTCAAATGTTTTTTATTTTCCCAAGCTATTTTTACAAGACTCAAATGCCTTACAAATTTTACGAATTATTTTGCAAATTTATGCTTGTCTTATTGAATTTATCATTTCAAATATCAAAATAAACACCGATTCTCCTGATAAAAAGAAAAAGGTCAAATGGATCAATCTTGGACTTAAAGAAGTTAATGTACAATATAAAAAAAAGTGAGAAAAAGAAAATTTCATATACGGTTATTTAAAAGAAAGACAGAAGTTTGTTGATTAATATGACATAAAATTTTTAAAGATTAATTTTGATAATTATCCTAAAAAAATTTAAAAAGAACCCAAATACTTTACTCTTTTTAATAATTTCGAAACTTATATGCACAATCATCGAGGTAATATATCAACATTAGATAGGCTATTCCTAGTTTAGGAATTAGGGTTCGATTTCTAAGTATTAAAACTTTTGCGTGCCCATTTTATAATTTGCAAATGTTTTCGATAATCTCATGGCTCTTCTTACAAATTTCCCGTGCCTTTTCACAATTTTGGTTAACTTAGAACTTCTCAATAATTTTAGTGCATGTGAGATTTTCGTATGAGTCTCTTTGTAAACGTCTAATCAAGTGTTCCCTTTTCACAAATTTGGCTAACTTTGTACTTCTCAAGAATTTTAAATCCATATAGCCGTTTAGTCGCTAAAAGGGTTTTTGTTTTTTCTTTTTTTTTTTCCGCGACATCCCTTCCGAGGATTCTCCTTCCTCGTTCCCTTCAAATTTCTTACTAATATTTAGTAAACCGAGCCAAACAGTGCCTAAGATAGTTAACGCCTACCAGTGCTACCTGTCCCTCCCTCCTCTTCCCACCTCGTCCGCCTTTCCCTTTTTCAAAACAAGTCTCACACTTTAAAACGCACTATTTTGTCTCTCTTCAGTTTTTTTCATCACAAAAGCCTCCCAAAAATTCATCGATACTTTCTCTCCCTAGAAATCCATCGATCAATTTGAGAAGAACTTTGCAAATTCCCAAAAGAAAAAAATGCCGGTAATTGAAGATTTTGGAAGTTTTAATGTTTTTGGTGTCGACCCAGTTGATGAGTTCATGAATTTGGAGCGGTGGCCTTTTGCTCCAATGAACGACGACGGTGGCCGTGGTGACTATTCATCGTTTCAGTCGCTGGTGCAGTCGCAGACTGCATCTGCAGATATGTTTATGGTGGGTTTTATAATGGTTAATGTGGTGGGGCTCCGGCATTACTCTGGGACTATAAATGGCCGTGAAATGGTGGGTCTTGTTCGAGAACCCCTCAACCCGTACGATGGAAACGCCATTAAAGTTCTCAACACAAGGTCCATTCAGGTTGGCCACATTGAAGCCCCGGTCGCCCGAGTGTTGGCGCCGTTAATTGATTCCTGTTTGATCACCATTGAAGGTATTATTTTTTAAAAAAATTTTATTCTCAATAATCGATTGTGTCTAAGTACATGCATGTTACTGTAACTCTGAATTGCTTTGATTTTATTTATTTATTTTTTATGGGCCGTGTTGGCTTGCATGGCGGTTCTGGGGTGGTGCTGAGGTTGGGGACGGTTACGAAATTTGCAGAGGCGGTGGGTGCGTGTGAATAACGCACACTCGGAGGTCTGTGGGACCCATGACAGTGTGAACAAATCCACGGTCTTTCGATTTCAACATTTTTCCATGGGAGGATATGTCTACGTGGCTGGTCTATCTGTAGACCCATCCAGTTGACACGTCAGAATCATGTGTCGTTGATGCTTTTGCATGCATAGCATTCAATTTCAATGTCATCAAATGAGTAGGATTTGCTTCACTGTTATAAGGGTAAGATAGGAAAATAATCTGGTTACATGAGATAAAAATCCTGTAGTGGAACCCACTCACGGGCCAATCATGGTCCTGCGATGTACCGTATCTCTGTCCCGCTGTGGCATTGAATAGTTGCTATGCATACGGAGACTAATAGTAGTGGCAGCTGAGCATCATGGTTGACTGTGGTGATTATGGGCTGCTGATCCACATTGGCAAGGTGTAAAACTGAAGGAAGGAGAACGTTGGATGTAATCTTGAATGCATGCTTAGTTGTTAATTTGTAGTGCTTGTTTCCATTTATGGTAGACTATTATTTCCTGTGTAAATGTTACATGATTTGGCAGTCACTAGGTTCTGGATTTGTTCGTTTGTTTGTTTCAGTTTCAGTTGATTTATGCATAATTATGTTGACAAAATATGAATGATTTTACCTCAAAATGCCATTTCACTGTATAAATTGGATATTTTACTTGGAACATGGATTTTGGTGTCCTTCATTTGTTCAGCAGAATTTGATATTTGGTTATTCCTTTGGTCTTATTCTCATGTTCCTGCATTTGTGTTTACCAAAATCAAGATGCTCTATAGAAGATGTAGTTTGACAAATTGGTTGATTTTTATTAAGTTTTGATACTTACTGTTATACTTGAATCTGATATAGTACTGAATTATGTGCAGGCATTGTGCCAAAGCCACCTGGGGGTCCAAACAGGAACCGGATCAAACTTCCCTGCCAAATTCACATATTTGCAAGGATTGAAGCTTTTGAACAAGTGAAATCTGCACTCGAAGCTGGTGACTTGCAATTACATTCAGAGAGCAGTCCTGTATCTGAAGCTGCCGTGGTGAGGGAGAGGAGAAGCAATCAGGACGAGAAGAGCTTAGACGAGGTGTTTAAGCTGTTGGATGAGAAGATTGCTGAAAAGGGGAAATTGGAAGAACTGGAACCCCCGAAAGATGTGATAAAATCTGAGCTCCTTTTTCACCAAAAGGAAGGCCTGGGATGGTTGGTATATAGGGAAAATTCTTTGGAATTACCGCCATTCTGGGAAGAAAAAGATGGGGAGTACATCAATGTTCTCACCAATCACATGACTCCTCAAAGGCCAGAACCCTTGAGAGGTGGAATTTTTGCAGATGATATGGGACTTGGGAAAACACTGACCCTTTTGTCTTTAATTGCCTTTGACAAATTTTGTGGTGATAGTCCTTCAACTGATGCTGGCAATGTGGATGTTGAAAGGGATGAGTTAGCTGATGATAAGAAAGGTAAGAAGTTGAAGAGGGAAAGGGGGACTCAAAACTGTAAAAAGCCACAAAAAAGGCCAAAAAATGAAGAAGATGGAAATGTGGCTGAAGGGAAAGGGAAATCAATATGTACTGTTGATAGGCCTGATTCTATAGTTTCAAGAGCAACATTGATTGTTTGCCCACCGTCAGTGTTATCTGCCTGGTTAACACAATTAGAAGACCACACTGTACGTGGAAGGTTGAGAACTTATTTGTACCATGGAGAGCGTACTGAAGATCCCTTTGAGCTTAAGGAGTATGATATCGTTTTGACGACTTACAGTACTCTAGCTATTGAGGATTCCTATCAAGAATCTCCTGTAAAGAAGATAGAGTGGCGGCGAGTTATCTTGGACGAAGCACATCTTATCAAGAATGTTAATGCACTTCAAAGTCGTGCGGTTACCAAGTTGAATGCCAAGAGAAGGTGGGTTGTCACTGGAACACCCATACAGAACCATTCATTTGACTTATTTTCTCTGATGGCTTTCCTCCGGTTTGAGCCGCTGTCCATTAAAAATTATTGGACCAGCTTGATAGCTCGTCCACTTAGTCTGGGAGATGAGAAGGGAATCTCTAGGCTTCAGGTTTGTTGTTCTCTATTTCTTTCACTTGTTTGAAAATATAGATTTTCAGCATTCGCTCTTGAATGAATTTTTAAGTTGTAAATCATCCTTAACATGATAAGTTGAATTTAATCCCCAAAAATTCTTCCTTGCTCTCAGAAGTGTAAGGAAAATTGCCTTTCTGTATGCTCATTCTACTTTCTGTGACTCCTGACAAATGTTTGTTTCTAATTAAATCCTTAAATGGACAAATATGTTTTCAGATTTTTTCCATCATGTTCACATTGTCTTAAATTGGACTTTAATCAGTAGTAGAGACACTCAGGTTCTTAGTATTAGCTTTTTTAGCTTCATATTTATCAGTGTCTTTCTGTTGGTTGAGAAATTTGCTTGCTCAATGCATTATTGGCCTGTTTATCAATTTCTCTTGTTACTGAACTTGGTTTCTTTCATCTTTCATTTAGCCAAAATAAAGAATACATTCCCTGGCCCTGGAATAAAGAAAAAGAAAGAATGGGCCACTTGGGGGGGGGGGTGGGGGTTGGAGAGCAAAGCAAGAGGGTTGGTCCCTTCTGCATGCAGACACTGTAGGTTCTTTCTCCAGGCATCTGATGAATTGATGAATGCTCTATTTTTTGGTCCTTTTTTCTGCTAGCTTTCTTGCAATAATATAGATTCTGCACCTTTGTGGTCATCACTCTGAGCTCATACAATTTGCTAATTTTCTCGTCTGATCCTGTTTGATTGGTTGGCCTATGTTGTACACATCTATTCCACGGTGCAGTTTGACTGTAATTTAGCATTTTAGAGCATAAAAGACTTGTTACCTCAGTGTCACATTGGCGCACTATTTGCAGTAATTAAGGTGACTTGGTAATTTCCTATAGGATACTTCACGATTCTGTTTAAATTGTACATGCATACTTTTAGGGCAGCCAGTATCCTTTTTCATCCTCTTTTGAAGTTTTGATAACTAGATCTGTGGCTTGGTTTTTTTGAGATTGAGGAACTCATGTTTTGTAAACGGGATGCAACAAAAATTAGCTCTTCTTGGTTTTCTATCCAATAGTTGATTGAATCATTTTTAATTATTCATTAAAACCATGCCCGCATATTCAGTGAACAGCCCTATTTACCCATTTGCTCTAAGGCCGCAATGGTGTTTAAAGGGATTGAGCATTTTCGTATAAGAACCTCTATTGTGTTCTGTCTTCTCCACAAATTTACTTCTAGAATCTTTTGCAACCCAATGCTGCTGCCCTCCTCAGCCACTTTCCAATCCTGTTATTTCTGTCCCGATCTTTGTAGCATGGATGATTTGAAGGAAGATTCTAGTCCATTACAATTGAACACTTGTAATGAAGAAAATAAAGTAATTATCTGCACAAGCCTTTTAACAAATCGCAAGTTCTAGATCCATCTGCTGCCTTTGTGAAGGTAGTTCCTGTTATGTTTTATTTAAAATTCAAAGTCTAAAGAGATTTTGTCTATAGCTGTGTAATTTGAAAGAGGCTTGAAAGTTTAACATGGATATGTTTCTTACACTTAAGAATGGGGATCAGTCGGCACAAAACTTTGTGCTGTCATCACTTTGCCTAGCTTTGGTCTTTAGACTAAGGTTCATAGCTACAGGAGCAATATGTCTTGATGCTCTTCTTTTATTTCTGTTCACGTATATTGAACTAACTTCTATATTCTTAAATGGTTTTATTTTCTGCTTGCAATGCATCTGGCTAATAGCTTCTGGTTTGAAAATTTGGCCATTTAACTTCAGGTTCTAATGGCAAGCATATCTTTGAGGAGAACAAAAGACAAGGCTTTACTTGGTTTACCAGCCAAAACGGTGGAGACGTATTTTGTTGATCTTTCTGAGGAAGAACGTGATGTTTATGACAGGATGGAAGCAGAGGCCAAGAAAATTATTCGACAATTCATAAATTCTGGTAATGTCATAAGAAATTATTCAAGCGTGCTCAGCATACTAGTACGAATTCGCCAGGTTTGCAATGATTTGTCCTTATGCCCCCCAGATATCAAAGACTTGCTTCCAACACTTGAAGGTAATATAACATTTCTACCTATCATATCTATTACATGCTTTTAATTCAATTTCCTTACAGCCTTACTATTTTTGTTGCTCTGGATATTTCCCATTCCTTCTTGTTTGGTCAAACTTTTTCTTCTTTACAAATTTATGGTTAAAATGTAAATTTTATTTTGTAATTCAGACCCTTTGTTTATGATTCCTTTATGAACTGGTTCTTTTTGCACTTCTTTGTCTTCTTTGGTTATTTTGTTTTGCATCCATTATTCATCCATTTGTAAAGCAAAAAGCATTTTCTTCTTTTAAAAAAAAAAAGTCATAATAAACCAAAAAAGGTTGATCTATCATTGGGCCACTCAGGCGTATCTCCAAAATAGGCTTCCAAAAGCATCCTGAGATTTAAATATGGACCTTCCATTTTCTTTCTAAGCTTGGATTACATAGTTATCCATTTTATAAAAAATGTACAAAATGGTCTATGTCCGTATGTCCATTCATCTTATTCAGAAGCATTATTTTCTTAGGAAGAATTCATTCCGGGGATATGATTTAAGTGATGCAATTGTCTGTGTCTTGCTTTCTTATGTCCTTTCTAGTGCATATTGTTGCTTTATAGTGACACAGACTTTTAGTTTCATCCAGTAGATGTTGTATACTTTCTGTAATATGGGAAAAAATAAAATTTTCTAGTGGTGAAGTGCATGTGACAATACTTGATGAAAATAAATCATTTGCCATCTGACTAACATCTCTTGCTAGATCATTTTGGATAAGCAATTTACTTCTCTTGCCATGAAGATTGAAAAGATATAGCTTCCATAAGGATTTATTACGTTCAATAAAACTAAAAAAAAAAAAATTTTAAATGAGCTTAAGCACCAGATAATTTGAGACTTCTTGAATGCATGGTAATTCCCAGTTGCTTTGAACATAAAGAGAGGAGAAAGAAGGTGTGCAAAATGCATAGTATGAAAAATATTGGCTACTGCACCGCTTGTTGAACCTAATATCAATCAGATGACTGTCTCTGAGTTTTAGAACTGCTGCATCTTGTTAAATATATTAAGATGCCTTGCTTATTGATTCTTTTCTTGTTTTATTTCTTTGTTGTTTTCCTTTTCCCACTTCATGCATGGATTGCCTAGTGATGCTAACTATGTTTGTACTTCAATTAAAGACTGCTCCTAAATTATCTCACTCTGTATGATCGACGTACTAGTTCTCCATCTCTGAGATTCTGAATGGCTTTATTCATTTCTGCCATAGCAATTCCAGTGTCTCATGTTGCAGTTTTTGTCATGATCTATTGTCATGTGTTTACTTTGTTGACTAACGGCATGTAATTATCTTTGTAAATATTGGTATTTTCTATATTGAATTGTACATGTAAGTTCCAAAATTTTCTGTATGCCATTTTGCTATCATGTTTCTTCTGCATGGTGTGATTGTGCTGCATTTAAACAGATGTCAATAACAACCCAAAACTTCTGGAAAAGATGCTTTCTGTGCTGCAAGAAGGTGAAGAATTCGATTGTCCAATATGCATATCTCCACCAACTAATGCAGTGATCACATGCTGTACTCATATCTTCTGCCAAGCCTGCATCCTGAAGAGCTTAAGACAATCCAAAGCCTGTTGTCCACTGTGCCGGCATCCTCTGTCTGACTCTGACCTCTTCATTTCCCCTCCAAAACTTTCTGAATCAGACATTGGGGCTTCCTCTTCGTCATCCAAAGTTAACGGTCTTCTAAAACTTCTTTGCGCTACAAGGCTTCAGAATGCAAATTCAAAATCAGTGATCTTTTCACAGTTCCGCAAAATGTTGCTTCTGCTTGAAGAACCATTAAAAGCAGCTGGTTTTAAGGTATTGCGTTTGGATGGATCAATGCATGCCAAAAGGAGAGCACAATTGATTAAAGAATTTGCTGTTCCAGCACCTGATGGACCTACAATTTTGCTTGCTAGTCTGAAAGCTTGTGGTGCTGGAATAAATCTTACTGCTGCTTCTACAGTCTATTTATTGGAGCCGTGGTGGAATCCGGCAATTGAGGAACAAGCAATGGACCGGGTTCACAGAATTGGGCAAAAGGAAGACGTAAAGATTGTGAGGATGATTGCTCGGAACACCATTGAAGAAAGGATATTGGAGCTGCAGGAGAACAAGAAACTGCTTGCAAGAAAAGCTTTTGGCAGGAGGGGTCCCCAGGAGCAAAGGGAGATTAGTCAAGAAGATCTCATCACCTTGATGAAACTGTGAGTGAATTTTACATATTCTTACAACATTAGTTGCATGTGCACATTACCCTTTTGCTAACTGTAGATACATGTATAGAGTGCCCTTGCATATTTTTGAGGAGCATGATGCATATACCAATGGAAATGTTATGTATCTATAGATGATGTGGATCTTATTCCAATAGAACTTTTTTTTTGGCTAAGGGCAAATCAGATGGTAAAAACTATGTCAATGTGTTTTGTCTTGTGTCCAATTGAATTTGCCGTTTTTCACCTTATTGTAACACCAAACTAGGCATATTTTCTGATACTACTCTTAGAGTTGGAGATCACATTCCTGCAACTCTAATTTGGTTGATCTGAATGTGCTTTTGCATTGCTGCGGAAGCTGGAAAATTCTTAATGTAGTAGAAGTCTGGCACAGCTTAGATAAAAAAGTCCCGATATTTATACATACATATATGTATACTGTTTCTGATTGACCATCTTAAAAGTCACGTATACTAGATTAGATCAGAGTTAAGATTTCCTTCAGCCCCTATTACTGGTAAAATGGGGAGAAAGGCTATGAAATTATAAATCAAGTATGTCCAGCATTTCCATTGTGACGTTATGCTGAAAGTCACAGGTTTCTTTGGTTCTGATTCACCATCTTGGGATGTTCTTTGAGACTACATCAGAGTTAGGATTTCATTTCATTTATACCTTTATTACTGATGAAAGGGGATGAATTTTGTGATTCAAGTATCATCAGCAGTGACGGGATGATGGTATGCTGAAAATCACTGGTAAAAGTTGCAGAGCTGGCACGAAGCAGTGACAAACTTCTCTCGTTTTAGCTAATGAGAGATGCTTCTTTCTGTCCATGAAATTCAACATGATATGCTCATGGGAATGGTATACCATTGCTTTGCATGTGTTAACAGTAAAAACCCAGTGTCCTCCCCCAAACAAAAGGCCAAAAAAATAAAAAATAAAAATAATAATAATAAATAATAATAATATAAAAAATAAAAAAAAGGGACTTCCATGGACGATGCTCATATGATGAATGAACATGGCTAAAAATATTTAGAGAAAACCATTCTATCCTGTTCTTATCCTTTCTTATAGCAGCAGTCACCATGGGTGAGAACTCGCGCCTAAATTGTTTAGCCCTATTCTAATCTAAAATCTGAGTAGATATTAGAAAGGATTACCCAACTTCTATACTCAACTACTTACCCCAAGGTGCTAACCAAACTTGTAAACACTACCCATGGTCTATGAGTAGTCGACGAGTTATCTTCTCGTGACTGCCATTCCCAGACAAGGTCGGCCCGGGATATATATAAATAGGACTGCAACATAATTAAGTTCTCGAATGGAGAGTTTGACACTGTCTGACATTGTAAATCATGAAATTTGAGGAAGCTAATTGGACAAGCTTCTCAAAAGCGTCATCATGATAGTTCAATTCTTTTGGTTTTGATAGAAGTTCAATATTGCCAGGCACACATATGGAGCTTGTGGGTGTGTTCATTTCAAGGATGCACGAGAACATAATTCCGAAGTCCAAATTTCTTCTGAATAGCCAATAAACATTTTTTTCCACTGCCCAAATTTCTTGAAATTTGAAGATGAAGAGCGTCTATGGTTGAACATACATATGAAAGGAGATACAACCATCGCAAGCAAGAAGTTTCCCTGTGAAACAAGCAGCCGAGTCGTTACATTGTATATGCTAAGTGACATAGCATTTTCGATTAGCCACAAATCCCGACATTGCAATCTTACACAAGAAGCTTCTGACAAACTCAGGACCTCAGTCAACATGCTCAACCAGGAAATAAATTGATCTAGTTACAACCCCTTTGGGTAAAACCTGGAGGAGTTCTTCCCCTCTCCATCATTCAAGAAACAAATAGTTTAGTAGGATCGATAAAAGATCTCACCCTCTGTGAAAGAGAGTTTTACATCTGCCCCTGAATTAGTCAAGAGAAGCTCTCTTCATCACTATGCCCAAACCAATACCATGCAATTATATGCATGAACGCAAAGTTGTTAACAACCGGTTAAGCTTTGTCCCATTTCAACTGAGCATAGCAAAGCTCATTCTTGCTTCCATTTCGGGTCAATATGAAAGTGGTTTCTAAACTGGCGCAAGGGGGGTTTGCCCAATTTACGTTTGCTTACTCAAAGATAGAGTTTGGTTTGAAGCTTGCCAAGTGCTGCTATTCACTGATGGGACAAGGAAAACCAAAAGGCCATAGCCCGGACAAACAATTTTCTGAGAGCTGGATCTGCAAACTGGCTATCAATTGAAACCACAAGATATAAGAAATTGGTAGTTTATTTCAGAATTGGATTTTTAGTGGCTGTATCTTATACCAAAACCCACGCCATGAATGCTACTAGCCACTGATTGGGAAGTGGTGATAATGCAACCAGTAATAGAGTCTAGAGTTGTTAATTAAATCAAACGAACCAAGCACTATGAATTGGTTCGAGCTCGAACCTGACTGCTACCCAGAATAGCTTTCAAGTTCATATACGAGCATGCTCGATAATCATATGAGGTTGTATTTGAAAATTTTAACTAATGTTGGAATTCAAGTAGTCTGAGTTATAACTAAAATTCGAGTTCAATTATTTTATGATTTTTCTAAAATTTTATTTCAAAAATAATATTATATATTATATTGCAAATGTTTGAACATGTTTTGCAAACAAATTCAAATTTGTGCCATTACTAATTGAGCTGTATTTTTTATTCGAACTCGACTAAAGTATCAAATAATATAATAACTGACTCGAACTTTATTCATGAAAGTTTGGTTTGAATATTAGTTTTAACAAACATTACCCAGCAATCATAATCCTGATCAACATCTTTTAATCTTGATGCATAAATAAAAGAAAGACATTGAGAAAAAAACCATAGGCAAAAGGAGAGTGAATCACAAACTCCGACTTCCAATAGCATGCATATTATTATAATAGTTTGAGCCTGTGAATACTCTTTTGATGTCAAGACCTGAAAATAGAGACAATGTTATTCTTCTTTTCATTAGATAAAATAAGAGAGGAGGACAGCTAGCGCAATAATTTTTCTTCCGTTAGAGATAGATAGTTGTATACTCTACTGTTTGTTTTATGAATTAATATTGCATGTGAATTTGAATTTGTGATCTATTATGCGGATTCATGTCATTCAAGACATTTTATAAATGTTGAAATTTCATACCAATTAAAAAAAAAAAAAACAAAAAGAAGCTTGAACAATTAATGTCAGACTTATACAAAACAATATTAGGTTTTACAATGTAATGGATTGGTAGGCCTACATGGTGAATTCACATAATGCCACCAAAGACCCTAAACCCTCATGCTTTTGTTTTGTTACATGGAATGTCTCAATTTGTCAATAGGAAAATGGATACATATCCTCATAAACCATTCAAAATACAAGATAATATACGTAATATGCCTATGCTTCTACATGTGCGGGTGCACATTAAAATACTAAAACTTCGCATAAAATATTGCTTTCGCTTTAATAAAGAAGGCTTCTCAATGGTGATATTGTTGTTGTCTTGTGTTACTCTACACTATAAAAGCTAGCACCTAGTATATAAAATTTGGGGTAAAATTGCAATCATCTAGGTATTTATAGGTCAAAATTAAAATTGAATATGGATTTTGTAGTTGATTATTATGGTTCACTCTAAATACAATGAGTTTGCATTTAGTAGTAATCTAGTTTTGTTAAACTTGTTTTATTTTAGCACTTAAACAAGATTGAACTTATTTAGGCGTCCTCGCCAAAAAAAAAAAAAAAAAGCTTCAACTTAAAACCTAATGACTTGAATTTTTTTACCAATGGAGTTCTAACTTTTTTTTTTTTTTTTTGGTCTTTTGGGCTAAAGTAGGTGTTTGGCACTTATTCTTGTGAAAATGATAATAATTAGATTTAAGAATGCAAAAAGTAATGTTTTATTAAATTGTATTTTGCGATTTATGAATTCGAGAATTTGTCTGCAAATTTTTACTTCACTCCTTGGTTGGAGGATAATATTATGTTTTTAAGTCCTTGAGTTTGTCTACAACTCTTTTACTTTCATCTTTGATTAGTATGATCAAAATGTATACATAGGGTTATATAAAACGAATCTTAAAAATAATAGTACTAAATAACACTTCTATTAATTAGTACAAAGTATAATTTTACTTTTTGATGATTGAGATACGCTTTGAGACTTTTATTCATGATTCCCTCTCATATACTTGCCTCGTAAACAAACACAATTTTATTTGAGCCTTTTTCTCTCTGTGGAATTCGTCTAGTCATTTGTCATCTAATTTTGGAATAATACATTGTAAAAATGAAATTCTTCTAAATATGAAAATTAAACTTGTTTAATGTTGATTTCTTCTAAAGATTGGTAGATGGGTTTGCGTGCTTTTTCATGTATTTTGAAATGGTTATGGATTTCATTTCCTGTGATTTGAGGCATTGTTTTATTGTGTCTCTAATATTTATTTCATGTGTGGTCTGTGTTTAATTGTCACACATAATTTCCTCTAATACTGGCCTTACCGTTGAAAAAGTTTGGATTTCATTGGAGTTATAGGATTTATCTATGTGTCATCATGCATGTAATAAATTACCTAGTTAGAGAACGTTAAAATGGATTTCTTCTACACTACATGAATACTATGTTTGTTCTATGCTGAACCAATTCTCCTAGATTTCTCTCAAAAATATATTAAGGATTATTAGATATGAAGGTATGTGTTCATAGATTTTGAGATGGTTAAGAATTTTATACTTTTTATTTGAGGGCATCTTGCCATGGCTTATTGATAAATTTTTGTTTAGGAATCACTTTGATAAATATACAATTAAATTTTGTACATTTAGTATCTTGAACAATTGCCCACATCTAATAGAAGATAACTTTTTTAACTTATCATAAAGTTTAATAATATACATTTCCTGCATAATTTGTACAACTGATGTAACCATCTATTACAAGATTACCTATTCCTTGTTACCGGGGGCGGACATAGGAAATTTTTTTTTATAGGGGTCAAAATTTATTTAAGGCGGATGCGGAAAACTTGTTTCGTTATCTGATTGATGAACGGGAGTCGAGAGAAAATGGTTTGAGTAAGACAAAAAATCTCAAACAAATATTTTTGTGGGTCAATAACGATTAGAAATTTAGAATTTAGGAAATATAAAAGAAGAGATAATGACTAATGGATTTGGAAAGGATTCACTAGTATAACATATATACAAATATTTTGTACCAAAGTATATGTGTGCCCGCCCCTGCTTGTTACAATCATTATAATAAATTTTAATTTCTCTTAGCCAATCACTTGTTAATCTAAATTATATAATTTTTTATTGAATGGAATATAATTGTATTGATTTTAGGAGAAACTTATTATTTTGCAATGTAATATTTCATTCTTTCATGCATGCATAATGCTATATTTTGTGAATTTCTGAATCCCGCTAACATATCTATTAGTTATATAAAGTATATAGTCTTATCATTTGACAAAAAAAATAGTGTCTCTATGATTATGAGCTTAAAGTTTTATAATTTGTAAATCTATTAAGTCTTTTTGATCAACTGTAAGATGTATTATGTACTCCCTCCGTTTTAAAATATTTGTTCATGAAACCTTTTATACACAGATTAAATGTGTTGAAAACAATATAATAATTTAGATAAAGTTCATATTCTACCCATATTAAAAACATGATAGTTATTGATTGGTGAAAATTTCTAAGGAGTAAGAAGAAAGAAGAATTTTAAAAAGTTGTACAATTGACTTAAAATAAATAAGAGTAAAATAGAAAAAAACTAATCATTAGTTCTAGAAATGTATACATAAACAAGTATTTTGAAACAAAACAAAAAAATTTCATGAATAAATATTTTGAAACGTAGGGAGTAGTGTTTAGTATATTGCTTTTTTTTTTTTTTAATTCGATTCTATTTGGTATATGACTATTATCATCTTTCTTGAATGTAGGGGTCGTTGTTCCATTCTTCGATAATGCAAAAGTTAGTGCAGTGAGGTACAATCTCCCATTGGTTTTAGAAAAAATGAATTGATTGCTTTTGTAGTTATGTTGTTAATAAACTAGTATAGTGTATTATTCCCATGTATGATTTGAAAAAAAAATTAATATTATATGCCGTAATTTTATATTTGGTCCACAATCTCTTTATTGATTTGATCTTGACGTTTGAAAATTTAAAAGCAATAAATGAGCACTAGCTGAGCTTTGCAAGTAACTCTAATTTTAGCTTTGACATGCTCTTATTATGAAGAAGATTAAAAAAGTATTAGAGGCTAAGAACAATGTATGTAGTAATATTATAATTGATTATTCTTTTTAGCTTACTTCTTTGCATTCTTGCTTCTTCCTTTCTCTCTTTCTTTTTTTTTATTTTTTTTATTTTTCTCATTTACATTGTTCTTTTTCTAGAAGAATGAGAAAAGTTGAAGAAGTATATTAAACTTATTTATTTTAATAATTTACCACCCATTTATGTTATTTGGATTGCATTCATCTTTTAATTTTAACATATAATATCGATGTGGCTTTTTAGGATAGGAAGGGCAAGATTATCCTCAAGATTATTATATATGGTGCTTTTAATGAATATTGTTACGGAGATTGGAATGTTTTAAAGTGGTTGATGCACAAAGTTATGAAGGCTTATTATTTTAGTAAACTTGTTTAATTCTATTACAAATATATGTTATACATCAACATATTTGTTTGGCATAAATAGATTTTTATAATGTTTTACCGAATAAAAAATTTTAAAAGTATTTTTGGCTTTTGATAACCCTCACGAATTAAGATTTTTTTAAACATAAGATTTAGTGATATTCATATTGAATATGAGATACTTTTAATTATAATTATTATTTTTGGATTGGAATATTTAAAAGTTATTTATGTCCAATAAAAAATAATGAAGGCTTACTATTTTACTAAGGATATTTTAGTTCTGTTACAAATATATGTTAGGCATCAATGTTAATATATACAGTGGGTATGGATAGGTATTTTATAAATCTATATCTAATAAATAAATTGTGAAATTTATTTTAACTTTTGAATTTTTTGCATAAGCATGCACGCACGCAGGCGATCATACGCACACACACATACTTCTTCTTTTTTTTTTTTTTTGATAAAGTAATGGTTTAAAAGATTTAGTTATCAACTCTAATTTTCAAATTAATAAAATGATATAAATTTGTAACTGTAGAAAGATAGACCACATAAAATGCTTTAGTACTAATATTATAAGTAAATTTGAATTTACGATCTATTATGTGGATCATTGTCCTTTGAGATATTTTATAGATGTTGAAATTTCCTAATAATAAAAAAAAGGTTTGAACAATTAATGTCCAAACTTTATACAAAGTAAGATTAGCTTTTACAAAGTAATGGATTGGTATCTTAGGCCTACGTACATAGTGAATTCAAATAATGCTGCCTAAAGTTCGAGACCACGAGATTCTTAAAACATACATTAGATGATCTTTGAAATCCGTACAAGTATTCTAACTTATTGTGATTGACATCTAGATTGCATATGTGCATATATCTAGATTGCCAACTGCGATAATTTAGTTATTGTCTTGTTCTACTCTAGAATATAAAACATATACCACCTAGCCAGTGTGTAAGATTTAAAGTGAAATCGTAATCATTTAGGTGTTTAGATTAAAATTAAAATTGGATATAGAATTTGTGGAGATTACTGTGATATTCACCTTCAATATAATGAGTTTGCATTTATCCGTAATATAATTTCATTACAAACTTGTTTGATGTTGAGGTTTTATTTATGCCCTTATACAAACTTGAACTTAACTACAACAACAACAATAAAGCCTGATCTAGTGACTTGATTTTTTGGCCATATTGATTTCCAACATTTTTGGGGGGGGGGGCTCATTTGTATAAATTTGACACAATTTCTTTTGGTAATGAGAATAATAAGCTTTGAGCATGCAAAAAAAAAAAAAAAAGTATTATATAATATTTGAATTCGAGAACAACCCCCCCCCCCCCCCAAAAAAAAAAAGAAGAAAAAAATAGAGAATTTGTCTACAACTTTATGGTTTAATTTTTTATTAGGGGATAGCGTTATATTTTTGAGTCCTTGATTTTTCTACAACTCTTTACTTTCATCTTTGATTAGTGGATCCAAATATATACACAATGTTATATAAGACGAATCATATAAATAATATTAAATAACACTTCCATTAATTAGTACAAAGTAAGAGGTTCCTTCTTGATTATTGAAATATCCTTTAAGAGCTTTTGATTCATGATTCCCTCTCAAATGCCCCTTAAAAACAAACACAATTTCATTTTAGCCTTTTTCTCTACATGAGATTTGTCTAGACATTGTTATGTAATTTTGGGGTAGTACATTGTAAAAATGAATTTATTCTAAACGTGGAAATTATATTTATTTAATGTTAATTTATTCTCTAAAATATAGTTAAAGGTACGTACGTAGATCAGTTTCTGTGTTTTCCATTGATTTTGAGATAGTCAAGGATTTTATTTCTTGTGATTTGATGCATTGTTCTATGATACCTCTAGTGTTTCATTCGTTTCAAAATATTTATTTATAAAACCCTTTGTACATAGATTAAAGATATTGAAAATAATACTGCAATTTAAATAAAATTTCTATTCTACTCATATTAAAAATACAATAGTTATTGGTTGGTGAAAAATCTCAAAAAGTAATAAGAAAAAAAAAGTTTTTGAAAGTTGTGTAGTTGATGTAGAACAAATAGGGGTACAATAGGAAGAAACTAATCATTAGTTATAGAAATATGTATATGAACAAATATTTTGAAACAAAATAAAAAAGTTTTATGAATAAGTATTTTGAAATAGAGGGACACTACAACAAACTTAGCATTTAGGGATGCTAATAAAATTGTTTTGGGTCGCTAAATTGTGTCGTAAAATTATTTACCGACACTTATAAACGTGTCGCCACATGCGTTGCTACAAGTGGTGTCACCAAGAAATTTTACGACACAAGATTTTGTGTCGATAAATTAAGTTACCGACACTTTTTATAAAAGCTTCTCTATATGGACCAACATTTTTTATTTAAGTGTCTCTAAATTTACCAACGTTTTGCTAAAAACGTCTCTAAATTTCTCAACGTTTTTTTTAAAAGCGTCTCTAAATTTACTACACTTAAATTTTCTAATGTCGTTAATATAATGACATTTTATTAAAGTGTCTCCCAATTGACGACACAATTTTTTATTCTATCTATTTTTTTTGCTACGTTTCAAATTTATTGTGTCTCGAAATTAGCGATACTTTATTATATAAATATCCCCAAATGGCGACACATAAATACAATTCCGTCCCCTTTTTTATGACACAATCAATCATAGTATCCGAAAATTTATTGACCATATTTTTGAAGCGTTCCTAAAATAACTATGATTATTTATAAATGTGTCTCTCTTTTTGTGACACTATATAAATAATATCCTAATTTTGGCCTCACTTTTCTTTAAAGCATCACAAAATCGATAATTATTATTTTTTATTATTTGAAAATTTTTCCAATTTAAAGTCCCATAACAAATATTTCTTTTTATACTGTACAATAAAAAGTTGTAAAACAATGATAATTTTGAAACAAAATGAATAATGTTTATTTAAATAAATCGTATAAATTAGATCAATATTTAAAAAGTCATACTCAAAAGCATTTTAGGAAATGCCTAACTACAATATAAATTAGGTGAAATATAAATATTCAATTTTATTGGCAAAATATAAAAACAAAAAAGAAGCTATATATATTGTCTCGGATTGATGGAAAGTCCAATAGCCCTACACATCAAATAAAGAAAAAAATGGTAAGCATTTAATAGATTTAAATCAGATTACTAATACAGTTAATAGTTACAAGGTAATTGAAATAATTTGAAAAGATATATAACTTACTTGAAGAGAATTAAAAATATGGGTCACTTTGGAGTATAGGTAGATTCACTAAAATTATAAGTAGCCTAAAAAAATAAAATTCATATTAGAAATTTTCTTTAATTTACTATTATTTAAATTAAAATAAGTACATATATGTGACTTACCTTAGAAAAGATTGTTTTTAAATGAGACATGTCGCTTCGAGTAGAGTCTAACTCTTTACGAAGATCAACAATTTGTTTCTCATAATCATTCTTCATTACTTCGTACTCTTGCTGCATATTTTCAATCTTTACCTCATAACTTTGATTCATGTCATACAATTCTTTTTGAAGACGTTCTATTTCAGGCTGATTTGTACATTTAAGCCGACTTTTACTTCCAAACAGCTGTGTAGGAGTAACTCCTAATCCATAACCTCTAACTCTACCATATTGATCTTCACCTAAAACTTCATTGAAAACTTCATTCTCAACTTCATTAGCATTACGATTCACATTTAATGCCGCACGTTCAGCAACAATGTTATTAACCTTTTCCTTTTTAATAACAACAAATATAAAAATTAGAGATCACACGACAATAATATACTTTAAGAAGGAGTAATAACCTTTAGTTTGACAACGTTAAAAAAAAAAAAAGGTATTACCACAACTTCTTCGATTTGCTCATTGATAAAATTCCCATCCTTTCTCATATGAGTCATTCTAAAGAATTCAATCCAACCTGGTTTTTTTCCATTGATCATCTCCTATTTTGAAAAAACATTAACCAATTTAATGCTAAGGAAGTGGAAGAAAAAATAAATCTAGACAAAAGTAAAGACTACACTTCAATCGAAACTCACATAATCATTCCTTCCTCTTGCAAAACTCTTTGAACCACTAGTATGAAAAGTTTTGTTATGGGCTCGTGCTACTTTTCCCTTTTCAGAAAGATTCTGACCAAAATAAAAGTAATATATAAATGTTATGCAAACTATGATAAAAGGTAAAAAAACATTTAACATAATGCAAAAAGCCAATAAAATTGAGCAATGAAGGGAAAAAAATGTTACCTTCACTTTCTCTGAAAACCAATATTGCACAAGTGTTTTACGTTGGTTTGGAAAGACTCCAACTGGTACTGAATTGAATATTTCTTCTTGAGTCTTATTTGGCAAAAAATACTTACATTTTAAATCGAATTTGTAATCCTTCCACTTTCGATCAATTGATTGAAGCACCCATTTTTGAACTTCAAAATCATCAGGAATCACAAAATATTTCTATAACATTGTAAAAAAAAATTAAATTAGTAAAAAAAAAAAAATGTATTAAAATAGATAAAATTTAAATTTACAAAATAAAATAAGATCAAGTTTGTTTACCTTTGTCAAAAGTATCAAATTCTCCTTGTTTTTGTTAGGCATTTTCCTCCAATCCGTCCATTCAATTGAACAAAACTCATTTTTTCTTGCCACAGTTCCCAACCAGCCACCTAAGATTCCACCACCTTTTTTAATTGGTTGACCTAGCTCATTGAAGTGAACTATAATCCACTCATTATTGGGCAATATCCACACATCTTTTGGACGTATACCCCGTTTTTTTCGTACATTCCCTTGATCATTTGGAACATAAAAAGTTATATTTAATATTATAAAAGTAATATTTCAAAGACACTATAATGTCGTACTCTTTATTTCTACATCATCATAAATTTCGGTGCCTGGGTCTTCTTCTTGTGCTTGAGTATCAGTGAATTGGTTTCACTAGGTGGTTGAATTTCACTATCAGAATTTGAAGCATTCATTTGAAGTGCTTCTGCTGCAAATTCGCCTTGACTGTTATCGTTATAGTCTCTTAAACGTTTTCTTCCCATATAAAAAACCTAATAAAATAGTCGACAAGCAGAAGGATTAATGGAGATATTGGATCCCTCTTCAACTATAGTAGCCCACATGTTGACATTCATAAAGTTCGGCAAGATCTGCATATGAAATGTAACAATGTTGAATGTTTTGTGTCCATCCCCCAGAGCAGATTGCTAATGCAAACCAACATATGCTGTCTGCTGGAAGGTCATTCATCAATGGAAAAAAATACTAAGAATGTATGTGAACTTCATATTTTTCGGTAAATGTAGTGTTATGGAGTTTCACTCCTGGTGTACTAAATGATACAAAAGAAACATAAAAGTCAAAGAATGCCATCCTTTTTGTAATGCCATTGTTTTCTTGTAGAGGGAATTCTGAATTCTGATCTTGCCTCTAAACCTTTTCAAAGGAAGATAATTGGGAACTTTTCTTGTTTCTTATTGAAGGAGTCTGAAATTTGGAATGAAGCATATATTTTTGGTCAAGTTTCTTGACTTTCTAACTTCCGGAAAAGAAAGCAATATGCAGAGGTCAGTAAGGCTACCTGATATATAATAAAAAAGCAAAGCAGCCCTGTGGCTACTGCAAAGTACATAGGAAGAAAAATCAGAATCCTCTTGTCTGCATTTTCATGACGTAGTAAAGTAATCTTCAGACACTTCAAAAATAAGAATGCACCAGCAAAGGCTATCATTGGTGGTACAGTCCATTCCAGGAAAATAGACATGCACAATGAAACATTTGGGGACCTTAATGTTAGATTCTGTTTCACAGATTTTGGAGGATAAGGCTGACCTATCTCGTTGGTCACTCGAATACAAAGCATTTGGGCAAGATATTGAGTATTCTCGGCTTTCTCGAAATATGTAGGTAAAAATGAAAGGGAAAGCTTTTTCCTGTTTTTATTGTTTAATTTTCTATGATAGGATGTCTATTTGGGAACATTTTTCAACGCTTTTAGTCTTGTTTTAATAAAAATCTGATATGTCATGAGCAAGATATTACTCCCCTGCCACTTGTTCAAGCATATTGCCATTTGCATTCATTATATTCCTTGATAATATAGTATAAAATAATCCATATGTCCTTTATATATTATTTTTATATTTAGATTTAATATAAAGTATTATAAGATTTAAATATTTTCTATTTTTATTATACTATATTATCATATTACAACTTTTGCTTTTACATAAAATTTCATATCAAATCAAATACTGTCAATTTTATTAAGACGATAGGAGTATAATATTAATTTTTAATTCTATAAATTTTTTATAAAATTTAAAATTATATTTATATTTTTTTTAAACATCAATATAACTCCAATACACTTAAACTTCTGCATGGTAGGTGAGATTTCATAACTATTTTAGGGTATGACTGTTTTAGGCTATGGGCGTGCATTAGCTAGCTCCGTACTGCATAGGAGACCCTCTTTGCATCCCACCCGACCTACACTGGGGTAAGGTTAAGGCCGTACCCTATTCTACTAGGGATTTATGCTGTGAAAATTATAATATAAATCGATCTCGTGAATTAATATATTAAAAAACTATATTATATATAATTTAAATTATACAATATAATTTTTTAAAGCTGTTGATCCGCGTAGACCTGCTCCACTTAAGAGTGTCTCTTTATGCTATAGAGTAAAATCTAAATGTATTATTTTGGAGAGTTCTCTAAAGTCATTAAAAAAAAAAAATCCTTTGGAAAAATAAAAATGTAATCTAATTTCATATAAAAATAGGAAGAAAATAATTTCTGACAACGTGATTAATTTAGGCTAATTAATGAACACAGTTGTTGGGACCGGAAATGCGCGAGGTTATTTCATTGAAGAGGCTTTATTGTATTGTTGAAGCTGCAGCCAGCAAAGGCAACAATGGAGAACAGAGGGCAGACGATACAAAATCCAACTAAGTTACCAAAACCATCCAAATATTGTGATGATCGTACAAGAAAACAATCCAACTATTGAACAGAAATATTAAAAACTTTAAGATTACCAAATAGCATAGGCAACACAAAAATTCAACCTATAACAAAGAACATTCAAATGAGTTGTGATTACTAACTTGTTTGAACCTTCAATGGGTGGTAGATGGTGTGATGGGGGCAAGATGCAGGGACGATCCACAAAGCTGAGATCAAAAGGTAGATATGAATACTACACTAAGAGTCTTAGCGGGAAACTAATTAGTATTAGTGGGAAAAAAATGCAACTTTACTATTTTAAGAGAATAAAATTTTAAAATGATATTTTCATATCTTTAGAGAATATCATTTTGGAAGGATGGATGGATGTATGTATGTATGTATGTATGTATGTATGTATAATGTTTACGAGGGAAATACAAATTTTGCCAAATAATACTAATAATAATCATAGAGAGTAGTTTTGTCCTCTTAAAAAAAAAAAAGCTGAAAATGTAGTTTGGAAAAGTATTTCAATCATGCGGAAAATAATTAAAACAACGACAATTATTATTATTATTATTATTATTATTATTATTATTATTATTTTGGTTTTCTAAGTGCTCTTGGAATGTCCTGAGATTTCTGTTTACTTTAAGTCTTGGAAATACTTTGATGGTTCATAGAATGTAGCCTCATTTTCAGAATAAGCATACTATGATTTTTTTTTCAAACGGTGCAGGCATTGTCGTTTGCTTCGAGTGTGTTTCCTGTGGGAACACTGCACAAACAAATGGTTATATCAAGAGCAAGAACATGGTTCAAGTGCCACGACATGATTGGAGCATCATAGTTTTTTTTTTTTTTTTTTTGGGTTTTTCTTCTATTCAAGTTTCATGTCTCTACAATTGTGTTTGTACCTTTGTTTCCTGGATGTTAATGCATACTTATCCTTTGGTGAACGTACATGGTTCAAGTTGAATGGAAGCAAAATTTTCTATAGAGGACTGTCATTCCTCATACATCTTTAATTTCATTGTCAAAGACAAACCTCAAATGCAAGAATTTGTCCACAAACAAAACCACCTGCTCTTGCAACATAATAAAGAAGACCACAAAATAGAAACCTGCCCCCACGGCACGTTAGTTCTAATTCAAGCATCTTTATTACACTGAATATACTATGAAAAATATCCTAAATAAACAAATGTCAATTCACAGTCAAAGGAATCATCAAACTGAAAAAGCTGGCGGATTTGTTTTCAAATCTTCTTCTTCAATGCATTGGACATCTAAGAAAAACTTTTAATGAAACTGTACATGTAAGATGCTCATCTGATCATCAAGCACTCAACGACCAACTAATTTTTGTTATAGTTAACAGCATAGTTTAGCAAAACCTCTAGTTCTTACTAATTGAAGGAATTGCGATGCACTCAAAACCTCTAAGAAACTGTTTCCAAACAAAGAGGAGACGCACCAGCAAACAACTTCACTAGCTATTGGGGCCACATCTAATTGCAGCAGGACTCACACTACCATATGGATATAATAAGTTAGTTTTCTTCCCCATCAAAGTTTCAACAGCCAGTAAAGCAGACACCAAAATTGAAATAACAGCAGCATTGCTACCAGACAACTGAGCAACACCAAATCAGTCCTCGTTATGTGAACGTGCAGTCAATGAAGATACAATCCGAGCACACCAAGCATAAAGCTGCAAATAATTAAGTTCAGTTAGATATTGCAAGAAAGATCTAAATCATGCAACAGTTCTATGTATGGAGTTTCTACTTCCTTAGTATCATCAATTTGCAGGTAACATAGTGCTATTGGCATCATATTAAAGTTGCACAAAAGGCTGAGTGTGTTTAACAAAGTTCACTTTTCTCTTTGTATAGCAAAACTAATTTTTGTCATCACTATGCTGTTTTTGAAATATGGGGAAAAACATGTGGAGTTAACAGCATAGTTCAGAATTTGTACCAATATCATGGCATAATTCAGCATTCATAACTAATAGAAATTGCTGAGTATACGACATCATGTCCTCAGCATCTAAGTAATTATCATGCATAGTTCACATAGAGTCGTTCAACACTCTCTCAAGTAAATCTTTAACAACCATTGAGCACCTGGCTCAACGCATGACATGTTGATGTCATATAACAACACTACCTAAAAACAAGAGACTATTACAAATACATTAAGTTAGCATATGGAACAATGAAGTAAAAGGATGACAGAGTATGTACTACACTATCATGTTGTTTTAGGAAATATTTGAACCATGCCACAGGCAGAGTGACAAATGAAACTCAAAAGCAACTTCATTGTAAAACAACATGATACTCAAAAACCGTCTTCGAGATCATATCCTTGTTCAATTTGTGTCAACAACCTTTTTATTATCTTCCAGATCATATCCAGTGAAATGGTGAGTTAAAGTAATATGGCTCACCACAGTTCATGATGTAATGCCTACTAGTATGGGAACTGACTTTGCAATTAGAAGTCCATAAAGCATAAAAAAGTTGCCTAGTAAATCTTGATTGTCACTTACAGCAAGAGTAGGGGTGTGGTTAGATGTGGGATCCTCTAAAATATACTTAAATATCGTTGTGTTCATCAGCGTCCTCTCTAGCCTAAGTGGTCTGTCAGTTAACATTAGTAGTGGCATCCGAATTCTGAGGTATGCAGGCAGTGTAAACATCATCATCCTCTTCATGTGAATCAATCCCCATCTCATACAAATCTCTTGGTTTTGTGTGAATCACTTGGAACCATTTAGTTTGCTTTGGATCTCGTACATAAAATACCTGTTTTGCTTGAGAGGAGAATACAAAAGGATCATCTTGCAAAGAGGTTCCTGTATGGATTAGTTTGGAGAAGTTGACCAAAGTGCAACCATTTACATCTTTTTTTAAACCCCTTGGTGGGTTGACATCAAACCAACCACATTTAAACATCACAAATTTGAAAATTTTATAACAATCTAATTCAATGATGTCATTCAAAACCCTATAATAGAAAACCCCATCAACCTCTACAACCACTCCACTATTTTGAGTTTTTCTTAATCTTTCACGATTTTTTGTATGGAATCTAAAGCCATTTATAACAAAGCCAAAAAATTGTTTAGTGATATTGTTTGGGCCTCTAACAATGGATATTATCTCTTCAGAAGCATTGCCCTCGATCATCTTTGGCACCTAATATTTCATATTCAAATAATGTAAGAAAAATATAAAATTTATGGATGCAAATTAACCTTAAATGTATTAATTTTCTAAAGTTACTCACCTGGTTTAAGAGCCATTCTGGAAATTTCTCCAACAGCCACTTCTATTCAATGCATTAGTTAGATCGATTTGGTCGATATCCTCTTCTTTGCGCAGCAAAAAATTCACTGCAACAATTTTGAAATATTATTAATCAAATATTCAAAATAAAAATTCAGTGTGGTTTACTTGACTGACCTACGATAAGGTGATATATGATCATAGTGAAGCAACACGTAACGATGGACTTGTGCTAAGGCCATTTCATCAAGGACAATACTATCTACTTTTCCCAAAATTCATCCTCTAGTACAAAACAAGTAATTTCCAATATCATCAATAGGATCAAAATTTCTTTGGGGACGATTGAACATTGTTTCAACTCCACCAAGATATTGAGAACAAAAAACTAAACATTCCTCTGCCATATAACCTTTTGCAATAGAACCCTTTGGTTGTACTCTGTTTCGTACATGTGATTTTAGACAAACCAAGTTCCTAGATTAAATTAAAATTCAAGAGTAACAAGTATTAGTATTTGCAATCTTAAAAGTAATTGGTTTTGAAATATTTGTAATGAAAAAAATAATGTCTAACCTTTCTACTTCTGCTCCACTATAACAGATTCCAATGCCTCCCTCAATTTAGCAAATTAAACATTTATGGGATCCAAATGATCTGTAGAAACAACAAAGCGATTGTGCTTATTTACAAAAAAGAGCAAGAAAGCAGAGACACGGTGGATATGCGCTTCTAACTTCATATAATCAGAAACACCAAAACCCAGAAACAAACAAACACAGAAAGCTCAAATTAGAATCACAAAAACCTTAACCACCTGGCGATTCCAGTAGTGATGGCAGTGGTAACGACGCCATTTTTATTTCTATGGCAGCTGCGACGGCGGTGGAAATGAGTACTGATGGGTCGACGGTGTTGAATTGAGGCGTGAGAGGGGAAGTGAGTTTTCCTCTATGGCAGACAGGTGTGAAACTCTCCTACTCTTCTTCTATATTCTATTTTGTTAACTGTTAAAACCATATTTCGTAAACTTCAACTAATTAATATGCTTTGACTTATTATCTTGGAGACACTTGTGGTTATTGTAGATTTTTAAAAAATTCAGACAATTATTTTAAAAATATTTTTAAAATTTTAAATAAGACACTTTATAAATTTTAAATTCTATTAGTAAACACGACTAATTTGTTACTCATTCAAAAAAAAAAAAGTAGAAAATATTTTTATATTCTAACACTATTTTTTCAAATGTCGTGTTTATAACACTTTTATTTCTTGTCGCAAAATTGTTAATTATTCAATATTTTATATTAAATGTCGAGAATATTTATATTATGGTGACATTTTTAATTAATTATTCATTATTATAGGAATGCTTTTAATTAATGATGTAAAAAAATGTAGTTAGAAGAGACTTTTGTTTTAATATTGCGACACTTTTTCATTAACGTCGAGAAAAATATATCAACTACCAACATTTTAATTAAAAAATTGTGCTATATTTTTTTATTTTTTGATATTTTTTCTAAACATCGAAAATATTATTATTACAGGGACACTTTTAATTAATGACGAAAAATTATTATAGGGACACTTTTAATTATTATAGGAATGCTTTTAATTAATGATGTAAAAAAAAATGTAGTTAGAAGAGACTTTTGTTTTAATATTGCGACACTTTTTCATTAACGTCGAGAAAAATATATCAACTACCAACATTTTAATTAAAAAATGGTGCTATATTTTTTATTTTTTGATATTTTTTTCTAAACATCGAAAATATTATTATTACAGGGACACTTTTAATTAATGACGAAAAATTATTATAGGGACACTTTTAATTAAAGCTAGAAAAAAGTTTAGGTAGAAGCGTTTTTTTTTTTTTACAATTACGATGCATTTCCATTAACGTCGGAAAAAATATATAAAATGTCGACACTTTAATTAAAAAATGACGCTATATTTTTTATTTGGTGACATTTAATTCTAAACGTCGGGAATGTCATTATTATAAGGACGCTTTTAATTAATGACGTAAAAAAAGTGTAGCCATAAGAGATTTTATTTTTAATATTAAGACACATTTCCATTAATGTCAGGAAAATATATCAAATGTCGACACTTTAATTAAAAAATGATACTCTATTTTTTATTTGGCGATATTCAATTCTAAACGTCGGGAATATCATTATTATAAGGACGCTTTTAATTAATGACGTAAAAAAAGTATAGTCATAAGAGATTTTATTTTTAATATTACGATGCATTTCCATTAACATCAGAAAAATATATCAAATGTCGACACTTTAATTAAAAAATGATGCTATATTTTTTATTTAGTGACATTTTATTCTAAACGTCAGGAATATCATTATTATAGGGACGTTTTTAATTAACGACATAAAAAAAGTGTAGCCAAAATAGATTTTTGTTGTAGTGGGAGTATTTTTTTCATGCGTTGCTTGTACTTCGTTGTCACACTTGATTTCCTCTAATTAATTCTTACGTTAGTATTGAAAAAGTTTAGATTTCATTATAGTTGCGGGATATGTCTATGTGTTTAATGCATGCAATAAATTACGTAGTTAGAGCACATTGAAATAGGGAAAAAATTCACTTTGCCACAGTATAGTCGAAATTAAACGTTATCATCCGAAACTTCATTTTAAATCTCGTTACTATCTGAATTTTAATTTTTTCTCAAACGGCCATCCAAGTACCTTTGACTGTTAGTCAACACAGTTTAATATACAAAGGGCAATGTAAATCTCTCTTCGAACCAAGTTAAAAGACAAAATGACTAAATTGTCCATAAATCTAAATTACAAAATCAACACCAAACCAGCTGCCAAATCTCTCCTGTAAGTCTCGTAGCTATAGCTTCAGATGCCAAATCAACACCAAAAGCCACCGCTTTCCCATGACAAGTATCTGCTAAAGGGGAATTTAAAGACTGAATCGAGGAGATAGCCAAAGCAGAGGATGAGGGAATAGCCTTTGTGAGAGAAAATACAGTATAATAAAGACGGTTAACGGCAGGCTCTGGCATTTTGGCTCTGCACACGAGCTGTGACTGGCCGAAGGGAAGGTTGAATAGGCTGTATGTCCTGGGTTTTATTATGACAATTGCAGCTGCTTCTTTGTACGGGTTGATTTCGCTGTTGGTGGAGTTGATGTACAAGAAGGCCAAGCAGGCGATTACCTACACCTTGGTCTTGGAAATTCAGTTGGTTAAGTGTGTCGGCGCCACCGATTTCTGCACTGTTGGCATGCTTATAAACAAAGACGTTCAGGGTTGATCTCAACGGTATTGTGCTTTTTATTTTTCCATACTTAGATTTATAGGCAATTTAGTCTTTTTATCTTTTGAATTGGTTGGTTAGGTGAGAAATTTACTATTTTTTGTCTATTTATCATTCATTAACGGTCAAAGATACTTAAATATCAATTTGAGGGAAAAAAAAAAAAAAATCAAAGTTCAAATAGCAATTCGATCTGAAATGAAATTCGGATTACGATGTAAGATTTCTATACTTGGATAGCAAGGTAAAATTTTCCCTTACTTCTTCTACCGTACATGCAAATCAAGAGAACTCCAAAAAAAAAATGCCACCATAGATGACCAGCAAACGGACACTAAAAAAACACATGCACAAAGGATTCCTCGCACGAGCCACATAAGGAACACTTGGAAGCCAACTGGTATCCTAGGCAAAAAACCATTAACAAACTTCCACGAAAACAAACTGACCCTTCCAGGAAGACTCACCTCCCATATCCTCCTTGGAAACTGAATAGGATCCCTGTGTAACCTCACTTCATCTCGAATAGAAGTAGAAGAGAACTCCAAAGGCAGTTGGCTTCCAGATGATAAGGTCCATATTAGAGGAGTCTATAGCAGGCGGAATAGAAGTAAGGACAGAATAGGCTAAAGGAGGATCCAACAGGTCCAGTAAAAACTGCACCTTCTAGAAACCATTGTGGATACAATCCACAATCTTCAAATCCTCTAGACGAACCTCTGAATTCAAGGCTGCCAAAAGAGAAGAGCCCCAGCATGAATCATACCTGAAAGAGCTTATACCATTTCTCACGTCAATACCAACAAAGCTTTCGGCAACTTTCTGGACGTTAAGCATTCTACGCCATACATGAGAAGGCTGACTTGGCGTGTCCAAAACAAAGGATGAACTCCTAAAGGGACATATTTCGAGTACAAAAAATTAGCCCAAAGCGTGTCCCTTATCCGGAACGGCCGCCATAATGTAATAGAAAACAACACGAGACTTCTTTCCATGAAGAAATAGCAAGACCGTTCTCCTCAAATAGAAAACATAGTGACTCCTAGCTCCACCAAAGACGCTTAGGCAGATTTGTATCACGATGAAATCCCCACAAAAAAGTCGAGAGCAATTTGTCCAGATCATTAAACACCACTGAAGGTGGCTGGACAGAATGCAACTAGTGTATAGGCATAGAACAAAGAAACGAATTGATCAATGTAAGCCTTCCTGCCCGAGACAAAAATTTATGTTGCCATCCCGAAATTCTTCTCCGCACCTTATCAGGAAGTGAATGGAAAAAGGATCTCTTATTTCTATTGAAAATGATAATTTTGAGAGTTAATAATTTTTAACTCATGATTAGTTAGCCTAAAATAATTAATAGGAGTTGTTCTTTACATGTTAGAAATTGTTTTGATTATAGTAGAAGTCATTTTAATGGTAAGAATCCATAATTAAATGTCATTAAAGTTGGATGTTTAACCATTTGGAGACTCATATTATACATGAGTCCCACATGGAAAAAGTTGAGGAGTGTTGAAGCTTTAATATACTAAAAGGATTTTTTATGGGCTTGATAGAAAGCCCAAGGTAGTGGGACTACCACACGTGCGCACCACCCTTCTGGTCTAACTCAGGCTTGTCTCCTAAAAAAAAACCAAGGCTTGGAGGAAAAATCAAAATTGATAAGAATTAGGTCTCCTAAAAAAAAACCAGAGCCGTTACTCTAGTTTTTTGAGAAAAATTGCCTCTTTTGTTCTCTCCCTGCAATCCATATTTTTCTGACTTAATGGGATTGGCGAATTGAGGATTTTTTTGAAGTGGTCGCAGTTGGTGTGCATTGAGAGTCGTTGTACCCATCGCATCGGTAAGTGAGGCGAATAACTTCTTAAAGGCAAATAGTATTGAATTGGTGATTCGGTCTACGCTTCTATTAGATAAGTTATTGTCCAATTCTACAGTTTAAGTCTGTTACTGGCTTACTTTTCTATTTTGAATTCTTGCTGGTTGCTTTGCATTTGGACAATTTGGCCTTGCCGGCTTTGTTGAAAATTGATAATTGCACTTTTGTTAGAGCCCTAGTTGAGTATAGGCGGTGCTTATTCTATTGAGTTGCCTGTCTGTGCCTATCGTTACCGATTTTCTAACAATTTTCAAGAAGTTATTCTGAAATTATCTATTTGTATGCAATCAAAATTTTAGACAAACCAATAATAGTCCGCTTCTACTGCGTATAAGCCTTTGGTTGACTTGAATAGTCTGTCAGACAAATTTAGTCCGAGGCTAAATTTCAAGCGTTGGCAGCAACGTATGAAAATTTGGTTGACCATGAGGGGCTTGTTGTCAGCAGTGCAGTTTGACAGGCCTGTACCAACTGAAAGGCATCCTAGAGTAGCTGAGATTGCTATCTGGAATGAATGGAATGATGTAGGCAGAGGGGCAATACTGTCAACCTTGATAAACACACTCTTTGATATCTACTGTTCTGAGTTCTACACAGCAAAAATGCTATAGGATGAGTTGAATAGGAAATATAATACTGAGGATCAAGGTTTTGAGAGGTATTATGTCTCTAAATTCCTAAAATTTCAGATGGTTGAAGGCAAATTTGTGACTGAATAGACTTAAGAGCTACAATTGATTATTCATTCACTCCATGAAGTGGATATGAAACTTTTTTGAGAAGTTCCAAGTGATGTCAGTGATAGAAAAATTTCCTATGTCTTGGGAGGACTTTGGTATGTCTCTTAAACACAAGATGCAGAAAATTTCTCTAAACGATCTGATGAAATCAATATCCATTAAAGAGCAACATAGGAAGAATAATCATATTGTACCTGTGGAGTCTAATGTTCATGTGGTGACCACTGGAAAGAAGAGCAATAATTAGAGGAATGTGGGGGTTATGCCCTAGAGTCAATTTGTACTTATACTATTGTCGTTATATTTTATATAATAATATGAAGTTTTCCTTTTCATGAATAGTGTATTTTGTTTTGTGGTAGTCAAGTACGTGACTTGATAGTAAAACCCAGCAATGAATACAATGACTATTATAAAACTGTCCCTGATCGATTATTATTATTGGAACAACAATAAATTAAGATTAGTATGTTTGTGACTTGATGGCTATGTTTTACTGGTCATGGATATTTGTGATATCAAGTCAAAATATAAATAAATGTTAGAGAACATTGTATTGGACATGACCCACTGTGAGAGTACTTCATGGAACATGTCATAAGTACTTTCTAGATATAATGATATTAAAAGTCCTTCGACCTAAATTCATCATAGTTTTCTACTTGATAAGTTCTATATTTTGACATTGTCTAAAGTTGTCTTTAACCAGATAATAAATTAGACTACTGTTGGATATAGAATAAATCAAGGGGAGGAATATGATTGATAGTGAAGGAATTTGTCCCTCTCAATTATGGGAGAGATATCCACGGGTCCCTTGATAAATTAGACTATTAAAATACATGGCCGTACTCAAATATATCAATCTAAGATATTGATATCATTTATTTGAACAGTCTACTCTGAAATAAAGAAATAATTGATTAAGCTTAATAAGGATGACATGCTTCGTGCCTTATGCTTAATCTAGATATCGTGCGACAAAAGTACTAAATATAAAATTATGGTTTGGTTCAAAGAGATCACTGATCTTCATTTAACCTGGATAGTTATAATGTTTTGATAAAAATCGCTTATAACTTGTGGACCATTTAAATATGATTTAGGCACACTACCTGTGTTAAATGAACATATAGGGTCACACAATAAGCGAGCTTGTTAGATTATTTTTCTGGTAACTAGATTCGATGAATTTGGAAATATGTCTAAGTTAATCGAACTTAGAAAATTTACCAGATACAATGAATTTGGAAATATGTCCACATTCGATGTATCTGGATAATGTCCAGATTATAAGAATCTGACTCGGTAAATTAATTAGTTAAATTACCGAGATAATGGCAGAATCTTATCATATTAGTTTTAATTTAATTTGAATTTAAATTAAAATATGATAAGATATTATTAGAATTGGACTCTAAGAGGTTCGGAGATTTTTTAAGAAAACCCTAACTGTCTTCTCAAGAGCCCTACTCTGTTGAAAATATTCGTGCCTCCATTCACCAGGAAAAAAAAAAACCCTCTTAAACCCTAGGCGCTAGCACTCTTGGGGTAACGAGTCAGTTCACCGTGTGTATCCGATAGAGGACGTTCACACACTGCAGCGTCTGCTGATCATTCGGGTTGCATGTACAACAGCATAATCAGAATCGAAGGATCTCGATTACGGCAAACAAAAAAGTAATTCTATAAACCTTAGATCTTCTTAATCGTTTACTTGGATCATCGGAAGGGATTCGTGGATGTTTTTCGCGTTTAGGAGTCTACGAATCTTAACAATGGTATCAGAGCAACTTTCTAAACAATTAGGTTGAGTCATTTGTGTTAATTATATTGTTGAATATGTGTGTGTGTGTGTGTGTGTGTGTGAATTTAAACGGTGTAAATCAGCATGTTCACATGATTATGATTTTAGAATACTTAGCATGTAGACTACCTGAATTTGGTTTAATCTGTGCGTCTTAGTTGTCTGATCAGACCAGATTAATAATAACAGTAAAAACCCAGTGTCCTCGACCAAACAAAAGGCCAAAATAATAATAATAATAATAATAATAATAATAATAATAATAATAATAATAATAATAATAATAATATAAAAAAAAAAGGGACTTCCATGGACGATGCTCATATGATGAATGAACATGGCTAAAAATATTTAGAGAAAACCATTCTATCCTGTTCTTATCCTTTCTTATAGCAGCAGTCACCATGGGTGAGAACTCGCGCCTAAATTGTTTAGCCCTATTCTAATCTAAAATCTGAGTAGATATTAGAAAGGATTACCCAACTTCTATACTCAACTACTTACCCCAAGGTGCTAACCAAACTTGTAAACACTACCCGTGGTCTATGAGTAGTCGACGAGTTATCTTCTCGTGACTGCCATTCCCAGACAAGGTCGGCCCGGGATATATATAAATAGGACTGCAACATAATTAAGTTCTCGAATGGAGAGTTTGACACTGTCTGACATTGTAAATCATGAAATTTGAGGAAGCTAATTGGACAAGCTTCTCAAAAGCGTCATCATGATAGTTCAATTCTTTTGGTTTTGATAGAAGTTCAATATTGCCAGGCACACATATGGAGCTTGTGGGTGTGTTCATTTCAAGGATGCACGAGAACATAATTCCGAAGTCCAAATTTCTTCTGAATAGCCAATAAACATTTTTTTCCACTGCCCAAATTTCTTGAAATTTGAAGATGAAGAGCGTCTATGGTTGAACATACATATGAAAGGAGATACAACCATCGCAAGCAAGAAGTTTCCCTGTGAAACAAGCAGCCGAGTCGTTACATTGTATATGCTAAGTGACATAGCATTTTCGATTAGCCACAAATCCCGACATTGCAATCTTACACAAGAAGCTTCTGACAAACTCAGGACCTCAGTGATCATGCTCAACCAGGAAATAAATTGATCTAGTTACAACCCCTTTGGGTAAAACCTGGAGGAGTTCTTCCCCTCTCCATCATTCAAGAAACAAATAGTTTAGTAGGATCGATAAAAGATCTCACCCTCTGTGAAAGAGAGTTTTACATCTGCCCCTGAATTAGTCAAGAGAAGCTCTCTTCATCACTATGCCCAAACCAATACCATGCAATTATATGCATGAACGCAAAGTTGTTAACAACCGGTTAAGCTTTGTCCCATTTCAACTGAGCATAGCAAAGCTCATTCTTGCTTCAATTTCGGGTCAATATGAAAGTGGTTTCTAAACTGGCGCAAGGGGGGTTTGCCCAATTTACGTTTGCTTACTCAAAGATAGAGTTTGGTTTGCAGCTTGCCAAGTGCTGCTATTCACTGATGGGACAAGGAAAACCAAAAGGCCATAGCCCGGACAAACAATTTTCTGAGAGCTGGATCTGCAAACTGGCTATCAATTGAAACCACAAGATATAAGAAATTGGTAGTTTATTTCAGAATTGGATTTTTAGTGGCTGTATCTTATACCAAAACCCACGCCATGAATACTACTAGCCACTGATTGGGAAGTGGTGATAATGCAACCAGTAATAGAGTCTAGAGTTGTTAATTAAATCAAACGAACCAAGCACTATGAATTGGTTCGAGCTCGAACCTGACTGCTACCCAGAATAGCTTTCAAGTTCATATACGAGCATGCTCGATAATCATATGAGGTTGTATTTGAAAATTTTAACTAATGTTGGAATTCAAGTAGTCTGAGTTATAACTAAAATTCGAGTTCAATTATTTTATGATTTTTCTAAAATTTTATTTCAAAAATAATATTATATATTATATTACAAATGTTTGAACATGTTTTGCAAACAAATTCAAATTTGTGCCATTACTAATTGAGCTGTATTTTTTATTCGAACTCGACTAAAGTATCAAATAATATAATAACTGACTCGAACTTTATTCATGAGAGTTTGGTTTGAATATTAGTTTTAACAAACATTACCCAGCAATCATAATCCTGATAAACATCTTTTAATCTTGATGTATAAATAAAAGAAAGACATTGAGAAAAAAACCATAGGCAAAAGGAGAGTGAATTACAAACTCCGACTTCCAATAGCATGCATATTATTATAATAGTTTGAGCCTCTGAATACTCTTTTGATGTCAAGACCTGAAAATAGAGACAATGTTATTCTTCTTTTCATTAGATAAAATAAGAGAGGAGGACAGCTAGCGCAATAAATTTTCTTCCGTTAGAGATAGATAGTTGTATACTCTAGTGTTTGTTTTATGAAATAATATTGTATGTGAATTTGAATTTGTGATCTATTATGCGGATTCATGTCATTCAAGACATTTTATAAATGTTGAAATTTCATACCAATTAAAAAAAAAAAAACAAAAAGAAGCTTGAACAATTAATGTCAGACTTATACAAAACAATATTAGGTTTTACAATGAAATGGATTGGTAGGCCTACATGGTGAATTCACATAATGCCACCAAAGACCCTAAACCCTCATGCTTGTGTTTTGTTACATGGAATGTCTCAATTTGTCAATAGGAAAATGGATACATATCCTCATAAACCATTCAAAATACAAGATAATATACGTAATATACCTATGCTTCTACATGTGCGGGTGCACATTAAAATACTAAAACTTCGCATAAAATATTGCTTTCGCTTTAATAAAGAAGGCTTCTCAATGGTGATAATTGTTGTTGTCTTGTGTTACTCTACACTATAAAAGCTAGTCCCTAGTATATAAAATTTGGGGTAAAATTGCAATCATCTAGGTATTTATAGGTCAAAATTAAAATTGAATATGGATTTTGTAGTTGATTATTATGGTTCACTCTAAATACAATGAGTTTGCATTTAGTAGTAATCTAGTTTTGTTAAACTTGTTTTATTTTAGCACTTAAACAAGATTGAACTTATTTAGGCGTCCTCGCCAAAAAAAAAAAAAAAAAGCTTCAACTTAAAACCTAATGACTTGAATTTTTTTACCAATGGAGTTCTAACCTTTTTTTTTTTTTTGGTCTTTTGGGCTAAAGTAGGTGTTTGGCACTTATTCTTGTGAAAATGATAATAATTAGATTTAAGAATGCAACAAGTAATGTTTTATTAAATTGTATTTTGCGATTTATGAATTCGAGAATTTGTCTGCAAATTTTTACTTCACTCCTTGGTTGGAGGATAATATTATGTTTTTAAGTCCTAGAGTTTGTCTACAACTCTTTTACTTTCATCTTTGATTAGTATGATCAAAATGTATACATAGGGTTATATAAAACGAATCTTAAAAATAATAGCACTAAATAACACTTCTATTAATTAGTACAAAGTATAATTTTACTTTTTGATGATTGAGCTACGCTTTGAGACTTTTATTCATGATTCCCTCTCATATACTTGCCTCGTAACAAACACAATTTTATTTGAGCCTTTTTCTCTCTGTGGAATTCGTCTAGTCATTTGTCATCTAATTTTGGAATAATACATTGTAAAAATGAAATTCTTCTAAATATGAAAATTAAACTTGTTTAATGTTGATTTCTTCTAAAGATTGGTAGATGGGTTTGCGTGCTTTTTCATGTATTTTGAAATGGTTATGGATTTCATTTCCTGTGATTTGAGGCATTGTTTTATTGTGTCTCTAATATTTATTTCATGTGTGGTCTGTGTTTAATTGTCACACATAATTTCCTCTAATACTGGCCTTACCGTTGAAAAAGTTTGGATTTCATTGGAGTTATAGGATTTATCTATGTGTCATCATGCATGTAATAAATTACCTAGTTAGAGAACGTTAAAATGGATTTCTTCTACACTACATGAATACTATGTTTGTTCTATGCTGAACCAATTCTCCTAGATTTCTCTCAAAAATATATTAAGGATTATTAGATATGAAGGTATGTGTTCATAGATTTTGAGATGGTTAAGAATTTTATACTTTTTATTTGAGGGCATCTTGCCATGGCTTATTGATAAATTTTTGTTTAGGAATCACTTTGATAAATATACAATTAAATTTTGTACATTAGTATCTTGAACAATTGTCCACATCTAATAGAAGATAACTTTTTTAACTTATCATAAAGTTTAATAATATACATTTCCTGCATAATTTGTACAACTGATGTAACCATCTATTACAAGATTACCTATGCCTTGTTACCGGGGGCGGACATAGGAAATTTTTTTTTATAGGGGTCAAAATTTATTTAAGGCGGATGCGGAAAACTTGTTTCGTTATCTGATTGATGAAAGGGAGTCGAGAGAAAATGGTTTGAGTAAGACAAAAAATCTCAAACAAATATTTTTGTGGGTCAATAAAGATTAGAAATTTAGAATTTAGGAAATATAAAAGAAGAGATAATGACTAATGGATTTGGAAAGGATTCAATAGTATAACATATATACTGTTATAAAATTAGGGTAGTGTTAGAATAAAATCTTCACACTACACACTAATAAAACTCTAACTATTTTGCACAAGAATTTCTCTCTTTCTTTTCTCTCACAATTTTCTCTAATCTTTCTTTCACTAATCTTTCTTTCACAAAATAATGGTGTATTACAAGCTTAGAGAATAGCTCTATTTATAGAGCTCTAATTAGTGAAATACATCATGGCATACATCATCTTCAACTAATCTCAATTAATGATGTCTCCACTAAATGGTGGACATCCATAAAAATCTTCTAATAATTCACATAAATCCATAATTAGTGGAGCCTCCACTAATTAGTAAATATTCCAATAATTCATAATACTCCCCCTTGGATGTCCATCCATTACATAAAGAATATGCCTCGTTAAAACCTTACTAGATAAAAACCCAGTGGGAAAAAAAAATCTAGTGAAGGAAAAATAGTACACTATTCTATATGTCCATTTATTACTCCCCCTGATGAGATGATTCCTTTAAATCTTTAAACCGACGCATACCGATTTTATATCTCAACTTTTCAAATGTTGCAGTCGGTAAAGTCTTCGTGAAAATATCTGCGAGGTTATCACATGACCGAATTTTTAGCACATCAATGTCACCTTTCTTCTGGAGTTCATGAGTAAAGAAGAATTTTGGTGAAATATGTTTTTCCGATCTCCTTTAATATATCCTCCTCGTAATTGAGCTATGCAAGCTGCATTGTCTTCATAAAGAGGAGTTGGAATACCTTTGATTGATGATAATCCACAACTTTCTCGGATATAATGAATTATGGATCTTAGCCATACACATTCTCGACTTGCTTCATGAATGGCTATAATTTCAGCATGATTTGAAGAAGTAGCTGCTATAGATTGTTTCGTAGAACGCCATGATATAGCAGTATTTCCACATGTAAATAGATAGCCCGTTTGAGAACGTGCTTTATGTGGATCAGATAAATAACCAGCATCTGCATAACCTATCAATGTTGGACTGGTTTTATTTGAATAAAATAATCCGAGATCAATTGTACCTTGGAGATATCGAAGGACTTGTTTAATTCCATTCCAATGTCGTCGTGTTGGTGAAGAACTAAATCTTGCTAATAAATTGACGACGAAAGCAATATCGAGTCGTGTGTTATTAGCAAGATACATCAATGCACCAATTGCACTGAGATATGGTACTTCAGGACCAAGGAGTTCTTCATCATTTTCTTGAGGTCGGAAAGGATCTTTATCCACATTTAATGATCGGACGATCATTGGAATACTCAATGGATGTGCTTTGTCCATGTAAAATCTTTTTAGCACTTTTGCTGTATATGTTGATTGATGAATAAATGTTCCACTCTCCAAATGTTCAATTTGTAAACCAAGACAAAATTTGGTTTTACCAAAATCCTTGATTTCGAATTCTCTTTTTAAATAATCAATTGTTTCTTGGAGTTCTTCAAGAGTTCCAATAAGATTAATATCATCAACATATATAACTAATATCACAAATTTATAACCAGATTTCTTAATAAAAACGCATGGACATACCTGGTCATTTTTAAATCCCGCTTTCAATAAATATTCACTAAGACGTGTGAACCACATGCGCCCAGATTGCTTCAGGCCATATAATGATTTCTGCAACTTGATGGAGTAATTTTCACAAGGATAATGTTTATATGCTTCATGCATATGAAATCCTTCGGGGATTTTCATGTAAACATCATTTTCTAAATTTCCATACAAGTAAGCAGTGACAACATCTAATAGGCGTATATCTATCTTTTCATGTACTGCCAAACTGATAATATATCGGAGTGTAATAGCATCAATAACAGGAGAATAAGTTTCATCATAATCAATACCTGGTCTTTGTGAAACCTTGGGCTACTAATCGCGCTTTATATCGAACGATTTCACTCTTTTCATTGCGCTTTCGCACAAATATCCATTTGTAGCCAACAAGTTTTACACCTTCTGGTGTTCGGACCGCAGGTCCGAAGACTTCACGTTTTGCCAATGCATTTAACTCCGATTGAATCGCATCTTTCCATTGCAGCCAATCTTTTCTATGCCGACATTCATCAAGCGATATTGGTTCGGGATCATCATTATCCTGTGTAACATCAAGAGATATATTGTATGCAAATATATTATCAATAACGAGTTTCTATCCGATTCCAACTTCTACCGGAAGTGGTATAATTGATAGAAATTTCGGTGTTACTTTCATCAACTTACGGTTCTTTGTCATCGAGTTCTCTCTTGGTCTTTATCATTCTTTTCTTCAATATGATCTTCGGATCATTTAATCCTCTTTTCTTTCGAGGATTTTTATCTTTAGAACCAAGAGGTCGGCCACGCTTACGGCGTGTTTTTGACTCAGCGACTATAGGTATAATATTTTGTTCTGCTTGGAACTTCAATTCGAATAGGAGCATTTATAGGTTGGAATATGCGATTTTGTAACTCTTACGGAGTCAACAAAAGCGTACGGCATTTGATTTGCAATGCTTTGCAAATGAATTATCTTTTGAACTTCAAGTTCACATGCGCTTGTGCGCGGATCAAGATAATTTAATGATGTTGTCCAAGCAAGATCCTTTTTATCTTTGTTTTGGTTCTCCCCCTAATTTAGGGAATAATGATTCATCAAAATGACAATCGGCAAATCTTGCTGTGAATACATCTCTGTCGGGGGTTCAACATACACGATAATAGAGGGAGAATCATATCCAACGTATATCCCCTTTCTTCTTTGAGGACCCATCTTTATACGTTGGTTTGGTGCAATTGGAATATATACTGACACACCCAAAAATTCTTAAATGAGCAATATTTGGTTCGACCCAAAAGCCAATTGCAAAGGAGAGAATTTATGATAACTAGTCTGGTCTTATACGTACAAGTGTTGCGGCATATAGAATAGCATGTCCCCAGGCGAGATGTTGGGAGATTTGTTTTCATTAATAATGGTCTAGCAATTAATTGTAATCGTTTAATCAAAGATTCGACAAGACCATTTTGTGTGTGAACATGAGCTACGGGATGTTCAACATTAATCCCAATTGACATACAATATGCATCAAAAGCATGTGATGAAAAGTCACCGACATTATCCAAACGGATATTTTTAATGTGATGGTCCGGAAATTGTGCTCGTAATTTAATTATTTGAGCAAGTAATCTCATAAACGCCGGGTTGCAAGTAGATAATAAACATACATGTGACCATCGGGATGATGCATCAATTAAGACCATAAAATATTTGAACGGTCCACATGGTGGATCAATAGGTCCACAAATATCTCCAGTGAATCCGTTCGAGAAATGTAGGACTTTCGGCTCCTACTTTTCTTGGTGATGGTTTAACAATTAATTTTCCTAGGGAACATGCGGTACATGCGAATTTTTCTGATGTTAATATCCTTTTATTTTTAAAGGATGACCATGTGTATTCTCAATGATTCTTCTCATCATGGTAGATCTAGGATGACCCAACCGGTCATGCCAAATGCTAAAAGTAATAGGATCGGTAAACTTTTGGTTTACTAGATGATGAATTTCAATTGTACGTATTTTTACAAAATATAGACCGAGTAGAAAAAGACGACGAGTTTTCTAATACCGATTTCTTACCCAAATGCATTTGAGTAATAAAAAGATGCTCAATCCCATTTTCCTCATTTGTTTCAACATGATACCCATTTATGCGGATATCTTTAAAACTCAATAAATTTCTTACGGATTTTGAGGAAAATAGTGCCTTATCAATAATAATTGTTGTTCCTTTAGGCAACAATATACTAGCTCTTCAGGAGCCCTCAATTACATTTGCACTACCGTTTATCGTATAAATATTTATTTCTCCCATTTTGAGATCGAGAAAAATATTTCTCATTTTTTAGTATGGTGTGTGTAGTTCCACTATCAATAATGCATACATCATCATTAATAACAGACCATCCGAACACAAATATATATATGTAAACGTAAATATTATTAGAATAGAATGAAAATGAAAATACAAAAATATCGGGGTGAGGCTTTAGTTCTTCTGGACACTTGCCATCACCAATTAAATGGTCTATCCTACCGTACGGGTGTTCAAAAAAATCCGATACATCCATATGGGTAATATTGATATTAAGATCTTCGGGATCAATATCGTCATTCTCGAGCATTATTTATTGGATGTTGAGAAAAATTTGCTTCCACATTTTTATTTTTCAATGAAGCTTGATACAATTCAACTAAATGCTTAGCCGTACGACGGTTTCGTGACCAATGACCTTTCATGCCACATCTATAACATATATCCTCATGCTTTTCTTCAATTTCTTTTTCTTTTCCCTTTTGATCTTTTATGTTCCACTTCGGTGTGCAGTATTTCTCACGGTTTGATTATAATTGTGATAAGGGAAATATCGAGCGTGTCTACGACCATAACCACGACCACGGTCACGGCCACGGCCACGACCACGTATAACGATGGCTTCTGCTGGAGCCAACGACATTCACTTACAGGAGTGTTGTAGAGCCGATTGAGTGCGGCTTCATGATTTCTCAATAATAACTCATTATTTTTCTCTGCAATGAGGAGGCGATAATTAAATCTGTAAATTTTGTATACCCCTTTTCTCGATATTGTTGCTACAGGACAATATTCGAGGCATGAAAGGTGGAGAATGTCTTCTCCAACATATCTTCATCAGTCACTTTTTCTCCGCATAATTTTAATTGAGATGTAATTTTATACATTGCGGAGCTATATTCATTCACGGTTTTAAAATCTTGCAACCTCAGGTGCAACCATTCATACCGTGCAGTAGGTAGTACGACCATCTTCAGGTGGTCAAATCTTTCTTTTAAATTTACCCACAAGCCATATGGAACTTTTTCGGTAAGATATTCCATTTTCAAATTTTTATCGAGATGACGACGAATAAAAATCAAAGCTTTAGCCTTATGTTGTGCAGATGCACTATTACTTGCTTGAATAGTTTCACTAAGGCCTTCAGCATTTAGATGCATTTCTGCATTGAGAACCCATGACATATAATTTTTTCCAGAAATATCAAGGGCTACAAATTCAAGTTTCGCGATGTTAGCCATAGAGATCAATAAATGCGTACCTGTCTTCTGGCTTTGGTAACGGCAGAAACTTGTGCTTAGTCTTCTGGCTTTTGTACCGGTAGAGACTCGTGCTGATAACGTGTTATAAAATTAGGGTAGTGTTAGAATAAAATCTTCACACTACACACTAATAAAACTCTAACTATTTTGCACAAGAATTTCTCTCTTTCTTTTCTCTCACAATTTTCTCTAATCTTTCTTTCACTAATCTTTCTTTCACAAAATAATGGTGTATTACAAGCTTAGAGAATAGCTCTATTTATAGAGCTCTAATTAGTGAAATACATCATGTCATACATCATCTTCAACTAATCTCAATTAATGATGTCTCCACTAAATGGTGGACATCCATAAAAATCTTCTAATAATTCACATAAATCCATAATTAGTGGAGCCTCTACTAATTAATAAATATTCCAATAATTCATAATATATACAAATATTTTGTACCAAAGTATATGTGTGCCCGCCCCTGCTTGTTACAATCATTATAATAAATTTTAATTTCTCTTAGCCAATCACTTGTTAATCTAAATTATATAATTTTTTATTGAATGGAATATAATTGTATTGATTTTAGGAGAAACTTATTATTTTGCAATGTAATATTTCATTCTTTCATGCAAGCATAATGCTATATTTTGTGAATTTCTGAATCCCGCTAACATATCTATTAGTTATATAAAGTATATAGTCTTATCATTTGACAAAAAAAATAGTGTCTCTATGATTATGAGCTTAAAGTTTTATAATTTGTAAATCTATTAAGTCTTTTTGATCAATTGTAAGATGTATTATGTACTCCCTCCGTTTTAAAATATTTGTTCATGAAACCTTTTATACACAGATTAAAGGTATTGAAAACAATATAATAATTTAGATAAAGTTCCTATTCTACCCATATTAAAAACATGATAGTTATTGATTGGTGAAAATTTCTAAGGAGTAAGAAGAAAGAAGAATTTTAAAAAGTTGTACAATTGACTTAGAATAAATAAGAGTAAAATAGAAAAAAACTAATCATTAGTTCTAGAAATGTATACATAAACAAGTATTTTGAAACAAAACAAAAAAATTTTATGAACAAATATTTTGAAACGAAGGGAGTAGTGTTTAGTATATTGCTTTTTTTTTTTTAATTCGATTCTATTTGGTATATGACTATTATCATCTTTCTTGAATGTAGGGGTCGTTGTTCCATTCTTCGATAATGCAAAAGTTAGTGCAGTGAGGTACAATCTCCCATTGGTTTTAGAAAAAATGAATTGATTGCTTTTGTAGTTATGTTGTTAATAAACTAGTATAGTGTATTATTCCCATGTATGATTTGAAAAAAAATATTAATATTATATGCCGTAATTTTATATTTGGTCCACAATCTCTTTATTGATTTGATCTTGACGTTTGAAAATTTAAAAGCAATAAATGAGCACTAGCTGAGCTTTGCAAGTAACTCTAATTTTAGCTTTGACATGCTCTTATTATGAAGAAGATTAAAAAAGTATTAGAGGCTAAGAACAATGTATGTAGTAATATTATAATTGATTATTCTTTTTAGCTTACTTCTTTGCATTCTTGCTTCTTCCTTTCTTTCTTTCTTTTTTTTTATTTTTTTTATTTTTCTCATTTACATTGTTCTTTTTCTAGAAGAATGAGAAAAGTTGAAGAAGTATATTAAACTTATTTATTTTAATAATTTACCACCCATTTATGTTATTTGGATTGCATTCATCTTTTAATTTTAACATATAATATCGATGTGGCTTTTTAGGATAGGAAGGGCAAGATTATCCTCAAGATTATTATATATGGTGCTTTTAATGAATATTGTTACGGAGATTGGAATGTTTTAAAGTGGTTGATGCACAAAGTTATGAAGGCTTATTATTTTAGTAAACTTGTTTAATTCAATTACAAATATATGTTATACATCAACATATTTGTTTGGCAAAAATAGATTTTTATAATGTTTTACCGAATAAAAAATTTTAAAAGTATTTTTGGCTTTTGATAACCCTCACGAATTAAGATTTTTTTAAACATAAGATTTAGTGATATTCATATTGAATATGAGATACTTTTAATTATAATTATTATTTTTGGATTGGAATATTTAAAAGTTATTTATGTCCAATAAAAAATAATGAAGGCTTACTATTTTACTAAGGATATTTTAGTTCTGTTACAAATATATGTTAGGCATCAAGGTTAATATATACAGTGGGTATGGATAGGTATTTTATAAATCTATATCTAATAAATAAATTCTCTTTATGCTATAGAGTAAAATCTAAATGTATTATTTTGGAGAGTTCTCTAAAGTCATTAAAAAATAAAAATCCTTTGAAAAAATAAAAATGTAATCTAATTTCATATAAAAATAGGAAGAAAATAATTTCTGACAACGTGATTAATTTAGGCTAATTAATGAACACAGTTGTTGGGACCGGAAATGCGCGAGGTTATTTCATTGAAGAGGCTTTATTGTATTGTTGAAGCTGCAGCCAGCAAAGGCAACAATGGAGAACAGAGGGCAGACGATACAAAATCCAACTAAGTTACCAAAACCATCCAAATATTGTGATGATCGTACAAGAAAACAATCCAACTATTGAACAGAAATATTAAAAACTTTAAGATTACCAAATAGCATAGGCAACACAAAAATTCAACCTATAACAAAGAACATTCAAATGAGTTGTGATTACTAACTTGTTTGAACCTTCAATGGGTGGTAGATGGTGTGATGGGGGCAAGATGCAGGGACGATCCACAAAGCTGAGATCAAAAGGTAGATATGAATACTACACTAAGAGTCTTAGCGGGAAACTAATTAGTATTAGTGGGAAAAAAATGCAACTTTACTATTTCAAGAGAATAAAATTTTAAAATGATATTTTCATATCTTTAGAGAATATCATTTTGGAAGGATGGATGGATGGATGTATGTATGTATGTATGTATAATGTTTACGAGGGAAATACAAATTTTGCCAAATAATACTAATAATAATAATCATAGAGAGTAGTTTTGTCCTCTTAAAAAAAAAAAAGCTGAAAATGTAGTTTGGAAAAGTATTTCAATCATGCGGAAAATAATTAAAACAACGACAATTATTATTATTATTATTATTATTATTATTATTATTATTATTATTATTTTGGTTTTCTAAGTGCTCTTGGAATGTCCTGAGATTTCTGTTTACTTTAAGTCTAGGAAATACTTTGATGGTTCTTAGAATGTAGCCTCATTTTCAGAATAAGCATACTATGATTTTTTTTTCAAACGGTGCAGGCATTGTCGTTTGCTTCGAGTGTGTTTCCTGTGGGAACACTGCACAAACAAATGGTTATATCAAGAGCAAGAACATGGTTCAAGTGCCACGACATGATTGGAGCATCATAGTTTTTTTTTTTTTTTTTTTGGGTTTTTCTTCTATTCAAGTTTCATGTCTCAACAATTGTGTTTGTACCTTTGTTTCCTGGATGTTAATGCATACTTATCCTTTGGTGAACGTACATGGTTCAAGTTGAATGGAAGCAAAATTTTCTATAGAGGACTGTCATTCCTCATACATCTTTAATTTCATTGTCAAAGACAAACCTCAAATGCAAGAATTTGTCCACAAACAAAACCACCTGCTCTTGCAACATAATAAAGAAGACCACAAAATAGAAACCTGCCCCCACGGCACGTTAGTTCTAATTCAAGCATCTTTATTACACTGAATATACTATGAAAAATATCCTAAATAAACAAATGTCAATTCACAGTCAAAGGAATCATCAAACTGAAAAAGCTGGCGGATTTGTTTTCAAATCTTCTTCTTCAATGCATTGGACATCTAAGAAAAACTTTTAATGAAACTGTACATGTAAGATGCTCATCTGATCATCAAGCACTCAACGACCAACTAATTTTTGTTATAGTTAACAGCATAGTTTAGCAAAACCTCTAGTTCTTACTAATTGAAGGAATTGCGATGCACTCAAAACCTCTAAGAAACTGTTTCCAAACAAAGAGGAGACGCACCAGCAAACAACTTCACTAGCTATTGGGGCCACATCTAATTGCAGCAGGACTCACACTACCATATGGATATAATAAATTAGTTTTCTTCCCCATCAAAGTTTCAACAGCCAGTAAAGCAGACACCAAAATTGAAATAACAGCAGCATTGCTACCAGACAACTGAGCAACACCAAATCAGTCCTCGTTATGTGAACGTGCAGTCAATGAAGATACAATCCGAGCACACCAAGCATAAAGCTGCAAATAATTAAGTTCAGTTAGATATTGCAAGAAAGATCTAAATCATGCAACAGTTCTATGTATGGAGTTTCTACTTCCTTAGTATCATCAATTTGCAGGTAACGTAGTGATATTGGCATCATATTAAAGTTGCACAAAAGGCTGAGTGTGTTTAACAAAGTTCACTTTTCTCTTTGTATAGCAAAACTAATTTTTGTCATCACTATGCTGTTTTTGAAATATGGGGAAAAACATGTGGAGTTAACATCATAGTTCAGCATTTGTACCAATATCATGGCATAATTCAGCATTCATAACTAATAGAAATTGCTGAGTATACGACATCATGTCCTCAGCATCTAAGTAATTATCATGCATATTTCACATAGAGTCGTTCAACACTTTCTCAAGTAAATATTTAACAACCATTGAGCACCTGGCTCAACGCATGACATGTTGATGTCATATAACAACACTACCTAAAAACAAGAGACTATTACAAATACATTAAGTTAGCATATGGAACAATGAAGTAAAAGGATGACAGAGTATGTACTACACTATCATGTTGTTTTAGGCAATTCATTCATTCCTTAGGAAATATTTGAACCATGCCACAGGCAGAGTGACAAATGAAACTCAAAAGCAACTTCATTGTAAAACAACATGATACTCAAAAACCATCTTCGAGATCATATCCTTGTTCAATTTGTGTCAACAACCTTTTTATTATCTTCCAGATCATATCCAGTGAAATGGTGAGTTAAAGTAATATGGCTCACCACAGTTCATGATGTAATGCCTACTAGTATGGGAACTGACTTTGCAATTAGAAGTCCATAAAGCATAAAAAAGTTGCCTATTAAATCTTGATTGTCACTTACAACAAGAGTAGGGGTGTGGTTAGATGTGGGATCCCCTAAAATATACTTAAATATCGTTGTGTTCATCAGCATCCTCTCTAGCCTAAGTGGTCTGTCAGTTAACATTAGTAGTGGCATCCGAATTCTGAGGTATGCAGGCAGTGTAAACATCATCATCCTCTTCATGTGAACCAATCCCCATCTCATACAAATCTCTTGGTTTTGTGTGAATCACTTGGAACCATTCAGTTTGCTTTGGATCTCGTACATAAAATACTTGTTTTGCTTGAGAGGAGAATACAAAAGGACCATCTTGCAAAGAGGTTCCTGTATGGATTAGTTTGGAGAAGTTGACCAAAGTGCAACCATTTACATCTTTTTTTAAACCCCTTGGTGGGTTGACATCAATCCAACCACATTTAAACATCACAATTTTGAAAATTTTATAACAATCTAATTCAATGATGTCATTCAAAACCCTATAATAGAAAACCCCATCAACCTCTACAACCACTCCACTATTTTGAGTTTTTCTTAATCTTTCACGATTTTTTGTATGGAATCTAAAGCCATTTATAACAAAGCCAAAAAATTGTTTAGTGATATTGTTTGGGCCTCTAGCAATGGATATTATCTCTTCAGAAGCATTGCCCTCGATCATCTTTGGCACCTAATATTTCATATTCAAATAATGTAAGAAAAATATAAAATTTATGGATGCAAATTAACCTTAAATGTATTAATTTTCTAAAGTTACTCACCTGGTTTATGAGCCATTCTGGAAATTTCTCCAACAGCCACTTCTATTCAATGCATTAGTTAGATTGATTTGGTCGATATCCTCTTCTTTGCGCAGCAAAAAATTCACTGCAACAATTTTGAAATATTATTAATCAAATATTCAAAATAAAAATTCAGTGTGGTTTACTTGACTGACCCACGATAAGGCGATATATGATCATAGTGAAGCAACACGTAACGATGGACTTGTGCTAAGGCCATTTCATCAAGGACAATACTATCTACTTTTCCCAAAATTCATCCTCTAGTACAAAACAAGTAATTTCCAATATCATCAATAGGATCAAAATTTCTTTGGGGACGATTGAACATTGTTTCAACTCCACCAAGATATTGAGAACAAAAAACTAAACATTCCTCTGCCATATAACCTTTTGCAATAGAACCCTTTGGTTGTACTCTGTTTCGTACATGTGATTTTAGGCGAACCAAGTTCCCAGATTAAATTAAAATTCAAGAGTAACAAGTATTAGTATTTGCAATCTTAAAAGTAATTGGTTTTGAAATATTTGTAATGAAAAAAATAATGTCTAACCTTTCTACTTCTGCTCCACTATAACAGATTCCAATGCCTCCCTCAATTTAGCAAATTAAACATTTATGGGATCCAAATGATCTGTAGAAACAACAAAGCGATTGTGCTTATTTATAAAAAAGAGCAAGAAAGCAGAGGCATGGTGGATATGCGCTTCTAACTTCATATAATCAGAAACACCAAAACCCAGAAACAAACAAACACAGAAAGCTCAAATTAGAATCACAAAAACCTTAACCACCTGGCGATTCCAGTAGTGATGGCAGTGGTAACGACGCCATTTTTATTTCTATGGCAGCTGCGACGGCGGTGGAAATGAGTACTGATGGGTCGACGGTGTTGAATTGAGGCGTGAGAGGGGAAGTGAGTTTTCCTCTATGGCGCATGGTGTGAAACTCTCCTACTCTTCTTCTATATTCTATTTTGTTAACTGTTAAAACCATATTTCGTAAACTTCAACTAATTAATATGCTTTGACTTATTATCTTGGAGACACTTGTGGTTATTGTAGATTTTTAAAAAATTCAGACAATTATTTTAAAAATATTTTTAAAATTTTAAATAAGACACTTTATAAATTTTAAATTCTATTAGTAAACACGACTAATTTGTTACTCATTCAAAAAAAAAAAAGTAGAAAATATTTTTATATTCTAACACTATTTTTTCAAATGTCGTGTTTATAACACTTTTATTTCATGTCGCAAAATTGTTAATTATTCAATATTTTATATTAAATGTCGAGAATATTTATATTATGGTGACATTTTTAATTAATTATTCATTATTATAGGAATGCTTTTAATTAATGATGTAAAAAAAATGTAGTTAGAAGAGACTTTTGTTTTAATATTGCGACACTTTTTCATTAACGTCGAGAAAAATATATCAACTACCAACATTTTAATTAAAAAATGGTGCTATATTTTTTTATTTTTTGATATTTTTTTCTAAACATCGAAAATATTATTATTACAGGGACACTTTTAATTAATGACGAAAAATTATTATAGGGACACTTTTAATTATTATAGGAATGCTTTTAATTAATGATGTAAAAAAAAATGTAGTTAGAAGAGACTTTTGTTTTAATATTGCGACACTTTTTCATTAACGTCGAGAAAAATATATCAACTACCAACATTCTAATTAAAAAATGGTGCTATATTTTTTTCTAAACATTGAAAATATTATTATTACAGGAACACTTTTAATTAATGACGAAAAATTATTATAGGGACACTTTTAATTAAAGCTGGAAAAAAGTGTAGGTAGAAGCGTTTTTTTTTTTTTACAATTACGATGCATTTCCATTAACGTCGGAAAAAATATATAAAATGTCGACACTTTAATTAAAAAATGACGCTATTTTTTTTATTTGGTGACATTTAATTCTAAACGTCGGGAATGTCATTATTATAAGGACGCTTTTAATTAATGACGTAAAAAAAGTGTAGCCATAAGAGATTTTATTTTTAATATTAAGACACATTTCCATTAATGTCAGGAAAATATATCAAATGTCGACACTTTAATTAAAAAATGATACTCTATTTTTTATTTGGCGACATTCAATTCTAAACGTCGGGAATATCATTATTATAAGGACGCTTTTAATTAATGACGTAAAAAAAGTGTAGTCATAAGAGATTTTATTTTTAATATTACGACGCATTTCCATTAACATCAGAAAAATATATCAAATGTCGATACTTTAATTAAAAAATGATGCTATATTTTTTATTTAGTGACATTTTATTTTAAACGTCAGGAATGTCATTATTATAGGGACATTTTTAATTAACGACATAAAAAAAGTGTAGCCAAAATAGATTTTTGTTGTAGTGGGAGTATTTGTTTCATGCGTTGCTTGTACTTCGTTGTCACACTTGATTTCCTCTAATTCTTACGTTAGTATTGAAAAAGTTTAGATTTCATTATAGTTGCGGGATATGTCTGTGTGTTTAATGCATGCAATAAATTACGTAGTTTGAGCACATTAAAATAGGGAAAAAAATTCACTTTGCCACCGTATAGTCGAAATTAAACGTTATCATCCGAACTTCATTTTAAATCTCGTTACTATCTGAATTTTAATTTTTTCTCAAACGGCCATCCAAGTACCTTTGACTGTTAGTCAACACAGTTTAATATACAAAGGGCAATGTAAATCTCTCTTCGAACCAAGTTAAAAGACAAAATGACTAAATTGTCCATAAATCTAAATTACAAAATCAACACCAAACCAGCTGCCAAATCTCTCCTGTAAGTCTCGTAGCTATAGCTTCAGATGCCAAATCAACACCAAAAGCCACCGCTTTCCCATGACAAGTATCTGCTAAAGGGGAATTTAAAGACTGAATCGAGGCGATAGCCAAAGCAGAGGATGAGGGAATAGCCTTTGTGAGAGAAAATACAGTATAATAAAGACGGTTGACGGCAGGCTCTGGCATTTTGGCTCTGCACACGAGCTGTGACTGGCCGAGGGGAAGGTTGAATAGGCTGTATGTCCTGGGTTTTATTATGACAATTGCAGCTGCTTCTTTGTACGGGTTGATTTCGCTGTTGGTGGAGTTGATGTACAAGAAGGCCAAGCAGGCGATTACCTATACCTTGGTCTTGGAAATTCAGTTGGTTAAGTGTGTCGGCGCCACCGATTTCTTCACTGTTGGCATGCTTATAAACAAAGACGTTCAGGGTTGATCTCAACGGTATTGTGCTTTTTATTTTTCCATACTTAGATTTATAGGCAATTTAGTCTTTTTATCTTTTGAATTGGTTGGTTAGGTGAGAAATTTACTATTTTTTGTCTATTTATCATTCATTAACGGTCAAAGATACTTAAATATCAATTTGAGGGGAAAAAAAAAAAAATCAAAGTTCAAATAGCAATTAGATCTGAAATGAAATTCGGATTACGATGTAAGATTTCTATACTTGGATAGCAAAGTAAAATTTTCCCTTACTTCTTCTACTGTACATGCAAATCAAGAGAACTCCAAAAAAAAATGCCACCATAGATGACCAGCAAACGGACACTAAAAAAACACATGCACAAAGGATTCCTCGCACGAGCCACATAAGGAACACTTGGAAGCCAACTGGTATCCTAGGCAAAAAACCATTAACAAACTTCCACAAAAACAAACTGACCCTTCCAGGAAGACTCACCTCCCATATCCTCCTTGGAAACTGAATAGGATCCCTGTGTAACCTCACTTCATCTCGAATAGAAGTAGAAGAGAACTCCAAAGGCAGTTGGCTTCCAGATGATAAGGTCCATATTAGAGGAGTCTATAGCAGGCGGAATAGAAGTAAGGACAGAATAGGCTAAAGGAGGATCCAACAGGTCCAGTAAAAACTGCACCTTCTAGAAACCATTGTGGATACAATCCACAATCTTCAAATACTCTAGACGAACCTCTGAATTCAAGGCTGCCAAAAGAGAAGAGCCCCAGCATGAATCATACCTGAAAGAGCTTATACCATTTCTCACGTCAATACCAACAAAGCTTTCGGCAACTTTCTGGACGTTAAGCATTCTACGCCATACATGAGAGGGCTGACTTGGCGTGTCCAAAACAAAGGATGAACTCCTAAAGGGACATATGTCGAGTACAAAAAATTAGCCCAAAGCGTGTCCCTTATCCGGAACGGCCGCCATAATGTAATAGAAAACAACAACGAGACTTCTTTCCATGAAGAAATAGCAAGACCGTTCTCCTCAAATACAAAACATAGTGACTCCTAGCTCCGCCAAAGACGCTTAGGCAGATTTGTATCACGATGAAATCCCCACAAAAAAGTCGAGAGCAATCTGTCCAGATCATTAAACACCACTGAAGGTGGCTGGACAGAATGCAACTAGTGTATAGGCATAGAACAAAGAAACGAATTGATCAATGTAAGCCTTCCTGCCCGAGACAAAAATTTATGTTGCCATCCCGAAATTCTTCTCCGCACCTTATCAGGAAGTGAATGGAAAAAGGATCTCTTATTTCTATTGAAAATGATAATTTTGGGAGTTAATAATTTTTAACTCATGATTAGTTAGCCTAAAATAATTAATAGGAGTTGTTCTTGACATGTTAGAAATTGTTTTGATTATAGTAGAAGTCATTTTAATGGTAAGAATCCATAATTAAATGTCATTAAAGTTGGATGTTTAACCATTTGGAGACTCATGTTATACATGAGTCCCACATGGAAAAAGTTGAGGAGTGTTGAAGCTTTAATATACTAAAAGGATTTTTTATGGGCTTGATAGAAAGCCCAAGGTAGTGGGACTGCCACATGTGCGCACCACCCTTCTGGTCTAACTCAGGAAAAATCAAAATTGATAAGAATTAGGTCTCCTAAAAAAAAACCAGAGCCGTTACTCTAGTTTTTTGAGAAAAATTGCCTCTTTTGTTCTCTCCCTGCAATCCATATTTTTTGACTTAATGGGATTGGCGAACTGAGGATTTTTTTGAAGTTTGCCTCTTTTGTTCTCTCCCTGCAATCCATATTTTTCTGACTTAATGGGATTGGCGAACTGAGGATTTTTTTGAAGTGGTCGCAGTTGGTGTGCATCGAGAGTCGTTGTACCCATCGCACCGGTAAGTGAGGCGAATAACTTCTTAAAGGCAAATAGTATTGAATTGGTGATTCGGTCTACGCTTCTATTAGATAAGTTATTGTCCAATTCTACAGTTTAAGTCTGTTACTGGCTTACTTTTCTATTTTGAATTCTTGCTGGTTGCTTTGCATTTGGACAATTTGGCCTTGCCGGCTTTGTTGAAAATTGATAATTGTGCTTTTGTTAGAGCCCTAGTTGAGTATATGCGGTGCTTATTCTATTGAGTTGCCTGTCTGTGCCTATCGTTACCGATTTTCTAACAATCTTCAAGAAGTTATTTTGAAATTATCTATTTGTATGCAATCAAAATTTTAGACAAACCAATAATAGTCCGCTTCTACTGCGTATAAGCCTTTGGTTGACTTGAATAGTCTGTCAGATAAATTTAGTCCGAGGCTAAATTTCAAGCGTTGGCAACAACGTATGCAAAATTTGGTTGACCATGAGGGGCTTGTTGTCAGCAGTGCAGTTTGACAGGCCTGTACCAACTGAAAGGCATCCTAGAGTAGCTGAGATTGCTATCTGGAATGAATGGAATGATGTAGGTAGAGGGGCAATACTGTCAACCTTGATAAACGCACTCTTTGATATCTACTGTTCTGAGTTCTACACAGCAAAAATGCTATAGGATGAGTTGAATAGGAAATCTAATACTGAGGATCAAGGTTTTGAGAGGTATTATGTCTCTAAATTCCTAAAATTTCAGATGGTTGAAGGCAAATTTGTGACTGAATAGACTTAAGAGCTACAATTGATTATTCATTCACTCCATGAAGTGGATATGAAACTTTTTTGAGAAGTTCCAAGTGATGTCAGTGATAGAAAAATTTCCTATGTCTTGGGAGGACTTTGGTATGTCTCTTAAACACAAGATGCAGAAAATTTCTCTAAATGATCTGATGAAATCAATATCCATTAAAGAGCAACATAGGAAGAATAATCATATTGTACATGTGGAGTCTAATGTTCATGTGGTGACCACTGGAAAGAAGAGCAATAATTAGAGGAATGTGGGGGTTATGCCCTAGAGTCAATTTGTACTTATACTATTGTCGTTATATTTTATATAATAATATGAGGTTTTCCTTTTCATGAATAGTGTATTTTGTTTTGTGGTAGTCAAGTATGTGACTTGATAGTAAAACCCAACAATGAATACAATGACTATTATAAAACTGTCCCTGATCGATTATTATTATTGGAACAACAATAAATTAAGATTAGTATGTTTGTGACTTGATGGCTATGTTTTACTGGTCATGGATATTTGTGATATCAAGTCAAAATATAAATAAATGTTAGAGAACATTGTATTGGACATGACCCACAGTGAGAGTACTTCATGGAACATGTCATAAGTACTTTCTAGATATAATGATATTAAAAGTCCTTCGACCTAAATTCATCATAGTTTTCTACTTGATAAGTTCTATATTTTGATGTTGTCTAAAGTTGTCTTTAACCAGATAATAAATTAGACTACTGTTGGATATAGAATAAATCAAGGGGAGGAATATAATTGATAGTGAAGGAATTTGTCCCTCTCAATTATGGGAGAGATATCCACGGGCCCCTTGATAAATTAGACTATTAAAATACATGGCCGTGCTCAAATATATCAGTCTAAGATATTGATATCATTTATTTGAACAGTCTACTCTGAAATCAAGAAATAATTGATTAAGCTTAATAAGGATGACATGCTTCGTGCCTTATGCTTAATCTAGATATCGTGCGACAAAAGTACTAAATATAAAATTATGGTTTGGTTCAAAGAGATCACTGATCTTCATTTAACCTGGATAGTTATAATGTTTTGCTAAAAATCGCTTATAACTTGTGGACCATTTAAATATGATTTAGGCACACTACCAGTGTTAAATGAACATATAGGGTCACACAATAAGCGAGCTTGTTAGATTATTTTTCTGGTAACTAGATTCGATGAATTTGGAAATATGTCTAAGTTAATCGAACTTAGAAAATTTACCAGATATAATGAATTTCGAAATATGTCCACATTCGATGTATCTGGATAATGTCCAGATTATAAGAATCTGGCTCGGTAAATTAATTAGTTAAATTACCGAGATAATGGCAGAATCTTATCATATCAGTTTTAATTTAATTTGAATTTAAATTAAAATATGATAAGATATTATTAGAATTGGACTCTAAGAGGTTCGGGGATTTTTTAAGAAAACCCTAACTGTCTTCTCAAGAGCCCTACTCTATTGAAAATATTCGTGCCTCCATTCACCAGGAAAAAAAAACCCCTCTTAAACCCTAGGCGCTAGCACTCTTGGGGTAACGAGTCAGTTCACCGTGTGTATCCGATAGAGGACGTTCACATACTGCAGCGTCTGGTGATCATTCGGGTTGCATGTACAACAGCATAATCAGAATCGAAGGATCTCGATTACGCCAAACAAAAAAGTAATTCTATAAACCTTAGATCTTCTTAATCGTTTACTTGGATCCTCGGAAGGGATTCGTGGATGTTTTCCGCATTTAGGAGTCTACAAATCTTAACAATGGTATCAGAGCAACTTGCTAAACAATTAGGTTGAGTCATTTGCGTTAATTGTATTGTTGAATGTGTGTGTGTGTGTGTGTGTGTGTGTGTGTGTGTGTGTGTGAATTTAAACGGTGTAAATCAGCATGTTCACATGATTATGATTTTAGAATACTTAGCATGTAGACTACCTGAATTAGGTTTAATCTGTGCGTCTTAGTTGTCTGATTAGACCAGATTATTTGCAGATTGTCTGTAAACTGGTCTGTTTTAATATGATATGGTATCGTAAGCATGCTATCTGTGGTTCTATATTTGTGAATTGTTTGTCTTAATCGGCCATGATAATATGTTATCTGTACGAATATGATTAAAAGGGAACGCAGATTGTCTGTAATATGAAAGTTTCACGACGATGGTTATTAAGGGGTCCGAATGTTAATCTGATTAATATTTGAAAATCGGAAGGAGAAATCTCATTCAATGAGAGAAGGAAAAATCATTTTTCCTTCTGGGGGCGCTACCCCCGGAGACCCCTGCCCGTTGACCGGCTAGAGGGACCTCCGCCAGGGGTGCTACCCCATGGAACCCCAACTAACTGTTCGTTGTGTGTTATTCATTAGTGTTTTTTATTGTAGTTGTGGATTATTTTGAATAGTGCATAGCATGGCCCGTTTTATCCCAATGTGATTGGCAGGTTACATACTGGTTGTTTTAAGTTGTGATTTTTAAATACGGCCTGCAAGTCGTTTTTCATTGTTGTAAAATTGTATTGCTTTCCTAGAATAGGAATTATTTTAATTTTACTATCCAATGTAAAAGAAGACAGCGGCCTACATTTACATCCAAGGAGGAGTATGCTCAAGGCATTAGAGAATGCTTAAGGAGTTCATATACCTAGATTAACCACATTGATCTTCACTTTGCTCGTGATGATCAACATGAGGGACGGGAAAAATAGAGAGCATGCAGTGACGAAAAAAAAAAACAGAGAAGGAAAAAAAAACCAAGCCTTAAAGGCCACGCGGAACTGTGAAGATCATACCTTTGCGCTCCTTAAGCCTTCTAAGTCGAGTAGAAGTGGATTGAACGACAGGAATCACTTCGCCTTACCCACTTGAAGAAGTTTCCGGTTGAAAACCCACTAACCTTCTACTTCGCCTTGTTTGCATTAACGCCAAGCTTTCCAGCTCTCGAAATATTCCTCTGCCAAACCTCTAGTCGGTGAACACAATGGTGAAGAGAAATGGACTCAATTCTCCTTGGTTCTTTTGCTATTGATTAGCAAAGAAACAAGAAGAAGACACAGAGGAGGGAGACGTCTAAGAGAGAGAGAGCTGCGTGAGGCTTATGGGTTAGGGAGATTAGGGTTTTCCTCTACCAAAGACTTGTTTATTAGTTAGCCAAAAATAAGTCTCTCATTATATGATAAACATATCCCCGGGATTTCATATTTCAAAACACATGGATGTTATCCTGAGAATAAGTTTGGCTTAACCCTAAACTCTTCTTAACAGTATTTGAAAAAAACCCTACGGTCCAAGCTATTGGGCCAAAATAAATTTAATTATTTCTTTTGGACCCAAAAGGCCCAAAATAATAAACATTAATTATTTATTTCCTGGGCTTATATAAACAACCCAATAAATAATTAATGAGCCCAAATGAACCATAACAATTAATCTTCAATTATTTATTTCTTGGGCCTATATAAATAACCCAATAAATAATTAAATATTAATCATTTCTCCTAGTTTAAGCACAGGTTAATTTTCTAATTATTCATACTGGACCTAGGCCCTGAATAATTAATTAACCAATTAAACCAGATAATTAATTTCTCTCAACTCCTATTTTATTTATTTTATTCCAGTCTAATAATAAATTAGACTTCCTGAATAAAATCAAATAAAATCAAATCCTCTTGAACTGAGACCAATTCCTCAACCCAAAATTAGTTAGGACTTATGGGCTATTCCGAGGACCAAAAAGACACATCGCCTTGGCTGCTAAAATGACCAAAATACCCCTACTATATAAGTAGCTGTATTTTGCATTTTAAATATTTTCTAATATCACCATAAGGAAATATTGACCCCAAGGACAATGCTGCATTAGCAAAGTCTCCGACCTACATATGAAATGACTAAAATACCCCTCTACATATCGCCATACATTTAGAGAGGAAGAAGTGTACTAACACCCCTCTAAATGACATCTACCATCCTTAGGCTTCTAATCTAATGATCCACGACTTCCTGGAGTGTTTCCGCTTTCCAATGGAGCTACCCTAAAGTAAACATTCAAGTCATGTTTCCCAAGGCCTTGGACATTTTAGACCATTCGGACAACCACAAGGGGCGATATAGTGCAGAAACTATCTTGTACAAGTCTGTCTTAACTAACTAGTCACACAGACCCAACATACAAGTATATTGGCCCTACGATAGAACCTCAACTATAGCAAATCAAAGTATATGCTTCCAGCTTCGCCAGACCACTAACTCATACTCAAGTAGTAGAGTACTAGTCCACACTGTAGCGGTAGTAGTCTAGGTTTCTATCATATAGTACTTTTAGAACCACTACTACAGGTCCTGTCCTACGTATTCGAAATACGCTTATGTCATGAAGTGAGTGGACTACTCACTGGCTAAAGGTAAGCCATTCCCTATTTGGAATTCATAACATAATAACCTAAATATGATGAGATTCCCCGTCTCATCAATAGGTTAAGAACAAATGTTTATGTGTTAAATAACCCGTGATCCATACCTTACTGTGAAAGACCACCATTCACATGGACCACTTATTTAAACACAATGGGTCTGTTCCAAACGAAAATTGTACACAAACAAAGAGTAAATTCACAAATAATTTTTGAAAATAAATTCTTTTATTAAAATATTTGATTTTACATCAGAAACCTAGTCTAAGAGGGCATACAATCCAACAATCTTCCACTTGCACTCTAAGACTAGGTAAGTCCATAGGTGCCCACCCCTATGGCGTCTACGTATCTCTTGAAGACTCTCTCAGCCAAAGGTTTGGTGAATGGATCTGCTAGATTATTTTCTGAAGTAATATGTTCCACCACGACTTCCCGTCTCTGGATGAAATCCCGGATCAGGTGGTACTTCCTCTCGATGTGTTTCCCCTTCTTGTGGTTCCCGAGGCTCCTTAGATTGCGATACTGCTTCAGTATTGTCGCAATACATCACAATCGGCCTGTCCATATGTGGTACGACTCCAAATTCTGAAAAGAACTTCCGGAGCCAAACTGCTTCCTTGGACGCCTCCGAAGCTGCTACATACTCAGCTTCCATGGTTGAGTCAACAATACAAGACTGCTTGATACTCCTCTATGAAATTGCTCATCCAGACAAGGTGAAGACATATCCACTAGTGGATTTTCTCTCATCCTTATCCGCCTGGAAATATGAGTTTGTGTATCCTGTAGGAACCAAATCACCAGCCTTGTAAACCAGCATATAATCTCTCGTTCCCTTGAGGTACTTGAGAATATGCTTTACAGCTTGCCAATGAACCTCCCCAGGGTTTGACTGATATCTGCTAACTAAGCCCACGGCAAAGCAGATATCTGGCCTAGTACACAGCATGGCATACATGAGACTTCCCACAGCCGAAGCGTAGGGAATCCTACTCATTCTGTCCTTTTCTTCTTAAGACTTAGGACAGTCCTTCGAAGAAAATGACAACCCATGTCTGCAAGGGATTAGAGCTCCCTTGCATGAGTCCATGCTGTACTTGGCCAGCATCTTGTCAATGTATGTTGCTTGGGATAACCCCAACATTCTCTGCTTCCTATTTCTAAGAAGCCTAATCCCGAGAATGTAACTGGCTTCTCTCAAGTCCTTCATACTGAATTGACTAGACAGCCAAACCTTTATAGATGACAATGTCCTTACATCATTCCCAATGAGTAGAATGTCATCCACATACCGGACAAGAAAAATCACATTAATGCCTTCAAGTTTCCTGTACACGCATGGTTTATCTTCGTTTTAAATAAAACCATAAGACTTTACAGTCTCATCAAAACGAATGTTCCATGCTCTCGATGCCTGTTTAAGTCCATAAATGGACTTTTTAAGCTTGCAAACCATATGTTCATGGCCTTCAGCAATGAAGCCTTCCGGTTAAGACATATAGATGTCTTCGCTAAGATGGCCATTTAAAAATGCCGTCTTGACATCCATATGCCATATCTTGTAGTCATTGTGACATGCGATAGAAAGGAGGATGCGGATGGATTTAAGCATGGCTACCGGGGAAAATGTTTCCTCATAGTCGACACCCTCTTTCTGAGTATACCCTTTCGCCACAAGCCTAACTTTGAAGGTTTCCACCTTCCCATCCGCTCCCCTCTTTTTCTTGTACACCCACTTGCACCTAATAGGTTTTATCCTTTCAGGTGAAGCTACAAGATCCCAAACCCGATTTAGGTACATAGACTCAATCTCGGCTTTCATTGCTTCATGCCACAGATTTGCATCGGTATCAGCAATAACCTCCTCGTATCTAGTGGGGTCTTGTTCCTGATGGTCAGAGACCAGCTCAAAGGCTTCTCCTGTCCATCTATCCGGAACTCTAGACACTCTCCCACTACGACGAGGCTCTATTTGCACAGGCACTTGAGGCTGTGCCTCTTCTTGTTCCAGAATCGAGTCAGAAGAAGTTGATTCCGTAGATAACTTCTCCTCAAGTTCTAACCTCGTAGAACCTTTAGTGGATGTACTTTGATCATCTGCCAAGTATCTAGCATTGGTACTGACTAGTACCTTCTGCTCCTTAGGATGATAAAAGTAGCCTCCTTTTGTCCCTTTTGGATACCCAACAAAATAGCATAATTCTGATCTTGGTTCCAACTTGTCTCCCTTGATCAGTACATAAGTTGGACAACCCCAAATCCTAAGATGATTCAGACTTGGCTTACGCCCAGTCCACATCTCATAGGGAGTCCTAGGTACTGACTTGGAAGGCACCAAGTTCGGAATATATGCCGCTGTCTCCAGGGCATATCCCCAAAAGGACATTGGAAGAGTAGCATGAGACATCATGCTTCGGACCATTTCCATTAATGTCCTGTTTCTTCTCTCAGCTACTCCGTTCTGCTGGGGTGTTCCTGGTGCAGAGAGCTAGGATACTATCCCATGATGTACCATGTAGTCCTTCAATTCACCTAGGAGGTACTCTCCACCACGATCCGATCATAGGGTTATGATTAATTTACCTGTCCGACGCTCCACTTCAGCCTTAAACTCCTTGAACTTGTCAAAAGAGTCAGACTTGCGTCTCATCAGGTAAATGTAACCATACCTCGTACAATCATCCGTGAAAGTGATGAAGTACTCAAAACCTCCCCTAGCTGGTGTAGACCACGGACCACACACATTAGTGTGAACAAGACTCAACACCTCCTTAGCTCTATCCGCCTTTGGTGTAAATAAACTCTTGGTCATCTTTCCCATCAGCCAGGATTCACACTGAGGCCAACTTTCCAATCTCAATGAGCCCAAAGGCCCATCATAGATTAGCCTCTGAATCTTGGTTGAGTTAATATGACCCTACCTTAGATGCCAAAGATATGAATCATTGATATTGGTCTTTCTCTTCTTAGTTAAAGGTTTAGACTGAGCGTTATTTGATTGGTTGTTAATAGGGTTTAAAAAGAACAGATTACCATACATGTGCCCAGTACATAAAATTTCTCCATTTCTACTGATAGAAATACCAGAATGGAAAGATACAGAATATCCTTGATTAATAAGTTTTGCAACTGAAATCAAATTCTGACGAAAACCAGGTACATATAAAATGTATCTTTTAAAACCACTATCTTATTACAATAAAAAATAAGATCCAGCTTTCCCACTGCAATAGCCCAGACTTGTGCTCCATTACCCACTCGAAGCCCATGTTCGCCCTTCTTGAATCTTCTTATCTTTCTAAACTCCTGCAAGGAGTTACAGATATGATCAGTGGCTCCTGAATCAACAATCCAAGTGGAAGTTGATCCTACCATTAATATGGACTCTAGATAGAAAACATTACCTGTGGGGTTTTTCTTGGTTTGAAGATCTGGACACTCCTTTTTCCAGTGTCCCTTCTTGCTACATTTGAAGCACTTACCCTTTAGTTTGTCCTTGGGCTGGTTCTTGGGCTGGGCTGCTGCATTCCCCTTCTTCCTCTTGAACTTTCTGGGTTTAGGCCCAGTTCTTGAGGAAGAAGCCTTAGCAATCATGGCCTTTGACTGCGGCTTCATGACCTTCTCCGCCATCTGGAGCTCCTTCATCAATTCAGTTAAACTCATGTTCAACTTGTTCATGTTGTAGTTTAACTTGAACTGAGTGAAGGAGCTCGGTAGAGATTCGAGAACCATGTCCACTTGGCTCTCGGGGTCAATGACAGCCCCTAAGATTTCCGCCTCCTCGAAAGCAGCAATCATCTTGAGCATATGCTCTCGGACTGATACTCCCTCAGCCATCTTAGTGTTAACAATAGTTCGAAGAGCCTCCTGCCTCGCGGGCCGGCTCTTATCCGCGAACATAGTAGCCAATGATTGACTGATGTCATATGCAGAAGCCATGCGCTCGTGTTTTGACTGGAGCACATTAGACATGGAGGCTAACATATAATAACGTGCTATTTCGTCAGCCTTCTTCCACGCCTTCTCAGCCTCTCGCTCTTCGGCGGTGGAACCTTCCCCGATTACAGGGCAGGTCTCGTAAAGGACATACTTATACTCCTCAGCTGTGAGTATTATGTCCAGGTTCCTTTTCCAGTCCACAAAGTTTGGACCCGTTAACTTATTCTCCCTGAGAATAACGGCCAATGGACTAAAAGAACCTCCCACCATTTCTGAAAATCGAAAAATAAAAGAAAGAATTTTGTTCGTGAAAACAAAATAAAATTTGTGCACTGAAAATAATCTGGCTCTTAGGAAAACTGACATAGCTTCTTGGGAAGATTAACAGTTTCCTAAGCTAAGTGTAATAACCACCTCAAATTAATTTCCCTTCTAGGTAATGATCTTGAGGATAACTCCATCGTGGGATGACCGTTTCCTCTAATTTTCTATGGACATACCTCGCACTATAACCTCCAATGTGGGCTGACCGATCATAGTACGTGCCCCGGGTTATTAATTACATTCTTCCATTAGATCTAAATCCTTGTGGTATCCCCATTCTATACGGGTTCACTCCCAGGGTGACGCGAGAGGACCCACGATCTCTAATGAGGACCGTGATAGAAGCCGTGGGGCCGTTGGAACCCCTCTCCCACTTAGTCTTTTAAAATAAAGGTTTTCTGGAAAAATATCCTTTTGAAATTTTCATTAAGTTTTTTCTTAACTCAAAAATAAAATACCTAAGTCCATTAAAATCTCTATATCAAGGCTTATATCCTTTGAGAGAATTCTCCATGGACTAATTTTATTTAAGTTAAAACTTAATGATTTCAAAAATTTTCCAATTAAAATTTTCTATAGACTCTGATCTCAAGTTTATTTGACAAAATCATTTTTCTAGTCCAAAACAAAACAAAATGGCTCTCCATTTTAATTTACAAAAATATCTAAATTCAATATATTTTCTATGTCAAGGATTAAATCATTTGAGAAAATATTCAAGGATTAATTTTTGTACAAATTAAAATAACCATTTAATTTTTGAAGAAAAATATTTTTCTTGTCAAAAGATGTTCCCAAAGACTTTGGTCTTTGAGAAAAAAGCACACATAGGTACATAAAAAAATAGCATGCTCGAAAACAGTAAACGTTTTCATGCTTTTCTATTTTTTAAACCTAAGTGCCCAAATAATAGAATTAAACACATTAATTAATTAATTAATGATCTTGTTTAATCCTAAAATCCTTTACTAATATTTTTCATGCAAATATATTCCAAGAATATAAATATTTTAAAAATATTAACTTCGCCTGGTATGGGACCCAAAACGAAAAAGAAAAAAAATAAAGAAAATTGCAAAAAACAAATCTGCCGGTCCATGTACACTCGCCGCACCAGATCAGGGCCCATTTGCTCTGTCGGTTCACAGCGCCCCCGGTGCACCAGCCGCACCAGATTGCCATCGCTGCAGCCCATGGAGCCCGCCCGGACTCACAACTCGCTCCGCTGCCTTTCTGCTCATGTCCCGCGCGTTGATCCGATTGCCCGCGCGCGACCCGGAAGCTGTTGCAATTGAATTGCAACATTTCAATTGCATTCGGCTCAATTGCTACAGTCACGGTTCGGCTCCAGCGACTGGAAGGACGCAGCTTGTGACACATAAACAGTGCGGCTCGGCTCGACTCCACGGCTTAGGAATAGTGTTTTTTCTTTGTTTTTCCTTCTTTCCGCGCGCGAATTGCAGAGGCTTTTCTGGTTCGACTTTTTCAATCTTCTTTGGCTTCTTTGGACATTTTTAGTTACAAAAACTCATCCAAAACAAAACCACAACCGCCTATACCCATTAAAATTGGGTTTACATGATCAAACTTCAAAGCCAAATTTTTTTTTACAATGATGCCTATGCTTCAACGATGAAGCTCACAGAGATCCTATCACATACCAAAACAGCGAAGGATCACATGTATAATCATCTTCTCCATTTTTATTAACTACCATGCTCCCTATATTGATCATAGAACCATAGGCTCTGATACCACATTGAGGGACGGGAAAAACAGAGAGCATGCAGTGACGGAAAAAAAATAGAGAAGAAAAAAAAAAAACCAAGCCTTAAAGGCCACCCGGAAGCATGAAGATCATACATTTACGCTCCTTAAGCCTTCTAGGTCAAGTAGAAGTGGATTGAACAACAGGAATCGCTTCGCCTTACCCACTTGAAGAAGCTTGCGGTTGAAAACTCGCTAGCCTTCTACTTCGCCTTGTTTGCATTAACGCCAAGCTTTCTAGCTCTCGAAATATTCCTCTGCCTAACCTCTAGTCGGTGAACACAATGGTGAAGAGAAATGGACTTAATTCTCCTTGGTTCTCTTGCTATTGATTAGCAAAGAAACAAGAAGAAGACACAGAGGAGGGAGACGTCTAAGAGAGAGAGAGCTGCGTGAGGCTTATGGGTTAGGGAGATTAGGGTTTTCCTCTACCAGAGACTTATTTATTAGTTAGCCAAAAATAAGTCTCTCATTATCTAATAAACATATTCCCGAGATTTCATATTTCAAAACACATGGATGTTATCCTGAGAATAAGTTTGGCTTAACCCTAAACTCTTCTTAACCGTATCTGGAAAAAACCCTACGGTCCAAGCTATTGGGCCAAAATAAATTTTATTATTTCTCTTGGATCCAAAAGGCCCAAAATAATAAACATTAATTATTTATTTCCTAGGCTTATATAAACAACCCAATAAATAATTAATGAGCCCAAATGAACCATAACAATTAATCTTCAATTATTTATTTCTTGGGCCTATATAAATAACCCAATAAATAATTAAACATTAATTATTTCTCCTAGTTTAAGCCCAGGTTAATTTTCTAATTATTCATACTAGACCTAGGCCCTGAATAATTAATTAACCAATTAAACCAGATAATTAATTTCTCTCAACTCCTATTTTATTTATTTATTTATTTTATTCCAGTCTAATAATAAATTAGACTTCCTGAATAAAAAAAAAAAATCAAATCCTCTTGAACTGAGACCAATTCCTCAACCCAAAATTAGTTAGGACTTACGGGCTATTCCGAGGACCAAAAAGACACATCGCCTTGGCTGCTAAAATAACCAAAATACCCTTGCTATATAAATAGCTGTATTTTGCATTTTAAATATTTTCTAATATCACCATAAGGAAATATTGACCCCAAGGACAATGCTGCATTAGCAAAGTCTCCGACCTACATGTGAAATGACTAAAATACCCCTCTACACTTCGCCATACATTTAGAGAGGAAGAAGTGTACTAACACCACTCTAAATGACATCTACCATCCTTAGGCTTTTAGTCCAATGATCCATGACTTCCTGGAGTGTTTCTGCTTTCCAAGGGAGCTACCCTAAAGTAAACATCCAAGTCATGTTTCCCAAGGCCTTGGACATTTTAGACCATTCGGACAACCACAAGGGGCGATATAGTGCAGAAACTATCTTGTACAAGTCTGTTTTAACTAACTAGTCACACAGACCCAACATGCAAGTATATTGGCCCTACAATAGAACCTCAACTATAGCAAATCAAAGTATATGCTTTCAGCTTCGCCAAACCACCAACTCATACTCAAGTCGTAGAGTACTAGTCCACGCTGTAGTGGTAGTAGTCTATGTTTCTATCATATAGTACTTTTAGAAACCACTATTACAGGTCCTGTCCTACATATTCGAAATACGCTTATGTCATGAAGTGAGTGGACTAGTCACTGGCTAAAGGTAAGCCATTCCCCATTTGGAATTCATAACATAATAACCTAAACATGATGAGATTCACAGTCTCATCAATAGGTTAAGAACAAATGTTTATGTGTTAAATAACCCGTGATCCATACCTTACTGTGAAAGACCACCATTCACATGGACCACTTATTTAAACACAATGGGTCTGTTCCAAACGAAAATTGTACACAAACAAAGTGTAAATTCACAAACAATTTCTGAAAATAAATTCTTTTATTAAAATATTTGATTTTACATCAGAAACCTAGTCTAAGAGGGCATACAATCCAACACAACATAGGTTATGGGCCATGCTATGTCACTTTTATTTATGTGTTGCATGCATATTTGATATGTTTATTCCATTCTTACTATAATCAAATTTTTATTTAAAAAAAAATTAAGTGTTAAATGTCTTCCAAAATCAAACACTTGTTATTACTTGGATCATCATATGGTCATTCCTGCCAAAGTAGGATGCTTTTGATTATCTAAGTGATATAAGATGGAAAATAGTTTTCCATATGTTTGATATGGTTTGACTTAACTGGGCTATCAAAATGGTTTTAGACCTAGGGCATTATATGAGATATTTTTAGCCGGAACATTTGATGCATATCTCATTTAAAAATTTGAGTTTTATTTAATTATAAGAATAAAGCCAAAGCTTACTTATGATTAAAATAAAATATTTATGAATTTTTTTTTTACCCACTACAAAACATCAAAATGTTGAAGTTTCAAACGTTTAAATGCTTTTAGTGGGAGTTTTTCATTAAAGCCTGAAAGTTAATTTCTTTGCATATTTTGTATGTAGATAATGGCAACAAACAGTTGGAATAACTCATTGCGATCTGTGCTCGAGAAAGACAAGCTTAGTGGGACTAACTTTCTTGATTGGGCACAAAACTTAAGAATCGTTCTTAAGCAAGAAAAAATGCTCTATATTCTTGAAAATCCTATTCTCCCTGCTCCAGCAAATAACACCTCAAAAGCTAAAAAAGATGCTTATAGTAAGCACAAAGATGACTCCAACGACGTTACTTACCTCATGCTAGCAACCATGAACTATGAACTTCAAAAACAGTTTGAAGAAGCAGAGGCATATGACATGATTGTGCATCTTAAGGAAATGTTCCAAGAGCAAGCACGATAAGAGAGATTTGAAATTCACAAGGCATTAAATGCATGTAAGATGGTTTCTGGCACCTCGGTAAGTGCTCATGTCCTTAAAATGAAGGGCTATCTTGATCATCTTGATAAGGTTGGTGCTCCTATTAATCATGACATGGCCATGTATTTGATCTTGGGCTCATTACCTCCTGAGTATGACCAGTTTGTCATGAATTTTAATATGCATAATATGGAGAAATCCATCACTGAATTGCATGGGATGCTAAAACAAGCTGAACTGAACATTAAGAAGAATACTCCTAGTGTTCTAATGGTTCAAAAAGGGAAAGGGAAAAATAACAACCAAAAGGGCAAAGTCATGGCTAGTAAGGGCAAAGACAAGGCAAAGTCCAAGTTCAAGCCCAAACCTAAGGCTAAGACACCAAATGAGGGAGCTTGCCACCATTGTGGAGAACAATGACATTGGTTAAGAAATTGCAAGCTCTATTTAGAAGCAAAGAAAAAGAAGGACAGTGAGGCTGCCGCATCAGGTATTTATGTTATAGAAATTAATTTATCTACTTCTGATTCATGGGTATTGGATACCGGTTGTAGATCTCACATTTGTGTAAATGTGCAGGGTCTAAAAAGGAGTAGAGCCTTGGCAAAAGGTGAGGTGGACCTACGAGTTGTGAATGGAGTAAAAGTTGCTGCAGTAGCTGTAGGAACTTTTGAATTAATTTTGCCTAGTGGGCTTGTTTTAGAACTGAATGATTGTTTTTATGTTCTTGCTATGAGTAGGAATATTATTTCAGTTTCTTGTTTAGATTCAAAAGGTTTTGAATTTGTTATTAGGAATAACATTTGCTTCATTAATAAAAACAGCATTTTTTTATGCAGATGTCTCATTATCAAATGGGCTCTATATTCTCAATCTTCGTGGATCTTCAAATAAGTCTATCTATAATATTAATACTAAGAGATTGAAATCCAATGATTTAAATCAAACTTACTTCTGGCATTGTCGTTTGGGCCATATAAATGAGAAATGCATAACAAGGCTTCATAATGATGGGCTTCTAAATTCGTTTGACTTAGAATCTTACGAAACATGTGATTCTTGTTTATTAGGTAAAATGACTAAAGCACCTTTTAAGAGACAAAATGAAAAGGCAACTGATTTATTAGGCCTAATACATACTGATGTATGTGGACCAATGAATTCACATGCCAGAGGAGGATTTCAGTACTTCATTACATTTACGGATGATTTCAGTAGATATGGCTACCTGTATATGATAAAATATAAATTTAAATCGTTCCAGAAATTTAAAGAATTTCAAAATGAAGTACAAAATCAGCTTGACAAAAGTATCAAAACACTTCGATCAGATCGAGGTGGTGAATACTTAAGTCACGAGTTTGACGAGCATCTTAAAAATTGTGGAATTATCTCCCAATTAACTCCACCTGGAACACGTCAATGGAATGGTGTATCTGAACGGAGAAATCGTACTTTATTAGATATGGTTCGATCAATGATGAGTCAAACTGATATTCCAATCTCCTTTTGGGGTTATGCCCTAGAGACTACCGCATTCATACTAAATTGAGTTCCATCTAAATCGGTTCAGAAAACGCCATATGAGATATGGATTGGGAGACAACCTAGTTTGTCATTTCTCAAAATTTGGGGTTGTGAAGTTTATATAAAGCGTTTATTATTTAATAAACTTGCACCTAAATCGGATAAATGCATATTTGTGGGGTATCCTAAAGAAACTAAAGGATATCAATTTTATCTCCCAAAAGAAAATAGAGTAATTGTTGCTCGAAATGGATTCTTTCTTGAAAAGGAATTTATTTCCAAAAGAATCAGTGGGAGTAAAATTCATCTTGATGAGATTCAAGAGCCACAATTAGTACCTGAACCAAATAATGAACCTCAATTAGATGGCTCACAAGTCCAAGATGAGCCTACTTCTATAGAACAAGGACCTCAAAGATTTGATAGGGTTCGTCAACAACCTAGGAGATATGGATTGCTCATCACTGACGATCACAACGTGGAGCTTATGGTTAATGATCAGCCCACTTCCTATCTAGAAGCCATTAAGAGTTCTGACTCGGAAAATGGTTAGAGGCTATGAAGTCTGAGATGCAATCCATGTATGATAACCAATTCTGGACTTTGGTTAATCCACCTAAAGGTTCTAAAACCATTAGGTGTGAATGGGTTTTCAAAAAGAAAACAGACATGGAGGGAAATATGCACACTTACAAAGCACGACTGGTAGTAAAAGGTTATAAACAAACTCATGGTATAGACTATGATGAAACCTTTTCACTAGTTGTAATACTTAAATCTATTAGAATTCTTCTTGCCATAGCAGCATATTATGATTATGAGATTTGGCAAATGGAAGTTAAAACTGCGTTTCTCAATGGAAACGTACTCGAGGATGTATACATGACACAACCTAAGGGTTTTGATGATCCTTTGAATTCTAATAAAGTGTGCAAGCTTCAAAGATCCATTTATGGATTGAAGAAAGCATCTCAAAGCTAGAATCTTCATTTTGATGAAACAATTAAAGGATTTAACTTTATCAAAAATGAAGATGAGCCTTATGTCTAAAAGAAAACAAGTGGGAATGCAATAGTCTTTTTGGTACTTTATGTTGATGACATCTTACTCATTGGAAATGACATCCCAACTCTACAAAGTGTAAAGACATGGTTGGGAAATTATTTCTCAATGAAAGACTTAGGTGAAGCTGCATATATTCTAGGTATAAGGATCTATAGAGATAAATCTATAAAGCTAATTGGACTAAGTCAAAGTGCATATGTTGATAAGCTACTGAAAAGGTTCAATATGCAAGACTCTAAGAGAGGATTCTTGCCAATGTCACATGGCATTATGCTTAGCAAAACTCAAAGTCCTTCTACGAAGGATGAAGAAGAGCGCATGAACAAAATATTATACGCTTCCGCTATAGGGTCTATCATGTATGCCATGTTATGTACTCGACCCGATGTATCATATGTATTGAGCATGACGAGTAGGTTTCAGTCAAATCCTGGAGAGGCACACTGGACTGCTGTCAAGAACATACTGAAGTACTTAAGAAGGACTAAATATATGTTTTTAGTTTATGGAGGACAAGAAGGCGAGCTAGCTGTAAATGGTTACACTAATACTAGTTTTCAGTCTGACATAGATGATTACAGATCGCAATCAGGTTTTCTATTTTGTTTGAATGGAGGTGCTATAAGTTGGAAAAGTTTAAAGCAAGACACCGTGGCCGATTCTACTACAGAAGCTGAGTATGTAGCTGCCGCAGCTGTAGCTAAAGAAGCAGTTTGGATTAAAAAGTTCATTACAGAACTAGACGTAGTTCCTAGTATTGTGAACCCAGTGGGTCTCTATTATGACAACAATAGAGCTATTGTACAAGTTAAGGAACCAAGATCACGTCAGCGATCCAAACATATACTTAGACGTTTTCATCTTATTCAAGAAATTGTTGATAGAGGAGATGTCAAAGTATGCAAGGTATCAACTGATGACAATGTTGCAGATCTACTAACAAAGCCTCTCCCATTGTCTAAACATGATAGTCATACTAGATTAATGGGATTACGACTTATGCCAAATTGGTCTTAGTGCAAGTGGGAGACTGTTAAGGATATGCCCTAGAGTCAATTTGTACTTATACTAATGTTGTTATGTTTTATATAATAATATGAGATTTTCCTTTTCATGAATAGTGCATTTTGTTTTGTGATCATCAAGTACGTGACTTGATAGTAAAGCCCAGCAATGAATACAATGACTATTCTAAAACTGTCCCTGATCGATTATTATTACTATTGGAATAATAATAAATTAAGATTAGTATGTTTGTGACTTGATGGCTATGTTTTATTGGTCATGGATATTTATGATATCAAGTCAAAACATAAATAAATATTAGAGAACATTGTATTAGACATGACCCACTGTGAGAGTACTTCATGGAACATGTCATAAGTACTTTCTAGCCATAATGATATTAAAAGTCCTTCGACCTAAATTCATCATAGTTTCCTACTTGATAAGTTCTATATTTTGACGTCGTCTAAAGTTATGAATAACCAGATAATAAATTAGACTATTGTTAGATATAGAATAAATCAAGGGGAGGAATATGATTGATAGTAAAGGAATTTGTTCCTCTCAATTATGAGAGAAATATCCATGGGCCCCTTGATAAGTTAGACTGTTAAAATGCATGGCCGTGCTCAAATATATCAATCTAAGATATTGATATCATTTGTTTGAACAGTCTACTATGAAATCAAGAAATAATTGATTAAGCTTAATAAGGATGACACGCTCCGTGCCTTATGCTTAATCTGGATATCGTGTGACAAAAGTACTAAATATTAAATTGTGGTTTGGTTCAAAGAGATCACTGATCTTCATTTAACCTGGATAGTTATAATGTTTTGCTAGAAACCGCTTATAACTTGTGGGCCATTTAAATATGATTTAGGCACACTCGCCGATGTTAAATGAACCTATAGAGTCACGCAATAAGCGAACTTGTTAGGCTATTTTTCTGGTAACTAGATTTGATGAATTTGGAAATATGTCTAAGTTAATCGAACTTAGAAAATTTACCGATTCAATGAATTGGGAAATATGTCCACATTCGATGTATCTGGATAATGTCCAGATTATAAGAAGCTGGCTTGGTAAATTAATTAGTTAAATTACCGAGATAATGATAGAATCTTATCATATCAATTTTAATTTAATTTGAATTTAAATTAAAATACGATAAGATGTTATCAAAATTGGACTCTAAGAGGTTCGGGGATTTTTTAAGAAAACCCTAGCCGTCTTCTCAAGAGCCCTGTTCTGTTGAAAATATTCGTGCCTCCATTCACCAGGAAAAAAAACCCTCTCAAACCCTAGGTGCTAGTACTCTTGGGGTAAGAGTCAGTTCACCGTGTGTATTAAATAGAGGACGTTCGCACACTGCAGCGTCTAATGATCGTTCGGGTTGCATGTACAACAGCATAATCAGAATCGAAGGATCTCGATTATGACAGACAAAAAAGTAATTCTGTAAACCTCAGATCTTCTTAATCGTTTACTTGGATCCTCGAAAGGGATTCGTAGATGTTTTTCGCGTTAAGGAGTCCACGATTCTTGACAAATTTGAACTCTAAAAATATAAACAAGACAAATGGCATGGCAAAAAAGAAACCAAAAGCAAACAAACCCTGCTAGAATTATGGTCAGGTTGGGCATTAGGCTAAGGATTGTCCCTCTAAGAATTCTAAAGTTAAATAAGGATCAAATTTTAAAGCACAAGTTAATGTGGTGGTAGAGGATACTAGTCTAATGGAAGTTGATTAGAGTACACACCTTGCTTAGGTTTGTACCATTGAGGTTGGGACTGTCATCACTACTTCTAATGATGAAGAAAGATATGCTTCTTTTAACCCAGAAGTTTTAATTATTTATAAGTCACTTGAATGGCAGGTTGATATTGGAGCAAATGTGCATGTTTGTACTGATAAATTACTTTTTGTGCCTTACCGGTCAATTAACGGAAAAATTGTGAGGATGGGGAACTCAGTTGCAGCTAATGTGTTGGGGATTGGACGCATGGACTTGAAGGCTCCTTCAGGGCATATTTTTTCTCTTCATAGGGTACAACAAATTCCAACAGTTCATAGAAATATTCTTAGTGGTTCATGTTTAGTTAGAGAGGGTTATGAGGTTACTTTTAAATGTAATAAAGTAGTGATTATGCACTACACTACTTTTGTCGGCAAAGGTTATTTGTCGAATGGTTTATTTAAATTAAGAGTTGAACCATTTACTTCTAATTTGAATAAAATTTCTTCTGTTGAGAATTATGTTTATCCTATGGTGCACATTATTGAATCCACTAATATTTGGCATTGTAGACTTGGACATTTTAATTTAGATTCTGTTAAAAGAATGATGAATTTAGATTTGATCCCTAAACATGCAATTGATAAGAAGAAATGTCAAGTGTGTGTGAAAGCTAAAACAACTAGGAAACTCTATCATTCAATTGAAAGGAATTAAAAAATAGTTGATTTTGTTCACACAGACATTTGTGAATTCAATGGTTTGTTGACTAGGGATCATAAGAAATACTTCATTACTTTTATTGAAGATTGCAGTAGATATTGCCATATTTATTTACTTAAAAACAAAGATGGATCACTTGAAAAGTTTCTTATATTTAAAAATGAAGCTAAAACTTAAACTAGCAAAAAACTTAAAAGATTAAGATCTAATAGAGGTGGAGAGTATGAGTCTAATCCATTTGTTGAATATTACCAAAGTAATGGCATAATTCATGAGGCCCCTTATTCTCCCCAGTCTAATTTGATTGCTGAACAAAAAAATAGAATTTTTAAATATATTATCAACAATCTATTTTTGAATTCTGGATTCCAAGTATATATGGGGTGTGGCTTTAAAATAGCTTGCCATATTCTGAATAAAGTCCCTCACAAATATAAAAAAGTAACTCCGTTTGAAGTCTAGAAAGGTAGGAAACCTAATTTAAAATACTTCTATGTGTACGGTTATCTTACAAAAGTTCTAATCCTGAATATAAGAGGAAAAAGTTAGGATCAAAGAATGTTGATGCCATATTTATTGGTTATGTGAAAACAAGCTATTCTATGAGGTTTTTGGTAATTAAGTCTGAAATATCTGGCACAGATGTTAACACAATTATTCAATACTGTGATGCTACATTCTTTAAGGATGTGTTTCCCATGAAAACTAGTTAATTTGCCTCAAGATGTTTCTACTTTAAATTTAGCCTTAGTATCTGATTCTATTTCTGATCATGTGGAAAGAGTGAAAGATATGAAGGTAGGTCCAAATAGTTCTAACACTCAAACTGAGGAATTGGAAGAACCTAGAAGGAGTAAGAAAGCTAAGGTTGTCAAGGACTTTAGAAGTGACTTTGTCACTTACAATGTTGAGGACGAACCTTTAACCTTTCAAGCACCCATAGCTTCCTTTGAAGCAGGGCATTGGAAAGGAACTGTTAAAAGCGAGTTGAATTCTATTATCTCTAATGTGACATGTAAATTGGTAGATCTCCCTCCTAGGTGTACAACAATTGAATGCAAATGGATTTTTAAGAAGAAACTTAAACCAGATGGGACCATAGATAAGTATAAAGCCAGATTAGTTATCAAAGGGTTTAAACAAAAAGAGAGAATAGACTATTTTGATACATACTCTCCTGCTACTCGTCTGACTACAATCCGAGTGATAATTGCATTAGCTTCTATATATGGTTTCACCATCCACCAAATGGATGTGAAGACAATTTTTTTTATGGTGATCTTGAAGAAGAGATATATATGGATTAACTTGAGAGATTTGTAGCCAAAGAAAAGTGGAAAGTCTATAAATTTGTTAAATCCCTATACAGTCTAAAATAAGCACCCAAATAATGGCATGAAAAGTTTGATAAAACTATTTTATCCTTTGGCTTCATTATAGATGAGAATGACAAGTGTGTCTACTGCAAGGATAAGGGTAATGCATGTATTGTACTATGCCTGTATATGGATGACATTTTGCTATTTGGGTCCAATGTTGAGATAATTAATGAGACTAAATCATTCTTAAAAAGTAAGTTTGAAATGAACGATATAGGAGTAGCAAATGTGATTCTTAGCCTTAAGTTGATTCGCTCAACTGAGGGGATAACTATTTCTCAATCTCACTATGTTGAGAGTGTTCTTGAGAAATATGGTTATCAAAATTGTAGAGTTGCTAAAATTTCAAGTGACCTTTCTGTAACTTTGTTCGAAAATGAAAGTGGTATTCCTGTGTCTCAATTAAGATATTCTCAAATTATTCGTAGCTTGCAATATCTTGCAAATGGCTCAAGACCAGATATTTTATTTTCAGTATCTAAGCTGGCAAGATATACAAGTTGTCCAAATCAGACTTATTGGGAGGCATTGGATAGGGTATTAAGGTACTTAAAGAGAACAATTTTCGTTGGGCTGCATTACAGAAAATTCCCTGCTGTACTTGAAGGGTATAGTGATACGAGTTGGATTGCTAAGAACTCTGACGGCAATGGTTGCACTGGATATGTTTTTACATTAGGTGGCGGAGCAGTTGTCTGGAAGTTTTATAAACAGACTTTGATAACTCGGTCAACTTTTGAGACTGAGTTATGTGCCTTGGATATTACTGGAACAGAAGTTGAATGGCTGTATGGACTATTGTCCTCTTTGCCAATGATCAGCAAGCTCGTTACTGCTATATCTGTGCATTGTAATAGTCAAACCACAATCGCAAAGATAAAGGGTACTAAGTATAATCAAAAGCTTAAGATACACATCAGAGTTAGACTTAAGCCTATAAGAGAGTTGGTGTCTGAAAGGGTGATGTCTGCTGAATTTGTTGGATTCAAAGATAACATTGTAGACCCCCTAACTAAGGGACTAGAAACATCCTTGTTTCTTAAATCTAGGTTGGGAATGGAACTGATAACTTATCAATGATTCACCTACAGTGGTAACTCAACTGACCAAGTGGAGATCCAACAAGGCAGTTCAATTTGATATAAATAAGCTGTTTGAGTGAATCTAGCAGCTATTTTGATACCTTTGTATTTAGTTCTTTTCCCTGAAAGCCTATGGTGAGTTTACTGCAAGTTCAGTAAGAGTTTTTTTGCTCTAAATGAGATCAAATCATTTAGACAGAATGCTAGAAGTAGATCCTTGTAGATCACCAACTATATAAGTGGTGTTGTGAGGCCGCAATTAAAGGGAATTTGATTTTCTTTGAATACACTCATGAGACAAGATCAGGACATATAGCCATAATGTGTGAACCCTAAAGATTGTCTCCATAGCGGATAGTCTGTTGTTACCAATGGACACCGTCACACTTAATGTTCAGATTCAAGGCTCAAGTCTATCTGTTCTTGTGGAGGCAGAAGTTGGATAACTTAGGTAGTGGTTGAAACCGGAAGGTACCATTATCGAAAACGGATTATGTAAATCCTGGATAGTCTTTAACTATGGATTTGTGGGGAATTATTAAAAATGACAACTTTGAGAGTTAATAATTTTTAACTCATGATTAGTTAGCCTAAAATAATTAATGGAAATTATTCTTGACATGTTAGAGATTATTTTGATTATGGTAGAACGCATTTTAATGGTAAGAATCTATAATTAACTGTTATTAAAGTTGGGTATTCAACCATTTGGAGCGGGATTGTTGAAGCCCTTATATACTAAAAGGCTTTTCTATGGACTTGATAGAAAGCCCAAGGTAGTGGGACTGCCACACGCGCGCCCAGCCTAGCTGGCCCGGCTTGGGCATGGGTTTAGCCATGTTTTCACGTTCCTCTCTTTTTATTTAGCCCAATTAACTCTAACTTGTATAGAAAAAGGAAAGATAAAAAATGATAAGAATTAGATCTCCTAATTCGGATTAGTATAGGCTTTTTCCTGAGGCTATAGAAAGAGGGGAGAAAAAAAAAAAACTAGAGCCATCACTCTAGTTTTTTGAGAAAAATCGCCTCTTCTGTTCTCTTCCCGCAATCTATATTTTTCTTACTTAATGGGACTGTCGAATTGAGGAGTTTTTCGATATGGTCATAGTTAGTGTGCGTCGACGGAGATTTGAGACCGTCTTATCCTGCAATGAGAGTCATTGTACCCATCGCACTAGTAAGTAGGGCGAATAACTTCTTAAAGGCAAATCAGTATTGAACGGTGATTCGGTCTGTGCTTCTATCATATAAGTTATTGTCCTGTTCTATGGTTCAGGTCTGTTATTGTTCTATGGTTCAGGTCTGTTATTGACTTACTTTTCTGTTTTGAATTCTTACTAGTTACTTTGCATTTGGACTATTTGGCCTTGCCGGCTTTGTTGATAATTGATAATTGCGCTTTTGTTAGAGCCCTGATTGGGTATAGGCAGTGCTTGTTCAATTTTATTGAGTTGCCGGTCTGTGGTCATTGTTACTGATGTTCTAACAATTTCTACCTTTGAAAAGCAGGCATCCATGATACAAGATAGGAAAGTGCTTCTTACTATATCCCAAATACTCATGAATTGCAGTAATCCTTCGAGTTGAAGCACTTGAAGAGATAACAAATGAGATTTTAGCAACATTAATCAACCGCCCAGAAGATATCTGATACTCATCAAGAATTACTTTGAGCAACCGCAAGGAACGCCTCCAACCCGAACAGAAAATTGTAGTGTTGTCTGTGAAGCTAAGATGCAAAGCATGAAGACACTGACTAGGAATAGCATAAGGGATATAGGAAGGGTGGGACAAGAGGTTATTTAAACCCCTTGACAGGATTTCTTGTGACAAGATGAATAAAGTTGGAAACAAAAGATCTCCTAGTCTAACTCCCCTTAATGATGTTTAAAAAACCATGGTGATGCCCATTTAAAAGAACATTGAACCAGCAATTATTAACTGAATTACGAATAAGAGTACAAAAATGCTGGTTAAAACCAAGCTTGGGTAGAATAAGCAGTAAAGACTCCCATGAAACCCTATCAAAGGCTTTAGCCATATCCCGCTTAAGCAACACATTGCCTCGCAAAACACGCTTGTCAATTGAATGCACTAACTCTAAGAAAGTAATACATTATCTGATATATTACGCCCCAATGTAAACCCATTTTGGTTTGGAGAAATTAGTCTACCTAGCAAACTATTCAAACGAGAAGAGAGGATCTTCGTAATGATTTTATTGGAGAAATTGCAATGGCTTATAGGCCTAAAAATTCCAAACGAAGAAGGAGAAGGCTTCTTCGGAATAAGTAGTAGAAGAGTGGAGGTAAAGCTTCTTAGCATGGGAACACCTGCAAAAAAATCTATTACTGCCTGCACTACATCATCCTGAATAATAGCCTAACAAGAAGTAAAAAACTTTCCTGTAAATCCTTCTGGACCAGGCGCACCATCCGCAGAAAGCTCAAACACTGCATTCTTGACCTCAAGACTAGAAGGAATACACCCTATAACAGTATTATCGTCATTTGACACAATGCTTGGAATAAGGTCATAGATAAGAAGAAATCGCTGGAGCTGAAGAAGACCGTAATAGAGAAGAGAAATAATGAACTGCAAGCCCACCAATACCTGACTGAGAAGTTACTTGTCCTTCGTCATTCTGAATAAAGAAAATCAGAAGTTTTTGGTGCCCAGTCTGACAGATACTAAGAAAATATTTGGTGTAAAAGTAATAAACAAGTACTAACTAGGCTTTGGAAGTAACTCTAATTTCAACTTTTATATGTTTTTGTCATGAAGAATATTAAAAAAAAAAAAAAATTTAGCAGTTGAGAACAATAAATGTAGGAATAGTATAATTAATTATTCCTTTTAGATTACTTCTTTTAATTCATGCTTCTATTTTTTTTCTTTCACATATTACCTTTTCAATAAGAATGAGAAATATAGAAGAATTGTCTTAGACTTATTTATTTTAATAATTTATCAATAAATTGGTGAGTTTAGTCCCTGAACATTTTATTTTGATATGATTAGTCCTGATTTTTTTTAACTTTACAGGTTCTCTATCTTTTTTATTTTGACACATTAAGTTTTCCTACCCACATTTCAGTGGATCAATCCAAAATCAACATTTCAACTCTGATTTTGACCTACCAATAAATGACAAATTTAGTATATTACTGTACAATTTAAATATATAATTGAAAATCGAATGAAAATCAAGGACTAAACTTTCCTCATCGAATGATATTGAAATTTCCTCTCTGCAAATTAGAACTAGGCCATCTTGCTTTTCACCTCTTCGCAAACGATATTTCTGATTTAAAAAAAAAAAAATGCTTTACGCTATTAGGTCAAAGAGAGATATATAAGGTGGGGAGTTTGTACTAGATGTACCACTATTTGGAGTAACCCAAGTGCACCTTTTCTTAGCTACAGAATCATCACCCATCCCCAGCATTACGACAATCTCAATCTCACTACAAGTTTTCTCAAATTTCTCAACTTTTTCAATTTTAGACCCACATTGCGACTCCCACCTAATCCGTGTGTGTATCAAGCTCCTCTGGCTAATCTAGCACGCAAAAGCTTGGCTATGCAAAGAATCTTTAGAGGCGTCTGAGGAACACGAAGCATTCATTGACAAATTAGACCTCAATAAAAATGGCTTCTACTCTTGCTGATGCATCTAATACTTCATAATAGACAGCACAGAGCTCCCAAACTTCTTAGGTGATGGTCATGAATCCCCCATAACTGCTGGAGCTTTCTTCTTATCGATCTCCTGAGTTTTGTTCACATTAATCTTCAACTTCATCATTGCCTTTCGCAACTCGAAGAGGAAGATTCGATGTCATCCAATAAGGAAGACCAAGTTTAGTCCCTGATTTTCATTTGGTTTTCAATTATATATTTAAAGTGTACAATAAGATACTAAATTTGCCTTTTATTAATGGGTCAAAGTCAGAGCTGAAATGTTGATTTCGAGTTGATCCACTGAAATGTGGTTAGAAGGACCTAATGTGCCAAAATAAAAAAGATAGAGGACCAATAAGGTTAAAAATAATAAAGACAAATAATGCCAAAATAAAAAAGTTCATCATAGACTAAACTCACTAATTTGCCTAAATTATCACCCATTTATGTTTTTTTAGATTGCACTCGTCTTCTAATTCTAATATATATTCTTTGTGTGACCTTTTAAGATGTGGAGAGCAAGGCAATTTGATGAAAGCTACAGCCTCAGGATTATTATATATGGTATTTTTATGAATATTCTTTGGAGATTTGAATGTTCAGCAGTTGTTTCTGCATTAAGACATGAAAGTTTACTATTTTAGCAAACTTATTTTAATTCCATTACAAATTTGTGTTAGACATCAATGCTAACATATTTGTTTGGCTGAAATAGGTATTTTATAATGTTGTATCTAATAGAAAATTATGTATTTTTTGGTTTTTGAACTCTCTCTCTCTCTCCCTCCTTCTTAGCGCACCCTTAGTTTAGTTTTGGCTATTTTTAGGTGAATGACAAGTTGATTTTAAGGTAAACTTGAGCTACGGTATGATATAGAAGAAACACCTCAGGGGAATTTCTGCCTGACAATTACTTTAGATGAGCACTTTGGGCAAAAGGTTCACGTTCGAAGTCATCGTTCGGTTTTTCCTGGGCACATCCTTTAGGATACTCAACTGAAGAGTCAACGCGAACTAATGGTATTAGTAAACTTTCTATTGTCAATGTTCAAGTTCTTTGGGTTAGCTTATGGAATTTCCTCGAATTACCTACGGAGTTTGAGGGGTTCACTAGATTGGATTCCTTTTCCATTTCTAAGAGATGGGAAATTAATATTCAATTTCCTGCTCTTCTGTACTTCACTTTTGGTAAGTCTCATCGGTCTTATGGAAATATTAGGCATATAATCAATTCTTTGACCGACTTTGGTCGAGCAACCGCTACATTTCTTGAACGACCACAGCCTACATAACTTCTTTCCCTCTTTTCAAGGAAGTCAGTATCAGACCATATGTAGTTCTCGGCCCCTTTTGTTAGACCAGTTCCTTTCAGTGCTGAGTTCCTTATAGCCCTGTACTGTACTTGAATTCATTCCAGGTAGTAAAGTAGTCTGGTGAAAAAAGAACCCCTACCCTACTCTTTCTTATCTCTCTCGCACACATCGAACTTTGCCCAGAGGATGGGAATACAAATGAGATCAATCGTGAAATCATTGTATGGCCGATAATAAGGCGTCTCTTTCTTTCTTTGTTCTTCTTCCTTAGTCCTCTCGTTCCAAAGATAGCATATGTAGTCGTATTGCTTGGATGACTCGCTTATATGGAACACAGACGCAAGTCCCGTGGTTGTCGATACTTTTTACATAATTTTTGTACGTTTTCTCGCTCAAACTACAGCCCTGAGGATAAAAAGAAAGCCCCGTATCTGGTGGCGCTTGGCCATGATAGTTTCGGGATCAAAGCCATCGTGAACTAAAGCGGCTTCGATTTTTTTTTCTACCACTGCCTGCGCTGCTACGATGCTTTTCCATTCCTGGGAAGTCTAATTTTTAGAAAGTGAGTTGATTGAGAGGCGATCCCACAACTCTCTCATACACTCTTGTACTGGCAGTAAGTAATTGTTAAGATTAGGAATGAGGGGCTCACCTCCGACGGGTATGAGTTGGTCATCCGAGCAACTAATTGGCCCGGTTGGTTCTCCCTGTCTATGAAATCGCATTTGACTTACCACCAGCATATGAATTAAAGTAGCAGCAATTTCAGTTTTGGGATTTTTTTTACATAAGATTTAATGATATTCATATCGTGCATGGAATATTTTTTATGATTATTATTTGGAGATTGGAATATTTTAAAGTTGTTTCTGGCCAATGAAGATATTATGAAAGTTCACTGTTTTACCAAATATGTTTTAATTCCATTACAAATATATGTTAGATATCAATGTTAATATATTCACTGGGCAAGAATAGGTATTTTATAAATTTATATCTAATAAATAAATTACAAAATCCTTTTCTAATTTTATTCGTAAGAATGCACATACTGGGATTTTTTCTTTAGAATATGTCGTGGTTGTTTGATCTTAAAAAGACACAGAAAAATTATTTTCTTGGACTTTTGATACACATGTTTTTCTTCTCTTCTTTGTGAGTGACCATAGCAGCCAGAGAATTTTTGGTTTCCTTAAGAGCATCCCTCGTGTGGATACTATCAGAGCCAACCTCACACTGAGATTGAAATGGCTTTTGTTGGACACGGGTGTAGACTTGTTTAGAATGAGTGTATCTAGATTGCGCCTCAGCCATTTAATAAGAACAAGGTTTTGAACGACAGAAGTAAAAATCGTGCCTCTACTTGTTTTCTGTTGTTCACATCTTGTAGATTCTGGCTCTTTTTGGTATCTTAATCCACTGCGCAAAACTGATTTTTGCATAAGATACCTTACAGTGGTATCAGAGACTATGCTTGTGTGTGATTTACAGATCATCTATACGTCATGAAATCATTTCATTACTTCTCTGTTGTCTTCAATGAAAGTTGTTTCACGGAGCTTTGATATCTAAAAACCATTTTAGTTTATTTCTTGAAATTGTTTCAAGGATCGTAGGTCTCTGTTATGTTCTAAAATTGTTACGAATGCACAGAAAACATTCTGTAATTTAGTTTGATAAAAGAAAATTTGCTGGAAATTATTTTCAATGTTTACTGAAACTATTTTTGTGAAGAAACTGTTCTTCATTTGGTTTTGTTCTTGTTATCTACTAATATAATCTTCTTTAAACAGAGAATTGAGTTTCGAAGACAATAAAAATCAGTCTTTACACAGAGAATTGTTCTCTGAAAGTCGCTGCAAAATTTGGAGTATTATACCCAAAAATCGTTTTTGGAAGACGAAGGGAAAAAAATGAAAAAAAAAAATGTTTAGGCCCCAAGCCACGACTCATGAGGAGCCAAGCCGTGGCTTGAGGCATAAGAACTCCAAGCTATGGCTTGGAGCCGCGACTCGTATGGGACAAGCTCCCATAGGATGCAATTTTGTTTGATATAAAAAAAAAAAAAATTCTTTTTCCCATTCCGTTTGATTTCTTTTTAGTGGCCCACGAGATTTTTTTTTTTTTCCTTTTCACCAAATGCCTAACTCTACCCAAAAATTCTATTTTAGGACTAACCATGATTAATTTCTAAGATTGGTTTTGGAAATTAATATATATGATCTAAAATATTGATTTTAGATATTTTAAAAAATAATAATAAGTTTTGTTTTTTATTAATTCTCATTTTGAGAATTAAATCTAATTATGATTATTTTTAAAATGGGACCCATGGGACAAAATTATATTTTAGAAATTAAAATATTTCTAAAATATTGATTTTGGATTATATATTATTTAATTCCTTAAATATGATTTTAGCAATTAATAAATTTTCTAAAACATTGATTTTAGATTTTATCCTAATTAAATTTCTAAAATTTGGTTTTAGAAATTAAATTTAAAACATTAAATTTAGATTTTATCATAATTTAATTTTTAGAATTTGATTTTAGAAATTAAATCTCTAGAATTTGGCACTTGCGAGTTTTGTTTATTAGGGAAAATGGCTAAGACTCTTTTATTGGAAAAGGAGAAAGAGCCAAAGAGTTATTATAACTCATACATTCTAATGTATGTGAGTCAATGTCTATACAAGCAAGATGAGGTGATAACTATTTAATAATCTTTATTGATGATTTTATTGCAATATGGGTATTTGTTTTTAATGAAATACAAATTTGAGGCTTTTGAAAAGTTCAAAGTCTTCAAGAATGAAGTAGAGAAATAACTTGGGAAAAGTATTAAGACTCTAAGATCAGATCGAGGAGGTGAATAATTATGCCAAGAGTTTCAAGATTATCTTAGACATAATGGGAGATTATCTCAATGGACTCGACCACATACACCTCAACATAACGGTATATCTGAGAGAAGGAATTGAATCCGTCTAGACATGGTACAAACGATGATGGCTTCTGTATGTCGAATTCTTAGCAGCAATCCTCAGGGCCTCTATCAGATTCTATCGATCGGCCTACAGTTTGAGTTTTACGGAGAGCTTTTGATCCTACAGCAACGATGTCTAGTAATGCTCAGGTTACCCTTCCTGAGCAACAAGGAGTACAATCTTTATCTTTCCCCCAGGTGTCTCAGTTGACACCCACATTTTTAACCGCCATACGACGAGCCATGGAGTAATGTACGGGTAAACTCATTCAGAGTCTTATTCTGTAGTTCGCCACAGTATTCCGACCTCTACTTCAGAACTTGCCAAAATCATTTTGGGAGTATACACTAAAGACTTCTGTCTATATTCTAAATAGAGTTTTGTAAAAAATAGTTGATACTACCCTACTTGAGATGTTCTTTGGCAAGAAACCAAAGTTATCTCACTTAAGAGTATGTGGTTGGCTTCCTTTTGTCAAAAGGCCACAATCAGATAAACTTGATAGTAAGTCTGACAAGTGTTTGTTTGTGAGATATCCGAAAGAATATTTCTAGTAATACTTATGTTCCCCCACCCCCCACCCCCACCCCCGAAAATAAAGTGTTTATTTCGAAACATGATATTTTCTTAGGGAAGAAGCACATTCTTAAAAGGGAGTAAAATTGAATTTAGTGAAGTTCAAAAAGAATAACAAACAAGAATCAACCATCTGATCCCACATCTATTGAGAGAATAGATGAACCTTCTACTATACAAAATCTTCATAGGTTGTGTGGCACTTGAGAGATATGGATTTCTTATAAATGACCACAATGATGTATTGCTTCTAGATGAAAATGAACCTACTACTTGTTCTGAACAATTCAGAATCTGACAAGTGTCTTGAGGCCATGATGTTAGAGATGGGAAAAATAGCTACTGATCACATGTCTTTTGAACTCTAAAAGAATTAGAATTCTTTAATTGTAATTGGAACTTATAAGTTATCACGATTATAATTTGGCCCAAAAATTATAACTAAGTATAATTTGGCCAAAAAATTTATACTTCTCCTAATTAACCCTTTTGTTATCAAATATCATCTCGAGTACATGATCCTCCATTATGTGAAACCTATTAGATTTCCCAATCAATTGGTAGAAAAATATGAATTAATCTAAATGTCTTTGAGATTAATAATCCTTAATAATTTAGAATTAACCTATTAATTCTAATCAGGATTGGTTTATTAATTGATCAATTAATAAACCTATACTCAGCATATCATGAGTAATATCTAGCAATACATCATGACCACCCAAGAGTCCAGGAAGTCAAGTGGCTAGATATGAATCCTTCAATAACAAACTACAGTGCAATAAACTCCTTTCAACATACAATATCCTATTCAATTTGGAGTACAAAATTAGTGCCAACTCCCTCCAGAATATAAATTAATTTTGGCCCAAATATAATAGTACTTGTACTGGGAATCCACTACTCTACATGCGTATCAATTGGAACTATTTCCAATACACGGTCACATTGGCTAAGGATTTCACGAATAGTAATTCCAACAAGTGGTCATGAGATATTCACCACCACTATTAGGAGTGGTGAATCTTTTATTGAACCTCTCAACTACTTTTGTTTACCTCACACTGTACCTAAAATCCATCCCATAGGCGGCCCTCGATCTAGCTTCAGAGATTGGAATTAAAGTATAATACTCAGCAAATAAAGTACCTTGCATTACAAGAAATCTGCCAATTTGCCATGAACAAATCCATGACAAATCCATAACTAAACTAAAATTTGCCACGAATCTGCGAGGGAATTTGTCTGTGGAAAATTCGTTCGTCGCTAAGCATTTTTTTGCTAGGGAGCTCTTTTTTCGTGGCAATTTGCTACAGATTTGGGACGGATTGTTCAAGTTGGTAGCACATTTCAGGAAAAAATATTATGAGAAAATCGTGGCAAATCCGTCTCAATCGCGCTACGGATTTGCCATGGAAACAATATGCAAATAAGTCTGTCCGTGGTAAATTCGTGGCATTTTGCCACGATTTGCCGACAATACTCAAACGAGTCCCATTCGTGGCAAATCAGTGGCAATCGCCACGAAATCAATATGAAAAATAATTGTTCGTGGCAAATTCAGTAGCAGATTATCATGAATTAATCCATCGGTATTATCTTCCATGGCAAATCCGTGGCAAATCTGCCACGGATTTGCCACAGAATTAATATCCAAATAATTATCCGTGAAAAATTTGTGATAGATTGCCATGAATTTGCCACGGAAGATACTCAAGCAGGTCCCATTTGTGGTAAATTGCCATGGAATAAATATAGAGAATAATTGTTCGTGGTAAATCCGTGGCAGATTAGCTTGGATATTCCATGGATTACATCAATTGATTCAATTTTCCGTGGCAAATTCATGACAGATAGCCACGGATGGCATCCATTGGTACTATGTGACAGATTGCCATGGAATCAATATGCATTATGTTATCTGTGGTAGATTGCCACGAATGACATCCATTACTACTATCATATATGGCAAATTCTTGGTAGATTGCCACAAATTTGCCACAGAATCAAAATCCATGGCAACATACTATTTACAATTTCAGCTTTCAAAACCTATTACATTTCCCTATCGCAATTCCATAGCAATTAGTATGCACAACATATATGCACAATCCCCGTCACACTCCCTGTCTACATAGTTTTGAATCACATTCTCCAGACATACACACAACAAACAACCTATAGCATTTATAACCCATTATTCATAGACACATATACACTATACATAACCTACAACATTCTTGAGGATCATACTCCCTTCACACATGCACAACACACCGACTACAACATCTCAAATCATATTCCTACCACACAATGCACAACTACAAAACACATTCACCACAATTATTTTAGCAAACCAGAAAGTTCCATAATTTGTTTAGAGCCCAAATACACAAAAAATCATATATCATCAACACATCAAAAATAGAAAATATAAATTCATAATAATACGAAATCCATAACCAAAGCGATCCAAACTTAACATTCACATGAAAATAAAACCAATATAACTATCATCTGTTATTGAAGGGCCAGAGTCATCCTTGTCAAAATCATCAGAGTCAGAAGATGGAATGGAGGGTAATTGTAAGTTAAGAGCTTCATTACCATGTGATTTATCTCAATCGATGCAGACATCTTCTTATTCTTTTTCTCCAAAATCCTCTTCATCCTTTTCCTCTCTTTCTCCATCTAAGACTGCGACTTCATCGTTTAGACTTCTTCCTGAATAATTCGAAGGTGAAAATATAAACAAAAATTAAAGTGTTATGAAACTTTATAAAAATGAAAATAATATGTAACATACACTGATCTTGCAGGATCTCTCACCTACAAATTCGCCCTTATTGAGCCCATCTTGAAACTGGTGTAATTTTTTAAACAATGCAAGATAGTTAAAGGCATCCCCTTGCTTCACACTCGGCAAGAAGTATTAAAGTAATAATTAAGTTCAGAATTTGATTGGACATGCACAAATTTAACAGCAATTATTAAAGTGAACATTTAATTATAGATCATATAAGAGAAAGTACCGTCTCTTTTGAGGTAGTACAAATACAAAGAAGAAGGAAATCAAAATATGTCACTCATCACGAGCAATCTTCTCAGCTATTTGAGGTTGGTGTTGGTTCCTTTCCCTTATCTCTTTTCCCATTCTTCCTTATCTTTTTCTCTCCTCAGTCCTTCCTCCCTTCTTCCCTTCCTCCACTTGTAATCTACCTCTTTCTCTTCCCAGTACTTACTCCCCTCATTTCTTCGATGGCGCACAAATTCCAAAAACACAGTAATCCAAAATGGATATATACATAAACCAATATACATTCGTGCATGAGTTAGCCAATGCACCAATCATTAATTCATACGATGGCATACAAACTCTAATGCACCAATCATTCAATGTATTCACATTAAACTATCTCTATTCATGGCGTCTCTTCTTCCTCACATAGATGTATATATATTTCTCTAGTTTTTCTTCCTTCATGAAAAATTTGCTCTCTCAATCATCAATCATTAGTGGACTTAAAAAAACTACAAAGGGATTGGGATTTCTTCTTTGGTTCTCTTTCTCAGAGATGGAGAGTCGTAATTCGTTTGAAAGGTGGTCAAATTTTGAATTGGTTTTCAAAGAAGAAGATTTTGATATGTTTTCCTTTCCAAACCAGCCACTTCCTCTTGATTTCATGTGAGATACTTTTGAGGGCTTTTTGTTTTTGTTTTTTTTTTTTTTGGCTTTTCACCCGTCTTCTTCATCTGGAAATGTGCTTGATAATGAAACTGAACTTCTTTTGGTTTATTGTGATGTGAATCAATGGAAGATCTGGACATGCTGCTTTAGATTTCCAATTTGATTTGCCCACTCAAGAGACTTCTTTTGACGTTATTTCTCTGATAGAGGATATGCTTGTGTATGATCCTTTCTACTCCCTAATGGATTTTGAACAAAGCTAGAACATGGTTTAAGGTTATCATACATTAGAACATGGATTTTGAATGACATTACCTTTACTGAAATTAATTTTCTTTTCCCAAGAGAAATGTGGAATGTTCCTGGTAACGAATTCGAGTGGGAAATCATCTACTGTTATTGTTTAATGGCTATCAAGGTATCACTTCAGATGAAATTCCTGTAGAGAAGAAGATGATTAGGAGGCAGATAAAGGATAAGGGCAGTAGCTCCAATATATTATCAAGAGCAACCATTTCGAAGTACTTTTACATGTTAATCACTCGAGCGGCCAAAGAACTGAATATTGGCCTAACCCTTCTCAAGAAAAGATGTAGGGAGTTCAGAATTCATCAACGGCCTCACAGGAAGTTGATGAGCTTAGAGACCCTAATCAAGAATCTTCAGGTTATTTTTCACACACTTGTGCATGAATGAAAAACTTACATCACAGATCTACAAGTTCAAATCACTCCGATTTGCAAGAGATGTGAAATGAAGAAGAAGGAAGATATATGGCTGAGAAGAAGTTGGGAGAAGCCATTGAGATACTGGAACGTGAGAAGAAGTTGGTAGAAGAAATCCCTGATATGTAGTTGGAGGAGCAAACAAAGAGACTGAGACAAGCATACTTCAAGGCTAACTATAAGAAGAGAAAACTCATGGGGATGCTGAAATCTCAGTACTCAACAGAGAGAGATGAAGAAGGAAAAGAGAAAATCATACCTATTTGTATATCTCAGTGTATGAACCTTAGAAGGAAAAGGAATATGGATTTGGCCATTGTCAAGAGCATGATTACACTCCTTAAGAGCCAAAAGACTCTTGTTAAGAAAAAAGTAATCCATCACTTTCTCTGCTAATTAAAGAAATCTTCCCCACAACCTTCTCACTTTTTGACTTATTTACATCATACGTGTAAAGTGCATCGATCACTTATATTGAAGACTACTGTCATGCAATTGAAGACCATCCTAATTCAAAAATGACCAACAAAGTGAAAGGGAAAAGCATTTTATGTGCAATACACACAAGTATTTTTTGATAAGTTAATCATTATTTTATTAAAAGGTGAAATAAGTTAATCATTATTTTATGATAATAGATGTCCTTTTGGTAGGTGTTAAAATCATCATTATTTTTCTAATTATTTGAGGCTATTTTGAGAAACTTTTAATACAATAACTAGTCATATTCTTTCATTTTTGATATTTCACTTATAAATGTACTTTTCTATAATTTTATGCAAAAATAGGTAAAATTTGGAGCTAATTATATAATTTTTCAGCACAAACACAGCATCAAGCCAAGAAAATGGACTTGGAGCGCCGGTCCTATTTTGGGAGAATAGTGGATTGTAGAGAAAAAGTAGACAAAATAGAGCAATTAAAATTGGGAAAAAAAAGGAGACAATGCAAGCCGCGGCTTGGGCGGCTCAAACAAAGAACGAAAGTCAACAAAAACGGCCAAAGAAGAAAAGCATGAAAATTACCATGAACCTCCCTATACCTAAAGCAGCTAAATATTACCATGAACCTCCCTAAACCTGTTTTCATCAATTTATTTAACAAAACATCACAATAATTGTAGGAAAAAAAAAAAAAAACTTAACAGCAAGAACACAAAAAATTCGGCCAGCACTAGAAAGAAAAAAAAAAGTAAAGTTTGTTACCATCTCAAGTGAAATGGAGAGTTGGGCAGCTCAAGATATTAAAGTATCAAGCTTCCCCACATTGATATCGATCTAGATTGCTCCAAAAAAAGAAGAAGAAGAAGAAGAAGAAGAAGAAGAAGAAGAAGAAGAAGAAGAAGAAGAAGAAAATGACTGAGAAAGTGAGACGTAGAGGTTGTCGGCTGTATGGAAAGAAAATGGGAGTTGTTTGCCAGGGCTAGGGTATTAAAGGAAAGCCTTGATTGGGTCTTTATTTAACCTAGTCAAGATTGACCAAGAGGTCAATTTAGTTGACTAGGGGGTTCCATTTTAATTAAAAGTATTTAGATTATATAAAGTACTCTTAGTGCTTTACGAATGTTTCCAAGTAATTTTTCCAAAATTCATAATATGCTTTCTCATTCATATAGCCCCTATTGACCAATGAGTTTTCAAAAATAGTAATTTTCTTCAAAATGGCTTTTAACTCAATATTGCCTTAAAATTCTCAAATACAAAATTTATAAATTCAAGAAATCCCCAGACAATACTATTATTATTATTATTATTATTATTATTATTATTATTATTATTATTATTATTATTATTATTATTATTATTATTATTATTATTATTATTATTATTATTATTATTATTATTATTATTATTATTATTATTATTATTATTATTATCATAAAATTACTTCTAAAAAAATAGTTTGGTCAATCAATAAATTTTCAAAACAATAATTATTTCTTTTTAAAAATCAGTAAATTACTTAGTTAAGCAAAATTTCCAATCTAACACTTAAGCAAATGTTTGTCATGCCTATTCACCCTTTCAAGTGCCATTATACACATGAAAATATTTTCACATTAATTTCCAATATAACACTCAAGCAAAAGAGGAAGTTTGAAGAAATCATATTTTAAAATTACTGCACATTTTGCTCTTAATTTTATAGATTTTAAACCAATGATTTTTTGTACATTAAAAAGGTCTCGTGTAATAATATCAAATTTATTTAAAATTATCCGCACTTATATAATTAGGAAAAAAGAAGGAAAAATGACTTTCAATCTTTTTAATATGAATTAATATAATAAAATAATTGACAAAAAAAATGTAAAAAATCAAATTCATAGCAGATCTCTCACAAACTGCCACAGATTAGCCACCGAATAATTGGGAATTTTATTCTTCCATGGAAAATCCATGGTTGATTACTACAGATTTGCCACAGAATCAACTCAATTGACCAATTCTGTGGTAATTTCATGACAAATTGCTACGAATCTGCAAGGGAACCAATAAATAAAAATAAATTTAACATTCCTCTTATCTCTATTCTGCCTAACACATTTTTTTTTTTTTTGTGGATATATTATCAATCATTATACATTAAATGAAAACCAAAAGGCTCATAGACATATTTCAAAATAAGTGACATGCTTATTTTATTACTTGTTGTTACACGTATAATTTACTTTATGAACATAAGTAACATATGAATATTATCGAAATTTATAAATCATAAGGTAGTGTTTCAAAAAAGAGATAAAGGAATACAAAAATTCATATTTGTTCTCAATAGTTATTGAATTAGAATTAATATAATAAAAGAATTGGAAAAAATTGTAAAAAATCAAATCCATGGTAGATCCCTCGCAAACTGCCACGGATTTGCCATGAAATTATCTCGTGGCAAATCTTTTGCAGATTGCTATTGATTTGCCATAGAATCAACTCAATTGATCAATTCCGTGACAATTTCTTGGCAAATTGCCACGGATTTGCGAGGGAACCAGTAAATAAAAATTTAAAACACATTCAATTATTAATTCACAATTTTCATTTTAAAACTAAATAACTTATAGATAAACAAATCAAAAAGTTTATAAAGCATTTGATCTTTTCTTTTCAAAGGCTATTGAATTACAATTAGTACAAATTAATATAATAAAAGAATTAGAACAAAGAAGAAGAAAAAATAAATTCATGGTAAAGCCTTAGCTGTTTGCTTGGGATTGGCCACGGACTACAAGCCCTGGCAAATTGTCTGTGCTAAATCCCTTGCAGTTTGCTAGGGATTTTCTACGGAAATATTTAATTTTATTTAAAAATTATTCCATAGAAAATCTATGGCAATTTGCGACGGAATACAACGATTGCAACTTGCTATAGATCTCGCGACGAAATATTCTATATTTCTCTCATTTTTCATTTATTGGAAAATACTATAATTTTGCCACGGAATTTTTCCACCTCAAATTGGTGGCTAATTTTTGGCAAAATTTTTTGGCACCTTTTTTTGCTACTTCTTTGCGATGGAATATGTTTTAATCGCTAGTTGCTACTATTTCCACCGCAATTCTGTGGCAAATGGCTACGGATTTGCTATGGTATTCTGTCCCTCACAATTTTCTTTGTCTTTTGGGGTTTCGTGGCAAATCCATTACGGATTGCCACGGAAAATTTTTCGTGGCAAAAGTCCATGGCAGATTCACAGTTTTCTTGTAGTGTTGGAGTTCTCAAGTCTAAGGATACTTGCACGTTTGCTATGATGATATTCTATCACTAGCACTAAATAGTTATCTATGTGATTATCTCATAGCTAGGTCATCCAATGTACTTGTTATATTAACAAGAATCCACATATTAGCTTTGAGTATCACAATACTCATGGATGTGAGAACCACCGCCTGATCAATCAGGAAGTCTAACACGTGCTAATCTTAGAGTATTAATGATGTCCTATTTCATTAATACTACGAATAGGAATTATTTAAGTACTAACACTATATAGTATAGTAGGAATATCACATTATGATCTTTATCATGATTTCTTTAACACAATGTTGTACCAGAAACTTTATCTAGCAGTTATTTACATGAATGTAAAGAAAATAAACTGAAAGATAAATAATGCCTTGTATTATAAAACAAATGTGAAATATAAAAAGTACAAGTGATTGCCTTTAAGGCACAACACTAACACTGCATACATGCACGGCCACACGCACGGCAGTGCATATGGTAAAGCTCAATTTCTTTCGTTTTCTGCAAACTTCTAAGAGTAAGAATTCATCCATTGTTGTGCATGGACATATGCACGGCCGTGCAATTGCCGTGCATATCTCCAGGAGTCTCCTCTGTTTTGCATGGCTTGATGTAGGGCAGTGCATCAAGCTATGCCCCAGAAAAAATCATCAATAAAGCTATAAAATATGGGCTCTATGACCTCTAATGTTTATACAATCATTCCAAGCATAAAAATATATCATTCAAGTCCATGGTCTACTTATTTTTCACTAAGAACCTTTAAAATAATTGATAACACATTTTTATTAGAAAATTATCCTTTTCATACCAAAATATGTACAAAAGCGAAGGAAAATTACTAAGAAATATGATCATTTCAGGACTAAGAAATACCCCCACACTATGCATTTTGCACATCATCAGGGAAAAATATGTAAAACATGAATTTTGAACTTTCAAAAGATATGGTGGATAGCTTCTCTTCCTTTTACAATAAAAAATAAATTAACAATTGTTCATTCAAGATGACATAAGCTAAACTCGTATATTAGATCAATTGTACCTAAGGCTATTGAAATTAGTCTAAACAAGTTCATAATTATTCTATGCATTCTACTCTCTTATTTGTGCAATAACTATAAGCAATACAACCCATATAAGTAAGGCCTATAGAACTAACTTAAGCATTTGCACTTTGAGCTTGTCTAAACTGCTACAAAAATAGGTAGAAAACTCAGACTTGTAAAACAACTGATTTCTTTGCTTTTGAGAAAATTATCCTTTTCATACAAAAATATGTACAAAAGCTAAGGAAAAGTACTAAGAAATATGATCATTTCACGCCTAAGAAAAACCCCTACACTAAGCTTTTTGCACATTATCGGGGAAAAATATGTAAAACATGGATTTTGAACTTTCAAAAGATACGGTGGATAGCTTCTCTTCCTTTTACAATAAACAATAAATTAACAATTGTTCATTCAAGATGACATAAGCTAAACTCGTATATTAGATCAAATGTACCTAAGGCTATTGAAATTAGTCTAAACAAGTTCATAATTATTCTATGCATTCTACTCCTTTATTTGTGCAATAACTATAAGCAATACAATCCATATAAGTAAGACCTATAGAACTAACTTAAGTCTTTGCACTTTGAGCTTGTCTAAACTGCTACAAAAATAGGTAGAAAACTTGGACTCGTAAAACAACTAATTTCTTTGCTTTTGAACTCAACATCTTTGTTCCATGGGATTTATAGCCTCAAGTGAGTGCATTTTGCTGCTTCGCATCACATTAGCACCCTTTCACATATTCTTCTATTATTTTTACTCTCATTTTTTTTTCTTTCACACGTTGTTTTTTGGCCAAAGGATAAGCGCTTTGCATTCCTGGACATTTTTTCTCATCACTTCATAAGAACATTTGGGAACCAATTACTTTACCCATATTTACGACTAGTTTAGACAATATTTTCAACCAAAGTTAGCACGCATCCCAAACTCATACGTCATCACATCACTAATATATATCTTTTAAAGTCAAAAGCTTTATATGTCTAATAAGAAATAAACAAGGATAATCTAAATTTTGAAGACTTCAATTTTTCCTACCTACCATAAATGTTTAACAAAAATTATCTTAACTAAATAAAAATTGAGAAAATTTTCAAAGTAAAGAAGAAGAATTGTTTCCACCAATTGTGCATTAACAAGCTCAAAAATCAAGGAAATCTTGACTTAAACTAAATGAAAAATTATGGCCCTAAAAAGCCTAAAAAACATATTTAAAATTCCACCCCACAATTAAACCATGCATTGTCGTTAACTGATAAAAAATAAAGAAATAAAATATGTCGAATGAGATGGCCTTTAAATTAGCTCCCAAAGTTGCATTAATTGCCCATAGAAAAGCATCAAAGATAAACATAAGAGAGTGTTAGATTGATAAGTACATCGCCAAAAGAAAAGAGTGCAAGATAAAAAAGTAACATAAAGAAAACGTGCCTAAAGTAACCTAGTCTAGAAGTGTCTCAAGCTAAAAGAAAATGCATAAAAAAGAAAAAAAAAAGAAGTTACTACTAAAATACTTAAGCCAGTGCATCAAGAGGAGGTACATCTTTATGCGTTGGATCATCTTTGTGAGGAGTCTTTGGTGGTCCTACTTGTGTAGATGTCCCTACGCTAAAAGAAAATGGCCGTGGAGAATAAGTAAAATAAATGAAGTCAAAATAGGAACATGAATTGGACTTCATCCAACCCATATATGTAGCCATATTATCTATTCGATGCTCCACAAGGTCCATTTTTTAGTGTAATATCCTTACATAGAATCCGTATGAAGGACATTAAATCCACTCTCCATAGTTGCCTTTATATTCCCCAACAGTTGTATTATGGGCATAATTGTCTCATTCAAAGGAGAAGGTGGTATGGCAACATTAGGCTGAAAAGGAATTTCAAACTCATTAGGAATTTCAAGTCTTACCCTATGAACTTCCTTCTCAACTCAAACTTCAACTTCTTCCAAGACATATTAATTACCCACAACTCTTCTCACAATGCCTATTTTTTGGAGGTTTTAAAATTTAAAGGAATCACTATCATAGTCATCTCCAAACCCGTATCATCACGAATGAGTTGAAGATTTTTAGCTAATATAATGATGTTTAGTAAACCATAGAGAGCACTTCTTTTAAAAATAATTATGGAGTTTAGATAGGAAGCAAAAGAGATAGTAATATTTATTGGAATATGAGTCATGATAGATCAAAGATGAAATAAATCTCTCAAAGTGACCACTCTATCAATCTTCTTTCTACCCCAAATGTTGTGACCTCTAAGTCAATAGAGGTACTTAACAGTAGGGGAAGTAAACTGGCTACTTTTTTAAAATTTGCGACCTCTAAATTGGGCCAGTAGTATATGACTGCCAAAAAGCCGCCCCATCTAAATCATTTATGAAACTATCTCTTTGTGGTGCACTTTCTTCCACAGTATAGAATCCTAAAGCCACCCCAAACTGATTTCAGGACATGTTAAAGTGTTGACCACAAAGGCAGAAGCTAACAACCTTAACGTTATCAAAGCTTACGTACTCTTACCTGGTGTAGAAGGCACCAAGGAATTCTAGCATAAGATTACCATAACCCAACTCAATATTGTTAAAGAACAATTCCCAACCTGAGTCATAATTTAGGCTAGTAACTTCTACATTAATTCCTAAGTGCTATAAGGCAGTATGATCAATATAACTATTAGGCCAAAAAGTCCTATCACTATGTCTTTCGAACCTAGCTTTATGTTCGAGATTACTAAAATGTCAGTTAATGGGGTCGTGTTACCAAGCTTGGTTAGAAGGTCTAGAACGAAATCCACTACCCCTCTTCTGAACATGTTTTCATTTTGGCGCCATGAAAAAGTTAAAAGAAATTAGTTAAAGAATGAAAGAGAAAAGGTAAGCTCTAATAAGGAAAAATGCAAGGGAAGAGGTGAATAGCATATCAAATGATGGTGAATCAATAGATGAATGAGTAAGGTTAAGTATTAACACCATTATCCCACAATACTGCTAGTTATCACACCAAGAATAGCTACCATTCACCAACATTCTCCTAACTTTGTCATCAACACCACACAAGATAATTTAATAATGAATTTTGAAGCAAATTATTTCACAACATTTCCACCATACAAAGTTAAGTTAACCGGCCACAATGATCATTAATACCCCCACATAAATGATATCACAACTTCTCTATTCAAATAAACTAATTCCTCTACTCAATCACAACTCACACAACATGAAAATTACGGCACTATATTTCAAGTTCATAACAAAAGAATGCAGAATTTTGCAGCCAGTAATATGTCCCCAATTAACTATAATAATCCATAAACATCATTCTAAAAATTCCAAATAGACAATATATCATTTTCCCATAATGTCCCTATTATCAAAACAATAATTTGTAGCTTTAATAACTCTAGAAATGCACTAATAATTGCAGATTTTTTGTCCCCAATAAGCAGTAATTTTGAGTAATAAAACACGAAAAAATCACAACTTGATTCGTACAAGTGCTTGCTTATTGTCAAGGAGTATTATAGTCAATCATTTCTTACCAAAATGTATTGCATTTGTTGAAGGTTTGGTACTCAAAAGACCCCATCAAAATTGGAACTTTTGGAACTATTCTTGAAGAAGCTCTTCAATTTTGTGATTTTGATGGAGAAATCATGAGTTTGAAAGTGAAAAATGGATTGTTTGAAGAAACTTGAGTGGAATTGCTTGGGTGGAAGAATGGTGATGCAAGTTTGAGGAAGGAAGGTAAAATGGCTGTGTAGATCTCAGAGGTTGAAAAACTCTGTGACAAATGCACAAAAATTTTCACAAATTGTGACGGATTAGGGAATACCTAATTTTCTGTTGCAAATTAGCGACGGATTAATGAAGGCTTGCATAACAATAAATTAATTTTAAAAGTTTAAATTTCTATCACAAAATTGTTGCTAATTAGTGAGGGATTTGCGATGGATTTTAATTTTCTTTGGCTTTAATTTATACTTAGATGAATTTATCGCTAATCCATCGCTAATTATCAATGGATTCAAGAGCATCACAAATTTGTAGCAAATTAGCGAGGGATTTGTGATTGATTTTAATTTCCTTGAGTTTTCATTTTTAGTTAGATGTATCCATCGCAAATCAAGCGACAGATTCTTGGCCATCCCAAATCCATCACTAATTAACTGGGATTTGCGACGAAATTTAATTTCCTTTTGTTTTACTTTATGATTAAATGAATCCATTACAAATCTATTGCAAATCTATCGCTAATTAGTGATAGATTTTAATTTCCTTTAGTTTCAATTTATAACCCTTTGCTAATTAGTGAGAGATTTGCGACAGCTTTGAATTTCTTTCCATTTTAATTTATGATTAGATGAATCTATTGCAAATCCTTCACTAATTATTGGCAGATTTGTGACGGATAGTTGGAAATTTTAAAAAATGTAACCTTATTTTCAAAAATTGGTTTTCCTTCGCAATGCCGTTGCAAATTAGTGACAGATTCTTATGGCAATGCTATTCGTCACAAATTAGCGACAACAATAAATCCACAAAAAATTTGTCACTAATTTCTATCACCAAGCTACATTTTTCTTGTAGTGTTGGAGATCTTCCTTTGTTGAACGTGAATTGGGCTTCTCAAAAAGGACTAAGTGCTTTTACTTATCTAGGGTGTCCTATATTCAAAGGTCATTCTATGAGGGTCTTCTTTCAAGACTCAATTGATAAAGTCAAGAAGATGATGTAGGGTTGGAAATTTAATGCCCTAAGTTAGGAGGGGCCTTTTCAGCTCTTTCCCTTAGTTCTTCTTCTATTCCTTACAGATTATGCATGTGTTGGTTCCTTTGAAGATTGTGTTTGACGAGCTAGAGAGGCTATCTACTTATATTCTTTGGGGTTATTCGGAATATGGGGTAAAGATGCAGTAGAGATGTTGGAAGTCAACAAGGTATCCTTCGGATGAGAAAGGGTTGGATTTCCAAAATTTGGGGGATATTCATCAAGCCTTTGCTATGAAATTATGGTGGTAGTTCAGGAAAAAAGTCTTTGTGGTCAAACTTTGTGTGGGCTAAATATGTTGTGTTAAGGATGCCTTGCAACCATTTATCCTACATCGAGAAACCAAAGCATTATAAGATATTGAGTAAGTTACGAATCCCACATCTAATTTACATGAAAACTAACCGCCTCAAGATGCCTATAAATAAAGGTCATGTTTGGATATTTGAAAAACAACACCAACATAAGAGTTGTTCTAGCTTGTAGCTTGTTTAAGCTTTATTTCTTTTAGAGTTATCTTGTTTTATATTATTGGTGTTTAGTCACTTAAGAATACCTTCATAAAGCCTTCTAAAATTATTATTTTCAGATTGAAGTTTTGTTCTGCCTTTGCCCGTGGACGTAGATTATTTGACCAAACTACGAAGTCTTTGTGCCTCTCTTTTTTATTTCCTTTCTCGTTGTTTAATTTCTTAGCATTATTTTCGTTATTATTCCTTTGTTATCGTCTTGTGTGGTTTTTCCATTGGAGTTTTGGTTTACGTGGATTTTGCTATTGGAATTTTTGGTTTGTTGTTAGGGCATGTTCCTAACAAAATGGTATTAGAGCTACCAGCTCTTAACTATGTGGCAATGACGATAACAAAGACTAACATAGAGAAATTCGATCAGGGTGTTAATTTTGGCATGTGGTAACTCAAAATGTAGGCTATCTTAATTCAAGACAGGGTTGATCTAGCCTTGAAAAGAATTGAGAAGACTCCAGTAGAGATGACAACAGCAGCATTTGAAGACCTAGATAAAAGGGCGAGATCAAGTATTATTCTAAATCTCTCTAATTTGATTTTAAGAGAAGCAGCTTCTGAGAATATAGCCAAAGCTATATGGGAAAAGTCAAAGGCTTTGTATAGGAAGAAGACAGTGGAGAATTGGCTCTACCTAAAATAAACTTTGTTTACTCTTCGGATGGCTGAAGGTACACCTGTTACTTTACATCTTGATACATTTGATTCTCTTATTATGAATTTGAGTAATGTTGATGTGAAAATAGATAAAGAGGATCAAGCCATTTTATTGTTATGTTCCTTTCCCCAGCCTTTTAAACATTTTCGAGATACTACGATGTATGGAAAAGAAACTATCTCGTATCAAGAAATTAAATTTGCTTTGAAATCAAAAGAAAGGATTGATAGATATGTAATTGAGGAGGTTAGTAGAATTCAAGTTGAAGGTTTGGTAGCTAGGGATAGATCCAAAAATAGAACTTGTGGCAGTAATAAATCAATATCCAGATATAGAAATTTGGTTTGCAATTATTGTCATAAAAAGGGCATATTATTAGTGTTGTACCCTAGAGGCAATCACTTGTACCACGTATATTGCATAATAATTAATAAGAGGTATTCTTTATCTTGTAGTTTGATTGTTATATCTTAATATGCGTATAAACTGTTTGATAAAGCCCTATTACAACACGATGTTTATGGAAATCATGTATGTGAGATTCCTACTATACTATGTAGTGTTTATACTTGAATAATCCCTAGTCATAGTATTAATGAGATGGGGCATTATTAATACACCAAGACTAGCACATGTTATATACCTTGATTGAATCAAGCGGTGGTTCTCATAACTGTGAGTATTGTGATACTCAGGATTAATATGTGGATGATTGTTATATGAACAAGTTCATTGGATGACCTAATTATGAGATAATCACGTCAGTGATAGAATCATATTATAGCAATGTGCAAGTATTCTTAAACTTGAAATCTCCAAGGTAATTTGTTTATTGAGTGTTGTAGTTTGATTCTAATCTTTGGTGTCTTACAAGAACCGCCTATAGGATGGATATTAGGTACAGTATAAAGTAAACAAAAGTAGTTGAGAGGGTCAATAAAGGATTACCACTCCTAATAATAGGGGAGTGTATCTCAGGGCCACTGGTAAAAATCATTACTCATGAAACCCTTGGCCAAGACGGCTATGTGTTGGAAATAGTTCCAAATTTAACACACATATCGAGAAATGAATTTATTGAACAAGTACTAAAATATCCGGGCCAGAATTAATAATATTCTAGATGGATTTAGCACTAATTGCATGCTTTAGAATGAATGAGATATAGTATGGTGAAAGGAGTTTATTGCACTGGTTATTTGCTATTGAAATGTTCATGTTAATAAGCTACTTGACTTTCTTGACTTTTGGGTAATCAAGAGTTATTGCTATATGCTGCTCTTGATATGCTAAATATGAATTTATGAATTAGAGAATTAATAAATTAATTTTATATTTTATTTAGGGTTATTAATTCTAAATATGTTAGAATTAATCCATATTATGCTACCAAAATGACCAAGAAACCTAATGGGTCACACACAATAAAAATTTGAACGCTCAATATATATTATTTGATTATATTACGGGGTTAATTGAGAGAAGAAAATATATTTATAAGTGAATTATAAGTTTGTTATAATTCATGGGACTTGGTTACAACTATATAAGCTTCAAGGGCCCAATTGTAGATATTGGATCTTAGAGGACTTAATTGCAATTAACACAAATTCTAAAAACTATAAATATGGGAATTGTTCCCTTGTGCCGACGTTGGAAAATAGAGCAAGAGAGATGGACGCTCCTTCTCTTTTTTCATCCTTATTATTCTCCAATTAAACCTAGCCACTCCTCTTCTACTAACATAGTTTTGAGCGGGCTTTGTGAGCAATTCAACCTTGTGTGGATTACTGCTAGAGATAATCCTACTCTTAGATTGTAGTGGCATTGGTTGGATGATCAAAACATGGGAATTGGTTTTTTGGTTGGCGCAAGAATTTTTGTTTTCTGCTACAGAAGGCAATCTCCGTTTCCTTCCTCTATTCCCATTTTAATTACAAACACATGATCCATGGGTATGGATTTCATAGTTATTTCCACTGCATTCTTATTTGATAAGTATGATAAAATCCCAACAGTGGTATTAGAGCCTTCATATTTTTGTTTTAATCTGTCTTTAATCGCTTTGAAATCATTTCTAAGCTTGTAACTATATGATCATGGTGATTGTATGTCTACTACATTGTAGGGAGTGTCTGGATTTTCTGGTTTGAAGAGTCTCTGGGTCTTTGAAAAATGGTTGGGAAGTTATTTCCATGTGGGTTTGTTTTGGCATTAGATTTTTCTACAAACAAGCTTTTGATTCAACAATTTGGATTGTTGTTTAAATTGTGATGTAGATTACAGTTGGTTGTTAATATTAATTAACAATTCTTGATATCAAAATTGTTTTGAATGGTCTGAAAATCTCGTTGCTGTTCATGAAAAATTTGCAGAAAAATTTAGGGAAGAAGATGAACAGTGGTATTTTTCTACCTCCAGAGTGTACCTGGCGCCGGGACGTTCGACCCACCTAGCGCTATGTACACTCTGTTCTTCCCCTGTGTGTGTCTCCAATGCAAACCTGGCACCGGGTACCATCTACCCACCTGGTGCTAGTTACACTATGTTCTAGTACTATTTTATATAAAAAAAAAAATACATGTAGGTTCTAATAATGATTAGAATTTATTTATGATTTTGGATAAAAATATTTTCAAAATTACATGTAGGACCCACAATTTTCTAAAATTTTATTTCAGCTTAGAACTTTTTAAAATTTGATTTTGGACCCAGATTTTGCAAAATACTGATTTGGGATGATTGTGCATTGGATGTTTTATGCTATATTTTAAGGATATTTTATTGGCATGGTGGATGGTTTTGGACTCAAACCAAACTTATCTATTCATGCATTTTTATCGCTTTATTTTTATTAAATAGGGCCTGCGCATCGTGCCTTATCTCAAATTCTTGTGTAATTCTCTTCTTACTAACTCCACTCGAATGTAACTTAAGGTTTCTTCCTTTAGGAAATTATGTAATTAGCTTATATAGGTTAGATTGAGGTAGAATTTTATTTACAAGACTTTGAAGACGACAATCAAAACAAAGCGAGATGGTAAGACATTCTACTTAAATAATGCATGAACACATAGGGTTGACCATATTAATTTCCTTGATGGCTCAAGGAAATTAATTTAGAGAGTCCATAACCGTGCCGGATAATTGTTTATTACCATGTTTATCAATTTATGCTGCTTATTGAAAAATTATACGCATGCCAAATGACGAGACAACTAAAAGGAATAAATACCTCAAATAATATTAAATCTAATGCCTTCCATTAACATAGTAAGAACGAGAGCTCTTTCTCAAGACCAGGTTGTTGGGTATACCCAAGCCAACTTGACATTGAGTATGTTCAAGCTATGAAATTTAATTCCTGATTAATGAGTTGGGTATAACTAATTTCTTTATCCCGGTTGGGCTAACCCAAGCATAAAGAATATTAGAGGCAAGGTTGTAGTAGTATTAAATAATTTAATGATTAAAAGATGTTTGTCACCCAATGATACAATAGTTACGTTTGATGTAATTGGTATTGGATACTTATCACTGAATTTAAGAGTGGTTTAATGGGCTAACCCAAGGTCATTCTTAAGGAATTTAGATACTGGTCCACTAGGAAAGCTTCCAACGGGCTTTCTTGAGTTAATAGTGGGGGCTATTGATTTGAGTAAAATAGTAGAATAAAAATGTGTTTAATTAAAGACCTAATTACTTGCATACCATGAGCATATACATGTTATAATTACTCTATCTTTACATCTTGGTAATGATTGTAGAATTATGTCAACACTTAAATTGTGATCTATTACGAAACCAAGAGACCCAAGCTTTTCAATATAGCCCAACATCTACAACCCATGAGTAGCCATTAAAGCACCCTCAACCATCTTAGAATGGAACAGTTGCTTAGAGATCTCATATCTCTCTGATATAATTACTGCAACCAGTATAGACAAACAGCGATGAAAAGCATTTAATCACATGAGTAAAAAACCGACTTTCATCACACAACAACAAAACGTTGATCTAACAACTATAAATGATGTGACAACAGAAAACATTGAAAGTAACATATCGCCTAAAAACATGAAGTTTCAAAATACAGAAGTAAAAAAAAAAAAAAAAAAAAAAATCCCATTCATCCACTTTGTCTTGCACCCACAGCGTACTGTTCTTTCACCTACCATAAATCCGCTGAATCAGTCGCTTTCGCCCTCACTACTGTCCTCTTCCGAAACCCACTCATCAGAGTGAAGCTAGTCCTCCCGGCATATGTGGGTGAGCATATCAGAGATGTGGATTCACTCGGCAGTAGATCGTCCATACACAGTTGTAGACCGCGTACACTCCAGGCGTGTCATGTGCTCCCATCTGAGAATGCGCTTTGCCATTACGTTATTCTCCTCACGAATCCTATTCAGGGCCTTAGACAATGAGTTGAAGTCACCACACTGTAGTTGTTCTTCTTTTTCCTTTGGAGCACGAAAGTCCATTGATGCTAATCGACGACGAAGATTGATGGATTCATCCATGCAGTATTACCACTCCAGTTGTATTGTAGAATAATTTTTCTGGCTCTGGAATGAGGACGGCTGCATGTCATACCAAAATTCTTCCGTTGTCTCCAATGCCCAGCGCCTTCCCATCCATTAGTATATCATACGAGGTGTACATTGTGGAAGAAAGACGGGCAGATTTTCACGAGAAAAGGAGCTTGAGGAAGCCATGAACCTGAGAGCTAAGTGAACAACCAGTTACTACATGAACCGTCATCTAATAAAGTAATGAACACATACAACAAGTACATTAACAATATATGCAATCAAATGAACTGATTATTTTTACTGAATACCTGAACACAGGATTTTAGTAAGAACTCCTTTGGCGACCGATGGAGTATGTGCCAAACTCAATTCCTTAGATTTCTTTAACCCACCGATACATATATAGAGGTTTCAGCACTTAGTTGCCCACTCACAACTATCAAAACTAGAGGTTAATCTTGAAGTGACCAGGAGTTGAATTTGAAACGACTCTTCTTGGCGGCAGAAATGAATCAAGAATACAGCTGTGAAAAATGTTAAATTGCTGGCAATATATACACGAACACCCTGCAGTGACGGCTACCAGTAGGAGGGTGCCAAGCCTTCTTCTTATCGCGCTGCCAAATTAAGAGCAAATCTAAATACAGTTCTGATTCATACTGCCTGGCACTCCATCAACAATCAAGCAGTAAGTAAATATTTGGTGGTTGGGAGACTTGTTGTACCGCCAAATATTTGGTGGTTAATATTTGGTAGTTGAATTAAATTAAATTCAATTGAATTGAATATCATACTGACAACATTAACATTTGGTTGTTGGCAGATGATCTTCGATTGCTATAAGAATTATTGTATTTCCCAGATAACAAATGCCATAAATGTTATTGGAGAACATTGATTATCTGCAGAATCGATCACTTAGATCCAATGGAGCCTGTGACAAGTCTTGAGAGTGTCGGTATCTATTATTCCGGGTCTGTGACCCGACTTCTGCTCATGCATCCCTATAATGACCATGAACGTGCACGATGTGCCAATCCTACATTGTACCTTGGCTTCCTATGCCAAGACATCGAACTGAAGATTGTTGAATAGAAGCAACTCCTAACTGAATTTGAGTTGATGCGGAAAGTCATCCCATATCTGACCACTCTTTTGTTGCCCCTCCACAGTCTTGCCGATCATGAGTTTTCACTTGGTCGATATCGAGAAGAGAATAACCTCCTGGCAAAAAGGTTACAACACCGTGCGATACTAAATATATATGCTAATTTCTATGATAACAATGGATGGACTTTTACCGCAAAATAAAAAGAGTCCATTTTTGCTTTTCCAACCTATGCGGGATCAGGGGAGCCTCTCCCCTTTGAGAGGATAGGCACACAGATGAACATGTCTGGATGATAGGCGTCCATTCCTTAGATGGGTTGTTTTCTTGATGGAATCTTCCTCTTGAAGGCCGCTTATTACCCTTTTTATTTTCTCTGTTCTCATGCTTGACCTATTTAGTTTTATCATAATCCTTTTGTCCCAATTTTTTTTTTCCCAATACATTCCTTATCTGGAATGGTCCTCGACATTAGCTTTGTAATGACAAACTTTATGATTTGAATATTAATGGTAATCCCAAGTTTTACAGCCTGGTGAACTAACAAAAAATTTAAAGATATATTATTACTAGCAGCATGCAAATCAATAGCCGAACACCTTACACAACTACCGTTCTAATAATTCCCAGCTTCTAACAATCTGTACTAGTTAGTGCATGAACATGCCACACAAACACATGAACAACCGCTACAAATATATGAACATCATACATGACCATATGAACATCATACAGCCCAGGCTGACGCCGGTTCGGCTGTGGCCTCACTCCCCTGTTTTGAAGCACTTCAGTCCTGCTCATTTGTAAAGTTTTATACTTGCTGATCTTTACTAATGTTAATTGCCTCCCATTCCTCTTTGTGATGCCATTGAGAAGATAAAAGCCGGCCCTCATGCATGAAGGAATTCATAGTTAGCAAGAGTGGGAGATTAGCCTTGCTATTATTGTTTTTTCTTAAAAAACTTTTTTTGCACCCTCAAATCCGTTTGCCTGATATAAATTCATTTCCCAATTTGGCCAATTTAAGATTAAGATATATCAACCACATTTTTAACTTGACAATGAATTTTATAGTTACTTTCTAAATATTTATTTCTCTCCATTTGATACACAAGAAGTGCTCGTTATAGCATGAAGAATTGTTTTGGTAGCTGACTAAATGGGATAAATCCAATTTTTTTTATGCTTTAGCATTTACTTAGGGTGTTTTCTTCTACCGTTATGTACGTAATTTCTTATACGCCCCTAACCTTATAATTCTAACAATTGATTTTGCCCTCCAAGGTTAGAACAGATGTAGCCCTCTGTATTGAGCATGGTTTGAATCCTTTTATGTTTTTTAACCCCTGGTTTCCATACTACTTATCTTTTAATGAAAACTAAAATCAATCACATGAACACAGATGTAGCCCTCTGTATTGAGCATCAAGTTTCACAATCACATGAACACAGCCACCCAAACACATGAACACCTGTCACAAATACATAAACATCCTATATTGTTGGGGATATGCCCTAGAGTCAATTTGTACTTATACAATTGTCATTATGTTTTATATAATAATATGAGGCTTTCCTTTCCATGCATAGTGAGTTTTGTTTTGTTGGTCATCAAGTACGTGACTTGATAGTAAAACCCTACAATGAATACAATGACTATTCTAAAACTGTCCCTGATCGATTATTATTATTAGAATAATAATAAATTAAGATTAGTATGTTTGTGACTTGATGGCTATGTTTTACTGGCCATGGATATTTGTGATATCAAGTTAAGACATAAATAAATGTTAGAGAACATTGTATTGGACATGACTCACTGTGAGAGTACTTCATGGAATATGTCATAAGTACTTTCTAGCCATAATAATATTGAAAGTCCTTCGACCTAAATTCATCATAGTTTCTTACTTGATAAATTATATATTTTGACATTGTCTAAAGTTGTCTTTAACCAGATAATAAATTAGACTACTGTTGGATATAGAATAAATCAGGGAGAGGAATATGATTGATTGTGAAGGAATTTGTCCCTCTCAGTTATGGGAGAGATATCCATGGGCCCCTTGATAAGTTAGACTATTAAAAATGCATGGCCGTACTCAAATATATCAATCTAAGATATTGATATCATTTGTTTGAACAGTCTACTATGAAATCAAGAAATAATTGATTAATAAGGATGACATGCTCCGTGCCTTATGCTTAATCTGGATATCGTGTGACAAAAGGACTAAATATAAAATTATGGTTTGGTTCAAAGAGATCACCGATCTTTATTTAACCTGGATAGTTATAATGTTTTGCTAGAAACTGCTTATAACTTGTGGGCCATTTAAATATGATTTAGGCACACTGCCAGTGTTAAATGAACCTATAGGGTCACACAATAAGCGAACTTGTTAGGTTATTTTTCTGGTGACCAGGTTCGATGAATCTGGATGATATCCAGATTATAAGAATCTGACTCGGTAAAATAATTAGTTAAATTACCGAGATAATGGCAGAATCTTATCATATCAGTTTTAATTTAATTTGAATTTAAATTAGAATATGATAAGATATGATTAGGGTTGGACTCTAAGAGGTTCGAGGATTTTTAAGAAAACCCTAGCCGTCTTTTCAATAGTCCAATTTTTCGGTTGAAAACATTCGTGCCATTCTCTACCAGGAAAAAAAACCTCTCAAACCCTAGGCGGTAGCACTCCCCGGGTATCGAGTGAGTTCGCGGTGTGCATCCGATAGAGGACGTTCGCATACTGCAGCGTCTGGTGATTGTTCGGGTTGAACGTACAACAGCGCAACCAGAATCGAAGGATTTCGATTACAGCAATCAGAGGTAATTCTTAAAGCTTAGATCTTCTTAATCGTTTACTTGGGTCCTCGGGAGGGATTCGTAGATGTTTTCCGCGTTTAGGAGTCCACGAATCCTAACATATATAACTACATGAACACCTGCCAACCATATAGCACCTTTCACAACAACACCAACATAGCCACACTCACGCATGAACACCTACCACAAACACATAAACATCCTACATAACCACATGAACACCTGCCACAAATGCATGAACATCCTATGTAACTACATGAGCAACCTTACTCAATCACGTGAACGCAACCACACAAACACATGAACATCATATACAACTACATGAACACCTGCCAACCATATAGCACCTTTCACAACTACACCAACACAGCCACACTCACGCATGAACACCTACCACAAGCACATGAACATCCTACATAACCACATGAACACCTACCACAAATGCATGAACATCCTATGTAACTACATGAGCCACCTTACTCAATCACATGAATACAGCCACATAAACATATGAACATCTGTCATAAATACATGAACATCCTATACAACTACATGAACACCTGCCAACCATATAGCACCTTTCACAACCACCCAACATAGCCACACTTATATACGAACATCCTGCATAACCACATGAACACCTGCCACAAATGCATGAACATCCTATGTAACTACATGAGCCACCTTGCACAATCACATGAACACAGCCACACAAACACATGAACACCTGTCACAAATACATGAACATCCTATATAACTACATGAACACCTGCTAATCATACAGGCAACCTTTCATAACCACATGAACACAGCCACATAAACACATAAACACGTGCTACAAATACATAAACATGGGCCACAAATACATAAACATCCTCTATAACACCCTGCATGCCATATAGCCATACAAACACCTGCCTACCATATAGCCAACCTTGCACAACCATATGAACACATCCACACAAACACCTGCCAACATCCTACATAACCACATGAACACCAGTCAACCATACAACACCATTCACTACCACACAAACACATGCACACATCCACACAAACATATGAACATCCTACATAACCACGTGAACACTTGCCACAAATACATGAACATCCTATATAACTACATGAGCATAAGTTTCACAATCACATGAACATAGCCATACAAACACATGAACACCTGTCACAATGCATGAACATCCTATATAACTACATGAACACCTACCAACCATACAGGCAACCTTTTATAACCACACGAACATAGCCACATAAACACATAAATACATGCCACAAATACATAAACATCCTACACAACACCCGCCTACCATATAGCCACACAAACACCTGCCTACCATATAGCCATCCTTGTACAGCCACACAAACACCTGCCAACATCCTACATAACCACATGAACACCAGTCAACCATATAGCACCTTTCACAACCACATGAACACAGCCACACAAACACATGAATAGTGTTGTGCATCTACATGAACATCCTGCATAACAACATGAACACAATCCTCAACATAGCTAACCTTTCATAATAACTTTAACGCAGCCACAAAAAACACAAACATCATCATCATATACATGAACATCCTAATATGAAATACATGAACACCTACCAAACATATAGCCAAGCTTTCACAACCATACTGACACCCCACACAAACACATGAACAACCTCCTGGCAAAAAACATGATCTTCAACTACATAATCACAATCCTCAATATATTCTAGATATTTCACAACAACCACGGCTACACAGACAAACCTACACTATGTTATCTCGTGAACTAACCACTGAAACATAAAATCTTAAATCTTCACAATTTATATATCATACATTAAGGTTGAAGCACAAGCACCACAATTTTGATGAAGATCATATGCTATCCCTCAAACATAGATGACAATGTATCACCATTACTCCCATATACCAATAATAATACTATGTAACATATACTCGATAAACAACTGTTCATCCTTGTTTAATATCCATTAAACATCCAACATGAAAATATAGTCTATAGAGGGGGTCAGTAGAATTCAAAAAATTGGCAGGCTTTCATATGTTAGCTCCGATAGTCATTTGTGTTGCTGCTCCTCAGTTACAGCACGCTAGACTGATTCAGAAACCTTTAGCACCACTCAAATATAAGCGTCCTTCCCACTAAATTTAGTTCTCCATCTTCGAGCATCTCCTACACCTCATGTTTGCTTCCACCATAATTTGCAGTGCTTAGCAACCTAGCTAGGAAACTTCAGCTCGTGGCATATCCATTCTCGCTCCTCATTTGCATTGGCTCTCATTAATGCCCTGCAAGATTGCATACGGTACCGATTAGCATTAACCTATTAAGTTGCATTTCAACAGCACACATAATTAAATCTATGTATGTAAAAGAGATAAAATTGAAATCCGGGATTAATGCTTTCCTCTTGGATTACCTTGGTAAAAAATGGGTCTATTCGACCCCACCACCGCTCTAAGAATTATATAGCCATAATCCCAGTATCACACCTAATAATGAGTAAGAACAAATAGCCTGTTAAGATTTCTAGACAAATGCATCAAATTAAATTCTTTCGCAACTGTGGATTTCTTAATTGAATGCTTACTCCATGTTTTTGCTGCATCGGGATACACTGGCTGTATGAATCTTTAATGGCATAAACAACGGATAAGCGAAGGGGTATACCAGTTTCGGAACCATGTCAAAGACGTATCCCTACAATTTAAATAAGAAAAATAGCATCTTTTTAAATCTTCTTTAATTGTTGTTTATATAACAAATGATCAATCGTAAGATGATATAATTTAATGATTGAGGTGAAACAGGGAGAACCAACCACATATTCTACCAGTGATGAAATAAACGTTGGTGAAGTCCCAGGGGTAGGGTCAAGAATATCGATACACCTCTGGGCAACATCAATTGATAGAACAAACCATATAGTATTCTCCACGAATGGAATTAAAAACTGCATGTTAAGATTTGGATTCAAATCATATTCCCTTCTAGAACACGAAATTTAGCCACATACTGATAATGTGTTACACTAATGAAATACGACCCAAAAACAAGAACAGATATCGGATATACCAAATCACGTTAGGTGAAATCAAACCCCAACTTAGTAGAATCGAAGCACTCTCTAAATTCCTTGACAAGGGCTGATGTTGCCATCCTCTTAGTTAATGTCGACATCAGCTTATCCTGGTTGTATAACGTTTAATGGTATACAATGAACGACTCCATTTTATTTTGCATGGTTAAAATGTAAACTTATACTACAAAATAGATTATTTGCTCACCGCAATCACACAACCAAGGATGTATCTCAGGCGCATCCCATGCCATGAAGTTTGATTGAGCATGACCACACAGTAGCCCATTACCTGGCCATAAATAAAAAATAAAACTAGTATAAGTCTTTAGTAATAAAACACAAGTGGAAAGAGACACATTGAATATCATACGAAGTACCTTCCTCGTCATATACTCTGCCTTGTAGAGACAAGCAAGATTACCGTGATTTAGCACGTGGCCATACATACAAACAAGCACCTCGCTTAAAAAATGAAACAGGAAATTATGTCAGTCCATTTTTTTTGGGTTGACACGAATGAGTGAAATACAATGTTAACAACAATTATAATATTTGAATTAAAAACAACCTCGGCTCACGGCTTGGATCCCAAGCGTACTTTACTAGTTTTTTTTCAATGTCAAGTAACTTTCCACCGACAGTCTTAACAAACTCATTTGAATCTAAAATTTTGCTCCTTGTTGTCCTTCTAAATGGTGGAGGCCTTGTCAATGTTTCTATATCGTACTGCCTGGTGACGACAGGAGGCATTAGGGAGCTATATGGAACGTCTTGAGTGCCATCTTTACTCTGAGTACTCTTTTGGACAGAGGGAGTGAAAATCGTCTACTCATCCTCCGAAGTCGTTGGAGCATCAATGATTATTAGAGCTGCTGCGCTCATCCGGCCTGCTACTCCTTCTCTGCCAACTCGACCTCTAATCCTGTTGTTTCTACGGAGAGAGGTCGAAGGCCCTGCATGCCTTTCTTGGGGCCTTCTAAATGAGAGGTCAACTAGCACAGAGAGAGACTCGTGCTCTTGCCACACCCGACTCAAAAATTGTTTCCAGCATTTCTTTCATTCCATTTTCAACTTATCTTCTTACTTTATATAACCTTTGTGTGACCTATTTTTGCCCTTCCTTTCACTGCATTTCATTCACATAAAATGAACAGCAAAATTTCACCAAAACATGTTTAAGCCAAACGGTTAACATTCCAACCCCAAACAATTTGTAAATAGAAAATTTTTTCCAAGGACTTTAATGGTTAATATCCCAACCCCAAACAACACTTATATTAAATGAAACCTTATCATGCCCCGAATACTTTTTTGTTCTAAGGGAAATGATCTTACTTAAGCTTTGAAGCTATCCCAAGGTTCAAAAGTTGCAGAACTCCCTTCTTCTTCTTCGTTCTCGCTCTCTTACCACTTCTTTTCATATTTTATCCCAAGCTTCAAAAGAGATTGACAGTGAGGGAAGGTAAGGTGTTCTTTACAGTGATAAGAGAGAGGCAATATATGGTACTCGACACTGACTAAGAGTATCCGTAAATGGTGAACGGATTGAAGGAGAAAGAGGTTGACAGTGATAGAGCGAATGAGCAACTCGGAGAGGAAAATCACGATGGTTTTTCGGCGATGAGGGAGGTAAATGTGTTGGATTATATGCCTTCTTAGACTAGGTTTCTGATGTAAAATCGAATATTTTAATAAAAAAATTTATTTTCAGAAATTGTTTGTGAATTTACTTTTTGTTTGTGCACGATTTTCGTTTGGAACAGACCCATTGTGTTTAAATAAGTGATCCATGTGAATGGTGGTCTTTCACAGTAAGGTATGGATCACAAGTTATTTAACACATAAACATTTGTTCTTAACCTATTGATGAGACTGGGAACCTCATCATGTTTAGGTTATTATGTTATGAATTCCAAATGGGGAATGGCTTACCTTTAGCCAGTGCGTAGTCTACTCACTTCATGACATAAGCGTATTTCGAATACGTGGGACAAGACCTGTAGTAGTGGTTTCTAAATGTACTTTATGATAGAAACCTAGACTACTACCACTACAGCGTGGACTAGTACTCTACGACTTGAGTATAAGTTGGTGGTCTGGCGAAGCTGGAAGCATATACTTTGATTTGCTATAGTTGAGGTTCTATCGTAGGGCCAATATACTTGCATGTTGGGTATGTGTGACTAGTTAGTTAAGACAGACTTATACAAGATAGTTTTTACACTATATCGCCCCCTGTGGCTGTCCGAATGGTCTAAAATGTCCAAGGCCCAGGGAAACATGACTTGGATGTTTGCTTTAGGGTAGCTCCCTTGGAAAGCGGAAACACTCCAGGAAGTCGTGGATCATTGGACTAGAAGCCTAAGGATGGTAGATGTCTTCTAGAGGGGTGTTAGTACACTTTTTCCTCTCTAAATGTACGGCGATGTGTAGAGGGGTATTTTAGTTATTTCACCTGTAGGTCGGAGACTTTGCGAATGCAGCATTATCCTTGGGGTCAATATTTCCTTATGGTGATATTAGGAAATATTTAAAATGCAAAATACAGCTATTTATATAGCAGTGGTATTTTGGTCATTTTAGCAGCCAAGACGATGTGTCTTTTTGGTCCTCGGAATAGCCCGTAAGTCCTAACTACTTTTGGGTTGAGGAATTGGTCTCAATTGAAGAGGATTTTATTTGATTTTATTTTATTCAGGAAGTCCAATTTATTATTGGACTGGAATAAAATAAATAAATAAATAAAATAGGAGTTGAGAGAAATTAATTATCTAGTTTAATTGGTTAATTAATTATTCAGGGCCTAGGTCTAGTATGAATAATTAAGAAATTAACCTGGGCTTAAACTATGGGAAATAATTAATGTTTAATTATTTATTAGGTTATTTATATAGGCCCAAGAAATAAATAATTAAAGATTAATTATTATGGTTCATTTGGGCTTCTTAATTATTTATTGGGTTGTTTATATAAGCCTAGGAAATAAATAATTAATATTTATTATTTTGGGCCTTTTGGGTCCAAGAAAAATAATAAATATTTTTCTGGCCCAATAGCTTGGACCTTAGGGTTTTTTCGAGATAAGGTTAAGAGGAGTTTAGGGTTAGGCCAAACTGATTCTCAGGATAACATCCGGGTGTTTTGAAATCCCGGGGATATGTTTATCAGATAATGAGAGGCCCAGTTTTGGCTAACTTATAAACTACTCTCTGGTAGAAAAAAACCCTAATCTTCAAAACACAAGAAAGAGACTCACGTGAAGCTCTCTCACTAGACGTCTCTCTCTCTGCTCTTGCTCACGTATCTTTCCTCTTGTTTTCTCCTTGTTCTTTGCTAATCAATAGCGAGTGAACCAAGGAGAATTGAGACCGTTCCTCTTTATCATAGTGTTCACCGACTAGAGGTTAGGCTGAGGAATATCCCGAGAGATGGAAAGCTAGGCGTTCATGCAAACAATACAGAGTAGAAGTCTAGCGGGTGTTCAACTAGAAGCTTTTTCAAGTGGACAAAGCGAGGCGATTCCAGTCATTCAATCCGCTCTTACTCAACCTAGAAGGGTTAAGGAGCGCAAAGGTATGATCTTCACGCTTCTGCAAGGCCTTTAAGGCTTGGTTTTATTTTTCTCCGAAATTTTTTAACGTGCAGAGCATGTTCCCTCTGTTTCTCGTTCCCTCAAAATGGGCAACACAAACTTCAACAATGGCAATGGTTTTTTCGTTGAAGGAGATGAAAGAGTAAAGCAAGATGGTGGCATGGAGAAACTGAAACAGTTCGTATTGGTAATGGGGAAAACATCAACTCACACTGCCAAACGTCTCATCTGCACTTTTCATCCTCGAAATTGAAACCGGCTTGGCTTCAACCACTGTAGAGCCAAAGGTAGATCAGGGTAAAATGATACCATTTTTCCCTGCTTTTGAGTTAGAAGACGTGGTCTCTTCTGTGTTGTACGATCTGTGTTCTCCAATCGCAACCGCAAAAGAGCCGCGCAATTCCCGTATAGGAATTGCGCAGCCCCTGATCCAAGTAAAACAACGTCGACCAAGGGCAAGAAAAGAATCTGAATAAAAGTAAGTAACCAAGCCAGAGGTATGCAAAAAGGTAACCAAGCCAAAGATACGCAAAAATGGCATGTGTATTGGTGATGTTGATTGAAAACTACAAGACCGACAATTGAATCTGCATAAACATTGTGAAACCCCGGTCAAAACCAACCTTAGAGTAAGGGGGTTGGGATGCATATCATAGTTTATTTCATGGTTAAATATATTTTCATATGATTTTTATGTGTTTTGGATTTGGGTTTTATTGTCTTGAAGTCTTGTTGGTGAGTATTGTGTGAGAGGGGCAAGATGGTAATTTTTGTCCGAGGTGAAAATAGGGAGATAGCCTGTGGATTGAATAGAAAATAATTTTCTAGTGAAAATATCAACAAGAGTTGTTGTGGTGTAGTGGTTAGAGCTTTGGAATTAATTCTTGAGTTCTTGGGTTCAAATTCCATCATAGAAGCTTTAGCTAGATTAAATTTTATTTTTGCTTAGTGGAGGAAATTTCGGTCTTAGGAGCTTAGAGTAAGGTAGGGGTGATGTCCTAAGAGAGACATGCTAGGAGTATTCTCATTCCACTCTTTTGCCCTACTCGAATTTCCTAAAGGGAATTCTTGTTCCCTTGATCTTTGGTTTTTCTTAGGTTTAAACTTCTTAGTTTGATCAAGATGTTCTATCCATTTTCTTTCCAGAAATTTCAGTAAAATGCTGTGATCTTGTGGGATCAAAATGCCCTAGTAAAAGGCTTCTCATGGTCTGAAAAATATGGAAGAATGGTGGGAAATTCCAAGGGGAAATATCCCTCTAGTAAGCTTGCTGAAATTTCACTCTAGACTAGTTCATCTTCCTTCATGGCATGAGCTGAAATTTTCCAACTTGTTGTACCTTCAAAATGTCAAAATTTTTAGCTAACATTCCCTCCAAAATGCTACCAGAAAAATGATCTTTAGGATCAGTTTGAAACTTGAAAATTCTTGACCAATTTCTGGCTGCTCAAAGCTGGAGCAAAATAGGAAAAAAATTCCTGTACGAAAAACAGTTTTGAGAGTCCAAGACCAAGCTGCTTTCTTCCAGATCTTGTTCAGTACCTAAGCCATGTTTTTCCTTCATGAAGAAGGCTGGAAACCAGCCTTGAATACCCCTGAAATTCCCTTCAAAACTCGCTGTAAATTGGCTGGAAGTGGCAGCCGAAAATCTGCGCAAAAAAATTCCTGTTCAGCGAAATGCTGGGCAGTCCAAATTTCCAGCTTTGTTTCCTATTTTTCTTCTGGCCGAAACACCAACCTTAATCTGTCAAAACCTTCCTTAAACCTCCATTAACAGAGCTCCATTGTTTCCCTCAAGCTTCTGCACGAAATTCAGCAATGGTTGTCCGAAAATCTCTCCAACAAATCCCTGCAATTTAGCTTAATTGGTTTCCAAAATTCCAGCCATCCTTGTTTAGCAACCTTCCATAATATCTTACTCAAATGACTAGACATCTTCTTCATCATTGTGCACCTTAGTTTCGGCCACCATAAGCCACCTTGAATCAGCTTTAATTCCTCAGAAAAGCTGCTCAACCAGTCGGCCATAGGAGACCTTCAAAGCTCTCCAAATTATCAAGATATCCTAGAATATTTAGTTTCCAAATTCACTTCCTAAAAATATTCTCCAAGGATTGTGACAACTAACCCTTCCTTTTCTCTTCCAAATCAGGGAAACAACTCCCTAAACCCTACAGAAATTCGGCCAGCCCTATCCCTCACAAAAATTCGGCAGCTGCACAAGAACCACCTCTCGAAATCTCTCAATCTCCAAGAACACACACACACACACACTACACCAAGAACACCTACCTCTTCCCTACACTTAATACCTCTCCAAACCATCTCAAATCCTCTCAAAAACTTCCAGATTTGACCTACTCACTGTTGTAAGTCCATCAACACCACTATTAACATCAAATTCCTCAAATCATCTTGCTACTTCGGATCAAAAGCAAAAATTTCTGTGAAGGACAAGAACATCTTCGAGGTAAATTTACTCTATCAACTTCATCTTCTCCAAACATGATCTCTAGTGAGAACCTATGTGAATAAACATACTAATGATCTCTTCTTCCTCTCTCTCTCTCTCTCTCTCTCTCTCTCTCTCTCTCTCATGGCCGAAACTCCTCTCCCTTGGCCGGATGACTTCTTCTCCATAATCATGCTCTCGCCATCTCCTTTGGACAAAGTTAGACACCTTGGAGTTGAGATCTACTCTAAACTCCTTCAAGGCGTTCATCAACCAGGTAAGTACCATCAATCCTTCTTTTAAACTCTAGAAGCATGTCTCTAAGGTGATAATGGTAATAGGTGGATGGTGATAAGATTTGAGTGTGTATATATATATATATATATATATATATATATTGTTGAGATTGAAGTATGAATATATGTATGATTGTGAAGGAGATGGGATTTATGCATGGAAGGATTGTCTTGGATGATTATATGATGATCTGAGGTTGATGCATGTCATAAGTAGTATATGTGATGAGGTATGCTAGAGATTATGTCACCTTTGGTGAATAGGGTTTATATTCATGATGGATTAATATTGAAGCTATTATCATATTTATGCTAGTAGGGGTTAGATCATGTGTTGATAAATTGAGATATATGATTGTATGCATGATTTGGATGATTTGATGAATTAAAGGATTGTGTATGTATTGATTGTGGTTAGCCATATGAATTTGATCATGATCTAGTTGTCCCCAAACAAATTTTTACTTCATGAATAAAACATTCAATAAAATAATTTCTCTTAGTATTTTTGGAAAAAAAAAAAAAACCCTAGGAAGGGTAGATTTGGATTGTCATATATATAAAGGATATTTTAGTCAAACAAATAATGATTTTTTCTAGAAAAATAATATATATATATATATATGTATATATTACTTAATATAATGAGATCAATTAAAGCCTTTATGAAAATAATTACAATTAGTAGAATATATATTACTAAAAATTTAACTATTATCTTCTAATCAAAACTCATTAAGAATTTATTTAATATTGTTCAAGTGAGACTCATTAAATTTATTTTCAACTAATTTTAGCTACCAATTATTTTCTAACAACTAAATTGTTAATAAATCAATATTTTATTTAATACTACCTAGAACTCTTGATCAAATAAACTCTAAATTTTCCCTAACAATATTTAAGCTTTCAACTTATTAAATTTATTTCCCAACCATTAATTATTTTAAATAATTGTGCTAGGCTCAACTCTTAAACCTATTTACTTATTGTTTAACCTTAAAGCTTGGGACACTAGGATCATGGTAGAAGTAAGTTGAGTCGATTTAAAATTAAGGAAGTAGTTTGTGTCTTGAAATTGATTGTGATTTGTATTTGCCCATGTGGGGTTAGGTCTGCCGTTGGAGACCTTGTTATTGTGAGCAAGAATCAGGTAAGCTCCTGCATAAAACTTGTTTGATGCAAAATGTTTATTATGGCAAGCCAAGTGTAGAGTGCATGGACACTCATTTATGTAAAGGCAATTGAGGGTTAAATACTTTCTTATTTCAAACATTTGAATTATTTAAAAGCCAATGAGCAGATTTACTCAAACTCAAACTCTTTCTAAAACTGATTTTGTTAAAGACTTTGGAAAACCCATAAATTGCCATTTTCATGTGGAACAATGTTTTGTTCATTTTATCCTAAGTGAGAAACGTCGTTGAGTACTCAATAAGGGTAGACTACTAGGACTAGTCTTTGAAGGGTTAGGGTAAGTCTCTCAGTAGGTGGCCACCTCTGAGGGGTGAGTCCTTCCCAGATAAGATGTCAGTCCAGTGAGTCGTGCCGGTCCGAGCTAGCAGTTTGTTTTCAGTAAAGTGACTGTGGTTTGCCGGAATGGACACTCAGTTGTTGTTTGGGTATAGAGAAGGAGGAGTATCTTGCCCAGTAGGCCGATCACCTACTTTTGTCAGTCTGCACAAAGTGTCGGCATTCTGACTGGTTATGGGGCCCAACGTGTGGTAACCCATATCCCTTTCTTTCGAGTGGTTGATTTTATTACTTATGTATGGCTGGAAAAGCCAAAACGCCACTCTTGTTTTTGACTAATGTTATTGCTTGCCAGTATTTCTCTTATAAAGGTTTCACACTTTGCATCCACGAACTGTGTTCACTAAACACCCGAAGCACACACGGACTTACTGAGATTTTTGTCTCACCACCATTTTATCTTGATTTCAGGTCTATCCTGCTGTGGGCATGAGTAGCTATATATTGTCTGCTTTGGAAGAATTTTCTGAGGATTTATTTTGTGTAATGTTAGGAGAGCTGAGAGCGGATGAATTTTTATTATGGATTTATTTTGATTATTCTTGGATTTATTATTATTTCTTTTGGGTTGTAATAAATTTTAAGTTAAAGTATTATTTTATTTCCACTATTATATTTGTGTGTCCTAGTTATAAAGACCCCTTGTCCTTTGGACGGGGCGACATCCCTGGCCCTGGCGTGCCTAGGTAGCGGGGTGTTACAAACATACTACTAGATTTGTTTGATTGCGAGCACTAATGGCTCTAAAATTGCGAGCTTTACTAACCACTACGTAAGACCTTTATATTAGGATTTGTTTGATTGTTAAGAAAAGTAAGATGATAAAATAATTATATTTTTATTTTTAAAAAATTTAGTATTTGATTAATTACTTTTATTATAAGAAAAGAAAAGAATAATAAAAGATCTTACAGCTCTAGGAGTGAAAAGCAAAATTTTGACTTATTAAACTACAAGATATGTACTCGATCAATAAAATTAATACTCCTTCCGTCTCACTAAAATTGACAGTGGTTGACTTGGACAATATTTTATGTAAAAGTAAAAGTTAAAATATAATAATAATATAATAATAATATAATATAATATAATATAATATAATATAATATAATATAATATAATATAATATAATAAAAATAAGAAATATATGAGTCCCACAATACTTTATGTCAAATCTAACTATATAAAAATAATATGTGAGGTATATTGATTATTTTATAATGAATTGTATAGTAAAAACTTTCCTTTTAAGGAAAGTGTCAAATTTTTTAGGACAGTCCAAAATAGTAAGTAGGTCAATTTTATTGGGATGGAGGGAGTAATAGACTTTTCACCTTTGTATTCTTGTGGCTGTTCTCTTTCTAAGCATATTCTCATGGCAAGTAATTCTTTCATTTGATGGATATAGGTGGTCATATATATTCACCACTCAATTTATGTGGTCTAAAAGAAGATGATATCCCTTTCTAATTCTTTATGGTTTCGCCATTTTCTGAGCTATTTGCTCTTGGTAATTTCGGACCAAAATAAGCAGTACATGAGGAATTTAACTTTATGGTTACAATTAAATGTAAGACATTGAAAATTCGAATGGCACATTGACACATTAGTATAATAGTATGATTTTGTACAGTTTTCTTTAATGAATTTTTGTCCAGTAATTAAGATTTTAGTTATTTTTTATGAATATTTTTTTACGAATGTTTTAAACTAACCTTAATTAATTAAATTAAGAACTAGCATTCTTTTGTGGTATATAATTAATAAATTAATTAACATAGGTACCGAAAAATTTTTAATATTATATTTGAATAATTTTGCTGGATAAATTTTATAATCTGCACAGATAATGGAAATTTGATTAAATCTTATTGATTAGCTATGTAATGAAACGATTGAATTTTAATTATAAAAAGTAAGTTGATATTATTTCTTAGAACGAGAGAATGAAATGGTTAATTATGGAAGGAAAGTTAATAGTATATTAGTACAAAAGGATATGGAAGGATATTAGTTCAAAGGATATGAATGAAAAGCGCTTAATTCTCAGATGGTGGGCTACTATAGGTTCAATGAATCCTACAAGAACACCAAAAGGATAAGCAAAAGCTGCTGATAGTGATGGAATATTGTGAAGTGTGTGTCTTTCTGTGTGTGAACTAGACTTGTGAAGTAGGAAGCATATAGTATACCCACGTTCTGCAGTCCACGTTAGGGGAGATTGGGTAGGACAAGTTGATTGCACTGAAGAGGAAGATAGAGGGGAACTCTAGCCATAGAGGAAGATCGTCAGAGAAGCCAACAGTCCAAAATGCCCAGTCTTCTATTTTTCTGCCCAATATATCCTTCGTTGCGAAGCATTAACCAATCGGATCATTTGGATATCCCCCCCCCCCCTCCCCTCCCCTTTCCTTTTTTAATTTGCAGTTTACAATTCTCCTAATTTTATTTTGGCTCATTTTTACATAAAGACACCAGCGCTTACGCTTACATATAAAATAGATGGTAAATCTTTTAAAAATAATTTATTTGAATATAATAAAAATTAAAAATATATAAAATTAAATTCGATTAAAAAGAGAAAATATAATATTTTATAAATAAATTATAATTTTTAAAAAATAAAAATATTTGTATTGAAATTTTTTGTTTGAATTGGGTATCATCCAAATACACCCTTAACTGGCATTTCCAAATATCTCAATTTTATATTCTAGATCAGAAGAATGAATAGTGTAGGTTAGTTCTAATATATATTAAACACTTACTTGAGTAAAAAAAGATATAATATAAATATTTAGATTTAATCTCATTATGCTTTTTGATAGCAAGTTGTAATATTGCATGTGATCGAGATGATTCTGCATTAGATGTGATCGAGATAATAAAACTATCAAATTTATTTACATTAAGTTAATTTTTCAAAAAAAAAAAAACCTAAAATAGTTTTTTTGCTTTTTAAAAAAATTGTCAAACATGAATTTATATAACAAATAAAGAGATTTTTAAAAAATGGTCGATGTATAAATTTTTAAAATGATTTAATTTAACTTACCTATCAATTACTAATATCTCCAAGATGTACATCAACTTCAGCAGCTTGGTCCTGCAAAGTCTCGTATACTCTAGCTAGCTATGTAGATATATATGTACACACGCATATGTATGTTTGTAATTAAAAAATTATTTATATTATATAACATATTAATCTAATACTCACTAATTAATAATGATATATTATACTATATATAAACAATATATATATATATATAATACAATAACTAATAATTAAAATTAATTCAAGCACTTTAATACAAATATATGAAAACTTAAGATGTAAACACAAATTTACTTCAAAAATCAATGATCTAACAATTACATGTATTTATAAAATTAAAACAAGTTTAGTGTCCAAATTTGAAGGTCATACGTTTTATTTTATCATATTTGTGCAGTAATATCTATAAAATAGAAAGATATCTTAGTATTTACAAATATAAAGATCTCAAATTAATGATCCAACCGTTAAATTTATTGTAATCATATCAATAGTATTGTGACTAAATTTGAAAATAATCTGATAAAATTTAAAATAATTTTGAAGGTTTTTGTTATAATTAGACTAAAAACAATGATTATAATAAACCGTCGTATTTGGTTACCAAATATGACGGTTAGTATTAGACCATCGTATTAGGTCTATCTATTGTAATGGTTTCAGAACTCTTGTATAAAGTAAACTATTACGACAATCTTTTTATTGTCGTTTTTTTCTCTGTGGTATCCCCCCCCCCTCTTGTTGTGTTTCTATATGCATATGAATAGTAGATAGAAGGATATTTATAACATTATGTATTAGCAGATAAAATTGATTTTTTAGACTTCCAAAAAGAAGAAATAGAACCTTTGTAGGAACGTGTTTTGGACTGGGATTTTGGATTCTAGATTACTCCCCCTATGGCTATGCAGGGTTCAGATAGAATCTCAAACAATCTAATAAGAATAATCCAAAAATTCTCATCACAGATTAATCCCAAACTTACTCCTCCATATTTTTTCACCAACCCAAACAAAATCACAAATCACACACATCCAATCACATCACACAATCTATACAATCCAGTCATCAACATCAAACACACACAATCTACACAAATCTCCTACACAATCTACTCTCAATTCAATTTAATTTTTCCCCTTTTGGCATCAGCTAAAAAAGTGAGAAATAAGAGCTAATGAATGAGATAAACAAAGAAATAAGTGTAGCATAATATAACAAAGATAAGCAAGTGTAACAATAATAAGTAAGTGCAGCAGAATATAACAAATTGTTTAGGAAAGTGATAAAAGTTGTTCAGGAATTTGTCAGTCAATTTTCTTCATGGTCTTAACACCATGTTCATTTGTGAAAATTGCTATATCGCCCTGAATTACCAAAATCTCATGCTTGTCATCAGCACCACCCTTTTTGTGCTTTCTAGCAAGTCTGCTAGATTTCTTTTTTACTACGACGTGCTTCTGTCGATGGCCTTATGAGCTACCAGGTGCCATTGGTTTGGCCTGCTTAGGAGCAGCTTCTACAATGGTGGCTGTGGCAGCAGAAGGTTCTTCAGTAGGTTCTATAAGAGGTCCTTCGGTGGGATCAACACCAGTATCCTTTGCTGGTGAAGGGAGGACTGTTTTCGGTTCTTGCTGCTGTTGAGGAACTTGCTTTTCAAAGACAATTGTAGTTTCAGACTACTTCCTTTCCATATTGGTTAATTTACTTCCTAGAGTTTGCAATTCAATCTTGACTTTTGTACTTAGTCCATCCACTTTGGTAGCTAAAAGATTTAGAGCCTCTAGAATGCTCTGTGTCAATCCATTTTCTTCAGCCTTTTGCTTAGTTTTGTTGGATGATTCCTCTTGATTGTCAGCTTTTCTTCTTGTCCCAACTAGGGTAGCAGAGGCAGTTTTCTTTCCTTCAACCTTAACATTGAGTAATTTCTCCCTTTTCTTCATATGTGGCATCCCTAAGAAGAATCCATTTATTGTCCATTTTTTTCAAAGGAATCCTTAGTATAGACATTACCTTAGAATTCTCAAGGGTAACCAAATTCAGATCCATATTGAAATGTTTAAACAACTTGGTCAGAAAATTTCCAAAGGGTAAAGCTTTGTTGGTGGTATTCTGGGACTGAATCATCAATCTTGTAGCAAAAAATCCAAAATTAATTGGCCTACCTTCTAACAAGGCTAACATCACCACCATCTACAAATTACTTACAAAATTTTTGTGCCGAAAACTTGGAATGACCATGGTTAAAACCATATGGTGAAGTAGTCTGCCCATACCATTTAGCCACTTAGTATTGCGGTCACTTATGTTTTTGAAATTCCTCCTGCCAGTGAACTTGCTCTCAAATCTCCTTAACTCAAACAAATTAGAACTCTCAGGTAATTTTTTCACTTCAAAGAACTATATCCCTCCATCTATAACATCAAAGATTTGTTCAGCATTCGGTGTTCAAATTTAAAATTCACACTTCCAACCTAAGACATGTACCACTGCACTAAAAATCCATCCCCTATTTCCTCAAATTGTCCCTTTTCTCATATTTGAATAAAATTTCCAAACCAAAGTCGTGTACAGTCTTTCATTCGTAGATTACAATGTTCCCCATCCAATCGATTCAAATAAATTTAGGACATTTGCAAAATTTAAAAATGCATCCGCATCAACTCGGTAACCCACTAAAAATGTTTTTTTTCCTAGATACCCAGTCATTGTAATCAATATCATATCTAAAATCAAGAAATCAGGCTACCTGAGTGTTAGTGCTTTCCTCCTCTGGTAGTTGTTCCGATGAAGCAGTTTGAGAGGTGGGTTTATCGACAGGAATATCCTTGTCTTTTTTCTTTCCAACTGATTGAGTGGCAACAACTGATTTCTTTGCCACTGCTTTGCTTTTCTTGGTCTCTTTTGCCATAGGTTCAGTCCCTTTACTGCTTTTTAGAATTTTAGCCATAGCAGATGAAGTTGAAGGGTTTAGTTTTTCTGGTTTTGGCATGAGAACGATGTTCATAGGAAAGTGAAAGATAACGGCTTCAAATTTTAAAAGAGTGAAAATAATTTAAGTGGTTTTGAAATCTTTTGAAGTATAATCAAGTACATTGAAAAAGGTAATTTTCAAAGATTTGAAAAGATATTTTGACGAAGAGAGAGTGTTTGCGACTACAATAGACAAAAAGCACAGATATTTAGAGTTTAAAATTTTGAAAAGTTTGGGCACAAAATTTGTCTATTTGATTTACCTGTCCAAACGTGGGTCATACATAATCATAGGATGCTACAATTTTTGACTTGGAGCTCAGTCCAAATTGCCCATATGATTTTGTCGTACAGTAGTTTTACTTGAGAGATGGTTCTAGTGAGGGGTATTTGGATTCATTTTGTCCAATTTCACCATCCAAAATCTCTATCCAAAATTAGATTTTTTTAAGAACCTGCAAGAATAAACAACTAACTCCAGCAAAAAAAAAAAAAAAAAAAAAAAAAACGTTAGTTACACAATCGGGTAATTCCTAAGCCTCTCCTCATGTAACACCCCCTACTTACATACCCAAAAAGGGCAGGGATGTTGCCCCGTTCAAAGGGTTAGGGGTATTTAAAATGAGATACAAAAGAAAAATGACTACATAAAACAAATCGAAAATCTTTTTACATCCAAAAACCAAACTTATACAAGTTTGAAATTCAAAACTAACAATGATATCTAAAAAGAAACACAAAGCTAAAACAGAATAATAAAACCACATAGACCAACATGATAGCTCAGATCGACCTAACAAAGTAGTAATGTCATCTCTTTAAGCAGAGTTCATTTTCTGGAGGTGGCCTTCTGTTAGAAGACACACTTTAACTCTCCAAGACTAGTTCTACTAGCCTATCCCGCTAAGTACTCAACACTCACCATTTAAATATAGAATCATTTTTCTTGTTTTCACAATCATTGATTACCTGGTCATTGCAAAATGTGGTTTTCGCAACAACCTTTTCAAAACATTTTAGTAATAAAGGAAGTGAAACCATTTTCAGTTAAAAGTTGAGATTTGACAAAATCATTTAGAGATTAAAATATCTACGTTCTCAATCTAAGTATCAAAATATCACAACAACATTTCATCGTATTTCAACTATCATTTCAATCATCATGTTAATCATCATATTGACACTATTTTAATATCATTGTACAAAAGACTTGCAAACATGGACGATTTAGCAAAGTAGTTATGCAGGGACTTACGTGAATATTCTCAGCAATCAACCAAGGTAATGCTTGCCCTCTCTTTCATTTTCCTCCTTATCTAGAATCAATGATTCTATAATTAGAATCCAAATATTACTCCACTATCTTTTCATCATCATGAATCCCTATGATCATATTAATCATCTAATTCATCCATAGAATCTAGGTGGATTAATTCATTAAATCACATCTATAGCTTTCTATGGTCATGCATCTCATCATTATACATGCTTATAATCAAATCAACTCATCTATATAATATCTCCCAATATTCGTCTACCATCAATCTTATATAACAACCATATTTGCTTCAAAAGATCTCTTATTTAATCAACGTACATTAAATCTAGGTCACCATAGCAAATATTTAACAATGTTTTACTCCATATACGCCTAGTTCACAATACTGCACCATCAAACCTATCAAGCACATCTAATTATGCTTTTTCACGCTAACTTCATGCTTAATAAGACCACCATATATGTTGGAAAATGTGCCCTCTTAGACTAGGTTCTAATGTAAAAATTGAATGTTTTAATAAAATAATATATTTTTAGAAATTGTTAATGAATGTTTATTTTATTTGTGCACAATTACGTTTGGAAAAGACCCATTGTGTTTAAGTAAATGGTTTATGTGAATGGAGGTCTTTCACAGTAAGGTATGGATCACGGGTTAATTAACACATAAACGTTCATTCTTAACCGATTAATGAGAATGGGAATCTCATCATCTCTAGGTTATTATGCTCTAAATTCCAAATGGGGAATGACTTACCTTTAGCCAATGAGTAGTCCACTAACTTCATGACATAAGCGTATTTCGAATACATAGAACATGACCTGTAGTAGTGGTTTCTTAAAAGTACTATATAGTAGAAACCTAGATTACTACCGCTACAGCATGGACTAGTACTCTACGACTTGAGTATAAGTTGGTGGTCTGACGAAACTGGAAGCATGTACTTTGATATGCTATAGTTGAGGTTCTATCGTAGGGCCAATATACTTGCATGTTGAGTATGTGTGACTAGTTAGTTAAGACAGACTTGTACAAGTAGTTTCTATATTATATTACCCTTTGTGGTTGTCTAAATGATCTAAATATTCAGGGCCCTGGGAAACATAACTTAGATATTTGCTTTAGGGTAGCTCCCTTGAAAAGCGGAAACAATCCAGGAAGTTGTGAATCATTGGACTAGAAGCCTAAGGATGGTATATGTCATTTAGAGAGGTGTTAGTACACTTCTTCCTCTCTAAATGTATGTCGATGTATAAAGGGGTATTTCAGTCATTACACCTGTAGGTCAGAGACTTTGCTAACGCAGCATTATCCTTGGGGTCAATATTTCCTTATGGTAATATTATGAAATATTTAAAATGCAAAATACAGCTATTTATATGTTATGGGTATTTTGGTCATTTTAGTAGTCAAGGCGGTGTGTCTTTTGGTCCCCAGTATAGATCGTGAGTCCTAATTAAATACGGGCTAAGGAATTGATCTTAAATTAAATGGAATTTATTTTATTTAAGTAGCCTGATTTAATTATTGGGCTAGATAAAATAAAGGTCCATGGAGGGAGAGAATTAATTAAATTAGTTTGGTAAGTTAATTAATTATTCAGGGCTTTAGCCCAGTTTGAATAATTAGGGATTAACCTAGGACTAAACTAATATAGGCTTGTTAAATGGACTAGTTTATTTTGGGCTGGGAAAATTAATTATTTGTTGGGCCATTAAGTTGGTTCTAATTAGAATAATTAATTTAGTGCAAAAGGTTAAACTAAGAGTCTAATGGCCTAATTCAGTTTAATCTAGGGTTTTATTTAGGTTAAACAGGAGGATTGGAAATCATCGTTGTTTTTTGATAGACTTTTCTCTGTGAAAAAAAACACACGCCTCTTTCTCTCTCTCTCCAGAATGTATTCTTTAGTTCTATTTGTTGTTCACCAAGCGGAATTAGGCAGGTCATATATTAGAAGACCGAGAGTTTGGCGTTCACATACATGTACAGACGGAGTAGGAGACTTGTAGGAATCGCACCAAAGGTCTCCACCAGCATACCTACTCCAGTTCCACATATTTCGGTCCAGCCTATTCTTAGAACGAGGAAAAGAGGTAATTTTTTTTTAACCTCAGAATCAGTAAAGAGTGTAACCGGCGTCGGCTAGGGCTGTCGGAGCTGGCGCCGGCTCTGTTCAGTTCCCCTGTTCTTCAGTTTTTCCAGTTTTTTTTTTTGCTTTCACTTCCATTGCGTGCTCTGTGTTTTCCTTTCTTAAGCCTTTAATTGGTATCAGAGCATTAAGGTTTTGTGAAAATATAGGGAGCATGCATCTAGTTGAATAAAACTCGACAGATATATGTGATTAAACTGTGATCCTTCGCTATTTTGGTATGGATAGATTCTCTTGTTAAACCTCTTTGATGGAGGTATACGAGATTTGTAATTTACTATTTTTGTTAGCAAATTGTATATGCCTGATATTAAATGGTATAGGTGATTGTTGGTTTTGTTTGATTTCATTGTATTGAGACTGAAATCGAAGAGGTAATGGTACTAGAAATTGCACAGAAAAACAGAGGAAATTCGCAAAAGCAAATTGCATAAAAAAATTGCAGAAGAACTCGTCCAGACCAGAACCGGCGCTAGCTAGGCTACCTGAACTAACGCCAGCTAGGGTCTGAATTAATCCATAGCTATGGGTCCTGGTTCTGTGCGGTGGATACAGTGGACCACAATGCAAATGGGGTGCTTGATCCAGTGTGGTGGGTGCAGTGGACCAAGGAGAAAATTTTTATTTTTTCCTTGTAATTTTTCTTGCATTTTCCCTTTTGTTTTGGGGTCCATACCAGGCAAAGTTATTATTTTGCAATATTTAATATTCATGGAATATTTTGCATAAAAAATATTAGTAAAGGATTTTAGGATTAAATAAGACCATTAATTAATTAATGTGTTTAATTCTATTATCTGGGCACTTAAGTTTAAAAATAGAAAAGCATGAAAACGTCTACTGTTTTCTAGCATGCTATTTTTTTAAGTACCTATGTGGATGGTCTCTCAAAGACCAAAGTCTTTGGGAATATTTTTGACAAGGAAAACATTTTTTCTTTAAAAAAATTGCATGGTTATTTTAACTTGAACAAAAATTAATCCATAGCTATTTTCTCAAATGATTTAATCCTTGACATAGAAAATATATTGGATTTAGATATTTTTGTAAGTTAAAATAGAAAGCCATTTTTTTTTTATTTTAGCACGAAAAAAATTGTTTTGTCAAATAAACTTGAGACCAAAGTTTCTAGAAAGTTTTAATTTGAAAATTTTTGAAATCATTAAGTTTTTTTAACTTGAATAAAATTAGTCCATAGAAAAATCTCTCAAAGGATATATACCTTGACATAGAGATTTTAATGGATTTAGACATTTTATTTTTGTGTTAAAAGGAAAACTTAATGGAAATTTTCAAAAGGATATTTTTCAGAAAACCATTGTTTTAAAAGACTAAGTGGGAGTGGGATTCCAACGACCCCACGACTTCCATCACGATCCTCATTAAAGATCATGGGTCCCCTCGCATCACCCTGGGAGTGAACCCGTATAGGATGGGGATACCAGAAGGATCTAAATCTAATGGAGGGATGTAATTAATAACCTGAGGGATGTACTATGATCGGCCAGCCCCTCGTTGGAGGTTATAGTGTGAGGTATGCCCATAGGAAATGAGAGGAAACGACCATCCCCTCGATAGAGTTATCTTCTAGATCATTACCTAGAAGGGAAATTAATTTGTGGTGGTTAACACACTTAGTTTAGGGAACTGTTAATCTTCCCAAGAAGCAATGTCATTTTTCCTAAGAGCCAAATTAATTATTATAAGTTTTGATAATAAGGATAAAGTGCACAAATTTGTTTTGTTTTCACAAACTAAATCTTTTTCTTTTATTTTTTGATTTTTCAAAAATGGTGGGAGATTCTTTTAGTCCATTGGCCGCTATTCTTAGAGAGAATAAGCTAACGGGACCAAGCTATATGGACTGGAAGAGGAACCTGGACATAATACTCACAACGAAAAAGGGTTCCACCGCCGAGGAGGGTGAGGCTGAGAAGGCATGGAAGAAGGCCGACGAGATGGCTCGTTGTTACATGTTGACCTCCATGTCTAATGTGCCCCAATCCAAACATGAACACATAGCCACTGCATATGATATAACTCAATCATTAGCCACGATGTTCGCAGATAAGAGCCGACTCGCAAGACAAGAGGCTCTTCGAACTACTATAAACACTAAGATGGTTGAGGGAGCATCAGTCAGAGAACATATGCTCAAGATGATTACTGCTTTCGAGAAGACAGAAATCTTAGAGGCTGTCATTGACTCCGAGAGCCAAGTGGACATGGTTTTTGAATCTCTACCAGGTTCCTTTACTCAGTTCAAGTTGAACTACAACATGAACAAGTTAAACATGGCTTTAATTGAGTTGATGAAGGAGCTACAGATGCGAAGAAGGTCATGAAGCCATAATCAAAGACTATGATTGCTAATACTTCATCTTCTAGAACTGGGCCCAAGCCTAGGAAGTTCAAGAAGAAGAAGGGGAACGCAGTGGCCCAGCCCAAATACAAACCCAAGGGTAAGTGCTTCAAATATGGACTGAAGAGACACTGGAAAAAGAAGTGTCCAGATCTTCAAGCCAAGAAGAACTCCACAGGTAATGTTTTCTATCTAGAGTCTATATCAATGGTTGAATCAACTTCCACTTGGATTGTTAATTCAAGAGCCACTGATCACATCTATAACTCCTTGCAGGGGTTTAGAAAGATTAGAAGACTCTAGATGGGCGAACATGGACTATATATGGGAAATGGAGCACAAGTTTAGGCCATTGCAGTGGAGAGCTGGATCTTGTTTTTTATTGTAATAGAATAGTGGTTTTGAAAGATATTTTATATGTACCTAGATTTCGAAAAAAAATTTGATTTCAGTTGCGAAACTAATAAATCAATAATATTCTGTATCTTTCCATTCTGGTATTTCTATCAGTAAAGATGGAGAAATTTTATGTACTAGGCACATGTACGGAAATCTATTTTTATTAAACCCTATTAACAATCAATTAAATAACTCTCAATCTGAACCTTTAACAAGGAAAAGAAAGACCAATATCAATGACTCTTATCTTTGGCATCTAAGGTTGGGTTATATAAACTCAACCAATATTCTGAGGTTAATCCATGATGAGACTTTAGGCTCATTAAGATTGGAAAATTGGCCTCAGTATGAGTCCTACATGAAGGGAAACTAAAGGTCATTTACCCCTAAGGCGGATAGAGCAAATGAGGTATTAAGTTATGTTCACACTGATGTGTGTGGTCCCTTGTCTATACCAGCTAGAGGGGGTTCTAAGTACTTCATCACTTTCACGGATGATTGTACGAGGTTTGGTTTTATTTACCTGATGAGACACAAGTCTGACTCTTTTGACAAGTTCAAAGAGTTTAAGGCTGAAGTGGAGCGTCGGACAGGTAAATTGATCAAGACCTTACGATCGGATCGTGGTGGAGAGTACCTCCTGGGTGAATTCAAGGACAACATGGTACATCATGGGATTGTATCCTAGCTCTCTGCACCGGGGACACCCCAGCAAAATGGAGTTGCTGAGAGAAGGAACAGGACATTGACGAAAATGGTCCGAAACATAATGTCTCATGCTACTCTTCTAGTGTCTTTTTAGGGATATGCCCTAGAAACAGCGGCATACATTCTGAACTTGGTGCTTTCCAAGTTAGTACCTAGGACTCCCTATGAGATGTGGACTGGGCGTAAGCCAAGTCTAAATCATCTTAGGATATGGGATTATCCAGTTTATGTACTGGTCAAGGGAGACAAGTTGGAACCAAGATCAGAATTATGCTATTTTGTTCGGTATCCAAAAGAGACAAAGGGTGGTTACTTTTATCATCCTAAGGAGTAGAAAGCACTAGTAAGTACTAATGCTAGATACTTAAAGGATGATCAAAGTACTTCCATGAAAGGTTCAACTAGGTTGGAAATTGAGGAGAAGTTATCTTCAGAATCAACTTCTTCTGACCTGATTGTGGAACAAGAAGAGGTACAGCCTCAAGAGTCTGTACAATTGGAGCCTCATCATAGTAGGAGAGTGTCTAGGGTTCCAGAGAAATGGACTGAGAAGCTTTCGAGCTAGCCTTCGACCATCAAGAACAAGACCCCACTAGTTACGAGGAGGCTATTGCTGATGTTGATGCAAATCAATGGCATGAAGTAATAAATGCTGAGATTAAGTCTATGTACCTCAATCAGGTTTGGGATCTTATAGCTTCACCTGAAGGGATAAAACCCATTGGGTATAAGTGGGTAAACAAGAGAAAGAGGGGAGTAGATGGGAAGATAGAAACCTTCAAATTTATGCTTATGGTAAAATGGTATACTCAAAAAGAGGGGATCGATTATGAGGAGACTTTTTCCCCGATAGCCATGTTTAAGTCCATCCGTATCCTCCTTGCCATTGCATGTCATTGTGACTACGAGATATGACAAATGGATGTCAAGATGTCATGTTTAAATGGCCATCTTAGTGAAGACACCTATATATCTCAACTAGAAGGCTTTATTGCCGAAGGCTAAAAACATATGGTTTGCAAGCTTAAGAAGTCCATTTATGGACTTAAGTAGGCATCGAGAGGATGGAACATTCATTTTGATGAGACTGTAAAGTCTTATGGTTTTATTCAAAATGAGGATAAACCATGCGTGTACAAGAAACTTGAAAGCATTAATGTGGTTTTTCTTATCTTGTATGTGGATGACATTTTACTAATTGGAAATGATGTAGGGTCATTGTTATCTACAAAGGTTTGACTGTCTAATCAATTCAGTATCAAGGGCTTGGGAGAAGCTAGCTACATTCTTAGGATTAGACTTCTTAGAAATAGGAAGCAGAGAATGTTAGGATTATCCCAAGCGGCATACATTAACAAGATGCTGGCTAGGTATAGCATGGACTCATGCATGAGAGCTCTAATTCCTTACAGACATAGGTTGTCATTTTCTTCAAGGGACTGTCCTAAGTCTAAAGAAGAAAATGACAAAATGAGTAGGATTCCCTACACTTCGGTTGTGGGAGGTCTCATGTACGCCAGGTCAGATATTTGTTTTGCCGTAGGCTTAGTTAGCATATATCAGTCAAACCCTAGGGAGGTTCATTGGCAAGATGTATATTATATTCTCAAGTACCTCAAGGGAACGAGAGATTATATGCTGGTTTACAGGGCTAATGACTTGGTTTCTACAGGATACATAGACTCAGACTTCCAGGTGGATAAGGATGAGAGAAAATCCATTAGTGGATATGTCCTCACCTTGTCTGGAGAAGCCATTTCATGGAAGAGTATTAAGCAATCATGCATTGCTGACTCGACCATGGAAGCTGAGTATGTAGCAGCTTTGGAGGCATCCAAGGAAGCAGTTTAGCTTCGAAAGTTCCTTTTAGAACTTGGAGTCGTGCCACACATAGACAGGCCAATTGTGATGTATTGTGACAACACTGGAGTAGTATTACAATCAAAAGAACCTAGGAATCACAAGAAGGGGAAGCACACCGAGAGGAATTACCACTTGATCTGGGATTTCATCTAGAGACGGGAAGTCGTGGTGGAACTGATTGCCTCTGAGAACAATCTAGTTGATCTATTCACCAAGCCTTTAGCTGATAGAGTCTTTAAGAGATACTTAGACGCCATAAGGGTGGGCACCTACAGACTTACTATGTCTTAGAGTGCAAGTTGGAGATTGTTGGGAAATATGCCCTCTTAGACTAGGTTTTTGATGTAAAAATTGAATGTTTTAATAAAAAAATTTATTTTTAGAAATTATTTGTGAATTTATATTTTATTTGTGCACAATTACGTTTAGAAAAGACCCATTGTGTTTAAGTAAGTGGTCTATGTGAATGGAGGTCTTTCACAGTAAGGTATGGATGATGGGTTACTTAACACATAAATGTTCGTTCTTAACCGATTGATGAGAATGGGAATCTCAACATGTCTAGGTTATTATATTGCGAATTCTAAATGGGGAATGGCTTACCTTTAGCCAGTAAGTAGTCCGCTCACTTCATGACATAAGCGTATTTCGAATACGTAGAACAGGACCTGTAGTAGTGGTTTTTTAAAAGTACTATGTGGTAGAAACCTAGACTACTACTGACAACATTGACTAGTACTCTATGACTTGCGTATGAATTGGTGGTCTAACGAAGCTGAAGGCATGTACTTTGATATGCTATAGTTGAGGTTCTATCGTAGGGCCAATATACTTGCATGTTGGGTATGTGTGACTAGTTAGTTAGGACAGACTTGTACAAGATAGTTTCTATACTATATCGCCCTTTGTGGTTGTCTGAATGATCTAAATATCAAGGGCTCTGGGAAATATAACTTGGATGTTTGCTTTAGGGTAGTTCCCTTGAAAAGCGAAAACAATTCAGGAAGTCGTGGATCATTAGACTAGAAGCCTAAGGATGGTAGATATCATTTAGAGAGGTGTTAGTACACTTCTTCCTCTCTAAATGGACGACGATGTATAGAGAGGTATTTCAGTCATTACGCCTGTAGGTCGAAGACTTTGCTAACGCAGCATTATCTTTGGGGTCAGTATTTCATTATGGTGATATTAGAAAATATTTAAAAAGAAAAATACTGCTATCTATATGGCAAGGGTATTTTGGTCATTTTAGAAGTCAAGGCGGTGTGTCTTTTGGTCCCTAGTATAGACCGTGAGTCCTAATTAAATATAGGCTAAGAAAATGATCTTAAATTAAATGAAATTTATTTTATTTAAGTAGCCTGATTTAATTATTGGGCTAGAATAAAAAAAGGTCCATTGAGAGAGAAAATTAATTAAATTAGTTTGGTGGGTTAATTAATTATTCAGGGCTTTGACCCAGTTTGAATAATTAGGGATTAAGCTGGGACTAAACTAATATAGGCTTGTTAATTGGACTAGTTTATTTTAGCTGGAAAAATTAATTATTTGTTGGGCCATTAAGTTGGTTCTAATTAGAATAATTAATTTAGTCCAAAAGGCTAAACTAAGAGTCCAATAGTCCAATCCAGTTTAACCTAGGGTTTTATTTAGGTTAAACAGGAGAATTGGAAATCATCATTGTTTTTTGACACTCTTCTTTGTGAAGAAAAAACACACGCCTCTCTCTCTCTCTCAAGTATTCCTTAGTTCTGTTAGTTGTTCACCAAACGGAATTAGGCAGGTCATATATTGGAAGACAGAGAGTTTGGCGTTCACATACATACACAGACGGAGTAGGAGTCTTATAGAAATCGCACCAGAGGTCTCCAACAGTGTACCTACCCCAATTCCAGACATTCTGGTCAAGCCAATTCTTAGAACGAGGAAAAGAGGTAAATTTTTTTTTTAACCTCGGAATTAGTACAGAGTGCAACCGGCGTAGCTAGGGCTGTCGGAGCTGGCGCCGGCTCTGTTTAGTTCCCCTGTTCTTCAGTTTTTCCAGTTTTTTTTGCTTTTGCTTCCGCTACATGCTCTGTGTTTTCTTTTCTTAATTTATATTAGAATATTTAAGCCTCAAATACCTTTTTGATGGACAACAAGAGCAAAGGTGGTGCCTTTGTTGCTTGATTGAGTTTATTTTGGAAGGAAGAGTTGATTGGTGGCTCTTGGACATTTTGTTCGAAAATCTCCAATAATAGGGGAGAAGCATCAGCCCCTTGATGATCGATATTTAGGAGAAAAAGAAGAGTAGAATCAAAGGAGAGATAATGAAGGTTGAAGAGTTTCTTACCTTTTTTTTTATTATTTCTGTTTTGGTGGAGATTGGTGCTATGATGGCCGAAATATTGGAGAGGGTTGGTGGCTGGAATTTTGTGCAATAGGAAGTGTTCACGGTTTGATTGAAGGATGGTTTGATGAAGGAAATAGGTTAGGTTTGGGTGTTTTAGTGTTTGGAAGAGTTGCACTTTGTTTTGGACTCTTGATCACAACAAAGAAAAATGACAGCTTTTAGTTCTTTTGTTGTAGCCAAATTTGTGCAAAGTTTAGGAGGTTTTTGTGGCTGTTTTCTGGTTGCTATTGTGGCCAAAACTAAGTGAGAAAATGAGGAAAAGAGAGGCTGCCTTTTGGTTCTTGTATTGGTTGAAAATTTGAGAAGAAAAGTGATGGCTTTGGTGCTGTTGTTTTTGGCTAAAACAAGAGAGAATTTGAGAGCAATAGGGGCTGGAATTTTCTTGTGTGTATGTATGTTTATGGTGGCGAAAATTAGGGTGAAAGAAGAGGAGAAAATCTGGTTGTTTAATTAGCTAAAAGAACTTTGATTGGTTAAAATTACTTAGGGTAGATTTCTCTTATATTTTAGAGAGTTTGAGTGGAACCAAATGTCCATCATGGTGGTGGCTTGGGCTTCTATTTTCTAGAAATTTTTAGTAATGAAATTAGGTTATTAATTCAAGAAATAATTTAGTTAATGTCCTAATTTATTTTAGGCCAAAATAATTAATTAAAGGATAATCAACTTTTAAGATAAAATCTAGTTTTTATGTGATAAAGCTGATTTTTTCTTTGATCTCAAATCCTAATTTTCGAAAATAGCCAAATACTAAGGAATATCTTTTTCAATTAAGAATTTAGCATTGTTTCTTTATTTCCAATTAAAACTCTTTAAAGAAAATTAATTTGGAAAGGATTTTCTTTTATTAAAATAATAGCTAAAATATAGCTTCAAAAAGAAATGCTTCTATATCTTATTTTCTTAATAAATCCTTTATCCAATAGCTGTGAACAAGAAGGAAAAGGTTTGCAAGAGTAGGGATTTGAATTCAAGTCGCCAAAGAATACACACCAAGCTCTAACTACTATTTCACAATAATCATTGTGTAAATATTCTTCAAATAAATTCTCATAAATCTAATTCGACTCACTTTATTATTATTTTTTTCATTAATTTTTACTCCATACGAACAAAAGCTCTACCATCTTATATTGCACAACTCTAACAAAATAAATTACTCCATGAATGTCAAACACATAAATCACATATGCTTCATAAAAATAGTACACATTTATCAAATACAATCTAAAATGTAATGATATGCATGACTTTCCCCATGAACTAATGGTCGTTTGGATTGGGATATTACATCCTCTTTCCCTTAAGAGAATTTAGTCCCGAAATTCAGGGCATTATAACTTTAGAGCAAATTTGGATATTTCCTCTTTACCCAATCTTAAATTTCCCATGTGGCTTCCTGAGTACCGTAATGATCCCACAAAATCTTCACCATAGGTATCTGTTTATTCCTTAACATCTTGACACTTCGATCCAAAACCTTAATTGGTTTCTCAACATAGCTTAAATCGGGCTATAGAATTAATAGCTCTTCATTCAATACATGTTCCAGATCAGGGTTGTTTTTCTTCAACTGGGATACATGGAAAATATCATGGATTCTCGTTAACCCATTCAGTAACTCCAATCAATATGCTACAGGTCCAATCTTTTCAATCACCGAAAATGGTCCTAAATATCTAGGACTCAATTTACCTCCTTTAGGAAGCTTCGAAATCCCTCTGCTAGGCGTTATCTTTAGAAAAGTCTGATCTCCCGCTTGAAACTCCAATTCTCTTCTTCTATTGTCTGCATAACTCTTTTGTCTGCTTTGTGCTACTTTTTGTCTTTCTTTTATCATCTTTAATTTATCTATCGTCTCTTCAATATTCACCTCCCCAGTCTTGCTAATTTGTCCATCTTCATTCCAACCCCAGTACAAGGGTTCTTGACATTTTTGTCCATATAATACTTCACAAGGTGCCATTTCAATGGATGCCTCATGACTGATGTTGTATACTAACTTAGCATAGGGTATAATATCTAACTATTTATCTCTAAAGTCCAATACACAAGCCCTAAGCATATCCTCTAATATCTGGATAACTCTTTCGGATTGTCCATCAGTTTTCGGATGAGCAGAAGTACTAAGCTTCAGAGTCATTCCCATTAACTCTTGAAACTTAGTCCAAAACCTTGAAGTAAATCTAGGATCCCTGTCGGATACAATACTCGATGGTACACTATGCAACCTAACCACCTCCCGAATATAAGTCCTGGCCAGTTTCTCCATTGAATCCTTAACGTTTATTGGAATGAAATGAGTAGTGTTGGTCAATCTACCACCCACAACCTAAATGGCATTCTTCAAAGTCTTCAACATAGGTAGCCCAGTAATAATATCCATTGTCATCTCCTGCCACTTCCATTCGGGATTAGACAACGGTTGCAATAATCTAGCTGCCTTCTTATGTTTTGCCTTTACTTTCTAACAAGTCATACAAGTAGAGACGTATTGTGCCACATCCCTTTTCATCCCCAGCCACCAGTAGGCCTTCTTCAAGTCCTAGTACATTTTCAATTCTCTAGGATGAATAGTATACTTACTCCTGTGAGCCTCATCCATTATCTTCCTCTTTAATACTTGGTCATCCGGTACATATATCCGTTCCCGAAAATATAACACTCTAGCTTCATCAGCCCAAAAGTCTTTATTTCCTATTATGATTTCCTTCTTTTTAAAAGTCTAAAATTCTTGGTTGCTCCACTGCACATCACCAATCTCTTGCCTTAGTTTAGGTTCCAACCTTAAGTTGCACAAGCTGATCTTTCATTCTCCTTCTTCTACCTTTTGATCCTAGAGTTCTTGTACTATTTGGAGTTCTTGCTCCATCATACTAGCCATCCTCACCTTTCGACTAATCATGTCAGCTACCGTATTAGCTTTCCCCATATGGTAGTTAATTGAACATTTATATTCTTCCAAAAACTTCATCCATCTTCGTTGTCTTAAATTCCAATCCTTTTATGTGAAGATATACTTCAAGCTCTTATGATCCATAAAGACTTTAGACTCTGCTCCATATAAATAATATTGCCACTTCTTCAAGGTAAAAACTATTGCAGCCAACTCTAAGTCATGTGTTGGATAGTTAATCTCATGCAGCTTCAACTTCCTCGAGGTATAGGAGATAACTTTCCTATCTTGCATCAACACTACCCCCAGTCCTTTCTTAGAGGTGTTCATGTACAAGGAATAGGGTTTACCTTCCTTGGGTAAACTCAATACCAATGCAATCATCAATCTCCTCTTAAGTTCTTGGAAACACTTTTCGCACTTATCGCTCCAGATGTATGGCATATCCTTCCTTAACAATCGGGTCATCAGTATGGCTAAGGTAGAAAAGTTTTCGATAAATCGACGGTAGTATCTAGCCAATCCAAGAAAACTCCGAATCTCAGTTACACTCTCCAGTTGTTTCCAATTAGAGACAGCTTTGACTTTTGCCAGATCTATCTTAATTCCATCCTTGGATATCACATGTCCAAGAAATGCCACTGAATCTAACCAAAATTCACATTTGCTAAACTTAGCATAGAGTTTATGCTCTCTTAACTTTTCTAGTACCAACTTTAAATGCTTAGCATGCTCTTTGGGACTTTTAGAGAAATCAAAATATCATCTATAAACACTACTACAAACTTATCTAAGTACGGATGGAAACCTCTGAGTATAAGATCCATGAATACATCAAGTGCATTATTTACTCTAAACATTATCACTACAAACTCGTAGTGCCCATACATACTGTTGAAGGCTCTCTTAGGGATATCCTCATTCTTATTTCTCACTTGGTAATAACCTTGCCGGAGATCTAACTTAGAAAAGTAACAAGAACCTTGTAACTAATCGAATAGCTAATCTATTACAAGCAAGGGGTACTTGTTCACGATCTTGAGGTTGTTCAACCCTCTATAGTCTATACACAATCTCAACGTCCCATCTTTCTTCTTTACAAATAACACCGGGGCCCCAAAGGGAAGTACTTAGTCTTATATATCTTTACTTAACCAATTCCTCCAATTGTTCCTTCAATTCCTTTAATTTCGCAGGCGCCATCCGATAGGGTGTCTTCAATACCAGCTTAGTTTTAGGGACTAGATCTATAGTAAACTTGACTTCTTGCAGAGGTAGAAGAGAAGTGAGTTCGGTTGGGAATACGTCCACAAAGTCCTTCACCACCTCAGTGCTCTCCAAGGTACACTGATCCTTTAGCTTATTGATTAAGTAAGCCAAATATCCTACACAACCCTTCTTCAGCATCATCCGTGCCTTCGTTCCTGCTATCAGAAATTTCAACTCTTTCACCTTTTTCTCACTATCCTCCAATACATCACATCTACGTCTAACAAATTGCACTGTCTTGATCTTGCAATCCACTACTGCTCTATGTTTTGCTAACTAATCTATACTCAGAATTAGATCGTAATCATCGATAGGTAGGATTATAAGGTATGCCTTCAAAATCTCCTTTCCAACCATAATGTCACACCCTTACACTACCTTACTCGAATCTCTCTACCTTCCCAAGGGAGTACTTACTAACATGGTATACGGCAATTCTACTATGTCCTAACCCAAATGCCATACACACTTATCGCTCACATATGAATAAGTCTATCTAGGGTCTATTAAAATAGAAATAGATTGTCCTTGCACAGAAAACGTACCTTCTACCACTACTGCATCAGTTCCAACCTCTTCCCAATTCAAAGTGGTCTTAGCTTTCACTTTAAGGTTTTTAACCTCCTCATCCTATCGTTCCCATAGCTACACCTTTGTTTGCTCCAACTGGTTGAGTCAAAGTGCTTGGCCCCATCTTTAGTGGTTTAGGGCAGTTGTTTCTTAAGTGAGTTGGGTCACCACAGTTAAATCACCTTATTGTTGATCCCCTCGACTAGTAGTCCTTCTCTATATGGCCACACTTTCCATAGTTTTGACACATCAGAAAACTCAACATAGGACCTAGTTAAACTGTCCTTGGCTGCTTCTCCTTGTTTTCCTACTGCATTGGACTAGAGGGTCACTTGCTGATCGGAGGTCTTATTGGTAGACGATTTAGTTGGAAGAGTTGGTGCATTAGTCGATTCTTATCCTCATTTTCCGTTCGAGTCACTACATCCATTGCAGTAATATATGTCACTGGTAGAGACAGTGCCAGTGCTTTCCTTAGGTCCTACCTGAGACCTTTCACAAATTGTCGTGTCCATTTTTGTTCAGTGTCCACCAAGGACTTGCAATACTTGGACAGTTGAGTAAACTGGAAAGCATATTAGTCCACGGTCATACCTCCTTACTTGAAGGTTTGGAACTCATCCTCCCTCTTCTCAACTATCCATAGGGGAATGTACTCTGCTCTAAAAGCCTTGAAAAAGTTCTCCCATGTCCAGTCATAATCCTCTCTCTCCCAGTCCTCCTTAACTCATTACCACCATGCCCGGGATGGTCCTCTCAACCTGAATACAATAAACTTTACCCTCCTCTTCTCGGTGTACTACAAAGTTGCAAAGATATCCTCCATCTGCTCGATACATTGCTCTGCCTTTTCATCGTAGTCTACCTCTCCTTAGAACGTTTGAGGTTGAAACTTCAGGAATCATTCCAGAGCCTCATCCTCAGCCTTAGGTTCCTTCTTCTCTGCTTTGTTTACCTTGTCGATCAAATTCTAAAGAATTGCAGCCATCTTGTTGAAGGCTTGCGCCATGGTCACTTCTCTAGATCCCCCAAATTTTAATTCTTGCTCTTGCTCGAAATGCTCCTCCATCTCTGGTATGGACTGTCACGTCTGTTCAAACTTAAGAGTTGATGACTTGCTCTCCCGAACAGTCCTCTCTCACACTACAACCCTACGTCTTGGTGACATCTACTCATACCTATTACAAGGTTTGTTAGGGGAAAGTTCATGATATACAATTGATTAGCTTATAGATTTGAAATAGTTTGCAATTTGAGGGAAAATAAATTTTGCAAATAATACTCCACGTAGAATAGAGAAATCAATAAAACCATGCTTTTATTAACCAAATCCAATTTAGTACAAAATAAGGGAGTATCTTACTAGGTACTCCTTTTATTCTGTCTATGCCAAAATAAAAAAACAAATATCATTCCTAAATCAAATAAATAAGAAAACATCTATTCAAAAGAATAAAAGAGTAAATACTAAGGGTCCTATAAACTCTAAGCATCACTAGAGTTGTTGAAATCCTCAGAAGTCTCAAAAGAAGGTTCTGCTAACCATCCTGCACTACTGTTGTAGTGATCTATCACACAATCTCTTGGGAATCAAAGGATTTAGGCTTCTTCCTATGCTACCCCAAATAAACCCAGCAGGTTCCCTACCCTTCAGCTTAGCTCTCAACTCTACATCCCTAAGCTTTTCCATAGCTAACATCAATGCATTTCTAGGCCTCCAAATTCTGACTCATATGATTCACTTTCCAAAAGCATCGGGATTCCTTCTTCTACAGATAGGGTCATAGGTGTATCAACCCTATCTATATACTCCTTGATCACTTCCACCCCACCCTCGCCCTCAAGCTTCCCCTATCTCTCCCTCAATCCCAAGTCCTTCCAATTCATTCTCACACTCATCACCAATCTCTCCTATCTCCCCATTATACTCAACCATATCCCCATCTTCCTTAAGTGCAGGCATCTCTAGTATCGAGTCTTCGAGTTCTTCTTCTACTCCAAAGTCTTCTATTATAGGTAGCTTATGGTCTACCTCATCTTCACTAAAAAACTATCCACCCTCGAGTTCTGTCTCTGAATAAGATGGTGATGAATCTGGTATAGGAATAAGGCTAGAAGCTTTACCACATATGGGACCACACATAAAAGGCTAGTCTCTGGTCACAGTTATAGATCTTCTAGTCATCCTATAAATAAAACATAGATAAGTCAAAACTAAATCTAAATTCCAAGTGTTCAGGTACTATTCAATAAACCTCAATTCCTAGGTTTTAGGTACTATTCAATAAAGTCAATTGCGTAAACTTAATCTCTGATACCACTTTTAACGCCCCGCTACCTACGTACCCAAAAAGAGCGAGGATGTCACCCCATCCAAATGATCAGGGGTTTTTATAATGAGGTACAAAAGAAAAATAACAATTTAAAATAAAGTGATAATCTTATTACAATAAAAAACTAAACTTATACAAGTCTAAAATTAAAAACTAACAATCATCTCTCAAAAGAAATACAAAGCTAAAACAAAATAAAATAAACTTCCAACTCTTATTCATCCAACATGCTTAATAAAAGCAGTCCCCTGAAATCATGATATAAAACAGTGTGAAATTGGCATCTCAATAAGTCTTGTGTGTGAATGTCACATTAAACATTTCATGCATGCAGGTTTATCAAACCACTAAATTTGTTTACAAGTCAACTTTCCTCAATAAATAGTCATTGAGTGAAACAATGTAATTCATATTCAAAATAGTTCTCAATAGCCATTCACCCATCAATACCATCATTATATCATCCCCATCTAATCATTCAACACTAGGTAGTGGGTGATCTACCCATTAGGGTGAGATATTCCTCCATCTCTACACCCAACACACCTATTGTCCAATCTAGAAAAATAAAGTCCACATGGACCAAGAGACTAGCTTGGACCGGCTTGACTAAGTAGTACTGTTATCTCTTTATGTAGAGTTTAACTTCTAGAGGTGGATTCCTACTAGAAGACTCACTCTAACTCTCCAAGATTAGTACTACTAGTCTTCCCCCACTGAGTACTCAATGCTCACCATTTAAATACAGAATCATTTCCCTTGTTTTCAGAATCACTGATTACATTGTCTTTGCAAACCATGGTTTTCACAACAAGCTTTTCAAAACATTTTAGTCATAAAGGCAGTGAAACCATTTTCAGTTAAAAGTTGAGATTTGACAAAATCATTTAAAGATTAAAATATCCACATTTTCAATCCAAGTATCAAAATATCACAACAACATTTCATCGTGTTTCAACCATCACGTCAATCATTATATTGACACCATTTCAATATCATTTGTGCAAAAGACTTGCAAACATGCACGATTTAGCAAAGTAGTTATGCAGGGACTTACGTGAATATTCTTAACAATCAACCAAAGTAATGCTTGCCCTCTCTTTCACTTTCCTCCTTATCTAGAATTAATGATTCTATAATTAGAATCCAAATATTATTCCACTATCTTTTCATGCATCATGAATCCCTATGATCATATTAATCATCTAATTCATCCATAGCATCTAGATGGATTAATTTATTAAATCACCTCTATAGCTTTCCATGGTCATGCATCTCATCATTATACAAGCTTATAATCAAATCAAGTCATCTATATAATGACTCCCAATATTCATCTACTATTAATCTCATATAATGACCATATTTGCTTCAAAAGATCTTATCTTTAATCAACGTGCATTAAATCTAGGTCATCAGAGCAATATTTAACCATGTTCTACTCCATATACGCCTAGTTCACAATATTGCACCATCAAACCTATCAATTTCATCTACTCATGCTTTTTCATGCTAACTTCAAGCATAATAATACCACAATATATTCAAGCCTAATTTAAATTAGAAGAGCTAAGCCTCAAATACCTTTGACAACACAACAAGAGAAAAGGTGGAACCTTTGGTGCTTGATTGAGTTTACTTTGGAAGGAAGAGTTGATTGGTTGCTCTTGAACCTTTTGTTCAAAAATCTCCAATAATAGGGGAGAAGCATCAGCCCCTTGATGATCGAGATTTAGGAGAAAAAGAAGAGTAGAATTAAAGGAGAGATAATGAAGGTTGAAGAGTTTCTTACCTTTTTCTTAGATTTTTGTTTTGGTGGAGATTAGTGTTGTGATGGCCGAAATATTGGAGAGGGTTGGTGGCTGGAATTTTGTGCAATAGGAAGTGTTCAGGGTTTGATTGAAGAATGGTTTGATGAAGGAAATAGGTTAGGTTTGGGTGTTTTAGTGTTTGAAGGAGTTGCACTTTGTTTTGGACTCTTGATCACAACAAAGAAAAATGTCAGCTTTTGGTTCTTTTGCTGTAGCCGAATTTGTGCAAGGTTTAGGAGGTTTTTGTGGCTGTTTTCTGGTTGCTATTTTGGCCATAAAAAAGAGAGAAGAAGAGGAAAAGAGAGGCTACCTTTTGGTTCTTGTACTGGCAAAAAATTAGAAGAGAAAGTGTTGGCTTTTGTGTTGTTGTTTTTGGCTAAAACAAGAGAGAATTTGAGAGCAATAGTGGCTGGAATTTTTGTGTATGTATGTGTGCTTATGGTAGCCAAAATTAGGGTGAAAGAAGAGGAGAAAATCTAGTTGTTTAATTAGCTAAAAGAACATTGATTGGTTAAAATTACTTAGGATAGATTTCTTCTATATTTTAGAAAGTTTGAGTGGAACTACATGTCCATCAATGTGGTAGCTAGGGCTTCTATTTTTTCAGAAATTAGGTTATTAATTCAAGATATAATTTAGTTAATGTCCTAACTTATTTTAGGCAAAATTAATTAATTAAAGGATAATCATATTTTGAGATAAAATCTAGTTTTTATGTGATAAAGCTGAATTTTTCTTTCATCTTAATTCCTAATTTTTGAAAATAGCCTAATACTAAGGAATATCTATTTCAATTAAGAATTTAGCATTATTTCTTTATTTCCAATTAAAACTCTTTAAAGAAAATTAATTTGCAAAGGCTTTTCTTTTATTAAAATAATAGCTAAAATATAGCTTAAAAAAGAAATGCTTCTATATTTTATTTTATTTTATTAATAAATCCTTTATATTTTCTTTTATAAAATTAAAAATTAAATTTCTTTTATTATTTTATAAAATATAGCTTCAAAAGAAATACTTAAGATCCCTAAAAGATTAAGGTAAAAATACTAACTAGAAAATAATAGAAATTTAATTGGCTTTAATTCTTTCTATAAAATAAAAAACTCAAAATAATCACATTCCTATATTTTTGGAGGTGGGAATCTAAGGTTGCGGCAGCCCTAGTGCATTCAGCCAAGAGAAGAAAAAATAGGGGAAAAAGAGTTAATTATAAATAAGAAGGAAAAGGTTTGCAAGAGTTGGGATTTGAACTCAAGTAACCAAAGAATACACACCAACCTCTAACTACTGTTTCACAATAATTCTTGTGTAAATATTCTTTAAATAAATTCCTGTAAATCCAATTCAACACACTTCATTACTTTTTTTTTCATTAATTTCTACTCCATAAGAACAAAACCTCTACCACCTTATATAGCACAACTCTATCTGAATAAATTAGTCCATGAATGTCAAAAACATAAATCACATATGCGTCAAAAAAATAGTTCAAGTTTATCAAATACAATATAAAATGATATGCTATGCATGACTTTCCCCATGAACTAATGGTGGTTTAGATCAGGGTATTACACCTCAGATGATTGAATCTATCTTCAGCCAGTGGTTTGGTGAATATATCTCAAAGTTGATCATTAGTCTAAATATATTCAACACAAACATCACCATTGTGCACATGATCTCTAATAAAATGATGTTTAATCTCGATGTGCTTAGTTCGTAAGTGTTGAACAGGATTTTAGTTAAATTTATAGCACTAGTGTTATCACACAGTCACACAAAGTAAGAACACATTTAAAATTAAGACCCAAATTGAGTAAAGTATGCTTCATCCATAAAATTTGAGCACAACAACTTCCTACAGCTATATATTCAACTTCAGTTGTTGAAAGATCCACACAAGCTTACTTCTTGCTGTACCAAGAGACTAATGATTGTCTAAGAAATTGACAATGCCCACTTGTACTTTTTTTTCAACTTTTAGACCTGTGTAATATGTGTTTGTGTATCCTATAAGATCAAAAGAGTTAGTCCGAGGATACCATAGACCATATTCATGTGTTCGAACCAAGTATCTAAAAATACTTTTACAGCACGTAAGTGTGACTCTTTGGGACAATATTGGAATCTTGCACAATGACAAACCGAGAACATAATATCAGGATAGCTAGCAGTGAGATATAGAAGACTTCTACTAATACCTTGATATTTCGATTCATCTATCTTCTTACCATTTTCATCTTTGTCAAGCTTTAATGAAGTGCTCATACGTGTACTGATTTCCTTTGCTTGGTTCATTTCAAACCTTTTAAGCAATTCTTTAGCATACTTAGCTTGATTTAGAAAGATTTCATCCTTGATTTACTTAATTAGTAAACCGAGAAAGAAATTGAGTTCTCTCATCATACTCATTTCAAACTCTTGTTGTATAGTCTTTGTAAACTTCTTACATAAAAATTCATTAGTAGCTCTAAAGATAATGTTATCAACATATATTTGAACAAATAAGAGGTCATCAAATTTTTTAGCTTTAATAAATAATGTAGTGTTAATCATACATCTTGAAAAGCCTTTTGAAAAGAGAAAGACACTAAGTCTTTTATACCAAGCACGAGGAGCTTGTCTTAAATTATAAAGAGCTTTAGAAGGTTGATGACATCATTTGGAAAATATTCATGAATAAAACCAGGAGGTTGCCCCACATATACTTCTTTTTCAATAAAACCATTTTAAAATGCATTTTTAACATCCATTTGATAGAGCATGAAACCTTTGAAAGATGTAAAAGAAAGAAACATTCTAATGGATTCTAATGTAGCAACGGGTGCAAAATGCCTCCTCTTGATTGAATTCTTGGGCAATAAGTCTAGTTTTGTTTCTAATAACAACACCATGCCCATCAAGTTTATTTCTACATACCCACTTGGTACCAATCATGGGATGGTTAAGTGGCCTAGGAATAGGTTTCCAAATATGACTTCTTTTGAATTGATTTAATTCTTCTTACATGCAATAATCCAAAAATCATCATACAAAGCCACATCAATGCAACCAGGTTCAATACTAGAAAGTAAGGCGAAATTATCAATGAAGTACTATCCGGTTTTGACACCACAGCTTGGATCCTCAATAATTTGTTGTTTTGGATGTTAAGTTTGTATTTCCATTCTTTTGGTAGGATTTGATCAACATGATCTTCAGCTCTTTGCTCATTGTCTTCAGCTTGCTATTCTTCCAAATCTTCTTCTCTAGCATGTGTGAAACCCCAGTCAAAACCAACCTTAGAGTAAAGGGGTTGGGATGCATATCATAATTTCTTGCACGTTTAAATATATTTTTAAATGATTTTATATGCTTTGGATTTGAGTTTTATTGTCTTGGAGGCTTGTTGGTGAGTATTGAGTGAGAAGGGTAAAATGGTAATTTCTGCTTGAGGTGAAAATAGGAAGATAGCTTGAGGATTGAATAGAAAATATATATTTTTTTTTTGAGGAAAAATAAGAACAAGAGTTGTTGTGGTGTAGTGGTTAGAGCTTTGGAAATTAATTCTTGAGGTCTCGGGTTCAAATTCCATCATAGGAGTTTTAGCTTAGTTAAATTTTATTTTGCTTGAGAAGTAATAATTTCGACTTTATGTGCTTAGAGTAGGCTAGTGATGTTTTCCTAAGAGAGATATGTTAGGAGTATCTTCATTCTACTCATTTGCCCTACTCGAATTTCCTAAGAGGAACTCATTTTTCCTTGATCTTTGATTTTCCTTATTTCTCAACTCTTAAGTTTGATCAAGTTGTTCTAGCCATTTTCTTTCCAAACATTTCAGTAAAGTGCTGTGGCTTTGTAAGATCAACATGTCTTAGTGAAAGACTTCTTATAGTCTAAAAATGTGGAAGAGTTGTAAGAGATTCCAAGAGGATAAAACCCTCTAGTGAACTTGCTAAAAATTCACTCTACCTAACTTCATCTTCCTTCTTGGAATGAGCTGAAATTTTCCAGCTTATTGTGCCTTCAAGGTGTCGAGATTCTTAGATAACATTCCCTCCTAAATACTGCTAGAAAAATGGTCTTTTCGATCAGCTTAAAACCTGAATTTCTTGGCCATTTTTGGACTACCCAAAGATGGAGCGAAACCAGGAAAAATTCCTGTACAAATCGCAACTTTGAAAGTCCAAAACTAAGCTGTTTTATTCTAGATTTTGTTCAGCACCTTAGCCATGTTTTTCCTTCATGAAGAAGGCTAGAAACCAGCCTTGAAAGCCCCTGAAATTCCCCTTCAAACTCTCTCCAAGTTGGCTGGAAAATAGCAACCGAAAAACTGTCCAGGAATTTCAGCTCAGCGAAAATTCTGTGCAGTCCACTGTCCAGCTTTGTTTCCTAATTCTCTTCCAGCTGAAACACCATACTTGTTCAGCATAAACTTCCATTAAACCTCTAGTAATTGAGCTCCATTATTCCCCTTAAGCTTCTGCACGAAATTCAGACATGGCTGCCTGAAAATCTCTCCAACAAATTCCTGCAATCATGCTTGATTGATTACCAAATTTCCAGCCACCATAGTTTAGCAACCTTCCATAATTTATCCCTCAAATAACCAAACTTTTTCTCCACCATTATGCATCTTGTGTTCAGCCACCATAAGCTACCTTAAACCAGCTTTCAACCCACCAAAATTCTGCTCAAAATAGTCGGCCATGACAGACTTCCAAAGCTCTCCAATAATCAAGATATAATCTAGAATATTTAGTTTCCAAATTTGCTTCCTAAAAATATTCTTCAAGGATTTTAACAACTAACCTTTCCTTTTCCCTTCCAAATCAGAGAACCATCTTCCTAAACCCTACAAAAAATTCGGCAGCCCTAGTTCTCACAGAATTTCGGCAGCTGCAAATCAAATTCTCTCAAATTCCTTCAACCTTCAAGAACACACACAATACACCAAGAACACCTACTTCTTCCTTTCACCTAATACCCCTCCAAACCACTTCAAACCTTCTATAAAATCTCCAGATTTGACCTACTCACTGTCGTGAGTCCATCAACACCATTCTTAGCATCAAACTCCACAAACCAACTCGCTAGTTCGGATCAAAACCAGAAAATTCTGTGAAGGTTCAAGAACACCATCAAGGTAGGTTTGTTCTAACAACTTCATCTTCTCCAATTTTGATCTCTAGTGAAAATATATATGAATAAACATGCTAATGATCTCTCTCTCTCTCTCTCTGTCTCATGGCCGAAACTCTCTCTCTTGGCCGGATGACTTCTTCTTCCATGGCCATGCTTCCTCCATCTCCCTTGGACGATTTTAGGCATCTAGGAGTTGAGATCCATTATAAAATCCTTCAAGGTATTCATCAACTAAGTAAGTCCCTTCAATCTTTCTTTTAAACTCTAGATTCATGTCTCTAGGATGATGATGATAGAAGGTGGATTGTAATAGGATTTGAATATGTATTGTTGAGATTGAAGAATGAATATATGTATGATTGTAAAGGAGATGGGATTTATGCATGGAAGGATTATCTTGGTTGATTGTATGATGATTTGAGGTTTGATGCATGTTATCATGTCATAGGTAGTATTTGTGGTCAAGTATGCTAGAGGTTATGTCACATTTGGTGTATATGATTTATATTCATGTTGGATTATTGAAGCCATGATCATATTTATACTAGTAGAGGTTAGATCATGTCTTGATAAATTTAGATCTATGCTTGTATGCATGATTTGGATGATTTGATGAATTAAAGGATTGTATATGTTTATGATTGTGAATAGCCATGGAAATATGATCATGACCTAGTTTTCCCGAAGATAATTTTTATTTCTTCAAATAAAATATTTAATATTATGATTTTTGGCTAGTAATTTCGAAAAATACTCTAGGAAGGGTAGAATTGGATTATTATATATATATTAAGGATATTTTAGTCAAATAAATAATAGCTCTTACTAAAAATAAAATATATAGATATTATATAAAGTAATGAAACAACTAAAGCCTTTTATGGAAATAATCATAATTAGTAAAATACTTATTATTATAAATTTAATTATTATCTTTTAATCAAAGCCTATTAAAACTTATTTATGTTATAAAATTAGGGTAGTGTTAGAATAAAATCAACACACTATACACTAAGAAAATTCTAACTATTCTTTGCACAAGAATTTCTCTTCAAACTTCTCTCTTTCTTTCTCTCACAATTCTTTCTCTAATCTTTCTTTCACTAATCTTTCTTTCACAAAATGATGGTGTATTACAAGCTTAGCGAATAGCTCTATTTATAGAGCTCTAATTAGTGAAATACATCATGGCATACATCATCTTCAACTAATCTCAATTAATGGTGTCTCCACTAAATGGTGGACATCCATAAAAATCTTCTAATAATTCACATAAATCCATAATTAGTGGAGCCTCCACTAATTAATGGAGATTCCAATAATTCATAACACTCCCCCTTGGATGTCCATCAATTACATAAAGAATATGCCTCGTTAAAACCTTACTAGATAAAAACCCAGTGGGAAAAAAATCTAGTGAAGGAAAAAGAGTACACTATTCAATATGTCTGTTTATTACTCCCCCTGATGAGATGATTCCTTTAAATCTTTAAACCGACGCATACCGATTTTATATCTCAACTTCTCAAATGTTGAAGTCGGTAAAGTCTTCGTGAAAATATCTGCGAGGTTATCACATGACCGAATTTGTAGCACATCAATTTCACATTTCTTCTGGAGTTCATGAGTAAAGAAGAATTTTGGTGAAATATTTTTTGTCCGATCTCCTTTAATATATCCTCCTCGTAATTGAGCTATGCAAGCTGCATTGTCTTCATAAAGAGGAGTTGGAATACCTTTGATTGATGATAATCCACAACTTTCTCGGATATAATGAATCATGGATCTTAGCCATACACATTCTCGACTTGCTTCATGAATGGCTATAATTTCGAGCATGATTTGAAGAAGTAGGCTGCTATAGATTGTTTCGTAGAACGCCATGATATAGCAGTATTTCCACATGTAAATAGATAGCCCGTTTGAGAACGTGCTTTATGTGGATCAGATAAATAACCAGCATCTGCATAACCTATCAATGTTGGACTGGTTTTATTTGAATAAAATAATCCGAGATCAATTGTACCTTGGAGATATCGAAGGACTTGTTTAATTCCATTCCAATGTCGTCGTGTTGGTGAAGAACTAAATCTTGCTAATAAATTGACAGCGAAAGCAATATCGGGCCGTGCGTTATTAGCAAGATACATCAATGCACCAATTGCACTGAGATATGGTACTTCAGGACCAAGGAGTTCTTCATCATTTTCTTGAGGTCGGAAAGGATCTTTATCCACATTTAATGATCGGACGATCATTGGAATACTCAATGGATGTGCTTTGTCCATGTAAAATCTTTTTAGCACTTTTGCTGTATATGTTGATTGATGAATAAATGTTCCACTCTCCAAATGTTCAATTTGTAAACCAAGGCAAAATTTGGTTTTACCAAAATCCTTGATTTCGAATTCTCTTTTTAAACAATCAATTGTTTCTTGGAGCTCTTCAGGAGTTCCAATAAGATTAATATCATCAACATATATAGCTAATATCACAAATTTAGAACCAGGTTTCTTAATAAAAAACGCATGGACATACCTGGTCATTTTTAAATCCCGCTTTCAATAAATATTCACTAAGACGTGTGAACCACATGCGCCTGATTGCTTCAGGCCATATAATGATTTACGCAACTTGATGGAGTAATTTTCACGAGGATAATGTTTATATGCTTCAGGCATATGAAATCCTTCGGGTATTTTCATGTAAACATCATTTTCTAAATTTCCATACAAGTAAGCAGTGACAACATCTAATAGGCGCATATCTATCTTTTCATGTCTTGCCAAAATGATAAGATATCGGAGTGTAATAGCATCAACAACGGGAGAATAAGTTTCATCATAATCAATACCTGGTCTTTGTGAAAAACCTTGGGCTACTAATCGCGCTTTATATCGAACGATTTCACTCTTTTCATTGCGCTTTCGCACAAATATCCATTTGTAGCCAACGGGTTTTATACCTTCGGTGTTCGGACTACGAGTCCGAAGACTTCACATTTTGCCGGTGCATTTAACTCCGATTGAATCGCATCTTTCCATTGCAGCCAATCTTTTCTATGCCGACATTCATCAAGCGATATTGGTTCGGGATCATCATTATCTGTGTAACATCAAGAGATATATTGTATGCAAATATATTATCAATAACGGTTTCTATCCGATTCCAACTTCTACCGGAAGTGGTATAATTGATAGAAATTTCGGTGTTACTTTCATCAACTTACGGTTCTTTGTCATCGGTTCTCTCTTGGTCTTTATCATTCTTTTCTTCAATATGATCTTACGGATCATTTAATCCTCTTTTCTTTCGAGGATTTTTATCTTTAGAACCAAGAGGTCGGCCACGCTTACGGCGTGTTTTTGACTCAGCGAGCTATAGGTATAATATTTTGTTCTGCTGGAATTTCAATTCGAATAGGAGCATTTATAGGCTGGAATATGCGATTTTGTAACTCTTACGGAGTCAACAAAAGCGTACGGCATTTGATTTGCAATGCTTTGCAAATGAATTATCTTTTGAACTTCAAGTTCACATGCGCTTGTGCGCGGATCAAGATAATTTAATGATGTTGTCCAATCAAGATCCTTTTTATATTGTTTGGGTTCTCCCCTAATTTAGGGAATAATGATTCATCAAAATGACAATCGAGCAAATCTTGCTTGTGAATACATCTCTGTCGGGGGTTCAACATACACGATAATAGAGGGAGAATCATATCCAACGTATATCCCCTTTCTTCTTTGAGGACCCATCTTTGTACGTTGGTTTGGTGCAATTGGAATATATACGACACACCCAAAAATTCTTAAATGAGCAATATTTGGTTCGACCCAAAAGCCAATTGCAAAGGAGAGAATTTATGATAACTAGCTGGTCTTATACGTACAAGTGTTGCAGCATGTAGAATAGCATGTCCCCAGGTAGATGTTGGGAGATTTGTTTTCATTAATAATGGTCTAGCAATTAATTGTAATCGTTTAATCAAAGATTCGAGCAAGACCATTACGTGTGTGAACATGAGCTACAGGATGTTCAACATTAATCCCAATTGACATGCAATATGCATCAAAAGCATGTGATGAAAATTCACCAGCATTATCCAAACGGATATTTTTAATATGATGGTCCGGAAATTGTGCTCGTAATTTAATTATTTGAGCAAGTAATCTCGCAAACGCCAGGTTGCGAGTAGATAATAAACATACATGTGACCATCGGGATGATGCATCAATTAAGACCATAAAATATTTGAACGGTCCACATGGTGGATCAATAGGTCCACAAATATCTCCGTGAATCCGTTCGAGAAATGTAGGACTTTCAGCTCCTACTTTTACTGGTGATGGTTTAACAATTAATTTTCCTAGGGAACATGCGGTACATGCGAATTTTTACGATGTTAATATCCTTTTATTTTTAAAGGATGACCATGTGTATTCTCAATGATTCTTCTCATCATGGTAGATCCCGGATGACCCAACCGGTCATGCCAAATGCTAAAAGTAATAGGATCAGTAAACTTCTGATTTACTAGATGATGAATTTCAATTGTACGAATTTTTACAAAATATAGACCAGTAGAAAAAGACAGCAGTTTTTCTAATACCGATTTCTTACCCAAATGCATTTGAGTAATAAAAAGATGCTCAATCCCATTTTCCTCATTTGTTTCAACATGATACACATTTCTGCGGATATCTTTAAAACTCAATAAATTTCTTCTGGATTTTGAGGAAAATAGTGCCTTATCAATAATAATTGTTGTTCCTTTAGGCAACAATATACTAGCTCTTCCGGAGCCCTCAATTACATTTGCACTACCGTTTATTGTATAAATATTTATTTATCCCATTTTGAGATCAGAAAAATATTTCTCATTTTTTAGTATGGTGTGTGTAGTTCCACTATCAATAATGCATACATCATCATTAATAACAGCCATCTGAACACAAATATATATATGTAAACGTAAATATTATTAGAATAGAATGAAAATGAAAATACAAAAATATCAGGGTGAGGCTTTAGTTCTTTTGGACACTCGCCATCACCAATTAAATGGTCTATCCTACCGTCCGGGTGTTCAAAAAAATCCGATACATCCATATGGGTAATATTGATATTAAGATCTTCAGGATCACTATCGTCATCCTCAACATTATTTATTGGATGTTGAGAAAAATTTGCTTCCACGTTTTTATTTTTCAATGAAGCTTAATACAATTCAACTAAATGCTTAGCCGTACGACAGTTTCGTGACCAATGACCTTTCATGCCACATCTATAACATATATCCTCATGCTTTTCTTCAATTTCTTTTTCTTTTCCCTTTTGATCTTTTCTGTTCCACTTCAGGTGGCCAGTATTTCTCACAGTTTGATTATAATTGTGATAAGGGAAATATCGAGCGTGACTACGACCATAACCACGACCACGGCCACGGCCACGGCCACGACCACGACTATAACGATGGCTTCTGCTGGAGCCAACATCATTCACTTCTGGGAGTGCTGTAGAGCCAGTTGGTCTGGCTTCATGATTTCTCAATAATAACTCATTATTTTTCTCTACAATTAGGAGGGCAGTAATTAAATCTGTAAATTTTGTATACCCCTTTTCTCGATATTGTTGCTGCAGGACAATATTCGAGGCATGAAAGGTGGAGAATGTCTTCTCCAACATATCTTCATCAGTCACTTTTTCTCCGCATAATTTTAATTGAGATGTAATTTTATACATTGCGGAGCTATATTCATTCACGGTTTTAAAATCTTGCAACCTCGGGTGCAACCATTCATACCGTGCGGTAGGTAGTACGACCATCTTCGGGTGGTCAAATCTTTCTTTTAAATTTACCCACGAGACCATATGGATCTTTTTCGGTAAGATATTCCATTTTCAAATTTTCATCGAGATGACGACGAATAAAAATCAAAGCTTTAGCCTTGTGTTGTGCAGATGCACTATTATGTGCTTGAATAGTTTCACTAAGGCCTTCAGCATTTAGATGCATTTCTGCATCGAGAACCCATGACATATAATTTTTTCCAGAAATGTCAAGGGCTACAAATTCGAGTTTAGCGAGATTAGCCATAGAGATCAATAAATGCGTACCTGTCTTCTGGCTTTAATAACGGCAGAGACTCGTGCTGTCTTCTGGCTTTAATAACGGTAGAGACTCGTGCTGATAACGTGTTATAAAATTAGGGTAGTGTTAGAATAAAATCTACACACTACACACTAAGAAAATTCTAACTATTCTTTGCACAAGAATTTCTCTTCAAACTTCTCTCTTTCTTTCTCTCACAATTCTTTCTCTAATCTTTCTTTCAATAATCTTTCTTTCACAAAATGATTGTGTATTACAAGATTAGCGAATAGCTCTATTTATAGAGCTCTAATTAGTGAAATACATCATGGCATACATCATCTTCAACTAATCTCAATTAATGGTGTCTCCACTAAATGGTGGACATCCATAAAAATCTTCTAATAATTCACATAAATCCATAATTAGTGGAGCCTCCACTAATTAATGGAGATTCCAATAATTCATAACAATTTATTATTTTTCAAGCAAGACTCATTAAAATTCATTTTCAACTAACTTTGGTTATCAATTATTTGCTAACAACTAAATTATTAATAAATCATTATTTTTCCTAAAAACCACCTAAGACTCTTCATCAAATAAACTCTAAATTTTCTTAGCAATATTTAAAACTTTAACATATTAGTACTTACTTCCCAAAGCAGTAATTATTTTAAATATTAAATTAACCTTAGCTTATAAACCTATTTACTTGTTGTTTGGCCTTAAAGCTTAGGACACTAGGATCATGATAGTAGTGAGTGGAGTTAATTTAAAATTGAGGAAGTGGATTGTGGCTTGAGATTGATTATGGTTTGTTTTTGCCATGCGGGGTTAGGTCAGCTGTTGGGGACCTATTGTTATGAGCGAGGATCAGGTAAGCTCCTGCATAAAACCTGATTGATGAAAAGTGTTAAATTATGGCAAGCCAAATATAGAGTGCATGGACACTCATTTTTGTAAAGGCACTTGAGGGTTGTCTCCTGTTTTATTTTTGATAAATGATTCATTAGAAAATTAATAGGCAAATTTACTCAAACTCAAAACTCTTTCTAAAACTGTTTTGACAAAGATTTTTGAAACCCTTAATTGCCATGTTCAAGTGGAACTGTATTTTGTTCATTTTTCCCAAGTAGGATACGTTACGTTGAGTAGTCATTAAGGGTGGACTGCTAGGGCTAGTCTTTGAAGGGTTAGGGTATGTCTCTCAGTAGGTGGCCACCTCTAAGGGGTGAGTCCTTCCCAGATGAGATATTAGTCCAGTAAGTCGTGCCGGTCCGAGCTAGCAGTTTATTTTATTTCAGTCAAGTGACTATGTTTTGCCGGAATGGACACCCGGTTGTTGTTGGGTATAGAGAAGGAGGAGTATCTTGCCCAATAGGCCGATCACCGACCTGTTATCAATTTGCACAAAGTGTCGGCATTCTGACTAGCTATGGGGCCCGACGTGTGGTAACCCATAATCATTTATTTCGAGTGGTTGATTTCGAGTGGTTAGGAAAGCCAAAACACCACTCTTGCTTTTGACTAATGTTTATTGCTTGCCAGCAATTCTTTTGTAAAGATTTTATACTTTGCATTCACGAACTGTTTTCACTGAACATCCAAAGCGCACACGGACTTATTGAGATTTCTGTCTCACCACCATTTTACCATGATTTCAGGTCAATCCTACTGTGGGGATAAATAGCTAGATTATACCTGCTTCGGAAGATTTTCTGATGATTTATTTTTGTGTAATGTTTTGGGGAGATGAGAGTGGATAAATTTTATTATGGATTTGTTATTGGTATTTTGGAATTTATTCTTGGATTGATATTTATTTTGGGATGTAATAAATTTTAAGTTCAAGTATCATTTATTTTTCGCTATTTTATTTGTGTGACCTAGTTATAAAGACCCCTTATCCTTTGGATGGCGCAACATCCCCAGCCCTGGCGGGCCTAGGTAGCGGGGTGTTACAGCATGGTTATCAAGTGATGGAGCTATGTGATGTTCAATGACATTTTCTTTTGAAGTACCTATATCATCATCATTTGTTCTAGAGAAATATATGTTAGATTCATCCAATACAATATGTATGGATTCTTTCACAAAAAGAGTTCTTTTATTTTATACTTTATATACCTTTTTGTTAAAAGAGTATCCAATAAATATAGCCTCATCTGATTAGCTTTTGAGTTTACTAAGATTGTCTAGAATATTGAGAATGAAACATTTGTTAGTGTTATGCCCTAGATGCAATCACTTGTACATTGTATATGACACATTTTATTTTAATAAAAGGCATTATTTATCTCACAATTTCTTTTGTTTACTTTTGTGTAAAATAACTGTTAGATAAAGTCCCTAGTACAACACTGTGTTAAGAAAATCATGATAGAGATCATGATATGAGATTCCTACTACACTATATAGTGTTAGTACCTAAATAGTCCCTAGTCGTAGTATTAATAAGACAGGACATCATTAATGCGTTAAGACTAGTATGTGTTAGACTTCCTGATTTGATCAGAAGGTAGTTCTCATATCCGTGAATATTGAGATACTCAAAGTTAACACGTGGATGCTTGTTAATGGAACGAATTCATTGGATGACTTAGCTATGAGATAATCACATGGAATACTATTTAGTGCCAGTGATATAATCTCAATATAGCAAACGTGCAAGTATCCTTAGACTTGAGATCTCCAAGGTACTTTGTTTGTTGAGCATTGCACTTTGATTCCAATCTCTGGAGCCAGATCGAGGGCCGCCTATGGGATGGATATTAGGTACATTGTGAGGTAAACGAAAGTAGTTTAGAGGGTCAATAAAGGATTCACCACTTCTACTAGTAGGGGCGAATATCTCACGGCCACTTGTAGGAATTACTACTCGAGAAGTCCTTGGCTAAGGTGATTGTGTATTGGAAATAGTTCTAATTGATACACATCTAAAGTAGTGGGTTTTTTGTACAAGTACTATTATATTCAAGCTAGAATTAATATATATTCTGGAGGGAGTTAGCACTAATTCCGTACTCCAAACCGAATGAGATATTGTATGGTGAAAGGAGTTAATTGCACTGTAGTTTATTATTGAAGGGTTCATGTCAAGCCACTTGACTTTCTGAACTCTTGGATGGTTATGATGTATTGCTAGATACCGCTTATGATCTGGGAATATGGGTTTATTAATTGATGAATTAATAAACCAATCCTGATTAGAATCAATATGATTAATTCTAATTAATTATGGATTATTAATCTCAAAGACTTTTAGATTAATTTATGTTCGCTACCAATTGACCGGGAAACCTAATAGGTCACACACAATATAGGATTGTATACTCAAAATGTTATTTGATAACATAGTGGGGTTAATTGCAAGAAAGAGAAGTAGCTATGGATAAATTATAATTAGTTATAATTTATGGTCTAAATTGTAATTGTGAGAACTTGATGTTTCCAATTATAATTAGGAAATTCTAATTGTTTTAAAATCCTGAGTTGGAGTACTTTTTCCAGCAAATTTTCATGCAACATATAGATAAGACACACGAAACCCTAGCTGGAGTGTAAAACAGGAAAACAACTCCAAACCCTAGGGCAACTCACAACATTCTTTCTTTCCTTTCTCTTGTTGATGTTGATCAAACCCTAGCCGCCATTGTTGTTTTTACTAGCACAGAAAATCTTGGTGCTTAAGTATTCTTCCGTATGGATTTCTATTAGAGATAATCACACACTATGATTATAGTGGTTGGACGTTCAACTCTCGTGGTATTTGATCGGAGGTTTGCTGGATTGGGCCTTGACTTGAAGAAGGAAAAAATTTATTTTTTAGATGCTCAAAGAAAGGTAAAGTTGTTACCTATGTTCTCTTTATGTCTTGTTTTCCACACGTATGCGAGTCTTGGGATGGTATCTAATTCTTATTTTTTCCATTGTGCCATATATGATATGATAAGAGATACCCAACAACATTTGCATCCAAAACCTTTAAAATATGAAATGGAAGGGACTTTGTCAAATATAAGTTCAAATGGTGTTTTCCTAAGAAAAGGCTTTAGTATAACTCTGTCACAATATAGCATGTTGTATTTACAACTTCTGCTCAGAAATATTTTGGAATGGAGTTTTCAAAAAGTATTAATCTTGTCATTTCTTGCAAAGTCCTCTTTTTCCTCTTAACTACACCATTTTTTTGAGTTTTGCACCTGGAAAGTTATGAAAAACATCATTCTCATCACAAAATTTTGTAAACTCATGGTTGCAAAATTCTTTACCATTGTCACTTCTAATTGAAATCAATTTGCACCTAAGGAAATTTTGAACACGATTGGGCAGTTTTGAAAATTTATAAAATGTTTCATCCTTTTCTGCAAGAAATAAGGTCCAAGTAAATCTCGAAAAATCATCTACTAATGCATAAGCATACCTCTTACCACCAAGGCTAATGGTCCTCATAGGTCCAAATAAATCCATATGAAACCCCAGTCAAAACCAACCTTAGAGTAAGGTTGGGATGCATATCATAATTTATTGCATGTTTAAATATATTTTTAAATGATTTTCTATGCTTTGGATTTGAGTTTTATTGTCTTGGAGGCTTGTTGGTGAGTATTGAGTGAGAAAGACAAAATGGTAATTTCTGCTTGAGGTGAAAATAGGAAGATAGCTTGAGGATTGAATAGAAAATATATATATATTTTTTTAGGGAAAATAAGAACAAGAGTTGTTGTGATGTAGTGGTTAGAGCTTTGGAAATTAATTCTCGAGGTCTTGGGTTCAAATTCCATCATAGGAGCTTTAGCTTGATTAAAATTTGGTTTTGCTTCGGAAGTAATAATTTCGGCTTTATTTTCTTAGAGTAGGGTAGTGATGTTGTCCTAAGAGAGACATGTTAGGAGTATCTTCATTCTACTCCTTTGCCCTACCCAAATTTCCTATGAGGAATTCATTTTTCCTTGATCTTTGATTTTCCTTATTTCTCAACTCTTTAGTTTGATCAAGTTGTTCTAGCCATTTTCTTTCAAAAAATTTCAGTAAAGTGCTGTGGCTCTGTAGGATCAAAATTTCTTAGTGAAAGACTTCTTATGGTCTGAAAATGTGGAAGAGTTGTAGGAGATTCCAAGAGGATAAAACCCTCTAGTGAACTTGCTAAAAATTCACTCTACCTAACTTCATCTTCCTTCTTGGAATGAGCTGAAATTTTTCAGCTTATTGTGCCTTCAAGGTGTCGAGATTCTTAGCTAACATTCCCTCCCAAATGCTGCCAGAAAAATGGTCTTTTGGATCAGCTTACAACCTGAATTTCTTGGCAATTTTCGGACTGCCTAAAGATGGAGCGAAACCAGGAAAAATTCCTGTACAAATCGCAACTTTGAGAGTCCAAAACCAAGCTATTTTCTTCTAGATTTTGTTCAGCACCTTAGCCATGTTTTTCCTCCATGAAGAAGGCTGGAAACCAGCATTGAAAGCGCCTAAAATTCCCCTTCAAACTCTCTGCAATTTGGCTGGAAAATGGCAGCCGAAAAACTGTCCAGGAATTTCAGCTCAGCGAAAATTCTGTGCAGTCCACTGTCTAACTTTGTTTCCTAATTCTCTTCCAGCTGAAACACCATCCTTGTTCTGCATAAACTTCCCTTAAACCTCCAGTAACTGAGCTACATTATTCCCCTTAAGCTTCTGCACGAAATACAGACATGGCTACCTGAATATCTCTCCAACAAATCCCTGCAATCATGCTTGATTGATTACCAAATTTCTAGCCACCATAGTTTAGCAACCTTCCACAATGTATCCCTCAAATAACCAAACTTTTTCTCCACCATTATGCACCTTGTTTTCAATCACCATAAGCTACCATAAACCAGCTTTCATCCCACCAAAATTCTGCTCAAAATAGTCGGCCATGGCAGACTTCCAAAGCTCTCCAATAATCAAGATATTCTAGGATATTTAGTTTCCAAATTTGCTTCCTAAAAATATTCTTCTAGGATTTTATCAACTAGCCTTTCCTTTCCCTTCCAAATCAGAGAACCATCTTCCTAAACCCTACAAAAAATTCGGCAGCCCTAGTTCTCACAGAATTTTGGCAGCTGCAAATCAAATTCTCTCAAATTCCTTCAACCTTCAAGAACACACACAATACACCAAGAACACCTACTTCTTCCTTTCACCTAATACCCCTCCAAACCACTTCAAACCTTCTCTAAAATCTCCAGATTTGACCTACTCACTGTTGTGAGTCCATCAACACCATTCTTAACATCAAACTCCACAAACCAACACACTAGTTCGGATCAAAACCAGAAAATTTTGTGAAGGTTCAGGAACACCTTCAAGGTAGGTTTATTCTAACAACTTCATCTTCTCCAATTTTGATCTCTAGTGAAAATATATATGAATAAACATGCTAATGGTCTCTCTCTCTCTCTCTCTCTCTCTCTCTCTCTCTCTCTCTCTCTCTCTCTCTCATGGCCAAATCTCTCTCTTTTGGCCGGATGGCTTCTTCTTCCATGGCCATACTTCCTTCATCTTCCTTGGACGATTTTAGGCATCTAGGAGTGGAGATCCATTCTAAAATCCTTCAAGGTATTCATCAACCAAGTAAGTCCCTTCAATCTTTCTTTTAAACTCTAGATTCATGTCTCTAGGATGATGATGATAGAAGGTGGATTGTAATAGGATTTGAGTATGTATTGTAAAGATTGAAGCATGAATATATGTATGATTCTGAAGAAGATGGGATTTATCCATGGAAGGATTATCCTGGCTGATTGTATGATGATTTGAGGTTTGATGCATGTTACCATGTCATAGGTAGTATTTGTGGTGAAGTATTCTAGAGATTATGTCACGTTTGGTGAATAGGATTTATATTCATGTTGGATTATTGAAGCCATGATCATATTTATGCTAGTAGAGGTTAGATCGTGTCTTGATAAATTTAGATCTATGCTTGTATGCATGATTTTGATGATTTGATGAATTGAAGGATTGTATATGTTCATGATTGTGAATAGTCATGGAAATATGATCATGACCTAGTTGTCCCAAAGCTAAATTTTATTTCTTCAAATAAAATATTTAATATTATGATTTTTGGCTAGTAATTTCGAAAAAAACCCTAGGAAGGGTAGAATTGGATTATATATATATATATATATATTTATTTATATTAAGGATATTTTAGTCAAATAAATAATAGCTCTTACTAAAAATAAAATATATAGATATTATATAAAGTAATGAAACAACTAAAGCCTTTTATGGAAATAATCATAATTAGTAAAATACTTATTATTATAAATTTAATTCTTATCTTTTAATCAAAGCCTATTAAAACTTATTTATTATTTTTCATGCAAGACTCATTAAAATTCATTTTCCACTAACTTTGGTTATCAATTATTTTCTAACAACTAAATTATTAATAAATCATTATTTTTCCCAAAAACCACCTAAGACTTTTCATCTAATAAACTCTAAATTTTCTTAGCAATATTTAAACCTTTAACTTATTAGTACTTATTTCGCAAAACAATAATTATTTTAAATATCAAATTACCCTTAGCTTATAAACCTATTTACTTGTTGTTTGGCCTTAAAGCTTGGGACACTAGGATCATGATAGTAGTGAGTGGAGTTAATTTAAAATTGAGGAAGTGAATTGTGGCTTGAGATTGATTGTGGTTTGTTTTTGCCATGCGAGGTTAGGTCAGCTGTTGGAGACCTATTGTTATGAGCGAGGATCAAGTAAGCTCCTACATAAAACCCGATTGATGAAAAGTGTTAAATTATGGCAAGCCAAATGTAGAGTGCATGGACACTCATTTTTGTAAAGGCAATTGAGGGTTGTCACCTGTTTTATTTCCGATAAAGAATTCATTTGAAAATTAATAGGCAAATTTACTCAAACTCAAAACTCTTTCTAAAACTGTTTTGACAAAGATTTTGGAAACCCTTAATTGCCATGTTCAAGTGGAACTGTGTTTTGTTCATTTTTCCCAAGTGGGATACGTTACGTTGAGTACTCAATAAGGGTGGACTGCTAGGGCTAGTCTTTGAAGGGTTAGGGTAAGTCTCTCAGTAGGTGGCCACCTCTGAGGGGTGAGTCCTTCCCGGATGAGATGTCAGTCCAGTAGGTCGTGCCGGTCCGAGCTAGAAGTTTGTTTTATTTCAGTCAAGTGACTGTGTTTTGCTGGAATAGACACCCGGTTGTTGTTGGGTATAGAGAAGGAGGAGTATCTTGCCTGGTAGGCCAATCACCTACCTGATGTCAGTTTGCACAAAGTGTCGGCATTCTGACCGGTTATGGGGCCCAACGTGGGGTAACCCATAATCATTTATTGCGAGTGGTTAATTTTATTCATTATGTATGCTTGGAAAAGCCAAAACACCACTCTTACTTTTGGCTAATGTTTATTGCTTGCCAGCAATTCTTTTGTAAAGATTCCATACTTTGCATCCACAAACTGATTTCACTGAACACCCAATGCACACACGAACTTACTGAGATTTTTGTCACATCACCCGTTTTACCATGATTTCAGGTCGATCCTGCTGTGGGGATGAGTAGCTAGATTATGCTTGCTTTGGAAGATTTTTTGATGATTTATTTTTGTGGAATGTTTTGGGCTGATGAAAGTGGATAAATTTTTATTACGGATTTGTTATTGGTATTTTGTGATTTATTCTTGGATTGATATTTATTTTGGGATGTAATAAATTTTAAGTTCAAGTATCATTTATATTCCACTATTTCATTTGTGTGACCTAGTTATAAAGACCCCTTGTCCTTTGGATGGGGTGACATCCCCGGCCATGGCGGGCCTGGGTAGCGGGGGTGTTACAATCTATATATATAAGTTCAAGAGGTTTTGAGTTTGAAATCATTTTCTTGTGTTTAAAAGATATTTTGGTTTGTTTTTCAAATTGGCAAGTATCACACAATCAGTTTTTATCAAATTTCATTTTGGGCAATCCTTTAACAAGCTCTTTTGAAGATAATCTATTTAGCAAATTAATAGTTACATGGCCTAGCCTTCTATACCAAAGGTAGCCATCACCATTATTCATGGAAAGGCATTTTATATCATGAGCAATATGATCATCAAGTTATAATACATAGACATTACCAATACGATTTGCAACAAAAATGATTTTATTACAAGAATTATCAATGATAGTGCATGAATCATTTTCAAATTTAACCTTACAACCATTGTCACATAATTAGCTAATACTATGCGAGTTGTACTTCAATCCATAATCAACAATATTTACTTAATAATAGTGGAGGATCCCGTACTAATATTATCTATGTCAAGTATTTTTTCCTTTCTTCTTGTCTCCAAAGGTGACAAATCCATCATTTGTGGCTTGAATATCCTCTATTAGTGCTACATTTCCCGTCATATGTCTAAAGCATCCACTATCCAAGAACCACTTTGTGGAGCTCATCTTTTCTTGCAAATGTTCCTATATACAAGATGGAAGTGTAACTTTTGCTACCTATTCTTTCATTGGTCCACGAGGGTTAGTAATAGTTCCTTTAATTCTCTACACTATTTTCACACCGGATTCTACTTTCTTCCTAATATGACGTATAGATACGTTGTGTTCATCTTTGCCACAATATGTGCAACCAGTATAAGTTATATATGAAGGACTAGCTTTCACAAAATATGATTTGTAATTTCCAACTTTGTTCACATGCCCATATCCGAGACCATTTCTGTCTCCAGCTACGAGTTACATTCCAAACAATCTATCTAGATTGTTTTTGCCATTTGTGAACTTCTCAATGCATACAGAAAGATTATCAACTCTTTTTTTCATGTCATCAAAATAACTACGCATAATTTCAAGAGATATTTCTTTGTCATATATGTATTTGTTCTCAAGTGACATACAATGTAAAGAAGTTGAGATAACATCCTTTTCAATATTTAAACAATTAATGAAATCAAGTAGAGCTTTGTTCTCACTCAACAACTTAGCATTATCATCTAACAAGGAATCAATCTTCATTTTCATTTTCTTGTTTCCCTAGATAGCTTTTTGAATTCATAGAACATGTCAACAAGAAGCCCATTCGGATCATTAGAATTTTCAATCGTGTAATTCAAATACAAAATTAGAATGAGTAAGATTTACCTTTTTTCCCATGGCTATGAAGCATAAATTAGCTATCTTAGTTTCAGATTCACAATTTTCTTCAGTTTCAGATCCATCTTGATCCCAAGTCTCGATCAATCCTTTTTCTTTCTTTGCCTTAATATCCTTTCTTTTCTTTTTGTTTTGCTTGACCTCCTTTTTCTTTAGCAATTGGACAGTCAACAACAAATGTTTCGTACGCATAATATTGAGGTTTGAAGGATAAAGTTTGTCCCTTCTTTTTAACAAAATTGTTGCTCTTTTTGAAGTTACTTTTTTTGAACATCCTCCTAAATTTTCTAGCACCATAGCTAATTCTTCGATGTCTAAATCAATGCCATAGTCACTTTTAAATTGTTCGCTATTAGCTTCATCATCAGCAGCTTTTAAGGCAGTTCCTCTTTTGCCTTTATCATCATCATCATGTTCTTGAAACATTTTACGTTTCATTTCATGAGTAAAAAAAGACCCAATCAGTTCTTCGGTTGGTAGATTATTCAAGTCCTTAGATTCTTCCACATTCAAGGTCTTAGGCTGCCAGCCTTTTGGTAAGATATCAAATATTTTTCTATTTTGCTCTCCAAGGTAATAGATTTTCCCATATACCTTTAATCCATTCATGATTATGAGCTATTCATGAGTCAAAAGAGACCCAATCAGTTCTTCGGTTGGTAGATTATTCAAGTCTTTAGATTCTTCTATAGTCAAGGTCTTAGGCTGCCAACCTTTTGGTAAGGTATCAAATATTTTTTGTTTTGCTCTCCAAGGGAATAGATTGTCCCATATGCCTTTAATCCATTCATAATGTTTGGGAATCTAGTGAACATATCAGTTATGTTCTCATTTAGTTTCATGGTAAGTAGCTCATAATTATGAACCAAGAATCCTAACTTTGACTCATTTACTTGATTTGTCCCTTCATGGGTAACATCATGTAATTTTCAAATTTCATAAGCTAAATCACAACCACTAACCCGGTTGTATTCATTAGCATCAAGGGCATAGCACAGTGTATTCATTGCCTAAAAATTCAAGGTCATTTTTGAAGTATTCATATTCATCACTCTATTTAGGCACTTCTCAGCCTTTAACAATTTTCAATGGAATAAATGGTCCCTTTTCAATCAATTCCACAGCTCAAAATTAATTGAGCATACATAAATCTTCTTTCTATTTTTCCGGAAGGTATAATTACTTCTATTAAACAATAGAGGTCTGTTTGTTGAGGACCCTTCAATATATGGTAGTGATGAAGTGTTTGCCATCCGAATCTTTCCTATAAGGTTCTTAGGCCGAAGACAATGTAGACCAATACTTTGATACCCATTGATAAACCTTAAAGGGTGATATAATCTTGGGGTTGATTTCTCTATAAATTTTGGTAGCTAAATTTGGGGTAAAATGCAAGACCTAATTAAAAAATTAAAATAATTAATTTTGTGAAGAAACATGACACCCAATTCAAATACTAGAACCCTAAGCCAAAATAAAGAACTTAGACCACTAGAAATGAGAATGAAATTATCCAAATCACAACCGAAGATCCTTGATTCAAAAAGAAACCTACAACACTTTGAAGAAAATGATTTAGGAAACCAATTTTACCTCCAACAAGAATATTAGATTATCTATAACCTAAGACCCAAATTAGTAAGCTAATTGATCTATCCTAAAAGGATTTATAGACTCAATACATAGGAAAGGACTAGGTCCTAAAAATGGTCTTGATGTTCATAAGATTTACCCAAGAGGAATCACCTCTTAAAATCTCTCAAGGAGACTCTTTCATTTCTATCAATATCCAAAGTTGTTACATTTAAAATGTTATAATGTCATATATATATATATATATATATATATATATATATATATGCATCTAAACCTAACTAAGGTGAGATAAAATCTTAGCCTTTCAACCCTTTAAAAGGTCCAAAATATTTCTATTACATATTAAAAGTCATGGGAATTAAATTGGGAATAAAATAGAACAAAAGTAGAAAAATTGAACGAAACAGGGTATGGCCCAAAGTGACTTGGTGGCAGGTAGCCATGTTTGGCCTGGTACTGGGTACGCACTGGTAAAATTTGGCAAACAAGCTGAGTAGACCTGGCGCCAAGTAGCTTTGTTGGTCCTGACACCAGGTGTGTACTGGTTCTCATAGCCGAATCATTTTTCTTGTCCTCAACCTTTCTCTTGCACTCACTTGATCCTTCACACAAATTGTTGTTCAAGCTTTAATCTTTTTGGCCCTTCTTTGATCCTCTATCGATTGACAACTTTCTTGATTCTTGATTTGTCTTCTTAAAGGTCTTTCAAGCTTTTCTTTGGCACCACTCCTTGACAATCTTCATATTCTTTTGCTTGGTAACTTGTTTAGCTTGAATCCTCCATTAAAAGCCTTCATAATTTAAATTCTTCCTTGGCATCATGGAATGTGTTTTGAATCTCCAACCCTCTTCTTTAGATTTAGCGTGATGCTTGGGTGGATTCCTATCAAGGGGGTGAATAAGGTTTTATGCCAAACAAATACAAAATTTTCAAAGCTTTTCAAACATCTAGAAGGAAACCAAAAATAGGTGTGTCTCAAAAGAGGAGCCATTTTTTTATGTAGCTTTAAATGCTATCAGGAATCTTTTAAAGTTCTACTAAATGATGGGAAAATAGACTATGTCAAAGAAGACAGATAATGCATCATCAACAGGTATAGATCAAAAGATTTATAGTAGTTCGATCCTTAAATGATCTACATCCACTACCTTAAGCACGCATATAAGGATTTCAACTTAGCCACTAAAAACTTTTTCCTAAATCAATAGTGGTAGGTAACACCAATCTTACAATAGAGGGTGGGTCATAACACTTGGTTTTACTCCCAACCTCTATACACCTAACAATCAAGGCTCACCCCAACTAGGTTTTACATCTCAAACCTTGATATAATTCATATTAAAGATAGAATATGGAAATAGCTCATAGATTGAGCAGATATACACTAACTAAAGTAGCTTTACCTTTAGAAAAATATATCTCAATTTGAAGCATAATATAGATAAGGGATTTTTGTTTTTCAAGAATGTTAGGATGTTTTTGAAGATGCTAGTACAAATCCCTACCTGAAAATTATTGGGATGTATTGTTAGAATTCGTGGACTCCTAAACGCGAAAAACATCCACGAATCCCTCCCGAGGACCCAAGCAAACGATTAAGAAGATCTAAAGTTTAAGAATTACCTCTGTAATCGAAATCCTTCGATTCTAATTGCGCTGTTGTACGTTCAACCCGAACAATCACCAGACACTACAGTATGCGAACGTCCTCTATCGGATACACACCGCGAACTCACTCGATACCCGGGGAGTGCTAGCGCCTAGGGTTTGAGAGGTTTTTTTTCTTTTCTGGTAGAGAATGGCACGAATGTTCTCAACCGAAAAAATTAGACTATTGAAAAGACGGCTAGGGTTTTCTTAAAAACCCCGAACCTCTTAGAGTCTAACCCTAATAATATCTTATCATATTCTAATTTAAATTCAAATTAAATTAAAACTAATATGATAAGATTCTGCCATTATCTCGGTAATTTAACTAATTAATTTACCGAGTCAGATTCTTATAATCTGGACATCATCCAGATACATCGAATGTGGACATATTTCCAGATTCATTGTATCTGGTAAATTTTCTAAGTACGATTAACTTAGACATATTTCCAGATTCATCGAACCTGGTCACCAGAAAAATAACCTAACAAGTTCGCTTATTGTGTAACCCTATAGCTTCATTTAACACTGGCAGTGTGCCTAAATCATATTTAAATGGCCCACAAGTTATAAACGGTTTCTAGCAAAACATTATAACTATCCAGGCTAAATGAAGATCGGTGATCTCTTTGAACCAAACCATAATTTTATATTTAGTTCTTTTGTCACACGATATCCAGATTAAGCATAAGGCACGGAGCATGTCATCCTTATTAAGCTTAATCAATTATTTCTTGATTTCATAGTAGACTGTTCAAACAAATGATATCAATATCTTAGATTGATATATTTGAGCACGACCATGCATTTTTAACAGTCTAACTTATCAAGGGGCCCATGGATATCTCTCCCATAACTGAGAGGGACAAATCCCTTCACAATCAATCATATTCCTCTCATTGATTTATTCTATATCCAACAGTAGTCTAATTTATTATCTGGTTAAAGACAACTTTAGACAATGTCAAAATATAGAATTTATCAAGTAGGAAACTATGATGAATTTAGGTCGAAGGACTTTCAATATTATTATGGCTAAAAAGTACTTATGACATATTCCATGAAGTACTCTCACAGTGGGTCATGTCCAATACAATGTTCTCTAACATTTATTTATGTCTTGACTCGATATCACAAATATCCATGGCCAGTAAAACATAGCCATCAAGTGACAAATATACTAATCTTAATTTATTACTATTCCAATAATAATAATCGATCAGGGACAGTTTTAGAATAGTCATTGTATTCATTGTAGGGTTTTACTATCAAGTCACGTACTTGATGACCAACAAAACAAAACTCAGTATTCATAGAAAGGAAAGCCTCATATTATTATATAAAACATAATGACAATAGTATAAGTACAAATTGACTCTATGGCATATCCCCAATATGTATGCCTTCTTAGACTAGGTTTCTGATATAATTTTGGCTTGTATTAACAAAAATATTATTCTCAAAAAAATTTTATGAATTCTTCTTTATTTTTGGGTGAAAATTTTCATTGGAAAAGACCTATTGTGTTTAAGTAAATGGTTCAAGTAAATGGAGGTCTTTCAAAGTAAGGTATGAACCATGGGTTACTTGATACAAAAACTATTATTCTTAACCGAATATCATGGTAAGATTATTGTATTATGAGTTCTAATTATAGAATGTCTTACCTTTAGCCAATGAGTTGCTTTCTCATTTCATAACATAAGTATATTTCGAATACGTAGAACTGGACCTGTAGTAGTGGTTTTTAAAAGTACTATGTGGTAGAAACCTAAACTACTACCGCTACCACGTGGACTTGTACTTTACAGCTTGAGTATGAGTTGGTGGTCTGATGAAGCTAGAAGTGTATGCTTTGATATACCATAGTTGAAGTTATTTAGTATGACCAATATACTTGTATATTGGGTATATATGTAACTAGTTAGTTAAGACAGATTTGTACAAAATAGCCTCTACGCTATATCTGTGAAACCCCGCTTAAAAGCAACCTTAGAATATGGGGGATGAGATGCATATCATGTCATTATACATAAAATATATACTTTTTGAATGATTTTATGTGCCTTAGAATTATGGTTTATAGGTTAAATGGCTTATTTATACTTGTTGGGTAGAAAGGGTAAAAAATTAATTTTGCTTGAGGTCAAATAGGAAGATGGCTTGAAGTTTAGATAAGAAGAATATTTGAGTGAAAAAATAAGAACAAGAGTTGTTGTGGTTAAGTGGTTAGAGCTTTGTGATTAATCTCTAAGGTCATGAGTTCAAATCCCATTATTTAAGTTTTATTAATGATTATTTTAATTATGTTTGAATTTTTTATTTTCTTACATTCCTTAAAGATAGGAATGTTGTCTTAAGGGAGACATGAAGATAATGTCTTGATCATGTGATCATGTCCTAAAAGGAATTCTAGATGAATTCTTGTCCCCTTTAATTTTTCTTGCCTTGTCCTAACCTCTTTGAAATTTAAACTATCCTTAATTCATTAATCTATTTTTTTTTTCTTCCCAAAAATTCTATGATAAACCCTTAGCATTGAAATTCAAAAATTAGCTCTTGAGGGATAGGGAATGGTCGAAAATAGGGAGGAGAGTTAGGAAAGAATTCCAAGGAAAAGAAGTCACCATAGCTATACCTTCAAATTCTATATTCATCTTATTCATGTTTTGGTAAAGGAAAATCTGGAAAATTTTCCAAAATTTTTGCAAGGTTGTTTTTGAAAGTTTTAGCCAGCCCTCTTACCTAATTACTACTAGAAAAATGGTCATTTCATGTGAGGTTGAATGCTGGAAATTTAGTGGATTTTCAGATTGCACAACCTGTCCAAAACAAGAATTTTTCTTCAGTAATTTCTCTGCATTGAAGCCAAAATTTGAAGCCTCCTTTAGGTCATAAGAATAGCTGGAACTTCCTCTGTTTTTCTTCAAGAGGAAGGCTGGAAAACCACCGTTAAAAGACCTTCAAATACCCTCAAGAACCAGCTACAAATCGGGCCAAAGAAAGCAGAAAATTCTGCACCAAAATCATCTCCATTCCAAGTGCTCTTGAAGCATTAAAAACTAAAAACTTTCTAGCTTGTTTTCTCAAGGCAAAGGCCGAAATTCTTCACTCAAAAACATCTGCAATTCGGACCTTGTTTTGCCATGGACTGAACCCTTAGCCTCCACACTAACCTTAAATGTTTAGACTCCATGATCACACCTCAAAAAGCTCCTAAGATTACTCTATCCAAAACTTATTTGAACTTTAAACTAAATTCTAGATTTTTGCTACATTAAAACACTCTTGTAGTAAGTGATCAAACCAGAAATTCTCTGCCATTATAGACCAATTTTCAGCCAACCTTATGAAACAACCCTTCATTCTTTTCATAAAGCCTAACTAGTTCAGCCTTACACCATTGAAGAGCAAGAGACCTTCTATGAACAACCTCCATTAACTAATCCTTTACCTCAAACAACTCCTCATTTTCCTTCATTTGAATTTCAAAAAAACTGAAAACTTCTCTCTTTTTCTTGATAACCGAAACTCCTATCTACACTAGGCCATTCGGCCAACAACAATTCTAGCAATTCTCAAAGCTATTTTCTCTCAAACTCTCTCAAAAACACCAAGAACACACACTCCTCATCTTGAAGCCTAAACCTATCCTAAACACCTCCAATCACTCCCAAACACTCCAGATCATCCATATACAACCTATAGTCTTCATATTTGGCCTTTATAACACTAAATCACTCAAAACAGAATTTTCAATTGGATCAAAACCAAATTTTTTGTTGAAGGTTCCAAGAACACCAAAAGGTAAAACAAGAACAACCTCCATGTTGTTTCTCTTCTACTCAACTTCTAATATTTCTTTCTAATGCCATTCGTCTCTCTCTCTCTCTCTCTCTCTCTCTCTCTCTCTCGACTGAAATGGTGATGATCAAACATAGCTATTTTTTCGGACCACTAAAGGCTCTCAAACTCGAGTAGATCTTCTCTAGTCAAGGAAACTTTCATCAAGCAATTATCTATCAAGTATTTTTCCTTGAATTTTCCTTTTTAATTTCTAGATTCATGATTCTTAGATGTTGATAGGATGATTGAATAAAATAGGGGTTGAGTATATGTATATGGATGAAGGGGATGGAGTTAGGACATGAGAGTTGAAATGTATGACTACGCTTTTATGTTCTTATTTCTCAATAAGGTCATAGATGATGATTATGCCAAGTAGGAGATTGGCCATATGTTAGTATGTGTTGATTTAAGTATATGTTTATGAATGGACTAGCATATTATTTATTATTCGGGAATATGTTCATAGATCTTTTCTAACAATAGAAAATTATGGGAAAAAACTAGTTTCTATTAATTCTACAAGTATTTTTCTAACATTATTGTTATTAATTTAATTAGAATTATTATTTGGTTTAGGCTATAAAATCCGGAAAAAAAAAACATCATGTAGGTGGAAAAGAATATTATTTTAAAATATCATTATTTTAAAATTGTAAAATAAATAAAATATTTTATTAAAATATATATAATAAATAATAAAATATTAGAAATAATTAATATCAAATGGCCTTGTAGACCATATTAATTAGCTTTACTAAAACTTTTACCTATGTCCAATTAGAATTATATTTTCACTTCCGCTATATTGTGTGTTTTTATTTTTGGCCTCTGTTTGGCCGTGCATGCATGGTTCTGTGTTTTTTTCTGGCATTAGTTGGTATCAGAGAGTGAAGCTTTGAAAGGCATAGGAAACATGTGAAGGATCGCGGAAAAGCATCAAAGGAAAACGCAACGGAAAATTTTTTATTTTTTCGAGCCACATCTAGGAGAGAGTACTTACTTTTCCATGCTGGTTGTGGATTAACCAATGTGGAGATGGGTTGCACTGGAACTTCTTGCATTGGAAGGGGAGAAGGAGGCGCCTGCGGTTTAGTAGGAATTCCCGCCAATCTCTTACTCATACGCACCAAACGTCTCCAAAGTTCCTCTCTTCGTCTTCTGGAGTATGACTCTACCTTAATCTTGGCATTAGCCTGGTGAGAGTGCCTTTTTGGATAATCAAAGACACTCTTCCAAAGAGAAGGAAAAGAAAGGACAAAAAACCAGAGAGGGAGAGAGAGAATGAAGGCGGCACACTCTAGAGAGGAAAAAACTCAAAACCACATTTTTTTTTCTCTTCTCTTGTCCTTATTTTTGGCCAGCCTAGGGCTTCCTTAAGCCCTAATGGCCGAAAATCATGAAACCCTAATGGGCTAGGTGCTGTGCTCAAAAAATAACCCAACACTTGCCCAATCCTCTTAATTAATTAATTATCTTTTCTGGGCCTCATTAAATATCCAAGACCAATTAATTAATTTATTCTAGCCCAATTCTCTTAATTAATTAATTATCCTTTTTGGGCCTTATCAAAACCTAAGACTAATTAATTAATTCTAATTGGACTCTTAGAATAAATTTTATTTCTTTTCGAAATAATTATCCATTAAGCCCAAATTGTATCTAAGCAACACTAAGGTAACTTGAGCTACTTTGTGGACTAAGAGAGATATTGTTCATGGCTACTAAAATGACTAAAATATCCTTACTATTAAATAGCCACATTTTATCACTTTAAATATTTCCAATTATCATCATATGAAAATATTGACCCCAAGAATAATATTGCTTAAAGTAATGTCTCCGACCTACAGGTAAAATGACGAAAATACCCCTCTATGTAACACCCATCAATGAGGCAGGATAAATGTACTAACACCCAACTCAAAGACATCTACAATACTTAGATTTCTAGTCCGATAATCCATGACTCACTTGAATATACTTTCTTATCATTGGAAGCTACCCAAAAGCACACATTCTAGAGTCACATTCCTAGGGCCCTGGATCATTTAGATTATCTTAGACAATCACAAGGTGGTGGTTAAACCTCACTAAGTAAAGTATCAAAACTCTTTTGCATGAGTCTGTTTTAACTGACTAGAGTAATACCCCTAATATACGAAGATATTGATCTCACAAAAGAAATCTCACCTAACATACATCAAAGTATAAAACCCTAGCTTCGCCAGACCACCAACTCACATTCAAGTATGAAAGTATCCGTCCACGCTGTAGCATTAATAATCTTATCTCTATAATTATAGTACTTTAAGTGAGATCCCTACTACTAGTCCAGTTCTACATATTCGAAATACACGTATGCCTATGATATGAGTGAACTACTCACTAATTTGAGGTAAACGATTCCTCATTGGAAATCATGGTGTAATAGTCTTACCTTGATGAAATGCCCAGTTCTATCAAATGACTAAGAATTTAATTTTATTTGTATGACAAGTACCCATGGTCTATACTTTACTATGAAGAACAACCCAACACATAGACTATTACTTATCATACATAGACCTTTAAATGCGTAATAATATAAGAAACAAACTAAATTGAATGGATCAACATTTAATAGCAATTTGTTCATACCAAATACATAGTCTTTAAGGGCATACTTTCCAACAATCTCCCACTTGCATTACAAAGACTAAGAAAGTCCAAAGTGCCTACGCCTATGACATTTAATTGTCTGCGAAACACTTTTTCTTGCGAAGGCTTGGTAAAGGGATCTGCCAAATTGTTGATAGAGGAGATCTGATCAACTACTATCTCCCATTTCTGGATGAACTCCCAAATAAGGTAATACTTCTTCTCTATGTGCTTGCCCTTCCTATGGTTTTGTGGTTCCTTTCATTGTGACAGTGCTCTAAAGTTGTCACAATAAATGGTGATGAGACTATCCATGTGTGATGCTACTCCAAATTTTATAAGGAACTACAGGAGCCACACAACTTCTTTAAAAGCTTCTGAAGCAGCAACGTACTCAGCTTCTGTGGTAGAATCAGTAATGAAGATTACTTGATACTTCTCCATGAAATAACTCCTCCAAGCAAGGTGAAGACATATCTACTAGTGGATTTTCTTCCATCTTTATTTGCCTGGAAGTCTGAGTCTATATAACTAGTAGGAACCAAATAATCAGCACGATATACAAGCATACGCTTTACGGCTTGCCAGTGGGCTTTCCCTGTATTTAACTGATATCCACTAACCATACCTACTGCAAAGCAGATATCTGGCCTAGTATAAAGCATAACATACATGAGACTTCTCACAAGCGAAGCATAAGGAATCCTGCTCATTTTTTTCTTGTCTTCTTATATCTAAGGACACTGCTTAGAAGATAAGGATAATCCATGTCTAAAGGGTATGATAGCCCCTCTATATTGACCTATGTTGTACTTGACCAATATCTTGTTAATATAATCAAACTGGGATAAGCCTAACATTATTTACTTCCTCTCTCTAAGAAGCTTAATACCTAGAATGTAGCTAGCATCTCCCAAGTCTTTCGTGCTAAACTAAGTAGATAGCTAAACCTTAATGGATGACAGTATCTCTACATCATTTCTAATGAGTAGAATGTCATCCACATAAAGTACTAAAAAAAATCACTTTTCTATTATCTATTTTCCTATACACATATGGTTAATCCACATTTTGAACAAAACCATAAGATTTCATAGTTTCATCAAAACACATGTTCCATGCTCGTGATGCTTACTTAAGTCCATAGATGGATTTCTTAAGCTTACAGGCAATTTGTTCTTGACCTCTAGCAACAAAACCTTCTAACTAGGGCATATAGATGTCTTCACTAAGATAGCCATTTAAGAAGGTCATCTTAACATCCATCTACCATATCTCATTATCATAATGATATGCGAGGACTAAGAGAATTCGAATAGACTTAAGCATAGCTACTGGTGAAAATATTTTCTCATAATCGATCCTTTTTTTCTGAGTATAATCTTTAGCAACCAACCTTACTTTATAGGTTTCAACATTTCCATCTATACCTCTTTTTCTCTTGTATACCTACCGACACCCAATGCGTTTTATCCCATCAGGCGTAGTGACAAGATCCTAGTCCTGATTGAGGTACATAGACTCAATCTCGACATTCAAAGCTAGCTACTATTTGTTGCATCAATATCAGCAATGGCCTCCTCATATCTAGTGGGTGCTTGTTCCTAATAATCAAAGACTAGATCATAGATCTCCTTGGTCCATGTTTCTGGAACTCTTGTGATCCTCCCACTAGGATGAGGCTCAGTTTGTATAGTAACATTTGGCTGTGTTTCTCTTAGTTCCTCGATCGGGGTGTTGAAGTACCTGAGGTTGAATCAGTGACCAACTTCTTTTCTAAATCTATTTTACTTGAACCCGTAGTAGAAGTAACTTATTCATTCTCTATGTATCTAGCATTAGTATTCACAAGTACTTTATGCTCTTAAGGATGATGACATATCCACCTCTCGTTCCTTTTGGATACCCAATAAAGTAGCAAAACTCTGATGTTAGTTCTAGCTTACTCCCTTTTGTCAGCATATAAGTTGGACAACCCATATCTTGAAATGGTTTAAACTGGGCTTTCGGCCAGTCCACATCTCATAGGGTATCATAAGTACTGATTTGGAAGGTATCAAGTTCAAAATATATGCTGCTGATTCTATGGCATAACCCAAAAAAGAAAAAAAAATAGGAAGAGATGAATAACTCATCATGCTTTTGACCATTTTCATCAAAGTTCTATGTTTTCTCTTAGCTATTCCATTCTGTTAGGGAGTCCCAAGTGCAATTAATTAAGATATTATGTCGTGATGTACTAAGTAATCCTTAAACACACTAAAGAGGTACTCTCCATCACGATCCAATCTCAAAATTTTAATTAGTTTACCTGTTCAATGATCCACTTCAGCCTTAAACTCCTTAAATTTATCAAAAAAGTCAAACTTGCGCCTCGTTAGATAAATGTAACCAAAATGAACGTGATAATCAATGAAAGTGATAAAATACTCGTAGCCTCCTCTAGCAAGTGTAGTCAAAGGACCACAAACATCTATATAAACTAGTGCTAGTATTTCCATGGCTCTATCCGCCTTTTTGGTAAAGGACCATTTAGTCATTTTACCTTTACGGCAAGATTCACACTGAGTCCATTCTAATAGTCTCAATGAACCAAAAGGTCTATTTCCATAGCTCTATTTGCTTTTTTGGTAAAGGACCTTTTAGTTTTACTTTTATGATAAGATTCACATTGATGCCATTCTAATAGTCTCAATGAACTAAAAGACCTATCATGGACTAACTTCTGAATCTGATTGGGATTCATATGTCCCAATCTAATTTGTCAGAAATACTGATATGATCTTGTGTTACCTAATTTATGGAACAAAGGAAAATAAAAGGGTAAAACATTTGACTAAACAAGTATAATCCTAACAGTGGAAATTTGTGGCAAAAGAAGAAAGAAAACTATCTAACTATTCCTTAACAAACCTTTGAAAAACAAAGCATCAAAGACCCATAATAAATATAGTAAGAGCCACTATAAATTCACCAAAATATCCTTAACACAATAAAGGAAATCAAGAATAAGAGAAGTAGAACTATAGGCACCCAAGAAATGAAATTCAAGATAAAACCTTAAAGGAACAAAGTAACTAAGACCCAATCAAGAGAAACCACATTGGAATATCTAAAGGTTTTAGAGACTCATACATAGGGAGGACTAAACCCTAAGTAATGTCTTGAAGAAGATGAACAAAGAGGTTAAACCTCTCAAAGCTCTCATTTTACAATTTGCAATAATGTAAGATGAATTGTTTTCTCAAATCACAAAAGATATATTTATACTACCTTAGCCCTAGCTAAGTGACTACTAAGGCCCAAAGACAATTTAAGGTCTTAAAAACTCTATACAAAATATTTAAAATAGAGAAATGCGGAGAAAATAGTAAAAATCTGCGAAACAAGGGGTCCTGCCCGACTGGACCCGGCGCCAGGAGTTGTGCTGGACTTGGCGTCGAGTCAGCACTGGAATTCTAGCACTCTATTTGACTGGATCCAATGCCAGGAGCAGGTGTTGGACCTGGTGCTAGGTCAGCACTAGAATTCCAATATTCGCTTGGTCGAACGCACCTGGTGCCAGGTCTGCTTACTGGGGCCTACTCCAAGTGTAATACGGTAGCTGGATTTCAACGTTTTCTCCCTCATTTACTCCCTATTTTGGTGCAAGCATGGGCTATTGTTGGGATTCCACTTGGATGCTCATCAAATTGAGTTTGGGGTGGCCTTCATCACTCTTCCAAATCTTTTCCATCTTCAAGTATAGTTGTAGGAGTAATTACATATTACCTTGGAGTCTATCGGTCTTTGATCTTGTCATTAGCCCTTGCATTGTCGCTCCCCCTTCTTGAATTTAACCTGCTTGGTTGGCTTGATTCCTATCACTTCTCCTTCCTTGAAGTTGATTCTTTCACGAATCATCACCTACATCAAAAGGAGTTAAGTCACTAACGTTGAATGTAGCATTGACTTTATACTCAATGGGTAAGTCAATGTTGTAGACATTATCTCCAACTTGACTAACGTCTTGGAACGGTTCATTGCCTCTTAGGTCCAACTTGCTTCTCCTTGAGTAAGAAGTCTATCCTTGCGAAGGTGCACCAAAACCCAATCACCGGGCTTAAATAAAATCTGTTTCCGTCTTTGGTTGGGCTTAAGTGCAATATCTTCATTTCGCTTTGCGATAGCAGTAATTTCACTTGGAAAAGACAAGGTAGAATCATTAGTAAAAACATAAGATCCTTTACAAATAAGAAGGATAACCAGTTCTTTAGCCTCTATTGCTTTCATGATCTTACTCCATTTTGCAAAATAGTTCACTCTTCTTTTTCCTCCTTTCTCTTGTCTTTGCTTACTCCCATCTGTGATAGTCAATGGCATTTGTTTTTCCATTCTTTCCCACAACTCTTTCTCTTTCCTCTCTTGTTCTTTTCTCTCTAACTCTGATTTTTACTTGGCACCTTGTACCCCTTTTTTCTTTTCTCTTTCCCTCATGATCTTTTAGTATTTATTCGCCTCACTTGAGGGCATGGGGATTAGAGTGAATTTGGATCCCTTCTTGACAATAGAGTAGGTGTTCTTCCTCCCATCATATTTTACATTCCGATCATATTTCCAACGTCTCCCTAAAAGCAAATGACCCACTTGTATAGGCACCACATCACATAGAACATCATCTTTGTAGCTCCCCATCTCAAAAGACACCAAAACTTGTTTGTTGACCCTCAATTCTCCACTATTATTCGATTATTGTACCTTGTAGGGCTTGAAGTGTTTAATCCATTTCATACCCAACTCACCAACTAAGTTTGTACTAACCACATTAGTGCAACTTCGACTATCCACAATGACACTACAAGGGGATTAGACATCTTGTGTAGAATATGTTCTCTCTTTGTTGATTGTTTTGGTCATCAATCGCTTAGGAGTTCAACGATCTCCTAGTGACTCCAACCAAAGAATACACTTGGCCAACAACTTCTCCTTTATCACTTTCTTCTTCCATATATTCTTCTTAGTCTCCTTGCCATCGTTCTACCTCCTCTTCTTCATCGGTTAAGACTTCTCCATATGGGTTAGTACATATAGCCCTTTTACTTGGACACTCATGAGAAGTATGCCTATAAACAAGACATTTGAAGCACTTGATATCTCTATTTTGTTATGGTCCTTCCATGGCTTTTCCTTTATATGTGTTCTAACATTTCCTAGCTTTCTAATCTTCCTTAGGTTTCCATCCTTCCCTTAGCTTGTTGTACTACCTTTGCAAAAATTTAAGAGTATCCTCCTTCATGATTGGCATCTTGCTAGTAGTGTTCAGATTTTGAAATGTAGGCTTAGCAAAAGTCCTCCTCTTTAGTTGCTTTTCAATCTTGGCGGCGACATGAACCATGTCCTCAAATCAGTTATAAGAATGTAACTCTACCAAATTGTCTATTTTCCTATACAATCCATCTAAGAATCTAGCCTTTGTCGCTCTAGGATCCTCTTGGATTTGAGCTCTCATCAATATTATCTCTATTTCCTTATTGTAGTCCTCCACACCTTTATCCCCTTGTTTAAGGGATTGAATCCTTTGGTAAAGGTCTTGGTTGTAGTGGTATAGGACAAACCTAGCCCTCATCATGTCTTTTAATAAGTTTAAATTGCCCACGTCTTCTACTCCCATTTCCCTTATTTGATTACCAACTTTTTCCTACCACACCAATGCATACTCCGCAAACCCCAAGATAGCTAGCCTCACCTTGGATCTTTTATTATAGATATAGCACTGAAAATATATCTCTATTTTATTCTCCTATTCAAAATAGGCATTAGGATCACTTTTCCCACAGAATGTTGGTGGCTTCAACTTGATATGGTTCGACTCCCTATCCTCATCATTTTCTTCCCTATTCCCTCCTCTATTACCCTATCCTCTATTGAATTCCCCATATGTATCACAATGTTCTCCCTTATACTATTCATCAACTCCATCAAATTCTCTTTCCAACCCTCTTGGATTGTTTTCCCTATTCTTTCCTTGATCCCTACCATGTCCTCCTCTCATACCATACCTACCCTCTCTTATGGGAGCTTGTTGGAATCCCCAATAGAGTGCTCATCCCACTCTTCAACTTGTTAAGCATTCAATGAAGGAGTATGGGCATTATCATCCCTCATTCTAGGATTAAGGGCTTCAAATCTCTCTTGACCTCTTCTTTGTGCAAAGGTAGAAGAGGTTCCAAGTTCATTCCTCAATCCCATTAGCTCCATTGTCATATGTTCAAACTCACTTTGCAAAGTTCTTATCATAGCTTGCAAATCATCTTACAACCCCCTAGCATCAAGTGGTTCTTCTTGTGGTCTACTAGGACCATTTGGATTTGGTCTAGGAAGTTCTTGTTCATGGGCCATGGAAATGGAATTACTCAAGGGGTTATTGTTGGGTATCTCAGGTACGTATTTTATACGGTGCAGCAAAAAATAAACGAGATACCATCCCAGGACTCGCCTAAGTGTGGAAAACAAGACATAAAGATAATAAAGGTGATAGCTTTTTACCTTTGTTTGATCGTCCGAAGAACAAAATTTCTTTTTCAATTTGAGGCGCGATCCAGCAATCCTCTTGATCCAACTTCAAGAGAGTAGAACGTCTAACCACTATAATCACAGTGTGTGATTATCTCTAACAGTAATCCACACAGATGAATACTCAAGCACCAAAATTTCCTTTGTTAGCAGAAAAAGATGGCGGCTAGGGTTGTTTCTCAAGAACAATCGAGAAAGAGAGAAGAAACAAGGTTGTGTGTTGCCTAGAGTGTCTGTTGATCTAACCTCAACTAGGGTTTCGATTATATCATATATATGTAATTGAAAAATCCTACTAAAACTGAGAATTCAAATCCTATTAGAATTCCCTAACTATAATTGGAAACATCAAGTTCTCACAATTACAATTTGGACCATAATTTATAACTAATTATAATTTGTCCAGAACAACTTCTCTTTCTCCCAATTCACCCCAATATATTATCAAATAACATCTTGATTATATAATCCTCTATTGTGTGTGACCTATTAGGTTTCCCAATCAATTAGTAGAGAACGTTAATTAATCCAAACGTCTTTGAGATTAATAATCCATAATTAATTATAATTAATCCTATTAATTCTAATCAAAATTGGTTTATTAATTCATCAATTAATAAACTCATCTTCCCAGATCATGAGCGGTACGGTATCTAGCAACACATCATGACCACCCAAGAGTCTAAGAAGTCAAGTGGCTTGACATGAACCCTTCAATAACAAACTTCAGTGCTATTAACTCATTTTACCATACAATATCTTATTCGGTTTGGAGTACGAAATTAGTGTCAACTCCCTACAGAATTAATTATGGCCCGAATACAATAGTACTTATACCAGAAATCCACTACTCTAGAAGTGTATCAATTGAAAGTATTTTCAATACACAATCGCCTTGCCCAAGGACTTCTCGAGTAGTAATTCCTACAAGTGGCCATGAGATATTCGTCCCTACTATTAGGAGTGGTGAATCCTTTATTGACCCTCTCAACTACTTTCATTTACCTCACAATGTACCCAATATCCATCCCATTGGCGGCCTTCGATCGAGCTCTGGAGATTGGAATCAAAGTACAATACTCAACAAACAAAGTACCTTGGAGATCTCAAGTCTAAGGATATTTGCATGTTTGCTATATTGAGATTATATCACTGACACTAAATAGTTATCCATGTGATTATCTCAAAGCTAGGTCATCCAATGAACTTGTTCCATTAACAAGCATCCATGTGTTTACTTTGAGTATCTCAATACTCATGGTTATGAGAACCACCGCCTGATCAAATCAGGAAGTCTAACACATGCTAGTCTTAGTGCATTAATGATGTCCTATCTCATTAATACTATGACTAGGGACTATTTTAAGTACTAACACCATCTAGTGTAGTAGAAATCTCATATAATGATTTCTATCATGATTTTCTTAAGACAGTATTGTACTATGGACTTTATCGAATAGTTATATTATTTAAAGTAAATAAAAGAAACTGTAAGATAAATAATGTCTTTTATTAAAATAAAATATGTCATATACAATGTACAAGTAATTGCCTCTAGAGCACAACGCTAACAGTTATACCTGCAAAAGAGATTAATAAAAAGAAGTAGTTCCTCGCTTCACTCCCTTGCGTGTTTACTTTCAATAGTTTTCACTCTACACTCGTGTTTACCCTTTTTGGCTCTTTTGATGATAATTTCTCCTTCTTGGCTTTTTCTCAACACTAAAGCCTTCTTGTTTAATCTAATCCTCCCCAATAGCCAAAGATTTAGTCCAACCAAATGAATCGATAAAATTCAAGAGATTTTCTATGTAGGGGGTCTTAGGGGAATTTCAACAAACACTTGTTGGGCACTTTAAGAAATCAAGTTTTCTAAGCAAGAATTTCAAAGAACAAGAACTCAAATAGTGCAAGAATAATCACTGAAACAAAAATAAGCAATTTTAAACAAGAAATGAACAAAAATTAGCAAGAAACAAGAAATAAGAAAAACCAGTAGATAGGAATAGGAAAAACAAGACTACCACAAATGTGTAGTGACAAAGATGATTTCAATAGGTATGGATTTCAACAATAGAGTCATTAATCGAGTCCCAATATCCCAAAGAATGAAAATTAAAAGTCAAAACCCACAACTATAGCCACAAATATCCTTATAGAATTTTTAACAAATACCTTCGTTGCAATTTCTGTCAGTTAAGAATAACTAACATTTACACCCATATTTAAGCCCATTTTCACCACAAACACAGGACAAATTTGTTCCCAAGGATTATAATAATATCAAGAAGCAATTTTCCCGAAGAAAAATCAAGATATAACAAAAATTTCATGACCTTTTTGGAGCATGTTTTTGAGTTACGGGATTCTCCTATTCTTTTTTTTTTCCTTCAACTTGTAGGACTCCTTTTCTTCATGTCAAGCGTTGATTGAAATCAAGGCTTTTCTTACTCTAATACCAAACTCTTTGATATGATCTTATGCTGGCTAATTTGTGGAACAAAGGAAAACAAATGGGCAAAACCCCTGACTAAATGTGTATAACCCTAACAGTGGAAATTTGTGGCAAAAAAAGAAAGAAAACTAGCAAACCTTTGAAGAACAAAGCATCATAGACCTACAAAAAATATAGCAAGACCCACTATAAATTCACCCAAATATCCTTGACACAACAAAGGAAATCAAGAATAAGAGAAGTAGAACTATAAGCACCCAAGCAATGGAATTCAAGATAAAACCTTAGAGGAACAAAGCAACTAAGACCCAATCAAGAGAAACCATATTGGATTATCCAAAGGTTTTAGAGACTCATACATAGAGAAGACCAAACCCTAAGCAAGGTCTTTAAGAAGCTAAACAAGGAGGTTAAACCTCTCAAAGCACTCTTTTCACAATCTGAAATAATGTAAGATGAATTATCGTGTTAAGTCACAAAAGATGTATTTATTCTACCCTAGCCCTAGCTAAGTGACTACTATGGTCCCAGGATAATTCAAGGGCTTAAAAAATCTTTATAAAGTGTTTAAAATAGAGAAAATGTGGAAAAAATAATAAAAATCAGCAAAACAGGTGTCCTACCTGACTAGACCCGGTGCCAGGAGTTATGCTGGACCTAGCGTCAGGTCAGTACTGGTATTCCCGTACTCTGTCTGACTAGACCTGGTGCTGGACCTAGCACCAGGTCAGCACTGGAATTCATGTGTTTGCCTGGCCGAACGCACCTGACACCAAGTCTGCCTACTGGGGCCAGTGTTAGGTGTAATCTGGTAGCTGGATTTCAGTATTTTCTCATTCCTTTGCTCCCTCTTTTGATGCAGGCTTGGACTGTTGTTGGGATTCCACTCAGATGCTCATCAAATTGAGTTCGCGGTGGCCTTCATCACTCTTCCAAATCTCTTCCATATTCAAGTATGGTCATAAGAGCAGTAGGATATCGCATTAAAGTCTCTTGGTCCTTCATCTTGTCTTTGGCCATTGCATTGTCACTCCTCTTCTTGAATTTGAACTGCTTGATTGGCTTGATTCCTATCAAATATGATTCATTTGATATGGCTTTCTCTTTTTATTATCAAGTTTAGTTTGAATATTGTTTACTTAATTTTGAATAGTGATATAATCTTTTGTTGGCTAACTTGTGGAATAAAGGCAAATAAATAGGCAAAACCCTTGACTAAACAAGTATAACCCTAATAGTGGAAATTTGTGACAAAATAAGAAAGAAAAATATATTAATATTCCCTAGAAAACCTTTGAAGAACAAAATATCAAAGGCCCACAAGAAATATAGCAAGACCCACTATAAAGGAAATCTAGAATATTCAATTAACTATTCTTGACACAATAAAGGAAATCAAGAATTAGAGAAGTAAAATTATAGGCACTCAAGCATTGGAATTCAAGATAAAACCTTATAGGAACAAAGCAACTAAGACCCAATCAAATGAAACCACATTGGATTATCTAAGGGTTTTAAAGACTCATACATAGGGAGGACTAAATCCTAAGCAAAGTCTTGAAGAATATGAACATGGAGCTTAAACCTCTCAAAGCTCTCTTTTCACAATTTGAAATAATGTAAGATGAATTGAATTTTCCAATCACAAAAGATGTATTTATACTACCCTAGTCCTAGCTAAGTATGGTTATATGAGCAATTAGATATCGCCTTAGAGTCTCTTAGTCCTTGATCTTATCATTGGCCCTTGCATTGTCGCTCTCCCTTCTTAAGTTTGAACTGCTTAGTTGACTTGATTCTTATCATTTCCCCTATCTCGAAGTTGACTCTTCTATGAATAATCACCTACATCAAAAGGAGTTAAGTCACTAACTTTAAATGTAGCACTAACTTTATACTCACTGGACAAGTCGATCTTGTAAGCATTATCTCCAACTGGGCCAATAACTTGGAATGATCCATCGCCTTTTGGGTCCAACCTGCTTCTTCTTTGAGTAAGAAATCTCTCTTTATAAAGGTGCACCCAAACCTAATCGTTGGGCTTAAATGATGTCGGTTTCCTCCCTTGGTTGCGATTAAAAATAATATCTTCATTTCGCTTTGCGATGGCTACCTTTACTTTTTCATGGAGTGCCTTACTAATTCTGCTTTCTTGGCTCTGTTAAGATTTATATATTCTTCTATAGGTAAAGGAATCAAATCCAAAGGCATTGGAGGATTAAAATTACATACAACTTCAAAAGGAGAATAAGAAGTAGTAGAATGGATAGACTGGTTGTAAGCAAACTCAATGCGGGGTAAGCACTCTTCCCAATTTTTTAAATTTTTCTTAATAATGGCCCTCAAGAGTTAGGTGAGTGTCTAGTTGACCACCTCCATTTGCCCACGTTTAGAGGTGACAAGATGTGAAAAATAAAAGATTAGTACCAAGTTTATTCTATAAGACCCTCCAAAAATGGTTAAGAAATTTAGTGTCCCTGTCAGACACAATGGTCATTAGGATTCCATACATCCTTACAACTTCCTTGAAGAATAAATCGGTAATATGTGAAGCATCATTAGTTTTGGAGCAAGCTACAAAATGAGAGAATTTTAAAAACCTATCAACAACTACAAATATGGAGTCCTTGCCCTCTTTGGATCTAGGCAACCCTAAGATAAAGTCTATGGAAATTTCAACCTAATGGGTATTTGGAATGGGCAAAGGTGTGTACAGTCCATGTGAAAGTGACTTAAATTTAGCTCGCCTATATGTTATGCATTGGGAATAATATTTTTCTATATCCCTTCTCATTTTAGGCTAAAAGAAGTGTTCTTTAAGTGTGCCTAAAGTTTTTGCAACACCAAAATATCCTATTAATCCCCCACTATGGGCCTCATTGACTAGCGATTCCCTAATGGGCCCTTTTGGCACACGAAGTCTTGATTCTCTAAACAAAAATCCTGCATACCTATAGTATTTAGCAAATGCACATTTTTCACAAGCATGAAAGATTTTCCTAAACTTCTCATCATTTTTATACAATCCCTTCACAAGCTCAAAACCTAGAATTTTAGCATTCAAAGAGTTTAATAGTGCATACCTTCAAGATAGTGCATCCGCAACCATATTGTCCTTACCCTTTTTATATTGAATAACATAAGGAAATGTCCTAATGAACTCCATCCACCTTGCATGCCTCTTGTTCAAGTTTTGTTGGCTTTTGAGGTACTTAAGGGTTTAATGATCAGTGTGGATCACAAACTCTCTTGGCAATAGGTAGCATTACCAATATTCTAAGGTCCTCACCAAGGTAAAAAATTATTTATCATAGGTGGAGTAATTGGTGGCTACTCCAGACAATTTCTCACTAAAATAAGTAATGGATTTTCGATACTGGATTAGAACTACACCAATCCCCACCCTACTTGCATCACACTCTATCTCAAATGCTTTCTCAAAGTTTGGTAGGATGAGAATTGGGCTTGGCTCAATTTGTCCTTAAGGGTTTGAAAGGCTTATTATTAGCTTCCTCCCACTTGAATCCCACATTTTTCTTCACTACTTCCGTTAGAAGGGCTACTAGGGTGCTAAAGTTTTTTATGAATCTCCTATAGAAACTAACTAGCCCATGGAAGCTACGAACTTGGGTAATATCGGTAGGAGTGGGCTAATCTTGGATGGCTTTCACTTTTCTCTTATTAACCTCAATCCCCTTAGCACTTACAACATACCTAAGAAATATAATCCTCTTCAAATAAAAAGAGTATTTTTCTAAGTTAGCATACAATCTTTCCCTTGTAAGAGCAACAAGCACACATGCAAGATGATTTAAATGATCCATATATGACTTGCTATAAATTAAAATTTTATCAAAATACATAATAATAAATTTTCCAATATATTCTCTTAAAACATGATGCATTAATCTCATGAAAGAACTAGGAGTATTAGACAACCCAAATGGTAAAACAAGCCACTCATACAATCCTTGTTTGGTTTTAAAAGCCGTTTTCCATTCATCCCCCTTGCTAATCCTAATTTGGTGATAATCGGATTTCAAATCAATTTTGTAGAAAATGTTTGCACTAAACAATTCATCAAGTAAGTCTTCTAGTGTAGGGATGGTATAGTGATACTTAACCGTGATATTGTTGATGGCACGACAATCCACACACGTGCACTAAGTCCCATCCTTCTTAGGAACTAAAAGAACCGAAATCGTGCAAGGGCTTAGGCTCTCTTTCATGTGTCCCTTCTCAAACGACTCATCCACTCGCTTTTGCAATTCTTTGGCCTTCTCTAGATTAGTTCTATAGGCCAATCGGTTGGGGACGATGGCTCCGAGCAAGAAGTTTATTTGGTGCTCGATTCCTCTTATGAGTGGCAATCTTTCGAGTATCTCCGTTGGGAAAATATCATCAAACTCCTGGAGGGCAATTTCACTTGGCAAAGATAAGGTAGAATCATTAATGGAAACATAAGATCCTCTACAAATAAGAAGAATAACTGGTTCTTTAGCCTCTATTGCTTCTATGATCTCACTCTCTTTTGCAAAATAGTTCACTATTTTGTTACCTCCACTCTCTTGTCCTTTCTCATTCCCATCTGTGATGGTCAATGGCACTTATTTTTCCATTCTCTCTCTCGACCCTTTCTTTTTCCTCTCTTATTCTTTTCTCTCTAATACAAATTTTTGTGTGGCATCTTGTGCTCTCTTTTTATTTTCTTTTTCACTCATGATCTTTTGGTCTTTATTCACCTCACTTAGGGGCATAGAGGGAGTGAATTTGGATCCTTCCTTAACAATAGAATAGGTGTTCTACCTCCCATCATGCTTTACACTCCTATCGTATTGCCAAGGTCTCCCTAAAAGTAAATGACCCGCTTACATAGGCATCACATCACATAGTATATCATCTTTGAAGCTCCCCATCTCAAAAGACACCAAGACTTGTTTGTTGACCTGCAATTCTCCACTATCATTCAACCATTGTAGCTTGTAGGGCTTGGGGTGTTTAATCCATTTCATTCCCAACTCTTTAACTAAGTTTTCACTAATCATATAGTGTTAGTGTTGTGCACTAGAGGCAATCACTTGTACCATATATATTGCATAATAATTAATATATGAGGCATTCTTTATCTTTTAGTTTGATTGTGTGAAACCCCGGTCAAAACCAACCTTAGAGTAAGGGAGTTGAGATGCATATCATACTTTATTTCATAATTAAATATATTTTCATATGATTTCTATGTGTTTTGGATTTGATTTTTATTGTCTTGAAGTCTTGTTGGTGAGTATTGTGTGAGAGGGGCAAAATGGTAATTTTTGCTCGAGGTGAAAATAGGGAGATAGATGGTGGATTGAATAGAAAATAATTTTTCTAGTGGAAATAGCAACAAGAGTTGTTGTGGTTTAGTGGTTAGACCTTGGAATTAATTCTTGAGGTCTTGGGTTCAAATTCCATCATAAAAGCTTTAGCTAGATTAAATTTTATTTTTTCTTGGGGGGAATTGGTTTCGGCCCTAAGGGCCTAGAGCAAGGAGTGATGATGTCCTAGGAGAGACATGATAGGAGTAATCTCATTCCACTCCTTTACTGTACTCGAAATTCTTAAAGGGAAATTCATTTTTCCTTGATCTTTGATTTTCCTCAATTCTCAACTCCTTAGTTTGATCAAGATGTTCTAGCCTTTTTCTTTCCAGAAAATTCAGTAAAGTGCTGAGGTCTTTTAGGACCAAAGTGTCTTGGTAAAAGACTTCTTATAGTCCGAAAATATGGAAGAGTTGTGGGAAATTCCAAGAGGAAAAATCCCTCTAGTGAGCTTGCTGAAATTTCATTCTAGACTAGTTCATCTTCCTTCATGGAATGAGCTGAAATTTTCCATCTTGTTGTACCTTCAAAATGTCAAGCTTCTTAGCTAACATTCCCTCCCAAATTCTGCCAGAAAAATGGCCTTAAATTCAGCTTGAAACATGAATTATTTCTGCTATTTTCGGACTGCTCAAGGGCTGTACAAAAGCAATGAAAATCTGGGCAAAATCGCAGCTTTGGACGTTCAAAACCAAGTTATTTTCTTCCAGATTTTGTGCAGCACCTTAGCCATGTTTTCCCTCCATGAAGAAGGCTGGAAACCAGCCTTGAATACCCCTGAAACCCCCCCTTCAAACTCTCTGCAACTCGGCTGGAAGTGGCAGTCAAAATTCTGCCCAGAAAATTACTGTGCAGCGAAAAAAAAAAACTATGCAGGAGAATTTCTAGCTTTGTTTCCTATTTTTCTTCTGGCCGAAACACCAACCTTAATTTGTCAAAACCTTCCTTAAACCTCCATTAACAGAGCTCCATTGTTTCCCTCAAGCTTCTGGATGAAAGGCAGCAATGGCTGTCCGAAAATCTCTCCAACAAATCCCTGCAATTTAGCTTGATTGGTTTCCAAAATTTCTGCCATCTTGTTTAGCAACTTTCCATAAAATCTTACCCCATTGACCAGGCATCTTCTTCACCATTGTGCACCTTAATTTCAGCCATCATAAGCTACCTTGAACCACCTAAAATTCCTCAGAACAGCTGCTCAACCAGTCGGCCATAGTAGACCTTCAAAGCTGTCCAAACAATCAAGATATTCTTAGAATATTTAGTTTCCAAAATCACTTCCTAAAAATATTATACCAAGATTGTAACAACTAACCTTTCCTTTTCCCTCTCAAATCAGAGAAAACATCCTCCTAAACCCTACAGAATTTTGGCAGCCCTAATTCCACAGAGTTTCGGCAACTACAACATCCATTCTCTCGATTTTTCTTCAGCCACCAAGAACACACACACTACATCAAGAACACCTACTACTTGCTTTCACCTAATACACCTTCAAACCCTCACGAAAATCTCCAGATTTAGTCTACTCACTGCTTTAAATCCATCAACACCATTCTTAACATCAATCTCCATGAATCATCTTGCTACTTCGGATCAAAATCAGAAATTTTTGTGAAGGACAAGAACACAATCAAGGTAAACTTAATCTAGCAACTTCATCTTCTCTAACCTTGATCTCTAATGAGAACCTATGCGAATAAACATACTAATGATTTCTTCTTCCCTCTCTCTCTCTCTGTCATGGCCGAAATCACTCTTCTTTAGCCGGATGACTTCTCCTTCCATAATCTTGTTCTCTCCATCTCTCTTGGACAAGGTTAGCCATCTAGGAGTTGGGATCTACTCTAAACTCCTTCAAAGCATTCATCAACCAAGTAAGTACCTTCAATCTTTCTTTTAAACTCTAGAATCATGTCTCTAGGATGATGTTGTTAAAAGATGAATGGCGATGGGATTGAGTATGTGTTGTTGATTGAAGCATGAGTACATGTATGATTGTGAAGGAGATGGGATTTATGCATGGAAGGATTATATTGGTTGGTTGTATGTGGAATTGAGTTTGATGCATGTCATAGGTAGTATGTGTGATGAAGTATGCTAGAGATTATGTCACCTTTGGTGAATAGGAGTTATATGCATGACTAGAATATTGAAGCCATGATCATGTTTATGCTAGTAAATGTTAAATCATGTCTTAATAAATTTAGATATATGCCTATATGCAAGATTTGGATGATTTAATGAATTAAAGGATTGTGTATGTTCTTGATTGAGGATGGCCATAGAAATTTGATCATGATCTAGTTGTCCCTAAAACTAATTTTCACTTTATGCATAAAATACTCAATAAAATAATATTGCTAGTATTTTCGAAAAACCCTAGGAATGGTAGATTTGGAATTATTATATATATATAAAGGATATTTTAGTCAAATAAATAATAATTTTGCTAGAAAATAAAATAAATAAATATTATTTAAAATAAAGAGATCAATTAAAGCTTTATGAGAATGATTCATAATTGGTAAAATATTTACTAAATCAAAACCCTTAAGGATTTACTTATTATTTTCCAAGAAAGGCTTATTAAATTTAATCTCAACTAGTTTTAGCTATCAATTATTTTCTAACAACTAAACTATCATTAAATCACTATTTTACCTAGTACCATTTATGACTCTTGATCAAATAAACTCTAAATTTTTCCTAACAAGGTTTAAACTTTCAACTTATTAGAATCTATTTCCCAAACCATTAATTAGATTAAATAACAAAATAAACTTAGCTTATAAACCTATTTAGTTATTATTTTATCTTAAAGCTTGGGACACTAGGATCATGGTAGTAGTGAATTGAATTGATTTAAAATTGAGGAAGTGGTTTGTGACTTGAAATTGATTAAGATTTGTATTTACCCATGTGGGGTTAGGTCAGCTGTTCGAGACTTTGTTGTTGTGAGCAAGAATCAGGTAAGCTCCTGCATAAAACCTATCGATGTGAAAAATGTTTTTCTCATGGCAAGCTAAATGTGGAGTGTATGGACACTCGTTTATCTAAAGGCAATTGAGGGTTGAATTCGTTCTTATTTCTAACACTTAAATTATTTAAAAGCTAATGAGCAAATTTTCCAAACTTAAAACTCTTTCCAAAACTGATTTCTCCCAAAACTTTGGAAACCCTCAAATTGCTATTTTCATGAAGAGCAATGCTTCGTTCATTTTATCCCAAGTGGGAAACGTCGTTGAGTACTCAATAGGGGTGGACTACTAGGACTAGTCTTGAAGGGTTAGGGTAAGTCTCTCAGCAGGTGGCCACCTCTGAGGGGTGAGTCCTTCCCGGATAAGATGTTAGTCCAGTGAGTCGTGCCGGTCCGAGCTAGCAGTTTATTTTCAATCAAGTGGCTGTGTTTTGTCAGAATGGACACCCGGCTATTGTTTGGGTATAGAGAAGGAGGAGTATCTTGCCCAGTAGGCCGATCACCTACTTTTGTCAGTCTGCACAAAGTGTCGGCATTCTGACCGGTTATGGGGCCCAATGTGTGGTAACCCATATCCTTTTCTTTCGAGTGGTTGATTTCATTACTTATGTACGACTAGATAAGCCAAAACGCCACTCTTACTTTTGACTAATGTTTGATGCTTGCCAATGTTTCTCTTATAAAAGTTTCACACTTTGCATCCACGAACTATTTTCACTAAACACGCAAAACACACACGGACTTCTGAGATTTCTGTCTCATCACCTTTTTATCATGATTTCAGGTTGATCCTGCTGTGGGGTTGAGTAGCTAGTAATATCTGCCTTGGAAGAGAATGTGTCTTTTGATTTTATGTATTGCTTTGGGGAGACGAGAGTGGATAATTTTATTTATGATTTTTGTTTTGGAGTTTCATGGATTTACTCTTAGAGTATTTTGGGTTGTAAAAAATTTTTAAGTTAAAGTATTATTTTATTTCAGCCATTTTATTTGTGTGACCAAGTTATAAAGACCCCTTATCCTTTGGACGGGGCGACATCCCCGGCTCTGGCGGGCCTAGGCTTCGGGGTGTTACAAGAGGTATCAGAGACTAGGCTATAGGAAAATATTGATGATATATGTTTTATTTATTTAAGTTTAAATCTCATCTAACCTATCTTGTTGATGTTGTAGGATGGTTAGACTGCTTAGGATAGCAAGGAAAGGGCAGCAGTGGCACCCGCCTTACTATCTAGACTAGGAGGACCTTCCAGTTCCCCAGCCTGCCCCTCAGCCAGTTGTCCCTATAGAGGATAACAATGATGTTGAGGTTATCCCTATGGAGGATAACAGTGATGATTAGCTTGACCTTATGGAGGATAGCAGTGAGAACGAGGTCCAGATCCTTGAACCACCTCCAATCCCGGTGATAAACATAAGCTCTGACAGTGAGGATGAAGTGATGCTAGTGGAGCCTGAACCCTACCCTCCTAATCCCGAAGTGGATTTAGCAGCAGCTAGTGATGACCCGGGGGAGATCGACTATGAGTCTCCACTTAGGCCTTCCTTCAGCCGAGTTGAGCCCGGTGAAAGCTCTAGGTGCCCTGGGAAAGAACCAATAGAGGGATTTACTAGCGGGGATGGGGTGGATTTTTCCAAGAACACTGGAGGTTGGTTGTATGAGGCCGATGATGAGGGTTCGGATGAGGATTAGAGAGTTAGGAGATATTTTGCTTGGATGATTATTTAATTATTGTCTTTTGAAAACTAGTTTGTCAAAGATTTTCAATTCTATGTTCTGTTCACAATTTTGGATTTTGCAAGTCAACTTTTGAAATCAAAATTATGAGCAATTCTTTAAATAAGTTTGCATGTGATTTCTTTCTACTCCCACTTAACCTTGCATGTATGCACAACTAAAATGAATTGATGCTTGAGTGCATTTACTTAACATCTGGGGTATGGTTTAGAATGGCACCCAAGCGTCGTGCAGCTTCTTCAGCCAGAAGGATTCCGGAGGCAGACCATGTAGCACCGGAAGTTGGAACTGAGCAGATGCAATCACCCAATCAGGGTAATGAACGAAGTGATCCTGAGATGGGAATGGGGACGGATGCCCCAGTTGATATGTCAATGGGCCAGGCACTCGGTAAGGTGGCCGAGATTCTTCAGACTTTGGTCGAGCGGAGGAACCCTAGAGAGGAACACAAGGCGTTAGAGAAGTTCTTGAAATTCCAACCTCCCATCTTTATGGGTGAAGCTGAACAAGATCAGAAGGCCGAGCAATGGGTCGAGCAAATGGAGGACATCTTCGCAACGCTCCAGTACTCGGAGGAGCGGATGGTTAAGTTTGCAGCTTTTCGGTTGAGAGGACCAGCTCGAGCATGGTGGCAGCGGGTCCAAGAGGACTGGGTGGTGGATGAGCAAGAATGGGCATGGTCCAACTTCGTTGAAGCCTTCAGGGCTGAGTACATCCCACAGTGGATTGTGGAGAAGCGGGAGGACGAATTTCAGAATCTGAGGCAGGGCTCAATATGAGGCGCGATTCATATGAGGCGATTCATATGTCAGTGGCTCAATATGAGGCACGATTCATGCAATTGTCTAATTACTGCCGAAGATTGGTGGATACCGAGCAGAATAGGACGAGGCAGTTTGTCAAAGGGCTAAGACCGGAATTGAGGAGAACATTGGCACCTGCCCCACCGACAACTAACTCGGGGGCGGTGGACGCGGCTAGTCGCACGGAGAATGAGGACCGCAGCAGGATGGCAGACAAGCCTTTCCAACCACCAGGACGACCGCAGGGACATTTCTCGAGGTCGCAACCTCACAAGCGCCCTGCCAACCATCAATGGCAGAACCGGGGAACGCAAGTCCGGACAGCACCAACTGGACCTGCGCCGAATCTCCCAACATGCAGGCAGTGTCGGAAGAAAGGCCACACCAAGAGAACTTGTTGGACGAATGGTGGAGATAGAAAGTACTACCACTGTGGTGACTCGAACTACCTGAGGAATACCTGCGCTAAGTTGCACCAAGTCGGGCAAGGAAACCCGGCTCAGAACCCGGGGCCCAACCGAGCTAACACTACGGGAGCATCCGGGAGTGGAGCACCGAAGCCACAAGTGAAGGCCAAGGTATTCGCTCTCAACAAAGAGGAAGTTGGGGCTGATCCAGCGGTGGTAGAAGGTACGTTCACTATTCAAGGACGTTCCGTTAATGCTTTGATTGATCCTGGCTCTACTCATTCCTATATAAAACCATGGGGCTGATGGCTAGTTTTCAAAAGACAGCAATTAAATAATCATCCAAGCAAAATATCTCCTAACTCTCTAATCCTCATCCGAACCCTCATCATCGGCCTTATACAACCAACCTCCAGTGTTCTTGGAAAAATCCACCCCATCCCCGCTAGCAAATCCCTCTATTGGTTCCTTCCTAGAGCGCCTAGAGCTCTCGCCGGGCTCAACTCGGCTGAAGGAAGGGATGAAGGAAGGCCTAAGTGGAGACTCATAGTCGATCTCCCCCGGGTCATCACTAGCTGCTGCTAAATCCACTTCGGGATTAGGAGGGTGGGGTTCAGGCTCCACTAGCATCACTTCATCCTCACTGTCAGAGCTTATGTCTATCACCGGGATTGGAGGTGGTTCAAGGATCTGGACCTTGTCCTCACTGCTATCCTCCATAAAGTCAAGCTCATCATCACTGTTATCCTCCATAGGGATAACCTCAACATCATTGTTATCCTCTATAGGGATAACTAGCTGAGGGGCAGGCTGGGGAACTGGAAGGTCCTCCTGGTCTAGATAGTAAGGCGGGTGCCGCTGTTGAGAGAGAGAGAGAGTATTAGTATATTTCATTAAAGATCGAAGAGGAAGAAAGATGAACATAATCGTTCATGTTTACCCTGAGAATGTTCTTGAGTCTTCAAGAAAATTCTGGTTTTTTATCCGAAAGTAGAGTCTTGATTTCAGCGTTCGATGTTATAAATTACAAAAATGGATTCTAGAGGATGAGTAGATGTGATCTGGAGTTTTTGGAGAAGATTGGAGGTGTTTAAAGTGGTCTTAGGCTTGGAGAATGGTGGTGTGTGTTCTTGGCGTTCTTGGTTTTCTTGGTATTCTTTGGAAAAAAAATGGAGAGAATGGAGGAAAGGCTAGACGAACTCTGTTGAGTGGTGTTGGTCGAATGGATGGAAGAATCCTTGTGATTGAATTTTTAGATTAAGGAAAGGAAGGAAAGATGGATGTTTGAAATTCAAAAGGAGTAATTTAGAGAGTGAATTAAGGTAGAAATATGGTAAGAATAGCTTAGTTGATGGAGGTTCTTGGAGTTGCTACGGCTGACTGGATTATGCTGGAGTTTCATTGAGTTGAATGAGGTTTGAATGAGCTATAGGGTGGCCAAATCATGGATTGCAATGGTGGAGAAAATTACTGGTTGGTTGAGGCTTAATCCATGGAAGTTTTCATGGAGTAATTTGCTGGAATTTTGAATTCCAAAATGAAAGCTTGATTGTAGTGATTTAAGGAGTGGCTATGGTGTTCATTTCGTGCAGATCAATAGAGGAGATGATGAAGTTCAGTTCATGGCTGACTAAGGTTAGTTTTACAGAAAATTGGAGTGAGTTTCGGATAGGGTTGAAGAGGGAACAAGGCTAGAATTTCTGATTGTTCATTCAAGAGGTTTGCTAGAATTTTTGTGCAGATTTTTCTGCAATGTTCAAGCAGACTTGCAAAAGGTTTGAAGGGGTATTAGAGGGTCCTTTAAGGTTGGTTTCTAGCCTTCTTCATGGAGGGATGACAGGGTTAAATTGCTGGTTTGAAAAGTGGAAGAAACAGCTTGGTTCTTGGCCTACCAAGCTGCGAAAACAACCTAGGAATTTCCTGGTTTGCACAGCTTTTGTGCAGCCCGATTTTTCGCCAATGTTTTCAGTCTTCAAACTAATCAAGATGGCTATTTTTTTGGCAGCATTTGAGTGGAAAAAATGGCTGAATTTTTGAAAGTTAGACTTACCAAGAAGCTGGAAAAATTTTCAGATTGCTACATGAAGAAGATGATCACTTATAGGGTGGAGTTTGAAGGTTCAACCATGGATTAATTCTCCTGGGAACCTTCCATAACCCCTTCCCTATTTTTAGTCAATATGCTATCCTCATATAGACATTTTTGAAACTCCAAGATCAAAGAGTCTTGCTGGAATTTTCTAGAAATAAAAATGGCTTGGATAAATTGAGCAACTTAATTGATAAAGAATTAAGGTAAGCTAGAGAGCAAAAAGGGTATGAATCCCTTGAGAGTTTTTGTAGGGTACAATAGTAGGATTAGGACATTCCTTTCATGTCTCCCCTAGGACAACACTCCTACACCTTCTTATGGCCTACAAGGGACGAAAATATCCACCTAATTAAAATAAAATTTAATCATGCCAAAACTTAAATGATGGGATTTGGACTCAAGACCTTAGAGATAAATCCCAAAGCTCCAACCACTAAACCACAACAACTCTTGGTCTTATTTTCTCTCCTAAATATTCTTCCTATTCAATCCCTAGGCTATCTCCCCTTTCCACTTCAAGCAAAATTACCATTTTGCCCTTCCTACTTAATAAGCACAATTAAGCCTTCTCGACTATAAATCACGATTCCAAAACACATAAATTCATTCAAAAATATATTTATACATGCAAGAAAATATGATATGCATCCTTACCCCCTTACTCTAGGGTTGGTTTTAGATGGGGTTTCACATGATATCTCTATTTCGTTATTATCTTTCCATGGCTTTTCACTTATCCTTGTTCCAACCTTCCCTATATTTCCATCCTTCCCATGGCTTGTTGTACTACCTTTGGAAAAGTTTAGGAGCATACTCCTTCTTGACTAGCATCTTGCTAGTGGTGTTTAGATTTACAAATGTTGACTTAGCAAAAGTTCTCCTCTTTAGTTGCTTTTCAATCTTGGCGACAACATGAACCATATCCTCAAGTCGGTCATAGGAGTGCTACTCTACTGTGAAACCCCAGTCAAAACCAACCTTAGAGTAAGGGGGTTGGGATGCATAACATACTTTACTGCATGATTAAATATATTTTTATTTGATTTTATGTGCCTTGGATTTGAGTTTTAATGTCTTGGAGGCTTGTTGGTGAATATTGAGTGAGAAGGGCAAAATGGTAATTTTTGCCTGAGGTGAAAATAGGGAGATAGCTTGAGGATTGAATAGGAAATAAGTTGCTAGTGAAAATGACAATAAGAGTTGTTGTGGTTTAGTGGTTAGAGCTTTGGAATTAATTCTTGAGGTCTTGGGTTCAAATTCCATCATAGGAGCTTTAGCTTGGTTAAATTTTATTTTTGCTTGGGGAAGTAATAATTTCGGCCTTAGTGGTGTTTGGAGTAGGGTAGAGATGTTGTCCTATGGGAAGCATGATAGGAGTCTTCAAATCCTACTCATTTGTTCTACTCGAATTTCCTAAGAGGAATTCATTTTTCTATGTCATAGGTAGTATTTGTAATGAAGTATGCTAGAGATTATGTCACCATTGGTGATTAGGACTTATATTCATGTTGGATTATTGAAGCCATAGCCATATCTATGCTAGTAGAGGTTAGATAATGTCTTGATAAATTGAGATCTATGCTTGTGAGCATGATTTAGATGAATTGATGAGTTGAATGGTTGAATTTATTCATGATTTTGAGTAACCTTGGAATTATGATCATGATCTAGTTGTCCCTAAGCAAATTTTTATTTCATGAATAAAATATTTAGTAATATAATTTTGCTAGTGATTTCGAAAAATCCTAGAAAGGGTGGATTTGGAATATTATATTTATGTAAAGGAAAATTTAGTCAAATAAATAATAGTTTTAATAGAAAAATAAAATATATAGATACTTTTTAAAATAATGAAATCCACTAAAGCCTTTTATGGAAATAATCATGATTAGTAAAATACTTATTTCTATAAATTTAATTATCATCTTTTAATCAAAACCTATTAAAACTTATTTATTATTTTTCAAGCAAGATTCATTAAAATTCATTTTCAACTAACTTTAGTTATCAATTATTTTCTAACAACTAAATTATTAATAAATCATTAACAAATAAACTCTAAATTTTTCTTAGCAAGTTTTAAACCTTTAACTTATTAGTACCTATTTCCCAAAACATTAATTATTTTAAATATCAAATTATCCTTAGCCTATAAACCTATTTATTTATTGAGTGGCCTTAAAGCTTGGGACACTAGGATCATGATAGTAGTAAGTTGAGTTGTTTTAAAATTAAGGAAGTTGAGTGTGGCTTGAAATTGATTGTATTTTGTATTTGCCCATGTGGGGTTAGGTCAGCTGTTGGAGACCTTTTATTTGTGAGCAAGAGTCAAGTAAGCTCCTGCATAAAATCAGATTGATGTGAAATGTTTTCTTATGGCAAGCCAAATGTAGAGTGTATGGACACTCATTTATGTAAAGGCAATTGAGGGTTGAACTCTTTCTTATTTCAAACATTTGAATTATTTAAAAAAAAAAACAAAGAGCAGATTTGCCAAACTCAAACTCTTTCTAAAGCTGATTTTTACAAGGACTTTGGAAACCCTCAAAATTCTATTTTCATGTGGAACAATGCTTTGTTCATTTTATCCCAAGTGGGAAACGTCATTGAGTACTCAATAAGGGTGGACTACTAGGACTAGTCCTAGAGGGGTTAGGGTAAGTCTCTCAGTAGGTGGCCACCTCTGAGGGGTGAGTCCTTCCCGGATAGGACGTCAGTCCAGTGGGTCGTGCCGGTCCGAGCTAGCAGTGTTCTTTTCAGTCAAGTGACTGTGTTTTGTCGGAATGGACACCCGGTTGTTGTTTGGGTATAGAGAAGGAGGAGTATCTTGCCCAGTAGGCCGATCACCTACTTTTGTCAGTCTGCACAAAGTGTGGCATTCTGATCGGTGGTATGCACAAAGTGTGGCATACTGACCATCCGGTTGTGGGGCCCGACATGTGGTAACCCATAATCCTTTCTTACGAGTGGTTGATTTTGTTGATCATGTATGGCTGGAATAGCTAAAACTCTACTCTTTCTTTTGACTAATTTTTATTGCTTGCCAATATTTCTCTTATAAAGATTTCACGCTTTGCATCCATAAACTACTTTCACTAAACACCCAAAGCACACACGGACTTACTGAGATTTCTGTCTCATCACATTTTTACCATGATTTCAGGTGGATCCTGCTGTGGGGATGAGTAGCTAGTGTAATATGCCTGAGAAGAGATTGTTATCGTTTATTTCTATGTATTGCTTTGGGGGGTCGATAGTGGATAATTTTATGTATGGTTTTGTTTTGGGAATTCATGGATTTATTCTTTGAGTATTTTGGGATGTAATAAAATTTTAAGTTAAAGTATTATTTTATTCCGCTATTTTATTTGTGTGACCTAGTTATAAAGACCCCTTATCCTTTGGACGGGGCGACATCCCCAGCCCTGGCGGACCTAGGTAGCGGGGTGTTACATCTACCAAATTGGCTATTTTCCTATTCAATCCACCCAAGAATCTAGCTCTTGTCACCCTAGGATCCGCTTAGATTTGGGCCCTCATCAGCATCATCTCAATTTCCTTATGGTAGATCCTCTTGTTTTGAATAGTCTGAAAATCTCATTGATGTTCATAAAAAATTCGTAGAAAAATTCGGGGAAGAAGATAAACAGTGGTATTTTTCCGCCTCCGGAGCATACCTAACACCGAGTACATTTGACCCACCTGGTGCCAGGTATACTCTATTCTTCCCCTATTTATGCCTCCAAGGCAAACTTGGCACCGGGTACACTCTACCCACCTGTCGCCAAGTGTACTCTATTCTTGCACTGTTTTATAAAAAAAAATTAAGTTTTTTTTTATCTTTTCTAATTTTGAGAATAGGTTCTAATAATGATTAGAATTTATTTGAAACCTATGATTTTTTATAAAAATATTTTCAAAATTATATGTAGGACGCATAATTTTCTAAAAATTTGATTTCAATCCAGAACTTTCTAAAATTTGATTTTTGACCCAGATTTCTCCAAAATACTGATTTTGGATGTTTGTGCATTCGATGCTTTATGTTGTATTTTAAGCACATTTTATTGGCATGGTGGATGGTTATGGACTAAGACCAAACTTATCTGTTCACGCATCTTTATCGCTTTGTTTTAATTAAATAGGGTCTGCGCGTCCTGCCTTATCTCAAATGCTTGTGTAATTCTTTTTTCATCTAACTCCCCTCGAATGTAACTCGAGGTTTCTTCCTTTAGGAAATTATGTAATTAGTTTATATAATTTAGATTGAGGTAGAATTTTATTTATAAGATTTTGAAGGCAGTAATCAAAACGAAGTAAGATGATAAGACATTCTACTTAAATCATGTATTAACACATAGGGTTGACCATATTAATTTCCTTGATGACTCGAGGAAATTAATTTAGACAATCCATAACCATGCCACGTAATTTTTTATTATCATGTTTATCAATTTATGCTACTTATTGATAAATTATATGCTTGCCAAATGATGAGACAACTAAAAGGCATAAATTCCTCAAATAATATTAAATCTAACGCCTTCCATTAATATAGTAAGAACGAGAGCTTTTTTTTAAGACCAAGTTGTTGGGCATACCCAAGCCTACAAGACATTGAGTATGTTCAAACTATGAAATTTAATTCATGATTAATGTGTTGGGTTTAACTAATTTCTTTATCCCGGTAGGGCTAACCCAAGTATGAAGAATATTAGAGGTAAGGTTGGGATAGTATCAAATACTTTAATAATTAAAAAATGTTAATCATCCAATAATACAGTAGTTACATTTGATGTAATTATTATTGGATACCTACCACTAAACTTAAGAGTGGTTTGTTGGGCTAATTGTTAGGAATATACCCTAGAGTCAATTTGTACTTATACTATTATCGTTATGTATTATGTAATAATACGAGGCATTTTTTTCTATGAATAGTGCATTTAGTTTTGTGGTCATCAAGTATGTGACTTGATAGTAAAATCCTACAATTAATACAATCACTATTCTTAAACTATCCATGATCGATTATTATTAGTGGAACAATAATAAATTAATATTAGTATATTTGTGACTTGATGGCTATGTTTTACTGGTCATGGATATATGTGATATCAAGTCAAAACATAAATTAATATTAGAGAACATTGTATTGGACATAACCCACAATGAGAGTACTTCATGGAACTTGTCATAAGTACTTTCTAGCCATAATGATATTAAAAGTCCTTTGACCTGATCATAGTTTCCTACTTGACAAATTCTATATTTTGATATTGTCTAAAGTTATTTTTATTCAGATAATAAATTAGACTACTGTTGAAAATAGAATAAATCAAGAAGAGGAATATGATTGATAGTGAAGGAATTTGTCCCTCTCAATTATGGGAGAGATATCCATGGGCCCCTTGAAAAGTTAGACTGTTAAAATGCATAGCCGTGCTCAAATATGTCAATCTAAGATATTGATATAATTTGTTTGAAAAGTCTACTATGAGATCAAGAAATAATTGATTAAGCTTAATAAGGATGACATGCTCCGTGCCTTATGCTTAATCTGGATATCGTGTGACAAAAAAACTAAATATAAAATTATGGTTAGGTTCAAAGAGATCGCTGATCTTTATTTAACCTGAATAGTTATAATGTTTTGCTACAAACCGCTTATAACTTGTGGGTCATTTAAAAATGATTTGGGCACATTGCCAATGTTAAATGAACCTATAGGGTCACACGATAAGATAACCTATAGGCTCATTCCAATGGCCTCCATGTCTAATGTGCTCCAATCCAAACATGAGTATATGGCCACTGCGTATGATATAACTCAATCATTAGCCATGATGTTCGCGGATAAGAGCCGGCTCGCAAGGCAAGAGGCTCTTCGAATTATCATTAACACTAAGATGGCTGAGGGAGCACCAATCAAAGAGCATATGCTCAAGATGATTGTTGCTTTTGAGAAGACAGAAATCTTTAAGGGCTGTTATTGACCCCGAGAGCTAAGTGGATATAGTTCTCGAATCTTTACCGGGTTCTTTTATTTAGTTCTAGTTGAATTACAATATGAACAAGTTAAACATGAGTTTAACTGAGTTGATGAAGGAACTCCAAATGGTAGAGAAGGTCATGAAGCCTCAATCAAAGGCTATGATTGCTAAGGCTTCTTCCTCTAGAATTGGGCCTAAGCCTAGAAGGTTCAAAAGGAAGAAGGGAAACGTAGCAGTCCAGCCTAACACCCAACCCAAAGACAAACCAAAGGGCAAGTGCTTCAAATATGGAAAGAAGGGACACTAGAAAAAGAGTGTCCAGACCTTCAAGCCAAGAAAAATCCCACATGTAATGTTTTCTTTCTAGAGTCTATATCAATAGTTAGATTAACTTCCATTTGGATTGTTAATTCAGGAGCCACTGATCACATCTGTAACTTCTTGTTGGGGTTTAGAAAGATTAGAAGACTCAAGAAGGGCGAACATGGACTACGCGTGGGAAATAGAGCACAAGTCCGGGCCCTTGCAGAGGGAGAGTTGGATCTTATTTTTTTATTGTAATATAATAGTGGTTTTAAAAGATATTTTATAAATACATGAATTTCGTCAGAATTTGATTTCAGTTGCAAAACTAATAAATCAAGGATATTCTGTATCTTTCTATTCTAGTATTTCTATCAGTAGAGATGTAGAAATTTTATATACTGGGCACATGTATGGGAATCTATTTTTCTTAAACCATATTAATAAAAAATTAAATAAACTCAATCTGAACCTTTAAAAAGGAAGAGAAAGACCAATGTCAATTACTCTTATCTTTGGCATCTATGGTTGGGTCATATTAACTCAACTAGGATTCAGAGGTTAGTCCATAATAGGCCGTTGGGCTCATTGAGATTGGAAAATTGGCCTCAGTGTGAATCTTGCATAATGGGAAAGATGACCAAAAGGTTATTTACCCCTAAGGCGGATAGAGCCAATGAGGTATTGAGTCTTGTTCACACTGATGTGTGTGGTCCCTTAACTACACCAGCTAGAGAAGGTTTTGAGTACTTCATCATTTTCACGGATGATTGCACAAGGTTTGGTTGCGTTTGTCTAATGAGATGCAAGTCTGACTCTTTTGAAAAGTTCAAAGAGTTTAAGGCTGAAGTGGAGCGTTGGACAGGTAAATTGATCAAGACCTTACGATCAGAATGTGGTGGAGAGTACCCTCATGGTGAATTCAAGGACTACATGATACATCATGGGATAGTATCCCAGCTCTCTACACCGGGAACTCCATAGAAGAATGGAGTAGGTGAGAGAAGGAATAGGACAATGATCGAAATGGTCTGAAGCATGATGTCCCACGCTACTCCTCCAGTGTCTTTTTGGGGATATGCCCTGGAAACAGCGGCATACATTCTGAACTTGGTGCCTTCCAAGTCAGTACCGAGGACTTCTTATGAGATGTGGCTGGGCGTAAGCCAAGTCTAAATCATCTCAGGATATGGGGTTGTCCAACTTACGTATTGGTCAAGGGAGATAAGTTGGAACCAAGCACTATAGGAGAAATGGACTTTAGTGACAATAAATATTAGTGACATCAAAATGCTTGTCACTAAATAACAGAATTAGTGACAAACCATTAAATTGTTAGTAAAGGTCAAACTTTTAGTGACAATATAAACTCTTGTCACTAAATGATAACGTTTAGTGACAGTAGAAAATGTAGTCACTGACGGCTTTTCCGCTAATCTCATTTGAAAACAAAAAATCTATTTAGTGACAACTAAAAAATTGTTGTGACTAAAACGAAACTGTTGTCACTAAATAATGCACTTATAGCGACAAAAAAATATCTTCTCACTAAATAGTATACTTATAGTGACAACATTTTTCTTGTCACTATTTATGTGCATTTAGTGACGAAAAGCGTTGGAGAAATGGGCATTAGTGACAAAAAATATTAGTGACAACAAAATGCGCGTCACTAAATAACATGAATTGGAGACAACATTTTATGTTTGCTAAGACAAACATTTAGTGACAACAAAAATGATTGTTGTGAAATGGAAAACTTTGTCACTAAAGGCTTTCCCGCCAATCTCGTTTGAAAGTGGGAAATCTCATTAGTGACAACACCAATTTTTATACAGATATTTATAAAGATAGGCACATTAAATTGATAATCTAACCATTAGATTTGTATAAATTGTAAGGAAAAGTGTTATGATCAAATTTAAAGATAATCGAATATACTTTTGCACGTAATCCTTCAAAATACCTACAAAAATACTGAAAACTAAAGGTATTTACAAATATAGGCATTGCAAATTAAAGATCCAACCATTAGATTTGTTGAAATTGTTAAGAAAAATGTTATAAACAAATTTAAAGGTAATCAGATATATTTTGACACACAATCTAGTTAAATATCTACAGAAATCTAAAAAACTAAGGCATTTACAAAGACATGCAGTTTAAATTAATGATCCAACTGTTAGATTTGTTTAAATTTCTAAGAAAAGTGTTATTACCTAATTTGAAGATAATCGGATATATTTTGACATGCAATCCAACAAATGTCTACAAAAAGATTGAAAACCTAAGACATTACAAAGATAGGCACTTTCAATTAATGATTTGACCATTAGATTTGTTTAAATTGATATTAAAAGTGTTATGACAAAATTTAAAGATAATCGAGTATACTTTTACACGTAGTCCTACAAAATATCTACAAAAATATCGAAAATCTAAGGCATTTACAAAGATAGGCACTTTCAACTAATGATCCGACCATTAGATTTGTTTAAATTGTTAAGAAAAGTGTTATGACCAAATTTGAAGATAATCGGATATATTTTGGCATGCAATCCAACAAATATCTACAAAAATACCGAAATCCTAAGTCATTTACAAAGATAGACACTTTCAATTAATGATGCGACCGTTAGATTTGTTTAAATTGCTAAGAAAAGTGTTATGACCAAATTTGAAGATAATGGGATATATTTTGGCATGCAATCCAACAAATGTCTACAAAAAGACCGAAAACCTAAGGCATTTACAAATATAGGCACTTTTAATTAATGATCGACCGTTAGATTTATATAAATTACTACAAAAAGTGATATGACCAAGTTTGAAGTTAATCGGATATATTTTGGCATGCAATGCAACAAATGTCTACAAAAAGACCGAAAACCTAAGGCATTTATAAAGATAGGCAATTTCAATTAATGATTCGACCGTTAGATTTGTTAAAATTGATAATAAAAGTGTTATGACCAAGTTTGAAGATAATAGGATGTATTTTGGCATGCAATCCAACAAATATCTACAAAAATACAGAAAACCTAAGGCATTAACAAAGATAGGCACTTTCAATTAATGATCCGACCATTAGATTTGTATAAATTGTAAGGAAAAGTGTTATAATCAAATTTAAAGATAATCGAATATACTTTTGCACGTAATCCTTCAAAATACCTACAAAAATACTGAAAACTAAAGGTATTTACAAATATAGGCATTGCAAATTAAAGATCCAACCATTAGATTTGTTGAAATTGTTAAGAAAAATGTTATAAACAAATTTAAATGTAATCAGATATATTTTGACACACGATCTAGTTAAATATCTACAGAAATCTAAAAAACTAAGGCATTTACAAAGACATGCAGTTTAAATTAATGATCCAACTGTTAGATTTGTTTAAATTTCTAAGAAAAGTGTTATGACCTAATTTGAAGATAATCGGATATATTTTGACATGCAATCCAACAAATGTCTACAAAAAGATTGAGAACCTAAGACATTACAAAGATAGGCACTTTCAATTAATGATTTGATCATTAGATTTGTTTAAATTGATATTAAAAGTGTTATGACAAAATTTAAAGATAATCGAGTATACTTTTACACGTAGTCCTACAAAATATCTACAAAAATACCGAAAATCTAAGGCATTTACAAAGATAGGCACTTTCAACTAATGATCCGACCATTAGATTTGTTTAAATTGTTAAGAAAAGTGTTATGACCAAATTTGAAGATAATCGGATATATTTTGGCATGCAATCCAACAAATATCTACAAAAATACCGAAATCCTAAGTCATTTACAAAGATAGACACTTTCAATTAATGATGCGACCGTTAGATTTGTTTAAATTGCTAAGAAAAGTGTTATGACCAAATTTGAAGATAATGAGATATATTTTGGCATGCAATCCAACAAATGTCTACAAAAAGACCGAAAACCTAAGGCATTTACAAATATAGGCACTTTTAATTAATGATCGACCGTTAGATTTATATAAATTACTACAAAAAGTGTTATGACCAAGTTTGAAGGTAATCGGATATATTTTGGCATGCAATGCAACAAATGTCTACAAAAAGACCGAAAACCTAAGGCATTTATAAAGATAGGCAATTTCAATTAATGATTCGACCGTTAGATTTGTTAAAATTGATAATAAAAGTGTTATGACCAAGTTTGAAGTTAATAGGATATATTTTGGCATGCAATCCAACAAATATCTACAAAAATACCGAAAACCTAAGGCATTAACAAAGATAGGCACTTTCAATTAATGATCCGACCATTAGATTTGTTTAAATTTCTAAGAAAAGTGTTATGACCAAATTTGAAGATAATCAGATATATTTTGGCATGAAATCCAACAAATGTCTTCAAAAAGATCGAAAACCTAATGCATTTACAAAGATAGGCACTTTCAATTAATGATCCGACCGTTAGATTTGTTGAAATTGTTAAGAAAAATGTTATAAACAAATTTAAAGGTAATCAGATATATTTTGACACACAATCTAGTTAAATATCTACAGAAATCTAAAAAACTAAGGCATTTACAAAGACATGCAGTTTAAATTAATGATCCAACTGTTAGATTTGTTTAAATTTCTAAGAAAAGTGTTATGACCTAATTTGAAGATAATCAGATATATTTTGACATGTAATCCAACAAATGTCTACAAAAAGATTGAAAACCTAAGACATTACAAAGATAGGCACTTTCAATTAATGATTTGATCATTAGATTTGTTTAAATTGATATTAAAAGTGTTATGACAAAATTTAAAGATAATCGAGTATACTTTTACACGTAGTCCTACAAAATATCTACAAAAATACCGAAAATCTAAGGCATTTACAAAGATAGGCACTTTCAACTAATGATCCGACCATTAGATTTGTTTAAATTGTTAAGAAAAGTGTTATGACCAAATTTGAAGATAATCGGATATATTTTGGCGTGCAATCCAACAAATATCTACAAAAATACCGAAATCCTAAGTCATTTACAAAGATAGGCACTTTCAATTAATGATGCGACCGTTAGATTTGTTTAAATTGCTAAGAAAAGTTTTATGACCAAATTTGAAGATAATGGGATATATTTTGGCATGCAATCCAACAAATGTCTACAAAAAGACCGAAAACCTAAGACATTTACAAATATAGGCACTTTTAATTAATGATCGACCGTTAGATTTATATAAATTACTACAAAAAGTGTTATGACCAAGTTTGAAGTTAATCGGATATATTTTGGCATGCAATGCAAGAAATGTCTACAAAAAGACCGAAAACCTAAGGCATTTATAAAGATAGGCAATTTCAATTAATGATTCGACCGTTAGATTTGTTAAAATTGATAATAAAAGTGTTATGACCAAGTTTGAAGATAATAGGATATATTTTGGCATGCAATCCAACAAATATCTACAAAAATACCGAAAACCTAAGGCATTAACAAAGATAGGCACTTTCAATTAATGATCCGACCATTAGATTTTTTTAAATTTCTAAGAAAAGTGTTATGACCAAATTTGAAGATAATCAGATATATTTTGGCATGCAATCCAACAAATGTCTTCAAAAAGATCGAAAACCTAATGCATTTACAAAGATAGGCACTTTCAATTAATGATCCGACTGTTAGATTTGTTTAAATTTCTAGGAAAAGTGTTATGACCAAGTTTAAATATAATCGGATATATTTTGTCATGCAATCCACCAAATGTCTACAAAAAGACCGAAAACCTAAGGCATTTACAAAGATAGGCACTTTTAATTAATGATCCGACCGTTAGATTTGTTTAAATTGAAAATAAAAGTGTTATGACCAAGTTTGAAGATAATAGGATATATTTTGGCATGCAATCCAACAAATATCTACAAAAATACCGAAATCCTAAGGCATTTACAAAGATAGGCACTTTCAATTAATGATGCGACCGTTAGATTTGTTTAAATTGTTAAGAAAAGTGTTATGACCAAATTTGAAGATAATCGGATATATTTTAGCATGCAATCGAACAAATATCTACAAAAAGACCAAAAACCTAAGGAATTTACAAAGATAGGCACTTTCATTAATGATCCGACCGTTAGATTTGTTTAGATTACTAAAAAAAAGTGTTATGACCAAGTTTGAAGTTAATCGGATATATTTTGGCATGCAATCCAACAAATGTCTACAAAAAGACCGAAAACCTAAGGCATTTACAAAGATAGGCAATTTCAATTAACGATCCAACCGTTAGATTTGTTTAAATTTCTAAGAAAAGTGTTATGACCAAATTTGAAGATAATCAGATATATTTTGGCATGCAATCCAACAAATATCAACAAAAATACTGAAAACCTAAGGCATTCACAAAGATAGGCACTTTCAAATAATGATCCGACCGTTAGATTTGTTTAAATTTCTATGAAAAGTGTTATGACCAAATTTGAAGATAATCGGATATATGTTGGCATGCAATCCAATAAATGTCTACAAAAAGTCCGAAAACCTAAGGCATTTACAAAGATAGACACTTTCAATTAATGATCCGACCATTAGATTTGTTTAAATTGTTAAGAAAAGTGTTATACCCAAGTTTGAATATAATCGGATATATTATGGCATGCAATCCACTAAATGTCTACAAAATGTCCGAAAACCTAAGGCATTTACAAAGATAGGCACTTTCAATTAATGATCCAACCATTAGATTTGTTTAAATTGCTAATAAAAGTGTTATGACCAAATTTGAAGATAATCGGATAAATTTTCCATGACCAAATTCCGTGGCAATCTGCTATGGATTTGCCACGAAAGAAGACAAGACATAGCAGATTTGCCACAAATTTGCCACGGAACTAATTACTTTCAAATTAATTCCGTGGCAAATCCGTAGCAGATTTGCCACGGAATTAATCTGTAGCAGATTGCCACGGAATTAATTACTTTCAAATTAATTCTGTGGTAAATCCGTGGTAATCTGCTAGGGATTTGCCACGGATTTATTATTTTATTATAAAATATAATATTATATATATAATTTTTTAAAAAAATATTTTAATATTTTAAATATAGAATTGCCATGGATTTGTTACGGAATTTTCCCCCCCATTTTTTCTAATTTATTAGTTATATTGGTTTGTATTAATTTTTGTTCCATACTTTTTAAATAACAACGACGAAATATTTTGTAAGTATCTTGATTTACTCCTCTCAAAACACTCTTTTGTTTACTCCATTCAAAACTTTTCAAAATTAAAATTAAATCTTCACTTCTAATCAAGAGGAAGCTCTCTCTCTCTCTCTCTCTCTCGGCTGAACCAATAGTGGCCATTCTTGGACAAACTTATTATATATGTATGTGAGTGTATATATATTATATATGTATACACACACACACACACACACACACACACACACACATATATAATATACATATATAGATATCTACATATATATATATAATATATATATACATATATATATAGATATCTATATATGCATATTATATATGTGTGTGTGTGTGTGTGTGTGTGTGTGTGTGTGACACACACACACACACACACACACACACACACACACACACACAAATAGTGCATGTAATTAAGGATGCGAAAGTTCCCGAGTTCAATTCTTGTCTAGGGCTTGGTTTTTATTTTTAATCACATATTTTATCTTGTATTTTTTGTCATTATTCTCCAATAATTAATATTTAAATTCCCATCAGCATCATTTTTAATATTTTTTAATTATTATTAATTATTCTTATATATTAACTTGTATTTTTTATCATACTTGTCCAATAATATTTTGATCCTCGCAAGGGTTTTTGAGTTTTAATTCATTAATCAAAATTTTCAATATTTATATCAATGGTTTCATGTTCTTGGATAACAATTATTTTCGACATTTATGTACTATTAGATAATAATTGTACTGTGCTCTCCCTCTTCTTCTCCACCGACACCTTTCTTGCACTGTCCTTCTTCATCTTTCTTCTTCCTTCTTCAACCCACAACAACCCCCCTCCCTACTGGCATCCCAACCCCAGATTTGCCTCCCTGCCCGCCTCCTTTCTCCCCCAACCCCAGATCTGGCCCTCTCCCTCCCGCCGCCCCTCTCCATCACACCCCCGCCTACGCAACACCCTCCCGCCCCCCGCCTACACAACTCCCCTCCCCTCCCTGCAACCCCTTCCGCCCCCTGCAGCTCCCACCGGTCCCCCATTCCCGATCTCCCCCCGCGCGACCACCCTCTTTTCCCGCAGCTCCCCCTTCCCCCCTCACCCCTGTCACCCTCTCCCCGGTCGCCCACCCACGCACCCCCTCCCCTTCCCACCACTCCTACCTCCGCCTCCACCCCCCGCAACCTCATCTCCCTTCCCCCAGCCCACGCACCTCTCCCCGTAACTCCCCCCCCTCCCCGCTCCCGCCTCCGCCCACCGAAATCTATCTCCCTTCCCCTAGCCCGTGCGCCTCTCCCCCAAACTTCCCCCTCCGAGGCCCACCTGTGCTCCCCGCCCCACAACCCCTCCTTCTCCCTTCCCTCAGCCGAATATCCATACGAGATGTTCTTTCATTTTCCAAGCTTTGGGAATGCCTCAAGAGGCAATTCGGTTTTAATGATGCCTCAAGATGTGCTAATGATGCTTTCCTATTTACAGGTATCACCATTTGAAGTTATATACAAAGGAAGACTCTGGTCCCTGGTCCACTAAAAAACCTATTGTTGCCGAGTCATATGATGAGATTGTATTTACTGAACCTTCAAAGCTTTCTTTGCTCGTGTGCAGAATCATCTAGCTGTCACCGTTCCAAGACTACCTACTGGGTTGAGTTTGCCTCCACCTGGTATTCTTTTATCACGTGTCATATTACTCGTGGAAGTTTCCCTCAACTGGATTTTAATTAGTATTTCTTTTGGAGTTTATCTATAGTTCCAATAGAGGACACGGACAAGAGGAGAAGAGGTGACACCAAAGATCATCCCCAAGCTCAGTGGTTCACAAATTTCTCCGAGGCTAATGAACTGTTAAAACTTGCAGCTGCTCGTCAGCAAGTTAGTATGATTGCTTTTATGATTTGTCCTTACTCGTCAATTAACTTTAACACCCTCAAGAGTTATTTACTTTCTGCAACTTAAATGATTGAGCTACAGATTTCTATTCAAACTTCTAGGCAAGTTGCCTGAGGTCTTAAATTCACATTGAACCAGCATCCTTTGCTTGAAGGTCTTTATTTTAGATATGCTTTTTTTTTTTTTTTGGGATGTTCTATTTTGCAAATTCTGAACATAGACTCAGAGAGATTGTTAGTGAAATGTTTACAACGTTGTTGATTTTGTGGTGGTTTTGTGCCTAGAAACGTCCAGTATATAGGGGAAACTCTGTCGAATTTTTTTTTTTTTTTTGCCATCTTGATACTCCAAATAAGTTAATTACCCTTATGCTTAAAAGCTATGCCCGCTCCTACATTTCTTGCATTCCCTTTTTGATGTGAGAATTTTCTTAGAGACTTGGCATGGTTTATTTGGAGTTTGATAGTAGATTCCAAGGAAGAAGGAGGTTGTAGAAGTTAGCCGTACCACATACAATTGGGACAAGGTCTATTGCACGTTTGCACGATGAAAAGGTAAAAACTAACTTTATTCAGCATTTATATACCATAAATCGCTGTCCAAAGAAGAGGAAAATAATTATTTATCTTCTGATTTTTTAGCAAAGGAAGGAGGGAAAGGATCTTGATGATATTGAGATCTATGAGCTCACTCAGTTCTCTGAGAAAAAGAAAGCCTTCGTGAATAAGAAAGCAAGAGATATGAAGAATGTCTAATAATATCACTGTTTAGGATCTATAACTTTATTTAACAATTCGGTAATCTTATTGTTTAGGAGAAAAGAAAAAGACTACCTCACAACTTGAATAAGCTCAGCTGAAATTTGTGAGGAAACTATTGGCCACTTACCAGGGTACATACATAGTAGAGGAGCAAGTATGAAGCTGCTAAGATCATTCTATGAGGACCAACATATTTCAGAGATAGAAGAGAATAAGCACAAGAGAGAAGAAGTAGAGCAACAAGTTACTGAAATGAAGGAAGAGATCAAACTTTTGCAAGAAGAGCAACAAAAGACAAATGATCTTCTAAAAACTTTATTAGCACAGATGGGAAGAATTGAAGAGTATTTTGGCATCATTTTAATGTAAGTTGAAGGTTTCCCATTACACCTTTTTAAAAATTGAAGTACATTTTGCAAATTTATTGAATTACTAGTTAATATTTCTTACTTTGTTTTTTCTTTTGCTATTTTTAGATAATTGGAACAAAGATGGAGCATATCACTATTTTGGCATGAAGTGTACAAGAGTATGTTTTTATTCCTTAATATAATTTCTTGGAACTTTATGCATTGGGCATTTAACAATTAATTTACAGTTGTTGGTGTGTTTTACCATGTGAAATTCCATTTTCATAACTTTGTTTTGTGAGTTTCTTGAATGAATCATGTTTATCCTGTACAAAGAGGTTTTGTTCTCCTTAGAAATACATTTTAGAAGTGATTTACACTTGTTTTGAATGGGTTTTGATATGAAAAAAATGAAGTTATAACCCATTATTCTTCAGTTGGTAGAAAGTTGAGTAGTTCGTTCATTTATGCTTTGTAAATTTATATGATTTGTATTTGTTGATAAATAGTGGTTGGAAATACTAGTAAAAAATATGTTGAAGGCATCTTGTGATAAATAGTGGTTGGAAATACTAGTAAAAAATATGTTAAATAGTGGGTTTTGATGAGCTCTTGTTGAGTGAAATTCTAATGAATTGTGATTGCTCGACACGCTATCAAGTGACAAACTGATAATTGATATTCATAAATTTTCAACCATAATATATGTTGTCTTGATCAAATTCAATACAAATACATAGACCGAATTGAGTAGATATGATTGGACCTAATGCTTGTTGAAATAAAGTTTACATTCTAGGAGATAATTGTTTCGAAAATTGTTTGACACAGCTTTGATGCGTGCTTGACGAGTTTTAAAATAATGAACACAAAGGCTTAAAATCTCTGAGTTCTAAACAACAAATAATTATAGGATAGTTTTTTTTTTATGTGTGAGAAGTGCTTGATCAGTTTCTTGTGGGAAATTGTGTGTGAAAACTGGATTGTAGCTTTGCAAAGCTTGTGGCAATGTTGTGAAATTGGAAGCTTCTTCTTTCAAAATTTGATCAAAGAATTGGATAATTTATTGATGAAGTATTTGAGAGATTCTCCAAGAAAAAATGCTAAGAGCAGTTTATAGGTAAATAAGTCAATCATTTTCGTAGTATATATGGTACTAAGGAATTGAAAATAACAAGAAGCATTGAAACTAGCCTATTGGAATATTAAATGGAATAATTATCTAATGTACATGAGCAAATGGAACTAATTTAATCCAAACATTAAAAGTTGATATAAAAATCAGTACCTATCACTTGATTGAGGAATTGAACAAGGTAGCATGAGGCTATAATGCAATTGAAGACAAGAAGGAAACATGAAACATGGTAATGGCAAGTTAATGTACTTATAGTTAGTATTGTTTTTCCTCTGCTTCTATTTTGTTGCCATTGATGCCTGTTCTTTCACACTAATCATGTTCAAATGTTTTTTTTTTTTTTTTTTTGAATTGTTAATAATGCAGAGTTTTTGATAAGCTCCTCAACAAGGTTGAAAATTCAAGCTAGCATTTTGCACAATTGGGGAGTTATATTTTGGAAGTAATCATTGTTAGTATACTAAATGAATAGCTCCATTTGTAAATAGTTTTTGGATTGATCACATTATGGATGTATTCATAAATAGTTATATTAACCTATGTATTATAAAGGATTATGTTAGTTTGGATATTTGGTAAATTGTGAGTTCTAATTTATTTCTGGCTTTTTTACTTGCTTATTGTATGCCTACCAAGGTGATTATATATAACACAACATGGGCAAGGAAATGAAGTTGTCACTAAAAATGATTTGATTAATGATGATAGTTGTCATTATGTATATAGCAATGTGACAACAAACTAAAGTTGTCATTAAATTAGTTTTAGTCATGATAATAAAAGTTGTCACTATTTATAATACAATTGTGACAACAAATTAAAGTTGTCACTATATTAAAATAAATTATGATAACAAAAGTTGTCACTATTTAGAGTTTAACAGTTATGACAAATAAAAGTTGTCACTAAATGAACTTGGACAACAAAAGTCGTCACTATTTTTGAATAGTAGTGACAACAAATAAAGTTGTCACTAGAATTTGGAGAAAAATGTCACTTATTATGGCATGTTAGTGACAAGCCAAGAGAAATAGTGATAATAGCCATAGCAAAATAGTGATAACTTTTGTTGTCACTATTGTCTAAAGGCATTAGTGACAACAATTTCTTGTCAATGAAAACTCGCCTTTAGTGACAATATTCAGTTGTTGTCACCCACCCTCTTTAGTGATAGTGATTTAGTGACAACATTGTGACAAATTATTGTTTTCACTAAATGGGATTAGTGTCAACAATTTGATATTTATTGACAACTTTTTGTTGTCACTAATGAAGTTTTTTCTTGTAGAGGCGTATATTGTCACTAATGAATGGCCAATTAGTGACAAGGCATTTGTTGTCACAAATGAGTGAGCAATTAGTGACAATATATTGGTAAAAGTGATGATCTTTGAAACAAATTAGTGATACAGAAATGTTGTCACTAATAGTTGATTACATTGTGACAACCGGAATATTGTCACTAAAAGTCAACATTTAGTGACAAGAATAAGTTGTTGTCATTCTATACCTTTAGCGACATAGATTTAGTGACATTAAAGTGACAACAATTTTTTTGTCACTAAATGTCTTTAGTGACAACATTTCTGCATTTTGTGACAATATTACGTTGTCACTAAAGGTCACTCTTCCTGTAGTGAAGGTCAGAATTATGCTATTTTGTTGGGTATCCAAAATGGACAAATGGAGGCTACTTTTATCATCCTGAGGAGCAGAAAGTACATGTTAGTACCAATGCTAGATACTTAGAGGATGATCAGAGTACTTCTACTAAAAGTTCAACTAGGTTGGAACTTGAACAGAAGTTATCTTCGGAATCAACTTCTTCTGACCCGATTGTGGAACAAGAAGAGGCACAACCTCAAGAGCTTGTACAAATGGAGCCTCGTCGTAGTGGGAGAATGTCTAGGGTTCCAAAGAGGTGGACTAGAGAAGCTTTCGAGCTAGTCTCTGACCATCAGGAACAAGACCCCACTAGATACGAGGAGGCTATTGCTGATGCCGATACAAACCTTTGGCATGAAGCAATGAATGCCGAGATTGAGTCTATGTACTTCAATCAAGTTTGGGATCTTGTAACTTCACTTGAAGGGATAAAACCCATTGGGTATAAGTGGGTATATAAGAGGAAGAGGGGAGTAGATGGGAAGGTAGAAGCCTTCAAAGCTAAGCTTGTGGCGAAAGGATATACTCATAAAGAGGGTATCGATTATGAAGAAAACTTTTCTCCAGTGGCAATGCTTAAATTTATCTGTATCCTCCTTACCATCGCATGTCATTATGACTACGAGATATGGTAAATGGATGTCAAGACGGATTTTTTAAATAGCCATCTTAGCAAAGATATCTATATGTCCCAACCAGAAGGCTTTATAGCAAAAAGTTAGGAACATATGGTTTGCAACCTTAAGAAGTCCACTTATGGACTTAAACAGGCGTTGAGCACATAGAACATTCATTTTGATGAGACTATAAAGTCTTACGATTTTATTCAAAACGAGGATGAACCATGTGTGTACAGGAAGCTTGATGGCATTAATGTGGTTTTTCTTGTTTTGTATGTGGATGACATTCTACTCATTGGAAATGATGTAGGGTCATTGTTATCTACAAAAGTTTGGATATCTAGTCAATTCAGTATGAAGGACTTGGGAGAAGCCAGTTATATTCTCGGTATTAAGCTTCTTAGAAATAAGAAGCAGAGAATGTTAGGATTATCCTTAGCAACATGCAGTGACAAGATATTGGCTAAGTACAGTATGGTCTCATGCAAAGGAGCTCTAATTCCTTGCAGACATGAGTTGTCATTTTCTTCAAGGGACTGTCTAAAGTCTCAAGAAGAAAAAGACAGAATGAGTATCATTCCCTATGCTTCGGCTGTGGGAAGTCTCATGTATGCCGTGCTATGTACTAGGCCAGATATCTGCTTTGCCGTAGGCATAGTTAGTAGATATCAGTCAAACCCTGGGGAGGTTCATTGGCAAGCTGTAACGCATATTCTCTAGTACCTCAAGGGAACGAGAGATTGTTTGCTAGTTTACAGGGCTGATGACTTGGTTCCTACAAGATACACAGACTCAAACTTCTAGGCGAATAAGGATGAGAGAAAATCTATTAGTGGATATATCTTCACCTTGTCTGGAGGAGCTATTTCATGGAGGAGTATCAAGCAATCTTGCATTGCTGACTCAACCATGGAAGCTGAGTATGTGACAGCTTTGGAGGCATCCAAGGAAGCAGTCTGGCTCCGGAAGTTCCTTTCAGAACTTGGAGTTGTACCACACATGGATAGGGCGATTGTGATGCATTACAGCAACACTGGAGTAGTATCGCAATCCAAAGAACCTAGGAACCACAAGAAGGGGAAGCACAACGAGAGGAAATACCACCTGATTCGAGATTTCATCCAGAGACGGAAAGTCGTGGTGGAACAGATTGCCTCAGAGAACAATCTAGCAGACCCATTCACCAAGCCTTTGGCTGAGAGAGTATTCAAGAGATACTTAGAAGCTATAAGGGAGGGCACCTACGGACTTACTTAGTCTCAGAGTGCAAGTGGGAGATTGTTAGGAAATATGCCCTCTTAGACTAGGTTTTCTGATGTAAATATCAAATGTATTAATAAAAGAATTCATTTTCAGAAATTGTTTGTGAATTTACATTTTTATTTGTGCATGATTACGTTTGGAAAAGACCCATTGTGTTTAAGTAAGTGGTCCATATGAATGGAGGTCTTTCATAGTAAAGTATGGATCACGGGTTACTTAACACATAAGCATTCATTCTTAACTGATTGATGAGAATGGAAATCTCAGCATGTTTAGGTTATTATATTATAAATTTTAAATGGGAAATGACTTACCTTTAGCCAGTGTGTAGTCCACTCATTTCATGACATTAGCGTATTTTGAATACATAGAACATGACCTGTAGTAGTGGTTTCTTAAAGTACTATTTGGTAGAAACCTAGACTACTACTGCTACAGCGTGGACTAGTACTCTACGACTTGAATATGAGTTGGTGGTCTGACGAAGCTCGAAGCATGTACTTTGATATGCTATAGTTGAGATTCTGTCGTAGAACCAATATACTTATATGTTGGGTATGTGTGACTAGTTAGTTAAGACAGACTTGTACAAGATAGTTTCTATACTATATCGCCCCTTGTGGTTGTCTCAATTATCTAAATATCCAGGGCCCTGGGAAACATGACTTAGATGTCTGCTTTAGCGTAGCTCTCTTGCAAAGCGGAAGCAATCCAGGAAGTCATGGATCATTGGACTACAAGTCTAAGGATGGTAGATGTCATTTAGAGAGGTGTTAGTACATTTCTTCCTCTCTGATGTACGACGATGTATAGAGGGGTATTTTAGTCATCTTACCTATAGGTCGGAGACTTTGCTAACGCAGCATTGTCCTTAGGGTCAATATTTTCTTATAGTGAAATTTGGAAATATTTAAAATATAAAATACAGCTATTTATATAGCAGGGGTATTTTGGTCATTTCAGTAGCCAAGGCTATGTGTCTTTTTGGTCATCGGAATAGCCCGTAAGTCCTAATTAATTTTGGGTTGAGGAATTGGCCTCAGTTAAAGAAGATTTTATTTTATTTAGTAAGTCAAATTTATTATTGGACTGGAATAAAATTAAATAAAAAGAAGTTGAGAAAAATTTATTATCTGGTTTAATTAGTTAATTAATTATTCAAGACCAAGGTCCAGTTTGAATAATTAGAAAGTTAACCTGGGCTTAAACTAGATGGAAAAAGGCTTGTTTAATTATTTATTGGGATATTTCTATAAGTCCAAGAAATTAATAATTAATGTTTAATTATTTTTTGTTCATTTGGACTCATTAATTATTTATTGGGTTATTTCTATAAGCCAAAAAAATAAATAATTAATGTTTATTATTTTGGGCTCTTTAGGTCCAAGAAAAATAATAAATATTATTTTGGCCCAATAGCTTGGACCATAAGGTTTTTCCAAATACGGTACAAAAGAGTTTAAGGCTAAGCCAAACTTACTCTGTTGATAATATCCGGGTGTTTGAAATATCAAATCCCAGGGGGATACTATTATCAGATAAAAAAGACTATGATTTTTGGAAGAGACTCACGTCTCTATGAAAAAAAGAACAGCAAGCCTTTTGTTTTTGTTTTCTCCTCTCTCTCGTGTCTTTTTTCTTCCATTGTTCTTGGTATTTGCTAATCAATAGCAAGATAATCGAGAACATTGAGACCTACTTCCTTGTTTCACCAACAAAGATTGAGGCAGTGGAATATTCTGAGATCCAGAAAGCTTTGGCATTCATGCAAACAAGGCAAAGCAGGAGGATAGCGGGTTTTCAACCGGAAGTTTCATCTAGCGGAGGAAAAGGAGTTATCCCTGTGGTCCAATCAATTTCTCCATAGCTAAAGAGGCTTAAGGTGCACAGAGGTATTGATTAAATGCTTCTGGGTTGTTGTTCTTGGTTTTTTTGGCCTCTGTTTTTTTTTTTTTTATTTTTGCTTCCGCAGAGCCTGCCTTCCTCTATTTTTCATTTTCCATGTACAACTATGAGTAGGTATATTATTTCAGTTTCTTGTTTAGATTTAAAAGTTTTTGAATTTGTTATTAGGAATAACATTTGCTCTACTAAAAAAATGGCATTTTTTTATAGAGATGCCTCTTTATCAATGGGCTCTATATTCTCATTCTTCTTCGATCTTCGAACAAGTCTATCTATAACATTAATACTAAGAGATTGAAATCTAATGGTTTAAATCAGACTTACTTCTGGCATTGTCGTTTGGGCTATATAAATAAGAAACACATAACAAGGCTTCATAATGATGAGCTTCTAAATTTGTTTGATTTAGAATCTTACGAAACATGTGATTCTTGTTTATTAGGAAAAATAACTAAAGTGCCTTTTAAGAGGCAAAAATGAAAAGGTAACTAATTTATTGAGCCTAATACATACTGATGTATGTGGACCAATGAATACACATGCTAGAGGAGGATTTTAGTACTTCATTACATTTACGGATGATTTCAATAGATATGGCTACCTGTATTTGATGAAACACAAATCTAAATTGTTCCCGAAATTTAAAGAATTTCAAAATGAAGTACAAAATTAGCTTGGCAAAAGTATTTAAACACTTCGATCAAATCAAGGTGGTGAATACTTAAGTCACGAGTTTGACGAGCATCTTAAGAATTGTGGAATTATCTTCCAATTAACTCCACCTGGAACACCTCAATGGAATGGTGTATTTGAATGGAGAAATTAGACTTTATTAGATATGGTTCGATCAATGATGAGTCAAACTGATCTTCCAGTCTCCTTTTGGGGTTATACCCCAGAGGCTGCTACATTCACACTAAATCGAGTTCCATCTAAATCGGTTCAGAAAATGCCATATGAGATATGGACTGGGAGACAACCTAGTTTGTCATTTCTTAAGATTTAAGGTTGTGAAGTTTATGTAAAGCGTTTATTATCTAATAAACTTGAGCCCAAAGTGGATAAATACATATTTGGGGGATCCTAAAGAAACTAAAGGATACCAATTTTATCTCCCAAAAGAAAATAGAGTGATTGTTGCTCGAAATGGATTCTTTCTTGAAAAGGAATTTATTTCCAAAAGAATTAGTAGGAGTAAAATATATCTTGATGAGATTTAAGAGCCACAATTAGTACTTGAACTAAATAATGAACCTCGATTAGATGGGTCACAAGTCCAAGATGAGCCTACTTCTATAGAACAAGGACCTCAAAGATCTGATAGGGTTTGTCAACAACCTGAGAGATATGGATTCCTCATCACTAATGATCACAATGTAGAGCTTATGGTTAATGATGAGCTCACTTCCTATCAAGAAGCCATTAAGAGTTCTGACTCTGAAAAATGGTTAGAGGCCATGAAGTTTGAGATGCAATCCATGTATGATAACCAAGTCTGGACTTTAGTTAATGCACCTGAAGGTTTAAAAACCATTAAGTATAAATGGGTTTTCAAAAAGAAAACAGACATGGAGTGAAATGTGCATACTTATAAAGCACGACTAGTAGCAAAAGGTTATGGATAAACTCATGGTATAGACTATGATGAAATCTTTTCACCAGTTGTAATGCTTAAATCTATTAGAATTCTTCTTACCATAGCAGCATATTATGATTATGAGATTTGGCAAATGGATGTCAAAACTGTGTTCCTTAATGGAAACTTACTCGAGGATATGTACATGACACAACCTGAGGGTTTTGATGATCCTTTGAATTCTAATAAAGTGTGCAAGCTTCAAAGATCCATTTATGGATTGAAGCAAGCATCTCGAGGCTGGAATCTTCATTTTGAATAAGCAATTAAAGAATTTAAGTTTATCAAAAATGAAAATGAGCCTTGTGTCTATAAGAAAACCAATGAGAATGCAATAGTCTTTTTGGTACTTTATGTTGATAACATCTTACTCATTGGATATGACATCCCAACTCTACAAAGTGTAAAGACATGGTTGGAAAATTGTTTCTCAATGAAAGACTTAGGTGAAGCTGCCTATATTTTAGGTATAAGGATATATAGAGATAGTTCTAGAAAGGTAATTGGACTAAGTCAAAGTCCATACGTTGATAAGGTAATGAAAAGGTTCAGCATGCAAGACTCTAAGAGAGGATTCTTGCTAATGTCATATGGCATTAAGCTTAGCAAAACTCAAAGTCCTTCCACGAAGTATGAAGAAGGGCGCATGAACAAGATACTATACGCTTCCTCTATAAGGTTTATCATGTATGCCATGTTATGTACTTAACTGGATGTATCATATGCATTGAGCATGACGAGTAGGTTCCAGTCAAATCCTAGAGAGCCACACTAGACTGCTATCAAGAACATACTGAAGTACTTAAGAAGAACTAAAGATATGTTCTTGGTTTATAGAGGACAACAAGACGAGCTAGTTGTAAATGGTTACACTGATGCTAGTTTTTAGTCTGACATAGATGATTACAGATCGCAATCAAGTTTTCTATTTTGTTTGAATGGAGGTGTTGCAAGCTGAAAAAGTTCAAAGCAAGACACCATGGCCGATTCTACTACAGAAGTTGAGTATGTAGCTGCCTCAACTGTAGCTAAAGAAGTAGTTTGGATGAAAAAGTTCATTACAGAACTAGATATAGTTCCTAGTATTGTGAACCAAGTGGATCTTTATTGTGACAACAATGGAGCCATTGCACAAGCTAAGGAACCAAGATCACATCAATGATCCAAACATATACTTAGACATTTTCATCTCATTCAAGAAATTATTGATAGAGGAGATGTCAAAGTATGCAAGGTATCAACTAATGACAATATTGTAGACCCATTGACAAAGCCTCTCCTATCGTCTAAACATGATAGTCATACTAGATCAATGGGATTACGGTTTTTGTCAAATTAGTCTTAGCGCAAGTGGGAGATTGTTAGGGATATGCCTTAGAGTCAATTTGTACTTATACTATTGTTGTTATGTATTATGTAATAATACGAGGCATTTCTTTTCATGAATAGTGCATTTAGTTTTGTGGTCATCAAGTATGTAACTTGATAGTAAAACCTTACAATTAATACAATGACTATTCTTAAGCTGCCCCTGATCAATTATTGTTAGTGGAACAATAATAAATTAAGATTAGTATGTTTGTGACTTGATGGCTATGTTTTACTGGTCATGAATATATGTGATATCAAGTTAAAATAGAAATAAATGTTAGAGAACATTGCATTGGACATGACCCACTGTGAGAGTACTTCATGGAACATGTTATAAGTACTTTCTAGCCATAATAATATTAAAAGTCCTTCTACCTGAATTCATCATAGTTTCCTATTTGATAAATTCTATATTTTGACGTTGTCTAAAGTTATCTTTAATTAGATAACAACTTAGACTACTGTTGGATATAGAATAAATCAAGGAGAGGAATATGATTGATAGTGAAGGAATTTGTCCTTCTTAATTATGGGAGAAATATCCATGAGCACCTTGAAAAGTTAGACTGTTAAAATACATGGCCATGCTCAAATATATCAATCTAAGATATTGATATCATTTGTTTGAACAGTCTACTATAAGATAAAAAATAATTGATTAAGCTTAATAAGAATGACGTGCTCCATGCCTTATGCTTAATCTGGATATCGTGTGACAAAATGACTAAATATAAAATTATGGTTTGTTTCAAAGAGATCACTGATATTCATTTAACCAAGATAGTTACAATGTTTTGCTATAAACCGCTTATAACTTGTGGGCCATTTAAATGTGATTTGGGCACATTGCCAGTGTTAAATAAACCTATAGGGTCACATAATAAGCGAATTCATTAGGTTATTTTTCTGGTAATGAAGTTCGATGAATCTAGAAATATGTCTAAGTTAATCGAACCTAGAAATTTTACCAGATACAATGAATCTGAAAATATGTCCACATTCGATGTATCTGGATGATGTTTAGATTGTAAGAATCTAACTCGATAAATTAATTAGTTAAATTACCAAGATAATGGTAGAATCTTACCATATCAATTTTAATTTAATTTGAATTTAAAATAAAATATGATAAGATATTATCAGTGTTCGACTCTAAGAGGTTCGGATAGGTTTTAAGAAAACCCTAGCTGTCTTTTCAAGGGATTTGTTTTGCTAAAAAAAAATTTGTGCCTCCATTCACTAGAAAAAAATTAGGCCTCTCAAAACCCTAGGCGCTAGCACACTCAGGGTAACGAGTTAGTTCACCGTGTGTATCCGATAGAGAACGTTTGCACACTACAGCATCTGGTGATCGTTCGGGTTGCACATACAACAGCAAAATCAGAATCGAAGCATCTTGATTACACTGAACAGAGGTAATTCTGTAATTCTTATTTCTTCTTAATCGTTTACTTGGGTTCTCAGAAGGGATTCGTGGATGTTTTCTGCGTTTAGGAGTCCAGAATCCTAACACTAACCTAAGGTCATTCTTAAGGAAATTGGATACTGGTCCACTAGGAAACTTCCAACTGGCTTTCTCGAGTCAATAGTGAGGGCTATTAATTTAAGTAAAATAGTGGAACAAAAATGTGTTTAATTAAAGACCAAATTACTTGCATATTATGAGCATATACATGTTTTAATTACTCTATCTTTACATCTAGATCATTTTCATCATGTTGACAAATCTAAACCTATATAGTATCTTGAAAACAAATAAGCTCATCGAATCAAACTATTTAGATTGGTATAGAAACTTGAGAATTGTTCTCAAGTCGAAAAAATTGATTTATGTATTAGATGCTCCTATTCCACCACCTCCAGCCCAAGATGCTCTAGTTGATGAGCATGTTGTCCATAAGAAGCACAAGGAGGACAGTGACACTACATCATGTATTATGCTGGCATCAATAACTCCTGAGTTACAAACACAGTATGAGCATATCGATGCTCAAACCATTATCTTCCATCTTAAAGAGTTGTTTGATAAATAAGTTGGAATTGATAGATATGATATCTCTAAGCAACTGTTCCATTTTAAGATGGTTGAGAGTGTTTCAGTGGCCACTCATGGGCTGCAGATGTTGGGCTATATTGAAAAGCTTAGGTTTCTTGGTTTCTTAGTAGATCACGATTTAAGTGTTGACTTAATTCTACAATCATTACCAAGTAGTTTTTCACAATTTGCGATTAACTACCATATGAACAATATTGACTCCACCATACTTAAGCTTATCAATCTGCTTAAGACTGCTAAATCATCTACGAAGAAGGATGATAAGGCGATCTTGCTAGTAGGTTCTTCGTATTCTAAGAAGAAAATTCCCAAGAAGAAGAAGAAAAATCCTACCAAGCCCAATGGAGACGTGAAGAAAAAGGAAGCAGCCATTAAAAGCCTATGTCATCATTATGCCAAGATAGGCCATTGGAGGTGCAACTACAAAGCCTACTTGGAGACCGTGAAGGAAAAGAAGGAGAAAGAGAAGCTTGCAAGCACTTCTACTTCTACTTTTAGTATGTTTATGATTAAGATTAATAAAGTCTTTAATAGTGAGATATGGGTATTGGATACCCATTTTGGATCTTATTATGAAATAATTTGTAGGGACTAAAGGGCAATGGAAGGATGGAAAAGGGCGATGTGGACCTGCGAGCTGCAAATGGAGCAAATGTTGCTGCACTAGCTGTGAGGACTTACCATCTTAATCTACATTCTGGATTAATTTTAGAACTTCAAAACTACTATTTTGTACCAGTTTTATTGAAAAACATTATCTCAGTTACTTTTTTAGACTTATTTGGATTTCATTTAAATTTTAAGAATAAATATTATTTTTTTTCATTAAATGATATCCATTATGGTTCTACAACTTTGGTTAATGATTTGTATGTTCTAGACATGGATAATCCAATTCTCAATATAAATGTAAAGAAATAAAGAAAAGATAACTCAATCTTATCTTACTTTTGGCATTGTTGTTTAGGCTATGTAAATAAAAAAATGCATGTCTAAATTATACAAGCTGGGTGACTAAGAGAAGAAATCAAATAATGGTGAAATATCCTAATGTTGTGCCCTAGACGCAATCACTTGTACTATGTATGTTGCATAATAATTAATAAAAGAGGCATTCTTTATCTTCCAATTTGATTTTTATATCTTAATATGAGTATAAACTATTTGATAAATCCCTAGCACAACACAGTATTAAGGAAATCAAGATAGAAATCATGATGTGAGATTCCTACTACATTATGTAGTGTTTGTGCTTGAATAATCCCTAGTCATAACATTAATGAGATGGGACATTATTAATACACCAAGACTAACACATGTTATATCTCTTGACTGGATCAAGTGGTAGTTCTCATAATCGTGAGTATTGTGATACTCAGGATTAATATGCGGATGCTTTTATATGAGCAAGTTCATTGGATGACCTTGCTATGGGATAATCACTTTGATAAGCTATTGAGTGTCAAAGATAGAATTTCATTATAGCAAGTGTGCAAGTATCCTTAGGCTTGAGATCTCCAAGGTATTTTGTTTATCGAGTGTTGTACTTTGATTCTAATCTTTGGAGTCTTACAAGAATCGTCTATGGGATGGATATTGGGTACAATGTAAAGTAAATAAAAGTAGCTGAGAGTGTCAATAAAGGACTCACCACTACTAATAGTATGAAAGTATATCTTAGGGCCACTTGTAGAAATCATTAGTCATGAAGTCCTTGGCCAAGGCGACTAAGTATTCGAAATAGTTTCAAATTTGATACACATATCGAGTAATGGATTTCTTAAATAAGTACTAAAATGTTCGGGCCAGAATTAATAATATTCTAGATAGAGTTGGCACATATTCCATGTTCTAGACCGAATGAGATATAGTATGGTGAAAGAAGTATATTGCACTGGCTATTTGCTATCGACATGTTCAGATTAAGCCACTTGACTTTTTGGACTTTTGGGTGATCAAGAGTCATTGCTAAATATCGCTCTTGATCTGCTCAATATGAATTTATTAATTAGAGAATTAATAAATTAATTTTATATTTTATTTAGGGTTATTAATTCTAATTATGTTAGAATTAATTCATATTATGCTACCAATAATACCAGGAAACCTAACGGGTCACACACAATAAAGGTTTGAATGCTCAATATATATTATTTGATAATATTGTGAGATTAATTAAGAGAAGAAAATATATTTATGGGTGGATTATAAGTTTATTATAATTTATAGGACTTGGTTGCAATTATATAAACTTCAAGGGCCCAATTGTAGACATTGGATCTTGGAGGGCATAATTGCAATTAACACAAATCTTAAAAAATATAAATTTGGGAATTGTTCTCTTGTGCAAACATTGAAAAAATAAAGTAAGAGAGGCGGACGTTTATTCTCTTTCTTCATCTTTATTCTTCTCAAATTAAACCTAGCCACTCCTTTCTACTAGCATAGTTTTGAGCGGGCTTTGTGAGCAATTCAACCTTGTATGGACTACAGCTAGAGACATTCCTACTCTTAGATTGTAGTGGCGCTTGGTGGACGATCAAAAGTAGAAGAATTAGTTCTTTGGTTGGTGCAAGAAAAATTTTATTTTCTGCTACCAAAGGCAATCTCCACTTCCTTCATCTATTTCCATTTTAATTGCAAACACGTGATCATTCGACATAGATTATATGGTTATTTCTGCTGCGTTCTTATTTGATAAGCATGATGAAATCCTAACACATTAGTATAACTTCCACTATCCACAATGACACTATGAAGGGTCTTGTTGATTAGACACCTTATGTAGAATATGTACTCCCTTTATTGATGGTCTTGGTCCTTAATAGCTTAGGAATTCAATGATCTCCACATTACTCCAACTAAGAAATACTCTTGGCCAACCACTTCCTCGTCATCATTTTCCTCTTTTATATTTTCTTCTTGGTCTTCTTGGCATCGTTCTCCCCACTCTTTTTCATCGGTTGAGACTTCTCCATAGGGGTTAGTGTACATAGCCCTTTTATTTATACACTCATGAGAAGTATGGCCATAGCCAAGACTGTAACATCTCATAACCTAGGCCCAGCAGGGCTGGGATGTCGTCTCGTCCAAAGGACAAGGGGTCTTTATAACTAGGACACACAACAAAAATAAAACAACACTTTGAAATTAAAACTTATTACAACCCAAAAATTCAAGAACAAATCCAAAATAAATTGTTTACTCGCATCTCTCAAAGCATTACATAAAATAAATAACGCAATATCTTCCAAAGCAGGCAACAACTAGCTACTCATCCCCACAGCAAGATCGACCTGAAATTAAGGTAAAAAGGGTGATGAGATAAACATCTCAGTAAGTCCGTGTGTGCTTTGAGTGTTTAGGTAAAACAGTTCATGTATGCAAGTTGAAACATTTCATAAGAGAAAATGCTGGCAAGCAATAAATAAAATTAAAATAAAGAGTGGCGTTTTCCTTTTTTCAAACCATACAAGTGCACAAAAAATACAACCACTCAAATAGGCGGCCATAGGTACCACACCTTGGGCCCCATGTCCATACAACAGTTAGAATGCCACACTTTGTGCAGACTGAGAAAATGTAGGTGTATGGCCTACCGGGTAAGATACTCCTCCTTCTCTACATCCAAACAAAATCAGTTATCCACTCCATCAACACAATCTCCACATGACTAAAACTTGCTAGCTCGGACCTACATAATTAAGTAGTACTGTCACTTCTCCAAGTTGAGTTCATCTTTTGGAGGTGGTCTCCTGCCAGAAGACTCACTCTTGCTCTTCAGAACTAGTACTACTAGCCTAGCCTTATTGAGTACTCAACGTTAATTGTTCCACTTGGGAGAAAACTGATAAAATATAACTTTACTTGAAAATGGCAATTAAGGGTTTCTAAAGTTCGTGACAAAGCTGGTTTTAGAAAGAGTTTAGTATTTGAGTAAAACTGCTTATAGATTTTCAAATAATTTGTTTGACTGAAATAAGAAAGGAAACAGTCCTCAATTGCCTTTTCAAAATCAGTGTTCACATACTTCGTGTTTGGCTTGCCATAGTAACCTTTTACAACAAACAAATTTTATGCAGGAGCATACCTGATCCTTTGCTTGAGCTAACTCAAAGATCTTCCAAAGCTAACCTAACCCCGCCTGGGGTAAACACGAGCCATAATTAAACTCAAGCCAAATTTGCTTCTATAAATAATCCTAGTTCAACTTCCTACAATCATGACCCAAATGTTCCAAACTTTAAAGCTAGATAATCAAAAGGATTTTATAAAATAAATCTAGTTTGATAATAAAATAACTAGGGTTTGTGAAAGAGTTACTAATAAGTTGTAGGTATAAATCTTTGTTATTAATAAATAAACTAGAGTTTATTTGATAAAGGGTCCTAAGTCCTAGATGATATTATTAAAATAATAAACTATTACTATTCTCTTAATTAATAATTAATAGTTAGAAAATAATTAATAAATAAAATTAATAATAAGTAAATTTTAAAATATTTTTATTAAGAGATAATAAATAAATTTTAATAGTATTTAGGAATATATGACTTATAAGATTAATATTTTACCTATCATGATTATTTATATAAAATGCTTTATTTAATATTATTATATATAATATTTTTATATTTTAATTTTAATAGAAGATATCAATTTATTTGGCTAAAATTCCACTATTTCATTTAACAATCCAATTCCAAATCTTCCTAGGGTTTTCAAAATCATTAGAAGAAAATATAGCATTAATTTTTATTAATGTAATAAAATTGGCTAATTTAAATAATTTAGGAACAACAAGGTCATGATCATAATTCTCCTATTGCTAACCATAATCATGAACATAGACTTTAACACCAATCCACAAACCATTTAATTCATTAATAAAAGCATAGATCTATATCTACCATCACATGATCCAAACTCCACTAAACATACTCATATTCATGGCTTCAACAAGAATACAAGAACATAAAACCCTATTCACCAAAGATGACATAATATCTACCATGCTTAATCATCCACACTAACTCACGACATGAAGAGCATGCAACAAACCCTAAAACATCAGAAAACTCAACCATGAAAAATCATCCTCATACTTCAATCCCAACTCCATCATATAAACACATACTCAATCACCAATCATATTCCATCCTTTTCTAATTACATCTAAGAGACATGATTTTAAAATTAAGGAGAGGGTTAAAGAGACATACTCAAATGATGACTACCTTGATGAAGTCTCAAGAGAGTCCACACGCTTGGAGGACTAGATCCGACCAAGAAGAAGAAGAGAAAATGGCCATGGTTGAAAAACCATTTCGGTCGAGAGAGAGAGAGAGAGAGAGAGAGAGAGAGAGTATTAGTATATTTCATTAAAGATCGAAGAGAAAGAAAGATGAACATAATCGTTCATGTTTACCTTGAGAGTGTTCTTGAGTCTTCAAGAAAATTCTGATTTTTTTATCCGAAAGTAGAGTCTTGATTTTAGCGTTTGATGTTATAATTATAGAAATAGATTCTAGAGGATGAGTAGATGTGATCTGGATTTTTTGGAGAAGATTGGAGGTGTTTAGAGTGGTCTTAGGCTTGAAGAATGGTGGTGTGTGTTCCTGGTGTTTTTGGTTTTCTTGCTGTTCTTTGGGGAAAAAAAATGGAGAGAATGGAGGAAAGGCTGGACGAAATCTGTTGAGTGGTGTTGGCTGAATGGATGGAAGAATCCTTGTGAGTGAATTTTCAGATTCGGGAAAAGAAGGAAAGCTGGTTGTTTGAAATTCAAAAGGAGTAATTTAGGGTGTGAATTAAGGTAGAAAATATGGTAAGAATAGCTTGGTTGATGGAGGTTCTTAGAGCTGCTATGGCTGACTGGATTGTGCTGGAGTTTCACTGAGTTGAATGAGGATTGAATGAGCTATAGGATCGCTGAATCAGGGAGTGCAATGGTGGAGGAAATTTCTGGTTGGTTGAGGCTTAATCCATGGAAGTTTTCATGGAGTAATTTGCTGGAATTTTAAATTCCAAATGAAGGCTTGATTGTAGTGATTTAAGGAGTGACTATGGTGTTCATTTCCTGCAGATCAATGGAGGAGATGATGAAGTTCAGTTCATGGCTGACTAAGGTTGGTTTTACAGAAAATTGGAGTGAGTTTTGGATACGATTGAAGAAGGAATAAGGGTGGAATTTCTGGTTGTTCATTCAAGAGGTTTGCTGGAATTTTTGTGCAGATTTTTTTGCAATGTTCCAGCTGACTTGTAGAAGGTTTGAAAGGGCATTGGAGGGTCCTTTAAGGTTGGTTTCTAGCCTTCTTTATGGAGGGATGACAGGGTTAAATTACTAGTTTGAAAGGTGGAAGAAACTGCTTTGTTCTTGGCCTACCAAGATGCGAAAACTGCCTAGGATTTTCCTGGTTTGTACAGCTTTTGTGCAGCCCAATTTTTGGCCAAGGTTTTTAGTCTTCAAGCTGATCAATATGGCTATTTTTTTGGCAGTATTTGAGTGGGAAAAATAGCTGAAGTTTTGAAAGCTGGACTGACTAAGAAGCTAGAAAAATTTCCAGATTGCTACATGAAGAAGATGATCACTTATAGGGTGGAGTTTGAAGGTTCAACCATGGAGATTAATTCTATTGGGAACCTTCCATAACCCCTTCCCCATTTTCAATCAATATGCTATGCTCTATAGACATTTTCGAAACTCCAAGATCAAAGAGTCTTGCTGGAATTTTCTGGAAATAAAAATAGCTTGGATAAATTGAGCAACTTAATTGATAAAGAATTAACGTAAGCTAGAAAGCAAAAAGGGTATGAATCCCTTAGGAGTTTTTGTAGGGTATAAGAGTAGAATTAGGATATTCCTTTCTTGTCTCCCCTAAAACAACACTCCTACTCCTTCTTATGGCCTACAAGGGATGAAAATATCCACCTATCTAAAATAAAATTTAATCATGCCAAAACTTAAATGATGGGATTTGAACTCAAGACCTTAGAGATAAATTCCAAAGCTCTAACCACTAAACCACAATAACTCTTGCTCTTATTTTCTCTCCTAAATATTTTTCCTATTCAATCCCCAAGCGATCTCCCTATTTCCACTTCAAGCAAAATTACAATTTTACCCTTCATACTCAATAAGCACAATTAAGCTTTCTAGACTATAAATCATGATTCCAAAACACATAAAATCATTCAAAAATATGTTTATGCATGTAAGAAAATATGATATGCATCCTGACCCCCTTATTCTAGGGTTGGTTTTAGATGGGGTTTCACAAAGACACTTGAATAACTTGATATCTCTATTTCATTGTGGTCTTTCCATGGCTTTTCACTTATCCTTGTCCCAACCTTCCCTAGGTTTTCAACCTTCCCTTAGTTTCCATCCTTCCCTTAGCTTGTTGTACTCCCTTTGGAAAGGTTTAGGAGCATCCTCCTTCTTGACTGGTATCTTCCTAGTACTAATCGGATTTTGAAATGTAAGCTTAGTAAAAGTTCTCCTCTTTAGTTGCTTTTCAATCTTGGTGGCGGCATGAACCATTTCCTCAAGTCTGTCATACGAGTGCAACTCTTCCAAATTGGCTATTTTCCTATTCAATCCACCCAAAAATCTAGCCCTTATTGCCCTAGGATCCTCTTAGATTTGGGCCCTCATCAACATCATCTCTATTTCCTTTTGGTTGTCCTCCACACATTTATTCCCTTGTTTAAGGGATAAAATCCTTTGGTGGAGGTCTTGGTACTAGTGGTGCGGGACAAACCTAGCCCTTATCATATCTTTTAACAAGTTCCAATAGCCCACGTCTTCTACTGCCATTTACCTCCTTTGAGTGCCAACTTGTTCCCACCAAACCAATGCATACTCCAAAAATCCCAAAATAGCTAGTCCCACCTTGGATCATTCACTATGGGTATGGCTCTAAAAGTATATATCCATTTTGCAATCCTATTCAAAATTATCTTGAAGATCACTCTTCCCATAGAATATTGGTGGTTTCAACTTGATATGGTTCAAACCCCTATCCTCATCATTTTCTTCTCTCCTACCTCCTCTATTGCCCCATCCTTTGCTGAGTTCCCAATATGCATCACCATGTTCTCCCTCATATCATTCATCAACTCCATCAAATTCTCGTTCCAACCCCCTCAGATTATTTCCTCCATTCCTTCCTTGACTCCTTCCTCGTCCTCCTCTTACTCCATGTCTTCCCCATATCATAAGAGCTTGTTGGAAGCCCCCAATAGAGTGCGCATCCCACTCTTCAACTTGTTAAGCAATCAATGGAGGAGTATAGGCATCATCCCCCCTCATTATAGGGTTAGGGGCTTCAAATCTATCTTGACCTCTTTTTTGTGCAATTGTAGAAGAGGTACTAAGTTAATTTCTCAACCCCATTAGCCCTATTGTCATATGTTGAAACTCACTTTACTTAGTTCTTATCATAGTTTGCAAATCATCTCGCAAAGCCCTAACATCAAGTGGATCTTCTTGTGGTCAAATAGGACCACTTGGATTAGGTTTAGGAAGTTCTTGTTCTTGGGCCTTGGCCATGAAGTTACTCACGGAGTTATACCTACAAAATTGATTAATAAAAAGAAATAGTTCCTCTCTTCATTCTCTTGTGTGTTTATTCTCAATAGTTTTCACTCTACACTCATGTTCACCCTCTTTGGCTCTTTTGACAATAGCCTTCCCCTCTTGGCTTTTTTTCAACACCCAAATCTTCTTATTTAATCGAATCCTACCCAATAGCCTAAGATTTAGTCCAACCAAGTGAATTGATAAAATTCAATGGATTTTTCCAATTAGGAGGTTTTAGGGGAATTTCAACAAACACTTATTGGATACTCTAAGAAAATAAATTTTCCAAGCAAGAATTTCAAAGAACAAAGATTCAAATAGTGCAAGAACAATCACTAAAATATAAGGAAGCAATTTTAAACAAGAAACGAAAAGAATTAGCAAGAAACAAGAAACAAGAAAAACTAGTAGTTAAGAATAGGAAGAACAAGACAACCATAAATGCGTAATGGTAAAGATGAGTTCAATAAGCATGGATTTCAACAAGAGAGTGAGATATCAATGTTAGTGTTGTGCCTTAGAGGCAATCACTTATACATTGTATATGACACATTTTATTTTAATAAAAGGCATTATTTATCTTACAATTTCTTTTGTTTACTTTAAGTAATATAACTGTTCAATAAAGTCCCTAGTACAACACTGTGTTAAGAAAATCATGATATTAGATTCTTACTACACTGGATGGTGTTAGTACTTAAATAGTCCCTAGTCATAGAATTAATGAGACAGGACATCATTAATGCACTAAGACTAGCATGTGTTAGACTTCCTGATTTAATCAAGCGGTGGTTCTCATAATTGTGAGTATTGAGATACTCAAAGTTAACACATGGATGCTTGTTAATAAAACAAGTTCATTGAATAACCTAGCTTTGAGATAATCACATGGATAACTATTTAGTGCCAGTGATATAATCTCAATATAGCAAACGTGCAAGTATTCTTAGACTTGAGATCTCCAAGGTACTTTGTTTGCTGAGCTTTGTACTTTGATTCCAATCTTTGGAGCTCGATCAAGGGCCACCAATATAACACCCCGCTACCAACGCCCGCCAGGGCCGGGGATGTCGCCTCATCCAAAGGACAAGGGGTCTTTATAACTAGGTCACACAAATAAAATAGCGGAATATAAATGATACTTGAACTTAAAATTTATTACATCCTAAAATAAATATCAATCCAAGAGTAATTCCCAAAATACCAAAAATAAATCCGTAATAAAATTTATCCACTCTCATAACATTACAAAAAAATAATTCAACAAAAAATCTTCCAAAGTAGGTATAATCTAGCTACTCATCCCCACAGCAGGATCGACCTGAAATCATGGTAAAACGGGTGATGAGACAAAAATCTCAGTAAGTCCGTGTGTGCTTTGGGTGTTCAGTGAAATCAGTTCGTGAATGCAAAGTATGAAATCTTTACAAAAGAATTGCTGGCAAGCAATAAACATTAATCAAAAGTAAGAGTGGTGTTTTGGCTTTTCCAAGCATACATAATCAAGAATATCAACCACTCGAAATAAATGATTATGGGTTACCACACGTTGGGCCCCATAACCGGTCAGAATGTCTACACTTTGTGCAAACTGATAACAGGTAGGTGATCGGCCTACCGGGCAAGATACTCCTCCTTCTCTATATCTAACAACAACCGGGTGTCCATTCCGGCAAAACACAGTCACTTAACTGAAATAAACCAAATTGCTAGCTCGGACCGGCACGACCTACTGGACTGACATCTCATCCGGGAAGGACTCACCCCTCAGAGGTGGCCACCTACTGAGAGGCTTACCCTAACCCTTGAAAGACTAGCCCTAACAATCCACCCTTATTAAGTACTCAATGTGACGTATCCCACTTGGAAAAAATGAACAAAACACAGTTCCACTTGAACATGGCAATTAAGGATTTCAAAAATCTTTGTCAAAAACAGTTTTAGAAAGAGTTTTGAGTTTGAGTAAATCTGCCTATTAATTTTCAAATGAATCATTTATCGGAAATAAAACAGGAGACCACCCTCAATTGCCTTTACAAAAATGAGTATCCATGCACTCTACATTTGGCTTGCCATAATTTAACACTTTTCATCAATCAGGTTTTATGCAGGAGCTTACCTGATCCTCGCTCACAACAATAGGTCTCCAACAGCTGACCTAACCCCGCATGGCAAAAACAAGCCACAATCAATCTCAAGCCACAATCCATTTCCTCAATTTTAAATTAACTCCACTCACTACTATCATGATCCTAGTGTCCCAAGCTTTAAGGCCAAACAATAAGTAAATAGGTTTATAAGCTAAGGGTAATTTTGATATTTAAAATAATTACTATTTTGAGAAATAAGTACTAATAAGTTAAAGGTTTAAATATTTCTAAGAAAATTTATAGTTTATTTGATGAAGAGTCTTAGGTGGTTTTTAGGAAAAATAATGATTTATTAATAATTTAGTTGTTAGAAAATAATTGATAACCAAAGTTAGTTGAAAATGAATTTTAATGAGTCTTGCTTGAAAAATAATAAATAAGTTTTAATAGGCTTTGATTAAAAGATAATAATTAAATTTACAATAATAAGTATTTTACTAATTATGATTATTTCCATAAAAGGCATTAGTTGTTTCATTACTTTATATAATATCTATATATATATATTTATATAATAATCCAATTCTACCCTTCCTAGGGTTTTCTTCGAAATTACTAGCCAAAAATCATAATATTAAATATTTTATTTGAAGAAATAAAATTTAACTTCGGGACAACTAGGTCATGATCATATTTCCAGGGCTATGCACAATCATGAACATATACAATCCTTCAATTCATCAAATCATCCAAATCATGCATACAAGCATAGATCTAAATTTATCAAGACATGATCTAACCTTTACTAGCATAAATATGATCATGGCTTCAATAATTCAACATGAATATAAATCCTATTCACCAAAGGTGACATAATCTCTAGCAAACTTCACCACAAATACTACCTATGACATGGTAACATGCATCAAACCTCAAATCATCATACAATCAACCAGGATAATCCTTCCATGCATAAATCCCATCTGCTTCACAATCATAGATATATTCATGCTTCAATCTCAACAATACATACTCAAATCCTATTACAATCCACCTTTTTATCATCATCATCCTAGAGACATGAATCTAGAGTTTAAAAGAAAGATTGAAGGGAATTACTTGTTTGATGAATACCTTGAAGGAGTTTAGAATGGATCTCAACTCCTAGATGCCTAAAATCGTCCAAGGAAGATAGAGGAAGCATGGCCATGGAAGAAGAAGCCATCCGGCCAAGAGAGAGAGTTTCAGCCATGAGAGAGAGAGAGAGAGAGAGAGAGAGAGAGAGAGAGAGAGAGACCATTAGCATGTTTATTCATATATATTTTCACTAGAGATCAAAATTGGAGAAGATGAAGTTGTTAGAACAAACCTACCTTGAAGGTGTTCTTAAACCTTCACAGAATTTTCTGTTTTTAATCCGAACTAGCGAGTTGGTTTGTGGAGTTTGATGTTAAGAATGGTGTTGATGGACTCACGGCAGTGAGTAGGTTAAATCTAGAGATTTTAGAGAAGGTTTGAAGTGGTTTGGAAGGGTATTAGGTGAAAGGAAGAAGTAGGTGTTCTTGGTGTATTGTGTGTGTTCTTGAAGGTTGAAGGAATTTGAGAAAAATTGATTTGCAGCTGCCAAAATTATATGAGAACTAGGGCTGCCGAATTTTCTGTAAGGTTTAGGAAGAAGGTTCTCTGATTTGAAAGGGAAAATGAAAGGCTAGTTGTTAAAATCCTTGAAGAATATCTTTAGGAAGCAAATTTGGAAACTAAATATCCTAGAATATCTTGATTATTGGAGAGCTTTGGAAGTCTGCCATGGCCGACTGTTTTAAGCAGAATTTCAGTGGGATGAAAGCTGGTTTAAGGTAGCTTATGGTGGCCGAAAACAAGGTGCATAATGGTGGAGAAAAAGTCTGGTTATTTGAGGGATACATTATGGAAGGTTGCTAAACTATGGTGGCTGGAAATTTGGTAATCAATCAAGCATGATTGCAGGAATTTGTTGGAGATATTTTCGAGCAGCCATGCCTGAATTTCGTGCAGAAGCTTAAGGGAAATAATGGAGCTCAGTTACTGGAGGTGTAAGGGAAGTTTATACAGAACAAGGATGGTGTTTCAGCTGGAAGAGAATTAGGAAACAAAGCTGGATAGTGGACTGCACAGAATTTTCGCTGAGCTGAAATTCGTGGATAGTTTTTCGACTGTCATTTTCCAGCCAACTTGCAGAGAGTTTGAAGGGGAATTTTAGGGACTTTCAATGCTGGTTTCCAGCCTTCTTCATGGAGAAAATACATGGCTAAGGTTCTTAACAAAATCTGGAAGAAAACAACTTGGTTTTGGACTCTTAAAGTTGCGATTTGTATAGGAATTTTTCCTGGTTTCGCTCCGTCTTTGGGCAGTCCGAAAATGGCCAAGAATTTCAGGTTGTAAGCTAATCCAAAAGAACATTTTTATGGCAGCATTTGAGAAGGAATGTTAGCTAAGAATCTCGACACCTTGAAGGCACAATAAGCTGGAAAATTTCAGCTCATTCCAAAAAGGAAGATGAACCTAGCTAGAGTGAATTTTTAGCAAGTTCACTAGAGGGTTTTATCCTCTTGGAATCTCCTACAACTCTTCCACATTTTTAGACCATAAGAAGTCTTTCACTATGACATTTTGATCCTACAAAGCCACAGCACTTTACTGAAATTTCTGGAAAGAAAATGGCTAGAACAACTTGATCAAACTAAAGAGTTGAGAAATAAGGAAAATCAAAGATCAAGGAAAAATGAGCTCCTCTTAGGAAATTCGAGTAAGGCAAAGGAGTAAAATGAAGATACTCCTAACATGTCTCTCTTAGGACAACATCACTACCCTACTATAAGCACATAAAGCCGAAATTATTACTTCCCAAGCAAAAACAAAATTTAACTAAGCTAAAGCTCCTATGATGGAATTTGAACCCAAGAACTCAAGAATTAATTTTCAAAGCTCTAACCACTACACCACAACAACTCTTGTTCTTATTTTCCCTCAAAAAAAATATTTTCTATTCAATCCTCAAGCTATCTTCCTATTTTCACCTCAAGTAGAAATTACCATTTTGCCCTTCTCACTCAATACTTACCAACAAACCTCCAAGACAATAAAACTCAAATACAAAGCATAGAAAATCATTTAAAAATATATTTAAACATGCAATAAATTATGATATGCATCCCAACCCCCTTACTCTAAGGTTGGTTTTGACTGGGGTTTCACATGTCAGTCCAGTAGGTCATGCCAGTCCGAGCTAGCAGTTTGTTTTATTTCAGTCAAGTGACTGTGTTTTGCCGGAATGGACACCTGGTTGTTGTTGGGTATGGAGAAGAAGGAGTACCTTGCCCAGTATGCCGATCACCTACCTGTTGTCAGATTGCACAAAATGTCGGCATTCTGACCTGTTTTGGAGCCCGACGTGTGGTAACCCATAATCATTTATTTCAAGTGGTTGATTTTATTGATTATGTATGCTTGAAAAAGCCAAAACACCACTCTTGCTTTTGACTAATGTTTATTGCTTGCCAACAATTCTTTTGTAAAGATTTTATACTTTGCATTTACGAACTGTTTTCACTGAACACCCAAAGCACACACGGACTTACTGAGATTTCTGTCTCACCACCATTTTACCATGATTTCAGGTCGATCCTGCTGTGGGGATGAGTAGCTAAATTATACCCGCTTCGGAAGATTTTCTGATGATTTATTTTTGTGTAATGTTTTGGGGAGATGAGAGTGGATAAATTTTATTACGGATTTGTTTTTGGTATTTTTGGATTTATTCTTGGATTGATATTTATTTTGGGATGTAATAAATTTTAAGTTCAAGTATCATTTATTTTCCGCTATTTCATTTGTGTGACCTAGTTATAAAGACCCCTTGTCCTTTGGACCGGGCGACATCCCCGGCCCTGGCGGGCCTAGGTAGCAGGGTGTTACAAGTGGTATCAGATCCTAGGTTTAGGCAAATAATGATTGTATGCGTGTTATTTATTTAAGTTCAAATCTTTATCTAACCTATCTTATTGATGTTGTAGGATGGTTAGGATGCTTAGAACAGCGAGGAAAGGGCATCAGTGGTACCCGCTTATCCCTATATACCTGGAGGACCTTCCAGTTCTCTAGCCTGCCCCTCAGCCAGTTATCCCTGTGGAGGATAGCAGTGAGGACGAGGTCCAAATCATTGAGCCACCCCCAATTCCGGTGATAGACATAAGCTCTAACAGTGAGGATGAGGTGATGATAGTGGAGCATGAACCCCACCCTCCTATTCCCGAGATGGACTTAGCAGCATATAGCGATGACCCGGGGGAGATAGACTATGAGTCTCCACCTAGGCCTTCTTTCCTCCCTTCTTCCAGCCGAGTTGAGCCCGGGGAGCGTTCTAGGCGCCCTGGGAAGGAGACAGTGGAAGGATTTGCTAGCGGGGTTGGGGTAGATTTTTCCAAGAACTCTGGGGGATGGTTGTATGAGGCTGATGATGAGGGTTCTGATGAGGATTAGAGGACTAGGAGTTCTTTTGATTTGGATGTTATTTGTTTATTATTTTTGAGAAATTTTATGTCAAGGATTTTTAATTCTGCTTTCTATCAAGATTTCAAATCTATGCAAGTCCATTTTTGAAAGAGAACTTATTCCTTAGCTAAAATTACATCTGCTTTCCATTTACATCTATTTGACAGTGCATGCAAGTACAACTAAAATGATTTGAACCTTACATGCATACACTTATCATTTGGGGTATGGTTTAGAATGGCACCAAAGCGCCGTGTAGCCTCAACAGGTGGAAGAGTTTCGGAAACCGATCAAGAGGCACCGGAAGTGGAAATAGCCAGTGCGAGCACCCAATCGGGGTGAAGGGAACAGTCAGAATATGGGATCAAGGTCTAAAGTTCCAGTTGATGTGACCATGGGCCAGACGTTCAGCAAGATGGCCGAGATTTTGTAGTCAATGACCGAGCGACGGAACCCTCAAGGTGAGGATGAGGCCTTAGAGAGGTTCTTGAAGTTTCAGCCGGCCGTCTTCCTGGGTGAAGCAGAACAAGATCAGAAGGCAGAGTAGTGGGTTGAACAGTTGGAGGACATATTCGTGACGCTCCAGTACACCGAGGAGCGGATGGTTAAGTTTGCAGCTTTCCGATTCAGAGGACCAGCTCGGGCATGGTGGCAGCAGGTCCAAGACAACTGGGAGATGGACGAGCAGGAATGGACATGGTCCAACTTCGTTGAAGCCTTCAGGGCTGAATATATCCCACAGTGGATTGTGGAGAAGCGAGAGGACGAATTCCAGAATCAGAGGCAGGGAAGCATGTCGGTAGCCCAATACCGGCCCGATTCACTCAGTTGTCCAAATACTGCAAGCGGTTAGTGGAGACCGAACAGAACAGGACGAGGCTGAGACCGGAATTGCAAAGAGCATTGGCACCTGCTCCACCGACAACTTATTTGGGGGCTGTAGACGCAGCTACGCGAACGGAAAATGAGGATTGCAGTAGGATGGCGGCAAAACCCTTCCAGCCGCCGGGTCACTTTCCAAGACCGCAACCCCACAAGCGCCCCACCAATCACCAATGGCAGAACTAGGGGAAGCAAGCCCGGACAGCATTAGGTGGACTTGCCCCGAATCTCCCATCATGCAGGAAGTGTGGAAAGAAAGGCCACACCGAGAGGAATTGTTGGTCCAAGGGTGGAGAAAGAAAGTGCTATCACTATGGTGACCCGAACCACCTGTGGAGTGCCTACCCCAAATTGCACCGCGTCGGGCAAGGAAACCCGGGGGCCCAACCGAGCCAATCCCGCGGTAGTATCCGGGAGTGGAGCACCGAAGCCGCAAGTGAAGGCTAAGGTATTCGCTCTCAACAGAGAGGAAGTTGGGGCCGATGCAGTGGTGGTAGAATGTACGTTCACTATTTAAGGACGTTCCGTTAATGCTTTAATTGATCCTGGCTCTACTCATTCCTATATAAACAAGTTGTGTGCATGTCATTTAGGTTGGAATGGAATAGAGCTACCTTTTATTTTAGAGGTAAGCACACTTCTGGGGAAAATGGTGCAAGCGGATTGGTATGTAAAGGAATGTAAAGTTAATGAGGGAAAGAAAGTTTGGAGGGGGATTTGACAGTGTTAGACGTTGAGGATTATGACTTAATTTTGGGGATGGACTGGTTAGCTAAGCATGGGGCTAGGGTAGACTGTAAAAATAAGACAGTCTAGTTCATCAAACCGGGTTGTGATGTATTGGAATTTAATGGCAAGAGGGTGAGAGAATATAAGTACTTGATTGCAGGGGCTAAAGCCCGGAAATTATTGAAGTAAGGGTGTCAAGGGTACCTGTCTTACGTGATAAACAAGCCGAATGACCAGTGCACTTTGGAGGACACTAAAGTAGTAAGGGATTTCCCCGATGTGTTTCCAACAGAACTTGATTCTCTACCTCCTAGCCGAGAAGTGGAATTCACCATCGACTTAGTTCCGGGAGCGGAACCAGTATCGCGGACTCCATACCGGATGGCACCGGCAGAGTTGAAAGAGCAGTTAGAGGAGTTAGTGAGTCAAGGTTATATCAGACCTAGCACGTCACCTTGGGGAGCACCTGTGCTATTTGTGAAGAAGAAGGACGGCACTCTGAGGCTATGCATTGACTACGGGGTTGGAACAATTTAACGGTCAAGAACAAGTATCCCTTACCATTGATTGACGAGCTGTTCGACCAGTTGAAAGGATCCAGTTGCTACTCTAAGTTGGATCTAAGGCAAGGGTACTACCAGGTGCAAATAAGAGAAGATGATATTCCCAAGATAGCCTTTAACACCAGATATGGACACTACGAGTTCGTGGTGATGCTGTTCGGGGTGACTAATGCTCCAGCAGTATTCATGGACCTGATGCACCGAGTATTCCAACCTTATTTGGACAAGTTCGTGGTAGTCTTCATCGACGATATTTTGATTAACTCCAAGAGTCCGGAGGAGCATGCGGAGCATCTAAAGCTCTTATTAGAGAAATTGCGGGAGCACAAGCTGTACGCCAAGTTCAGCAAGTGCCAATTCTGGCTAGACAGTATGGCATTCCTTGGCCATGTGGTGACCAAGGAGGGAATCAAGGTAGATTCGGCAAAAGTTGCAGCGATATCAGACTGGAAGCAGCTGGAGAATATTACCGAGATCCGGAGTTTCTTGGGATTAGCTGGATATTACCGAAGGTTTATCAAGGGATTTTCGACGCTCGCATCGCCAATGACCCGTCTGTTGAGAAAGGATGTTCCATTTGTGTGGAACCAAAAATGCGAGAAAAGTTTCCAAGAATTGAAGAAACGACTGATGACAGCACCGGTATTGAGTCTATCGGAAGAAGGCAAACCTTACGCACTATATACCGACGCTTCGAAAGAAGGATTGGGAGCAGTGCTAATGCAAGACAGGAAGGTGATTGCTTATGCATCTCGGAAGCTAAGACCTCATGAAGTGAACTACCCTACTCATGATCTGGAGTTGGCAGCTATAGTGTTTGCCCTAAAGAAATGGCGACACTACTTGTATGGAGCCGAATATGAGGTGTTAACTAACCACAAGAGTCTGAAGTATATATTCACTCAGAAAGATTTGAACTTGAGGCAGCGAAGGTGGATAGAGTTCTTGGAAGAATACCGTTACCCGATCAACTACCATCTCGGGAAGGCCAACGTTGTGGCAGATGCCCTAAGCAGAAAAGTTGGAATGGCCAGACTGAAGGTGCAGGAAATGCAAGCGGTCTAGGATGTGTTGGACAAAAGGATGGAAGTGCAAGACAGAGGAATTATCATCAGCAATTTGAGGTTGGTGTCGGATCTGAAGAAGGAAATCGTGGAAGCTCAGCAAAGCAATGCCGAGTTTCAACTTTTCAAGAACAAGGAGCTTAAGCGGCTAGGCAGTGAATTCCGTCAAGATGAGGCGGGAGTCATTCATTTCCGAGATCGATTGTGTGTGCCCAGAGAGTAGCAATTGAAGGACAGAATTTTGGAGGAGGCGCACAAGAGCAAGTATGCCATTCATCCGGGGGAAGTCAAGTATGTTTCGACCTGTCTCACCTGCCCAAAAGTTAAAGTGGAGCATAAGAAGTCAGCGGGACTATTGCAGCCTTTGCCAGTACCAGAATGGAAGTGGGAGGAGGTGACCATGGATTTTATCACCGGGCTTCCCATGTCAAAGACTTAAATGGACGCCATATGGGTAGTAGTGGATCGACTAACCAAATCGGCCCATTTTATACCGGTGAATGTGAGGGACTCAATGGAGAAGCTGGCCTGGACTTATGTTCGATAGATCGTTCGACTACATGGAGTGCTTTCAAGCATAGTGTCAGATCGAGACCTGAGGTTTATGTCTCGTTTCTGGGGAAAGTTTCAGGAAGCAATGGGGTCGAATCTGAAATTCAGTACGACGGCGCATCCGCAGATCGATGGGCAGTCAGAGAGGGTGATACAGATATTGGAAGATATGCTGAGAGCATGTGTTTTAAACTTCGAAGATAAATGGATAGAGTGTGTACCGTTTGCAGAGTTATCGTATAACAACAACTACCAAGCTTCGATCGGGATGGCACCGTATGAGGCTTTTTATGGGCGCAAATGTCAGGTACCATTGTATTGGAATTGGTTTGAAGATGGTCATGTGAACAAAACTGAGAAAGTATTTGTCCAAGAAATGTTGGATAAAGTGAAATTGATCAGGGAAAGGTTAAAGGCGGCACAGAGTAGGCAAAAGAGCTATGTGGACAACTGGCAAAGAGAATTAGAATTTCAAGTCGGGGACAGCGTGTTTTTGAAGTTGACGCCAAACAGAGGAATTTTGAAGCATCCGAAGGGCGGAAAATTGAATCCAAGATATTTGGGACCGTTTCCGATTAAGGAAAGGATCGGACCGATAGCTTACCGATTTGACCTGCCAGATGGGTTGACGGGAATCCATGATGTGTTTCATGTGTCACAATTGAAGAAGTATAATGCGGATCCCGGTCATGTATTGAATAATGAACCGTTGGTGTTGCAACCAGACCTGAGTTATGTGGAGAAGCCTGTGCGAATATTGGATCGCAGTGTCAAGACACTCCGGAGCAAACAGATACCGATGGTTAAGATTTAATGGGAGCACCATGGCACGTAAGATGCCACATGGGAGTTAGAAGAATGGGTTAAACGAAAGTATCCGTAGTTGCAATAGAGATATGCTTGAATTTCGGGGCGAAATTCCTCTAAGGAGGGGAGGATGTGAAACCCCAGTCAAAACCAACCTTAGAGTAAGGGGATTGGGATGCATATCATAATTTATTGCATGTTTAAATATATTTTTAAATGATTTTCTATGCTTTGGATTTGAGTTTTATTTTCTTGGAGGCTTGTTGGTAAGTATTGAGTGAGAAGGGCAAAATGGTAATTTCTACTTGAGGTGAAAATAGGAAGATAGCTTGAGGATTGAATAGAAAATATTTTTTTTTTTAGGGAAAATAAGAACAAGAGTTATTGTGGTGTAGTGGTTAGAGCTTTGGAAATTAATTCTTGAGGTCTTGGGTTCAAATTCCATCATAGGAGCTTTAGCTTAGTTAAATTTTGTTTTTGCTTGGGAAGTAATAATTTCGGCTTTATGTGCTTAGAGTAGGGTAGTGATGTTGTCCTAAGAGAGACATGTTAGGAGTATCTTCATTCTACTCCTTTGCCCTACTTGAATTTCCTAAGAGGAACTCATTTTTCCTTGATCTTTGATTTTCCTTATTTCTCAACTCTTTAGTTTGATCAAGTTGTTCTAGCCATTTTCTTTCAAGAAATTTTAGTAAAGTGCTGTGGCTTTGTAGGATCAAAATGTCTTAGTGACAGACTTCTTATGGTCTGAAAATGTGGAAGAGTTGTAGGAGATTCCAAGAGGATAAAACCCTCTAGTGAACTTGCTAAAAATTCACTCTAGCTAAGTTCATCTTCCTTCTTGGAATAAGCTGAAATTTTTCATCTTATTGTGCCTTCAAGGTGTCAAGATTCTTAGCTAACATTCCCTCCCAACTGCTACCAGAAAAATGGTCTTTTGGATTAGCTTACAACCTGAATTTCTTGGCCATTTTCGGACAGCCCAAAGATGGAGTGAAACCAGGAAAAATTCCTATACAAATCAAAACTTTGAGAGTCCAAAACCAAGCTGTTTTCTTCCAGATTTTGTTCTGCACCATAGCCATGTTTTTCCTCCATGAAGAAGGCTGGAAACCAGCCTTGAAAGCCCCTGAAATTCCCCTTCAAACTCTTTGCAAGTTGGCTGGAAAATGGCAGCCGAAAAACTGTCCAGGAATTTCAGCTCAGCAAAAATTCTGTGCAGTCCACTGTCCAGCTTTGTTTCCTAATTCTCTTCCAGCTGAAACACCATCCTTGTTCTGTATAAACATCCCTTTAACCTCCAGTAACTGAGCTCCATTATTCCCCTTAAGCTTCTGCATGAAATTCAGACATGGCTGCCCTAAAATCTCTCCAATAAATTTCTGCAATCATGCTTGATTGATTACCAAATTTCTAGCCACCACAGTTTAGCAACCTTCCATAATGTATCCCTCAAATAACCAGACTTTTTCTCCACCATTATGCACCTTATTTTCGGCCACCATAAGCTACCTTAAACTAGCTTTCATCCCACCGAAATTCTGCTTAAAATAGTCGGCCATGGCAGACTTCCAAAGCTCTCCAATAATCAAGATATTCTAGGATATTTAGTTTCCAAATTTGCTTCCTAAAGATATTCTTCAAGGCTTTTAAAAACTAGCCTTTCCTTTTCCCTTCCAAATCAGAGAACCATCTTCCTAAACCCTATAGAAAATTTGGCAGCCCTAGTTCTCACAGAATTTCAGTAGCTGCAAATCAAATTCTCTCAAATTCCTTCATCAAGAACACACACAATACACCAAGAACACTTACTTCTTCCTTTCACCTAATACCCCTCCAAACCAGTTCAAACCTTTTCTAAAATCTCCAGATTTGACCTACTCACTGCCGTGAGTCCATCAACACCATTCTTAACATCAAACTCCACAAACCAACTCGCTAGTTCAGATCAAAACTAAAAATTTTTGTGATGGTTCAAGAACACCTTCAAGGTAGGTTTGTTCTAACAACTTCATCTTCTACAATTTTGATCTCTAGTGAAAATATATATGAATAAACATGCTAATGGTCTCTCTCTCTCTCTCTCTCTCTCTCTCTCTCTCTCTCTCTCTCATGGCTGAAACTCTCTCTCTTAGCTGGATGGCTTCTTCTTCCATGGCCATGCTTCCTCCATCTTCCTTGGACGATTTTAGGCATCTAGGAGTTGAGATCCATTCTAAACTCCTTCAAGGTATTCATCAACCAAGTATGTCCCTTCAATATTTCTTTTAAACTATAGATTCATGTCTCTAGGATGATGATGATAGAAGGTGGATTGTAATAGGATTTGAGTATGTATTGTTGAGATTGAAGCATGAATATATGTATGATTGTGAAGGAGATGGGATTTATGCATGGAAGGATTATCCTGGTTGATTGTATGATGATTTGAGGTTTGATGCATGTTACCATGTCATAGGTAGTATTTGTGGTGAAGTATGCTAGAGATTATGTCACCTTTGGTGAATATGATTTATATTCATGTTGGATTATTAAAGCCATGATCATATTTATGCTAGTAGAGGTTAGATCATGTCTTGATAAATTTAGATCTATGCTTGTATGCATGATTTGGATGATTTGATGAATTGAAGGACTGTGTATGTTCATGATTGTGAATAGCCATGGAAATATGATCATGACCTAGTTGTCCCGAAGCTAAATTTTATTTCTTCAAATAAAATATTAAATATTATGATTTTTGGCTAGTAATTTTGAAAAAACTCTAGGAAGGGTAGAATTGGATTATTATATATATATTAAGGATATTTTAGTCAAATAAATAATAGCTCTTACTAAAAATAAAATATATAGATATTATATAAAGTAATGAAACAACTAAAGCTTTTTATGGAAATAATCATAATTAGTAAAATACTTATTATTGTAAATTTAATTATTATCTTTTAATCAAAGCCTATTAAAACTTATTTATTATTTTTCAAGCAAGACTCATTAAAATTCATTTTCAACTTACTTTGGTTATCAATTATTTTCTAACAACTAAATTATTAATAAATCGTTATTTTTCCTAAAAACCACCTAAGACTCTTCATCAAATAAACTCTAAATTTTCTTAGCAATATTTAAACCTTTAACTTATTAGTACTTATTTCCCAAAACAATAATTATTTTAAATATCAAAATTACCCTTAGCTTATAAACCTATTTACTTGTTATTTGGCCTTAAAACTTGGGACACTAGGATCATGATAGTAGTGAGTGGAGTTAATTTAAAATGGAGGAAGTGGATTGTGGCTTGAGATTGATTGTGGTTTGTTTTTGCCATGCGAGGTTAGGTCTGCTGTTGGAGACCTATTGTTGTGAGCGAGGATCAAGTAAGCTCCTGCATAAAACATGATTGATGAAAAGTGTTAAATTATGGCAAGCCAAATGTAGAGTGCATGGACACTCATTTTTGTAAAGGCAATTGAGGGTGGTCTCCTGTTTTATTTCCGATAAATGATTCATTTAAAAATTAATAGGCAGATTTACTCAAACTCAAAACTTTTTCTAAAACTGTGTTTGACAAAGATTTTGAAAACCCTTAATTGCCATGTTCAAGTGGAACTGTGTTTTGTTCATTTATCCCAAGTGGGATACATTACGTTGAGTACTCAATAAGGGTGGACTGCTAGGGCTAGTCTTTGAAGGGTTAGGGTAAGTCTGTCAGTAAGTGGCCGCCTCTGAGGGGTGAGACCTTCCCGGATGAGATGTCAGTCCAGTAGGTCATGCCGGTCCGAGCTTGCAGTTTGTTTTATTTCAGTCAAGTGACTGTGTTTTACTGGAATGGACACCCGGTTGTTGTTGGGTATAGAGCATGAGGAGTATCTTGCCCGGTAGGCCGATCACCTACCCGTTGTTAGTTTGCACAAAGTGTCGGCATTCTGACCGGTTATGGGGCCCGATGTGTGGTAACCCATAATAATTTATTTCGAGTGGTTGATTTTATTGATTATGTATGCTTGGAATAGCCAAAACACCAATCTTGCTTTTGACTAATGTTTATTGCTTGCCAGCAATTCTTTTGTAAAGATTTTATACTTTGCATTCACGAACTATTTTCACTGAACACCCAAAGCACACACGGACTTACTGAGATTTCTGTCTCATCACCATTTTACCATGATTTCAGGTCGATCCTACTGTGGGAATGAATAGCTAGATTATACCTGCTTCGGAAGATTTTCTGATGATTTATTATTGTGTAATTTTTAGGGAGATGAGAGTGCATAAATTTTATTACGGATTTCTTTTTGGTATTTTGGGATTTATTCCTGATTTGATATTTATTTTGGGATGTAATAAATTTTAAGTTCAAGTATCATTTATTTTCCGCTATTTCATTTGTGTGACTTAGTTATAAAGACCCCTTGTCCTTTGGACGGGGCGACATCCCCGACCCTGGCGGGCCTAGGTAGCGGGGTGTTACAACCTATAAGATGGATATTGGATACATTGTGAGGTAAATGAAAGTAGTTGAGAGGGTCAATAAAGGATTCACCACTCCTAATAGTAGGGGCGAATATCTCACGGCCACTTGTAGGAATTACTACTCGGAAAGTCCTTGGCCAAGGCGATTGTGTATTGGAAACAGTTCCAATTGATACACATCTAGAGTAGTGGGTTCCTGGTACAAGTACTATTGTATTCGGGCTAAAATTAATTCTAGAGGGAGTTGGCACTAATTCCGTAGTCCAAACCGAATGAGATATTGTATGGTGAAAGAAGTTAATTGCATTGAAGTTTGTTGTTGAAGGGTTCATGTCAAGCCACTTGACTTCCTAGACTCTTTGGTGGTCATGATGTGTTGCTAGATACAGCTCATGATCTACGAATATGGGTTTATTCATTGATGAATTAATAAACCAATCCTGATTAGAATTAATAGGATTAATTCTAATTAATTATGGATTATTAATCTCAAAGACATTTGGATTAATTCATATTCGCTACCAATTGACCGGGAAACCTAATAGGTCACACACAATAGAGGATTATATACTCAAAATGTTATTTGATAATATAGTGGGATAAATTGCAAGAAAGAGTTGTTGTGGACAAATTATAATTAGTTATAATTTGTGGTCCAAGTTGTAATTGTGGGAACTTAATGTTTCCAAATTACAATTAGAAAATTCTAATTATTTTAGAATTTCACATTTTCAGTGGATTTTGAAACATATATTAGATATGCTCGAAACCCTAATTCGAGGGTGATTCAGACGAAAAATAGGAGCTATAAAACAAACGTCTTCTTCTATCTCTCTCTCTCATTTTGCTGAAAACGAAAACAGCTCTAACTGCCATCTTTTTCTGCTAGCATAGGAAATTTTGGTGCTTGAGTATTCCTCTGTGTGGATTACTATTAGAGATAATCACACATTGTGATTATAGTGGTTAGACGTCGAACTCTCATGGAGTTTGCACAAGAGGATTGCTGAATCACGCCTCGACTTGAAGAAGAAATTTCTGTTCCTCGGATGATCAAAAAAAGGTAAAAAGCTGCTACCTTTATTATCTTTATGTCTTGTTTTCCAAACATAGATGGATCCTGGGAGTGTATCTCATTTTTTCCTTTCGCTGTGCCGTATATGATATGAGCCTGAGATACCTAACAGCGGTATCAGAGCCATGCTATGTGCGGTTTACGAACATTGTTTTGGCATAAAAAACTGTTTTTATGTATTCGTGTTTGTTTTGTTCACTGTGAAAATTGTTTTCATTCGAGTCGATATCGTTTCGAGCTTTGTGGATTGGGTCCGTAACACAATATGATTGTGTAAAAATTATAGCATATTTCGAAAGGTGCTTTCTTTATCTGCTGAAAATTTTCTACAGAAAAATATTTTCTTAAACATGGTAGTTGCCCTCCATTTTATCTTGCGAATTTGATTTTTTATTATTTTATTTTTGGGTCTAAACTAACAAATTGGTTGTTGTTTTGAGCTTCAAAACAGAAAATTCTGTTAAGAATTGTTCTCACTAAAATTCTGGAGAAAATTAGGGCACCAGAAATTGTTTCTGGAAAATTTTTCTGAAAATCGCCGCCACTTCTCGACTATAGCCGGCGTTGGCTCTGACCTTCAAACCGGCGCCGGTTCCGTTCTGTTCATGATGTCCAGAAATCATTTTTGGAAGAGAAATTTTTGGAAACTAGAACAGAGCCGGTGCCAGCTTTAGCTTCCAAACCAATGCCGGTTATGCTCTGTTTTGCACGATCTTGCTGTTTAAAAAAAATGGAATAGAATTTTTAAAAGGAAAAAATCTCAATTGATGAGTGGCAGCAAACTAAAAATTTTTCCACGGCGGTGTTGCCCCCTGACCCCCGCATGCTGACCGACCAACAGGACCGCTGTTATCGTTGCGAGACGGGGCCCAAAAACATTTTTCTCAAAATTATTTTTGAGACAAAAAAATTTATTTTTCAAAATTGTAATTTTGAAAATTTAAAATTAATGTATTTTTCTAAAATATTGATTATAGATTTTGTTTTATTTTTCCAAAATAATGATTTTGGAATAATAAAAGTTTATGTTTATTTAAGTATAATCAATGGCATGGTGGATGGTTATGGACTAAAAATAATTATTTCTATTCATGCATTTAACAGTTTTGGTTTATTTTATGAAATAGGGCCTGCGCATCCCGCCTTCTCTAGAATTCTTGTGTAATTCTCTTCTCATCTAACTCCCTTTGAATGTAACTCGAGGTTTTCTTTCTTTAGGAAATTATGTAATTAGTTTACATTGGTTAGATAGGAGTAGAATTATTTTATTTTGGATATGGTAACCAAAACAAGGCGAGAAGGTAAGCTGTTCTACTTGAATCATACATGAACACATAGGGTTAACTATATTAATTTCTTTTATGCTCAAAGAAATTAATTTAGGATAAAGTCCATAACCATACCACGTAATCGCTTTATTACCATGATTATCAATTATATGATTTATTGATTTTTATGCATGTCATTCAATGAAATCACTAAAAGGAACAAAGCCCTCAATTAATATTAAACCTAATTCCTTCCGTTAATATAGTAAGAATGAGAGTATTTTTTTGAGACCAGGTTGTTGGGCAAACCCAAGCCTACTTGACATCGAGCATGTTCAAGCTATGGAATTAAATTCCTGATTAATGGGTTGGGTTTAACTAAATTCTTTTATCCCGGTTGGGCAAACTCAAGCATAAAGAAATTTAGAGGAAAAGTTGGGGTAGCCCAAAAGGCTTTAAGATTAAAACCTGTTAATCACCTAATGATCTAATAGTTACATACAATGTAATTGGTATTGGATACCTACCAATAAACTCAAGGGTGGCTTGTTGGGCAAACCCAAGGTTATTCTTGAGGAATTTGGATACCAGTCCACTAGGAAAGCTTCCAACAGGCTTTCCCAGATCAGTAGTGGGGGCTATTGGTTTGAGTAAAATAGTGGAGTAAAAATGCGTTTAATTAAAGTCCTAATTATTTGCATATCATGTGCATATACAAGTAGTTAATGCTTTATATCTTTACATCTAGGTCACTTGCATTATGTCAACAAACTTGAACTTACGTAACATCTTGGAAACCAACAAGTTAAATGAATCAAACTATCTTGACTGGTATAGAAATTTGAGAATTGTTCTCAAATCGGAAAAGTTGCTCTACGTGCTAGATGCTCCTATTCCACCACTACCAGCCCAAGATGCTTATGCTGATGAGTATGCTATCCACAAGAGGCACAAGAAGGATAGTGATACAGCATCATGTATTATGCTGGCCTCCATGACTCCCGAGTTGCAAAAACAGCACGAGTATATGGATGCTCAATCGATCATTTTATATCTTCGAGAGTTGTTTGATGCCCAAGCCAGAATTGAGAGATATGAGATCTCGAAGCAACTATTTCGTTGCAAAATGGCAGAGGGTTCTTCTGTGGCCACTCATGGGCTGAAGATGCTGGGCTTAATAGAGAAGCCTGGATCTCTCGGGTTTGCAATGGATCATGACTTAAGTGTTGACTTAATTCTACAGTTTTTACCTAATAGTTTCTCACAATTTGTGATTAACTATCAGATGAATAAGATTGAGTCCACCATTCCTGAGTTGATCAATCTTCTCAAAACTGCAGAGTTTTAATGGTAGAATCTTCCTATTCTAAGAAGAAAGTTCAAAACAAGAAGAAGAAGGCTCCCATGAAGCCCAAAGGTGGTGTGAAGAAGAAGGACGCAGCTACCAAGGGCCCATGCCATCATTGTGGTAAGATGGGCCACTGGAGGCGCAACTATAAAGCCTACTTGGAGGTCATCGAGGACAAGAAGTAGAAGGAGAAGCTTACAAGCATTTTTATTTCTACTCCGGGTATGTTTATGATTGAGATAAATACTGCATTTAGAAATGAGATATGGGTATTAGATACCGGATGTAGATCTCATTTCTGCAATAATTTACAGGGACTAAAGAGCAGTAGAAGGCTAAAGAAAGGCGATATGGACCTACGTACTGCAAATGGGGCAAATGTTGCTGCACTTATGTGGGGACATATAAGCTAAACCTGCCTTCAGGATTAATTCTAGAACTGAAAAACTGTTATTATGTACCAGTTTTAATGAAAAATATTATCTCAGTTGCGTGTTTAGACTTATGTGGATTTTATTTAATATTTAAGAATAAATATTGTTCTTTTTCATTGAATTATATTCATTATGGTTCAACAAACTTTGGTTAATGGTTTATATATTTTAGACATGGATAATCTAGTTATCAATATAAATAATAAGAAATCTAAAATAGATAACTCTAATACCTCTTACTTATGGAATTGTCGTTTGAGCCACATAAACGAAAATCGTGTTTCTAAGTTATACAAGCTTGGTGACTTATGGTCATTTGATTATGAATCATATGGCACATGCGAGTCTTGTTTACTAGGTAAAATGACTAAAACTCATTTTCCAAGAAAAGAAGAATGGGCCAAGGAGTTATTAGAACTCATACATTCTTATATAGGTGGCCTAATGTCAATACAAGTAAAAGGAGGTTATAACTATTTCATAACCTTTATCGATGATTTCTCACGATACAGGTATTTTTATTTAATGAAATACAAATCTGAGGCAATTGAAAGGTTTAAAGACTTCAAGAATGAAATAGAGAAACAACATGGCAAAAGTATATATACTCTAAGATCTGATCGAGAAGGAGAATACTTGAGCCAAGAGTTTTTGAATTATCTGAGAGATAATAGGATATTATCTCGATGGACTCCACCACATACAACTCAATATAATGGTGTATCTGAGAGAAGGAATTGAACCCTTCTAGACATGGCACGGACTATGATGGCTTCTTCAGACCTACCAAAATCATTTTGGGGGAATGCACCAAAAACTTCTATTTATATATTGAACAGAGTTCCGAAAAAATCGATTGATACTACCCCATTTGAGATGTTCATTGGTAAGAGACCAAAGTTATCTCACTTGCGAGTATAGAGTTGTCCTACCTTTGTCAAAAGGCCACAGTTAGACAAACTTGATGGTAAGTTTGACAAGTGTTTGTTTGTGGGATATTTGAAAGAATCTTTCTGATATTATTTTTACTTACCCTCTGAAAACAAATTATTTTTTTTGAAGCATGCCGTCTTCTTTGAGAAGGAGCACATGCTCAAAAGAGACAGTGGGAGTAAGATTGAACTTAGTAAAGTTCATGAAGATCATACAAACAAGGATCAACCGTCTAACCCCACATCTATTGAGAGAATAGATGAACCTTCTAATACACAAGAGCCTCGTAGATCTAGTAGGATACGTATGGCACTTGAGAGATATGAATTTCTTATTAGTGACCATAATGACGTACTTCTCATAGATGAAGATGAGCCTACTAACAACAAGGATGTTTTGAACAATTCAGAATCAGGCAAATGGCTTGAGGCCATGAAGTCAGAAATGGATTCCATATACGACAACCAAGTATGGCCTTTGTTTGATCCACCCAAAGGAATTAAACCTATTGGGTGCAAGTGGATTTTCAAGAAAAAAATGGACATGGATGGTAACCTAGTTACCTATAAAGCACGACTAGTGGCGAAGAGTTATCGTCAACAACATGGTATTGACTATGATGAAACCTTCTCGCTTGTAGCCATGTTAAAATCCATCAGGATACTCCTAGCCATTGCTGCTCATCATGATTATGAGATTTGGCAAATGAATGTGAAAATAGCTTTCCTAAATGGAAATCTAACAGAGGAAGTGTATATGACACAACTTGAGGGTTTCACATCCAATGATAGCACAAAGGTGTGCAAGCTGCAAAGGTCTATTTATAGACTTAAGCAAGCTTCTAGGAGTTGGAATATCCATTTTGATGAAACAATCAAAGAGTTTGGTTTCATTCAAAACATGGATAAGCTTTGTGTATACAAGAAGGTTAGTGGAAATGCGATTTCTTATTATTTTATGTAGATGACATATTGCTAATGGGAAACGATATATCTGTCTTGCAAACGGTTAAAATTTAGTTCTCCAAACAAATTTTCCATGAAAGACCTTGGAGAAGCAGCCTATATTCTCGGAATAATGATCTATAGAGATAGATCCAAAAGGTTGCTAGGTCTTTCGCAGTCTACATACATAGATAAAGTGCTAAAGAGGTTTAGCATGGATCAATCTAAAAGGGGATTCTTACCCATGTCACATGGTGTAAGCCTTTCAAAGTCGATGTCTCACAAGACATAAGTTGAAAAGGATTGCATGAGTAAGATTCCATATGCCTCGGCAGTTAGATCTATCATGTACGCTATGATATGTACTAAGCCCGATATATCTTGTGCTCTCAATTTGACGAGCAGATACCAATCTGACCCTGGTGAGGGTCATTGGGCGACTGTAAAGAACATCTTTAAGTACTTACGAAGGGCTAAGGATGTGTTCTTAGTATATGGAGAAGGTGATATGAAAATAAACGGGTATACTGATGCCAGTTTTCAATTTGACAAAGATAATTTCAAATCATAATTTGGCTGTGTGTTATGTTGTGCGGAGGGGCAATAAGTTGGAAAATTTCCAAACAAGAGACTATTGTCAACTCTACGACATAAGCTGAGTACATAGCTGCTTCTAAAACAACTAAGGAAATAAAGATTGAGAGAGTTCCCATGGATGAGAACATAGCTGACCTGCTTACGATAGCACTATCCCAAAAGAAACATGATTGTCATGTTGAGTCATTCGGTATTAGATACATGAATGATTGTCTCTAGTGCAAGTGGGAGTTTGTTAGTGTTGTGCCCTAGAGACAATCACTTGTACATTGTATACGACACATTTTATTTTAATAAAATGTATTATTTATATTACAGTTTCTTTTGTTTACTTTAAGTAATATAATTATTCGATAAAGTCCCTAGTACAACACTATGTTAAGGAAATCATGATAGAGATCATGATTTGAGATTCTTACTACACTGAATGGTGTTAGTACTTAAATAGTCCCAAGTCATAGTATTAATGAGACAGGACATCATTAATGCGCTAAGACTAGCATGTGTTAGACTTCCTGATTTGATCAAGCGGTGGTTATCATAACCGTGAGTATTGAGATATTCAAAGTTAACACATGGATGATTGTTAATGAAACAAGCTCATTGGATGACCTAGCTTTGAGATAATCACATGGATAACGATTTAGTACCAGTTATATAATCTCAATATAGCAAACGTGCAAGTATCCTTAGACTTGAGATCTACAAGATACTTTGTTTGCTGAGCTTTGTACTTTGATTCCAATCTCTGGAGCTCGATCAAGGGCCACTTATGATATGGATATTGGGTACATTGTGAGGTAAACGAAAGTAGTGGAGAGGGTCAATAATGGATTCACCACTCCTAATAGTAGGGGCGAATATCTCATGGCCACTTGTAGAAATTACTACTCGAAAAGTCCTTGGCCAAGGCGATTGTGTATTGGAAACAGTTTCAATTGATACACATCTAGAGTAGTGGGTTCCTAGTACAAGTACTATTGTATTTGGGCTAAAATTAATTCTGGAGGGAGTTGGTACTAATTCCGTACTCCAAACCAAATGAGATATTGTATGGTGAAAGAAGTTAATTGCATTGAAGTTTGTTGTTGAAGGGTTCATGTCAAGCCACTTGACTTCCTAGACTCTTCGGTGGTCATGATGTGTTGCTAGATACCGCTCATGATCTACGACTATGGGTTTATTAGTTGATGAATTAATAAATCAATCCTGATTAGAATAAATAGGATTAATTCTAATTAATTATGGATTATTAATCTCAAAGACATTTGGATTAATTCATATTCGCTACCAATTGAATGGGAAACCTAATACGTCACACACAATAGAGGACTATATACTCAAGATGTTATTTGATAATATAGTGGGATTAATTGGAAGAAAGAGTTGTTGTTGAGGACAAATTATAATTAGTTATAATTTGTAGTCCAAGTTTTAATTATGGGAACTTGATGTTTCTAAATTACAATTAGGAAATTCTAGTTGTTTTAGAATTTTAGATTTTCAATGGATTTTGGAACATATATTGGATATGCTCAAAACCCTAATTCGAGGGTGATTCACATGAAAAATAGGAGCCACAAAACAAACGTAATCTTCTCTCCCTTTCTCTTGTTTTGCTAAAAACAAAAACAACCCTAGCCGCCATCTTTTTCTGCTAGCACGGGAAATTTTGGTGCTTGAGTATTCCTTTGTGTGGATTATTGTTAGAGATAATCACACACTGTGATTATAGTGATTAGACGTCCAACTCTCGTGGAGTTTGCACAAGAGGATTGCTGGATCGCGTCTCGACTTGAAGAAGAAATTTTTGTTCTTCGGACAATCAAACAAAGGTAAAAAGTTGTTACCTTTATTATCTGTATGTCTTGTTTTTCACATATAGACGGATCCTGGGAGGGTATCTTGTTTTATTCTTCTGCTGCGCCGTATATGATACGAGCCTGAGATACACAACAATCAAACCCTAACATCCTAAGGAATGGAAAATTAAAGGTCAAAACTTACAACTATAGCCACAAATATCCTCATAGAATATTTAATAAACACCTTGGTTGCAATCCCGTCACTTAAGAACAACCAACATTTCCACCTATAATTAAACCTATTTTCACCACAAATACAAAATAAATTTGCTCACAAGGATTATAATAACAACAAGGAGCAATTTTTTCAAAGAAATATCAAGATATAATAAAGATTTCATGACCTTTTTTGAGCATGGTTTTAAATTACGTGATTCTACTTTTTTTTTTCTTAACTTGTAGGGCTCCTTTTCTTGATGTCAAGCTTTGATTGAATTCAAGGCTTTCCATACTCTGATACCAAACTCTTTGATATGATCTTGTATTAGCTAATTTGTGAAACAAAGGAAAACAAATGGGCAAAACCCTTGACTAAACATGTGTAACCCTAACAGTGTAAATTTCTAGCAAAAGAAGAAAGAAATGTTAGTGTTGTGCCCTAGAGGCAATCACTTGTACATTGTATATGACACATTTTATTTTAATAAAAGGCATTATTTATCTTACAGTTTCTTTTTGTTTACTTTAAATAACATAACTATTCGATAAAGTCCCTAGTACAACACTATGTTAGGAAATTATGATAGAGATCATGATATGAGATTCCTACTACACTGGATGGTGTCAGTGCTTAAATAGTCCCAAGTCATAGTATTAATGAGATAGGACATTGTTAATGCGTTAAGACTAGCATGTGTTAAACTTCCTGATTTGATCAGACGGTGGTTCTCATAACCGTGAGTATTGACATATTCAAAGTTAACACATTGGTGCTAGTTAATGCAATAAGTTTAATGGATGACCTAGCTCGAGATCTCAACATAGCTAACGTGCAAGTATCCATAGACTTGAGATCTCCAAGGTACTTGGTTTGCTGAGCTTTGTACTTTGATTACAATCTCCGGAGCTCGATCGACGGCTGCCTATGGGATGGTTATTGGATACATTAGAAAATAAATGAAAGTAGTCGAGATGGTTAATAAATGATTCACTACTCCTAATAGTATGGGCGAATATCTCATGGCCACTTGTAGGAATTACTACTCGGAAAGTCCTTGGCCAAGGCTGTTGTATATTGGAAACAGTTCAAATTGATACACATCTAGAGTAGTGGATTCTGGGTACAAGTATTATTGTATTCGAGCCAAAATTAATTTTGGAGGAAGTTGGCACTAATTCCGTACTCCAAACCAAATGAGATATTGTTTGGTAAAAGGAGTTCATCGCACTGAAATTTGTTATTGAAGGGTTCATGTCAAGCCACTTGACTTCCTAGACTCTTCGGTGGTCATGATGTGATGCTAGATACTGCTCATGATCTACGACTATGGGTTTATTAATTGATGAATTAATAAATCAATCCTGATTAGAATTAATAGGATTAATTCTAATTAATTATGGATTATTAATCTCAAAGACATTTGGATTAATTCATATTCGCTACCAATTGACTGGGAAACCTAATACGTCACACACAATAGAGGATTATATACTCAAGATGTTATTTGATAATATAGTGGGATTAATTGCAAGAAAGAGTTGTTGTTGTGGACAAATTATAATTAGTTATAATTTGTAGTCCAAGTTTTAATTATGGAAACTTGATGTTTCCAAATTACAATTAGGAAATTCTAGTTGTTTTAGAATTTTAGATTTTCAATGGATTTTGGAACATATATTGGATATGCTCAAAACCCTAATTCGAGGGTGATTCACATGAAAAATAGGAGCCACAAAATAAACGTCTTCTTCTCTCCCTCTCTCTTGTTTTGCTAAAAACAAAAACAACCCTAGCCGCCATCTTTTTCTGCTAGCACGGGAAATTTTGGTGCTTGAGTATTCCTCTTGTGTGGATTATTGTTAGAGATAATCACACACTGTGATTATAGTGATTAGACGTCCAACTCTCGTGGAGTTTGCACAAGAGGATTGCTCGGATCGCGTCTCGACTTGAAGAAGAAATTTTTGTTCTTTGGATAATCTAACAAAGGTAAAAAGTTGTTACCTTTATTATCTGTATGTCTTGTTTTTCACATATAGACGGATCCTGGGAGGGTATCTTGTTTTATTCTTCTGCTGCGCCGTATATGATACGAGCTTGAGATACACAACAATCAAACCCCAACATCCCAAGGAATGGAAAATTAAAGGTCAAAACTTACAACTATAGCCACAAATATCCTCATAGAATATTTAATAAACACCTTGGTTGCAATCCCGTCACTTAAGAACAACCAACATTTTCACCTATAATTAAGCCAATTTTCACCACAAATACAAAATAAATTTTCTCACAAGGATTATAATAACATCAAGGAGCAATTTTTCCAAAGAAAAATCAAGATATAATAAAGATTTCATGACCTTTTTAGAGCATGTTTTTAAATTACGAGATTCTCCTTTTTTTTTTCTTAACTTGTAGGGCTCCTTTTCTTGATGTCAAGCCTTGATTGAAATCAAGGCTTTCCTTACTCGATACCAAACTCTTTGATATGATCTTGTATTGCCTAATTTGTGAAACAATGGAAAACAAATGGGCAAAACCCTTGACTAAACATGTGTAACCCTAACAGTGTAAATTTCTAGCAAAAGAAGAAAGAAATGTTAGTGTTGTGCCCTAGAGGCAATCACTTGTACATTGTATATGACACATTTTATTTTAATAAAAGGCATTATTTATCTTACAGTTTCTTTTTGTTTACTTTAAGTAACATAACTATTCGATAAAGTCCCTAGTACAACACTGTGTTAAGGAAATTATGATAGAGATCATGATATGAGATTCCTACTACACTGGATGGTGTTAGTGCTTAAATAGTCCCAAGTCATAGTATTAATGAGACAGGACATTATTAATGCGTTAAGACTAGCATGTGTTAAACTTCCTGATTTGATCAGACGGTGGTTCTCATAACCGTGAGTATTGACATATTCAAAGTTAACACATGGGTGCTAGTTAATGCAATAAGTTTAATGGATGACCTAGCTTGAGATCTCAATATAGCTAACGTTCAAGTATCCATAGACTTGAGATCTCCAAGGTACTTTGTTTGCTGAGCTTTGTACTTTGATTCCAATCTCCGGAGCTCGATCGACGGCTGCCTATGGGATGGATATTGGGTACATTGGAAGATAAATGAAAGTAGTCGAGATGGTTAATAAATGATTCACTACTCCTAATAGTATGGGCGAATATCTCATGGCCACTTGTAGGAATTACTACTCGGAAAGTCCTTGGCCAAGGCTGTTGTGTATTGGAAACAGTTCAAATTGATACACATCTAGAGTAGTGGATTACGGGTACAAGTATTATTGTATTCGAGCCAAAATTAATTTTGGAGGAAGTTGGCACTAATTCCGTACTCCAAACCAAATGAGATATTGTTTGGTAAAAGGAGTTCATCGCATTGAAATTTGTTATTGAAGGGTTCATGTCAAGCCACTAGACTTCCTAGACTCTTCGGTGGTCATGATGTGATGCTAGATACTGCTCATGATCTACGACTATGGGTTTATTAATTGATGAATTAATAAATCAATCCTGATTAGAATTAATAGGATTAATTCTAATTAATTATGGATTGTTAATCACAAAGACATTTGGATTAATTCATATTCGCTACCAATTGACTGGGAAACCTAATACGTCACACACACTAGAGGATTATATACTCAAGATGTTATTTGATAATATAGTGGGATTAATTGCAAGAAAGAGTTGTTGTTGTGGACAAATTATAATTAGTTATAATTTGTAGTCCATGTTTTAATTATGGAAACTTGATGTTTCCAATTTACAATTAGGAAATTCTAGTTGTTTTAGAATTTTAGATTTTCAATGGATTTGGGAACATATATTGGATATGCTCAAAACCCTAATTCGAGGGTGATTCACATGAAAAATAGGAGCCACAAAATAAACGTCTTCTTCTCTCCCTCTCTCTTGTTTTGCTAAAAACAAAAACAACCCTAGCCGCCATCTTTTTCTGCTAGCACGGGAAATTTTGGTGCTTGAGTATTCCTCTTTGTGGATTATTGTTAGAGATAATCACACACTGTGATTATAGTGATTAGACGTCCAACTCTCGTGGAGTTTGCACAAGAGGATTGCTGGATCGCGTCTCGACTTGAAGAAGAAATTTTTGTTCTTCGGACAATCAAACAAAGGTAAAAAGTTGTTACCTTTATTATCTGTATGTCTTGTTTTTCACATATAGACGGATCCTGGGAGGGTATCTTGTTTTATTCTTCTACTGCGCCGTATATGATACGAGCTTGAGATACACAACAATCAAACCCCAACATCCCAAGGAATGGAAAATTAAAGGTCAAAACTTACAATTATAGCCACAAATATCCTCATAGAATATTTAATAAACACCATGGTTGCAATCCCGTCACTTAAGAACAACCAACATTTTCACCTATAATTAAGCCTATTTTCACCACAAATACAAAATAAATTTTCTCACAAGGATTATAATAACATCAAGGAGCAATTTTTCCAAAGAAAAATCAAGATATAATAAAGATTTCATGACCTTTTTAGAGCATGTTTTTAAATTACGAGATTCTCCTTTTTTTTTTTTCTTAACTTGTAGGGCTCCTTTTCTTGATGTCAATCTTTGATTGAAATCAAGGCTTTCCTTACTCTGATACCAAACTCTTTGATATGATCTTGTATTGCCTAATTTGTGAAACAATGGAAAACAAATGGGCAAAACCCTTGACTAAACATGTGTAACCCTAACAGTGTAAATTTCTAGCAAAAGAAGAAAGAAATGTTAGTGTTGTGCCCTAGAGGCAATCACTTGTACATTGTATATCACACATTTTATTTTAATAAAAGGCATTATTTATCTTACAGTTTCTTTTTGTTTACTTTAAGTGACATAACTATTCGATAAAGTCCCTAGTACAACACTGTGTTAAGGAAATTATGATAGAGATCATGATATGAGATTCCTACTACACTGGATGGTGTTAGTGCTTAAATAGTCCCAAGTCATAGTATTAATGAGACAGGACATTATTAATGCGTTAAGACTAGCATGTGTTAAACTTCCTGATTTGATCAGACGGTGGTTCTCATAACCGTGAGTATTGACATATTCAAAGTTAACACATGGGTGCTAGTTAATGCAATAAGTTTAATGGATGACCTAGCTTGAGATCTCAATATAGCTAACGTGCAAGTATCCATAGACTTGAGATCTCCAAGGTACTTTGTTTGCTGAGCTTTGTACTTTGATTCCAATCTCCGGAGCTCGATCGACGGCTGCCTATGGGATGGATATTGGGTACATTGGAAGATAAATGAAAGTAGTCGAGATGGTTAATAAATGATTCACTACTCCTAATAGTATGGGCGAATATCTCATGGCCACTTGTAGGAATTACTACTCGGAAAGTCCTTGGCCAAGGCGATTGTATATTGGAAACAGTTCCAATTGATACACATCTAGAGTAGTGGATTCTGGGTACAAGTATTATTGTATTCGAGCCAAAATTAATTTTGGAGGAAGTTGGCACTAATTCCGTACTCCAAACCAAATGAGATATTGTTTGGTAAAAGGAGTTCATCGCATTGAAATTTGTTATTGAAGGGTTCATGTCAAGCCACTTGACTTCCTAGACTCTTCGGTGGTCATGATGTGATGCTAGATACTGCTCATGATCTACGACTATGGGTTTATTAATTGATGAATTAATAAATCAATCCTGATTAGAATTAATAGGATTAATTCTAATTAATTATGGATTATTAATCTCAAAGACATTTGGATTAATTCATATTCGCTACCAATTGACTGGGAAACCTAATACGTCACACACAATAGAGGATTATATACTCAAGATGTTATTTGATAATATAGTGGGATTAATTGCAAGAAAGAGTTGTTGTTGTGGACAAATTATAATTAGTTATAATTTGTAGTCCAAGTTTTAATTATGGAAACTTGATGTTTCCAAATTACAATTAGGAAATTCTAGTTGTTTTAGAATTTTAGATTTTCAATGGATTTTGGAACATATATTGGATATGCTCAAAACCCTAATTCGAGGGTGATTCACATGAAAAATAGGAGCCACAAAATAAACGTCTTCTTCTCTCCCTCTCTCTTGTTTTGCTAAAAACAAAAACAACCCTAGCCGCCATCTTTTTCTGCTAGCACGGGAAATTTTGGTGCTTGAGTATTCCTCTGTGTGGATTATTGTTAGAGATAATCACACACTGTGATTATAGTGATTAGACGTCCAACTCTCGTGGAGTTTGCACAAGAGGATTGTCTGGATCGCGTCTCGACTTGAAGAAGAAATTTTTGTTCTTTGGATAATCTAACAAAGGTAAAAAGTTGTTACCTTTATTATCTGTATGTCTTGTTTTTCACATATAGACGGATCCTGGGAGGGTATCTTGTTTTATTCTTCTGCTGCGCCGTATATGATACGAGCTTGAGATACACAACAATCAAACCCCAACATCCCAAGGAATGGAAAATTAAAGGTCAAAACTTACAACTATAGCCACAAATATCCTCATAGAATATTTAATAAACACCTTGGTTGCAATCCCGTCACTTAAGAACAACCAACATTTTCACCTATAATTAAGCCTATTTTCACCACAAATACAAAATAAATTTTCTCACAAGGATTATAATAACATCAAGGAGCAATTTTTCCAAAGAAAAATCAAGATATAATAAAGATTTCATGACCTTTTTAGAGCATGTTTTTAAATTACGAGATTCTCCTTTTTTTTTTTCTTAACTTGTAGGGCTCCTTTTCTTGATGTGAAGCTTTGATTGAAATCAAGGCTTTCCTTACTCGATACCAAACTCTTTGATATGATCTTGTATTGGCTAGTTTGTGAAACAATGGAAAACAAATGGGCAAAACCCTTGACTAACTTGTGTAACCCTAGCAGTGTAAATTTCTAGCAAAAGAAGAAAGAAATGTTAGTGTTGTGCCCTAGAGGCAATCACTTGTACATTGTATATGACACATTTTATTTTAATAAAAGGCATTATTTATCTTACAGTTTCTTTTTGTTTACTTTAAGTGACATAACTATTCGATAAAGTCCCTAGTACAACACTGTGTTAAGGAAATTATGATAGAGATCATGATATGAGATTCCTACTACACTGGATGGTGTTAGTGCTTAAATAGTCCCAAGTCATAGTATTAATGAGACAGGACATTATTAATGCGTTAAGACTAGCATGTGTTAAACTTCCTGATTTGATCAGACGGTGGTTCTCATAACCGTGAGTATTGACATATTCAAAGTTAACACATGGGTGCTAGTTAATGCAATAAGTTTAATGGATGACCTAGCTTGAGATCTCAATATAGCTAACGTGCAAGTATCCATAGACTTGAGATCTCCAAGGTAATTTCTTTTGCTGAGCTTTGTATTTAGATTCCAATCTCCGGAGCTCGATCGACGGCTGCCTATGGGATGGATATTGGGTACATGGGAAGATAAATGAAAGTAATCGAGATGGTTAATAAATGATTCACTACTCCTAATAGTATGGGCGAATATCTCATGGCCACTTGTAGGAATTACTACTCGGAAAGTCCTTGGCCAAGGCGATTGTATATCGGAAATAGTTCCAATTGATACACATCTAGAGTAGTGGATTCTGGGTACAAGTATTATTGTATTTGGGCCAAAATTAATTTTGGAGGAAGTTGGCACTAATTCCGTACTCCAAACCAAATGAGATATTGTTTGGTAAAAGGAGTTCATCGCATTGAAATTTGTTATTGAAGGGTTCATGTCAAGCCACTTGACTTCCTAGACTCTTTGGTGGTCATGATGTGATGCTAGATACTGCTCATGATCTACGACTATGGGTTTATTAATTGATGAATTAATAAATCAATCCTGATTAGAATTAATAGGATTAATTCTAATTAATTATGGATTATTAGTCTCAAAGACATTTGGATTAATTCATATTCGCTACCAATTGATTGGGAAACCTAATACGTCACACACAATAGAGGATTATATACTCAAGATGTTATTTGATAATATAGTGGGATTAATTGCAAGAAAGAGTTGTTGTTGTGGACAAATTATAATTAGTTATAATTTGTAGTCCAAGTTTTAATTATGGAAACTTGATGTTTCCAAATTACAATTAGGAAATTCTAGTTGTTTTAGAATTTTAGATTTTCTATGGATTTTGGAACATATATTGGATATGCTCAAAACCCTAATTCGAGGGTGATTCACATGAAAAATAGGAGCCACAAAATAAACGTCTTCTTCTCTCCCTCTCTCTTGTTTTGCTAAAAACAAAAACAACCCTAGCCGCCATCTTTTTCTGCTAGCACGGGAAATTTTGGTGCTTGAGTATTCCTCTGTGTGGATTATTGTTAGAGATAATCACACACTGTGATTATAGTGATTAGACGTCCAACTCTCGTGGAGTTTGCACAAGAGGATTGCTGGATCGCGTCTCGACTTGAAGAAGAAATTTTTGTTCTTTGGATAATCTAACAAAGGTAAAAAGTTGTTACCTTTATTATCTGTATGTCTTGTTTTTCACATATAGACGGATCCTGGGAGGGTATCTTGTTTTATTCTTCTGCTGCGCCGTATATGATACGAGCTTGAGATACACAACAATCAAACCCCAACATCCCAAGGAATGGAAAATTAAAGGTCAAAACTTACAACTATAGCCACAAATATCCTCATAGAATATTTAATAAACACCTTGGTTGCAATCCCGTCACTTAAGAACAACCAACATTTTCACCTATAATTAAGCCTATTTTCACCACAAATACAAAATAAATTTTCTCACAAGGATTATAATAACATCAAGGAGCAATTTTTCCAAAGAAAAATCAAGATATAATAAAGATTTCATGACCTTTTTAGAGCATGTTTTTAAATTACGAGATTCTCCTTTTTTTTTTTCTTAACTTGTAGGGCTCCTTTTCTTGATGTCAAGCTTTGATTGAAATCAAGGCTTTCCTTACTCTGATACCAAACTCTTTGATATGATCTTGTATTGGCTAATTTGTGAAACAATGGAAAACAAATGGGCAAAACCCTTGACTAAACATGTGTAACCCTAACAGTGTAAATTTCTAGCAAAAGAAGAAAGAAATGTTAGTGTTGTGCCCTAGAGGCAATCACTTGTACATTGTATATCACACATTTTATTTTAATAAAAGGCATTATTTATCTTACAGTTTCTTTTTGTTTACTTTAAGCGACATAACTATTCGATAAAGTCCCTAGTACAACACTGTGTTAAGGAAATTATGATAGAGGTCATGATATGAGATTCCTACTACACTGGATGGTGTTAGTGCTTAAATAGTCCCAAGTCATAGTATTAATGAGACAGGACATTATTAATGCGTTAAGACTAGCATGTGTTAAACTTCCTGATTTGATCAGACGGTGGTTCTCATAACCGTGAGTATTGACATATTCAAAGTTAACACATGGGTGCTAGTTAATGCAATAAGTTTAATGGATGACCTAGCTTGAGATCTCAATATAGCTAACGTGCAAGTATCCATAGACTTGAGATCTCCAAGGTACTTTCTTTTGCTGAGCTTTGTATTTTGATTCCAATCTCCGGAGCTCGATCGACGGCTGCCTATGGGATGGATATTGGGTACATGGGAAGATAAATGAAAGTAATCGAGATGGTTAATAAATGATTCACTACTCCTAATAGTATGGGCGAATATCTCATGGCCACTTGTAGGAATTACTACTCGGAAAGTCCTTGGCCAAGGCGATTGTATATCGGAAACAGTTCCAATTGATACACATCTAGAGTAGTGGATTCTGGGTACAAGTATTATTGTATTCGGGCCAAAATTAATTTTGGAGGAAGTTGGCACTAATTCCGTACTCCAAACCAAATGAGATATTGTTTGGTAAAAGGAGTTCATCGCATTGAAATTTGTTATTGAAGGGTTCATGTCAAGCCACTTGACTTCTTAGACACTTTGGTGGTCATGATGTGATGCTAGATACTGCTCATGATCTACGACTATGGGTTTATTAATTGATGAATTAATAAATCAATCCTGATTAGAATTAATATGATTAATTATAATTAATTATGGATTATTAATCTCAAAGACATTTGGATTAATTCATATTCGCTACCAATTGACTGGGAAACCTAATACGTCACACACAATAGAGGATTATATACTCAAGATGTTATTTGATAATATAGTGGGATTATTTTCAAGAAAGAGTTGTTGTTGTGGACAAATTATAATTAGTTATAATTTGTAGTCCATGTTTTAATTATGGAAACTTGATGTTTCCAATTTACAATTAGGAAATTCTAGTTGTTTTAGAATTTTAGATTTTCAATGGATTTTGGAACATATATTGGATATGCTCAAAACCCTAATTCGAGGGTGATTCACATGAAAAATAGGAGCCACAAAATAAACGTCTTCTTCTCTCCCTCTCTCTTGTTTTGCTAAAAACAAAAACAACCCTAGCCGCCATCTTTTTCTGCTAGCACGGGAAATTTTGGTGCTTGAGTATTCCTCTGTGTGGATTATTGTTAGAGATAATCACACACTGTGATTATAGTGATTAGACGTCCAACTCTCGTGGAGTTTGCACAAGAGGATTGTCTGGATCGCGTCTCGACTTGAAGAAGAAATTTTTGTTCTTTGGATAATCTAACAAAGGTAAAAAGTTGTTACCTTTATTATCTGTATGTCTTGTTTTTCACATATAGACGGATCCTGGGAGGGTATCTTGTTTTATTCTTCTGCTGCGCCGTATATGATACGAGCTTGAGATACACAACAATCAAACCCCAACATCCCAAGGAATGGAAAATTAAAGGTCAAAACTTACAACTATAGCCACAAATATCCTCATAGAATATTTAATAAACACCTTGGTTGCAATCCCGTCACTTAAGAACAACCAACATTTTCACCTATAATTAAGCCTATTTTCACCACAAATACAAAATAAATTTTCTCACAAGGATTATAATAACATCAAGGAGCAATTTTTCCAAAGAAAAATCAAGATATAATAAAGATTTCATGACCTTTTTAGAGCATGTTTTTAAATTACGAGATTCTCCTTTTTTTTTTTCTTAACTTGTAGGGCTCCTTTTCTTGATGTCAAGCTTTGATTGAAATCAAGGCTTTCCTTACTCCGATACCAAACTCTTTGATATGATCTTGTATTGGCTAATTTGTGAAACAATGGAAAACAAATGGGCAAAACCCTTGACTAAACATGTGTAACCCTAACAGTGTAAATTTCTAGCAAAAGAAGAAAGAAATGTTAGTGTTGTGCCCTAGAGGCAATCACTTGTACATTGTATATGACACATTTTATTTTAATAAAAGGCATTATTTATCTTACAGCTTTCTTTTTGTTTACTTTAAGTGACATAACTATTCGATAAAGTCCCTAGTACAACACTCGTGTTAAGGAAATTATGATAGAGATCATGATATGAGATTCCTACTACACTGGATGGTGTTAGTGCTTAAATAGTCCCAAGTCATAGTATTAATGAGACAGGACATTATTAATGCGTTAAGACTAGCGTGTGTTAAACTTCCTGATTTGATCAGACGGTGGTTCTCATAACCGTGAGTATTGACATATTCAAAGTTAACACATGGGTGCTAGTTAATGCAATAAGTTTAATGGATGACCTAGCTTGAGATCTCAATATAGCTAACGTGCAAGTATCCATAGACTTGAGATCTCCAAGGTACTTTCTTTTGCTGAGCTTTGTACTTTGATTCCAATCTTCGGAGCTCGATCGACGGCTGCCTATGGGATAGATATTGGGTACATTGGAAGATAAATGAAAGTAATCGAGATGGTTAATAAAAGATTCACTACTCCTAATAGTATGGGCGAATATCTCATGGCCACTTGTAGGAATTACTACTCGGAAAGTCCTTGGCCAAGGCGATTGTATATTGGAAACAGTTCCAATTGATACACATCTAGAGTAGTGGATTCTGGGTACAAGTATTATTGTATTCGGGCCAAAATTAATTTTGGAGGAAGTTGGCACTAATTCCGTACTCCAAACCAAATGAGATATTGTTTGGTAAAAGGAGTTCATTGCACTGAAATTTGTTATTGAAGGGTTCATGTCAAGCCACTTGACTTCCTAGACTCTTCGGTGGTCATGATGTGATGCTAGATACCGCTCATGATCTACGACTATGGGTTTATTAATTGATGAATTAATAAATCAATCCTGATTAGAATTAATAGTATTAATTCTAATTAATTATGGATTATTAATCTCAAAGACATTTGTATTAATTCATATTCGATAACAATTTAATGGTAAACCTAATACGTCACACACAATAGAGGATTATATACTCAAGATGTTATTTGATAATATAGTGGGATTAATTGCAAGAAAGAGTTGTTGTTGTGGATAAATTATAATTAGTTATAATTTGTAGTCCAAGTTTTAATTATGGAAACTTGATGTTTCCAAATTACAATTATGAAATTCTAGTTGTTTTAGAATTTTAGATTTTCAATGGATTTTGGAACATATATTGGATATGCTCAAAACCCTAATTCGAGGGTGATTCACATGAAAAATAGGAGCCACAAAATTAACGCCTTCTTCTCTCCCTCTCTCTTGTTTTGCTAAAAACAAAAACAACCCTAGCCGCCATCTTTTTCTGCTAGCACGGGAAATTTTGGTACTTGAGTATTCCTCTGTGTGGATTATTGTTAGAGATAATCACACACTGTGATTATAGTGATTAGACGTCCAACTCTCGTGGAGTTTGCACAAGAGGATTGCTGGATCGCGTCTCGACTTGAAGAAGAAATTTTTGTTCTTTGGATAATCTAACAAAGGTAAAAAGTTGTTACCTTTATTATCCGTATGTCTTGTTTTTCACATATAGACGGATCCCGGGAGGGTATCTTGTTTTATTCTTCTGCTGCGCCGTATATGATACGAGCTTGAGATACACAACAATCAAACCCCAACATCCCAAGGAATGGAAAATTAAAGGTCAAAACTTACAACTATAGCCACAAATATCCTCATAGAATATTTAATAAACACCTTGGTTGCAATCCCGTCACTTAAGAACAACCAACATTTTCACCTATAATTAAGCCTATTTTCACCACAAATACAAAATAAATTTTCTCACAAGGATTATAATAACATCAAGGAGCAATTTTTCCAAAGAAAAATCAAGATATAATAAAGATTTCATGACCTTTTTAGAGCATGTTTTTAAATTACGAGATTCTCCTTTTTTTTTTTCTTAACTTGTAGGGCTCCTTTTCTTGATGTCAAGCTTTGATTGAAATCAAGGCTTTCCTTACTCTGATACCAAACTCTTTGATATGATCTTGTATTGGCTAATTTGTGAAACAAAGGAAAACAAATGGGCAAAACCCTTGACTAAACATGTGTAACCCTAACAGTGTAAATTTCTAGCAAAAGAAGAAAGAAATGTTAGTGTTGTGCCCTAGAGGCAATCACTTGTACATTGTACATGAAACATTTTATTTTAATAAAAGGCATTATTTATCTTACAGTTTCTTTTTGTTTACTTTAAGTAACATAACTATTCGATAAAGTCCCTAGTACAACACTGTGTTAAGGAAATTATGATAGAGATCATGATATGAGATTCCTACTACACTGGATGGTGTTAGTGCTTAAATAGTCCCAAGTCATAGTATTAATGAGACAGGACATTATTAATGCGTTAAGACTAGCATGTGTTAAACTTCCTGATTTGATCAGACGGTGGTTCTCATAACCGTGAGTATTGACATATTCAAAGTTAACACATGGGTGCTAGTTAATGCAATAAGTTTAATGGATGACCTAGCTTGAGATCTCAATATAGCTAACGTGCAAGTATCCATAGACTTGAGATCTCCAAGGTACTTTGTTTGCTGAGCTTTGTACTTTGATTCTAATCTCCGGAGCTCGATCAACGGCTGCCTATGGGATGGATATTGGGTACATTGCGAGATAAATGAAAGTAGTCGAGATGGTTAATAAATGATTCACTACTCCTAATAGTATGGGCGAATATCTCATGGCCACTTGTAGAAATTTCTACTCGGAAAGTCCTTGGCCAAGGCAATTGTATATTGGAAACAGTTCCAATTGATACACATCTAGAGTAGTGGATTCTGGGTACAAGTATTATTGTATTCGGGCCAAAATTAATTTTGGAGGATGTTGGCACTAATTCCGTACTCCAAACCAAATGAGATATTGTTTGGTAAAAGGAGTTAATTGCACTGAAATTTGTTATTGAAGGGTTCATGTCAAGCCACTTGACTTCCTGGACTCTTGGGTTGTCATGATATGTTGCTAGATACCGCTCATGATCTGGGAATATGGGTTTATTAATTGATGAATTAATAAATCAATCCTGATTAGAATTAATAGTATTAATTCTAATTAATTATAGATTATTAATTTCAAAGACGTTTGGATTAATTCATGTTCGCTACCAATTGACTGGGAAACCTAATTGGTCACACACAATAGAGGATTATATACTCAAGATGTTATTTGATAACATAGAGGGGTTAATTGTGAGAAACAGAAGTTGTTGTGGACAAATTATAATTAGTTATAATTTGTGGTCCAAGTTGTAATTATGAAAACTTGATGTTTCCAATTACAATTAGGGAATTCTAATAGGATTAGAATTCTCAGTTTTGGAAGAAATTTTCGTGTGACATATATTATGAGTCACACAAAACCCTAGCAATGGATTGAACACATAAAAAACACAGCCACAATTAACCTTCTCTTCTCTCTATCTCTCTCGATTGTCTTGAGAAACTACCCTAGCCACCATCTTGTTTTTGCTGGCACAAGAAAGTTTGGTGCTTGAGTATTCTTTTGTGTGGATTACTGTTAGAGATAATCACAGACTATGATTATAGTGGGTAGACATTTAACTCATGTGGAGGTTGATCACGAGGATTGCTGGAATGCACCTCGACTTAAAGAAGAAATTTTGTTCTTCGGACGATCAAACAAAGGTAAAAAGTTGCTACCTTTATTATCTTTATGTCTTGTTTTCCACACATAGGAGTGTCCTGGGATGGTATCTCATTTATTTTTCGCTACGCTGTATAGGATACAAGCCTGAGATACCCAATAGTGGTATCAAAGACATGCTATGTGTGGTCTACGGACATTGTTTGGCATGAAAAACTGTTTTCATGTATTCGTGTTTAACTTTGTTTGTTGTGAAAATCGTTTTTACTCTAGTCGAATTTCGAGCGATGTGGGTTGGGTCCGTAGCACAATATGATTGTGTAAAAGTTATAGCATATTTTGAAAGGTGCTTTCTTTATCCGTTGAAAATTTTCTGCAGAAAAATGTTTTCTTAAACATGGTAGTTGCCCTCCATTTCATCTTGGGAATTTGATATTCTGTTTTGTGTTGTCTAAACTAACAAATTGGTTGTTTTTGAGGGAATCGAAAAAAAGAGAGCATGTGCAGTCACGGGAAAAAAATTAGAGAAAAAAAAACTAAGCCTTAGAGGCCATACGGAAGCGTGAAGATCATGCCGTTGCACTCCTTAACCCTTCTAGGTTGAGTAGGAGCTGATTGAACGACTGGAATCGCCTCGATTTGTCCACTTGAAGAAGCTTCCAGTTGAACACCCACTAGCCTTCTACTTCGCCTTGTTTGCATCAACGCTAAGCTTTCCAGCTCTCGGAATATTCCTCAGCCTAACCTCTAGTCGGTGAACACTATGGTGAAGAGGAACGGTCTCAATTATCCTTGGTTCACTTGCTATTGGTTAGCAAAGAACAAGGAGTAAACTTAGAGGAAGGAGAGAGACGTTGAAAGAGAGAGACTCACGTGAGGCTCTGATAAGCTTAGGAGGATTAGGGTTTTCTTCTACCAGAGACTAGTTTATTGGTTAGCCAAAACTAGGTCTCTCATTATCTGATAAACATATCTTCGGGATTTCATATTTAAAAACACCCGGATGTTATCCTGAGAATCTGTTTGGCCTAACCCTAAACTCTTGTTAACCATATCTGGAAAAAAACCCTAAGGTCTAAGCTATTGGGCCGGAAAAATATTTATTATTTTCCTTGGACCCAAAAGGCCCAAAATAATAAACATTAATTATTTATTTCCTGGGCTTATATAAATAACCCAATAAATAATTAATGAGCCCAAATGAACCAAAATAATTAATCTTTAATTATATATTTCTTGGGCCTATATAAATAACCCAATAAATAATTAAACATTAATTATTTCCCTTAGTTTAAGCCCAGGTTAATTTCCTAATTATTCATACTGGACCTAGGCCCAGAATAATTAATTAACCAATTAAACTAGATAATTAATTTCTCTCAACTCCTATTTTTATTTATTTATTTATTTTTATTCCAGTCCAATAATAAATTAGACTTCCTGAATAAAATTAAATAAAATCAAATAAAATAAAATCCTCTTCAACTGAGATCAATTCCTCGACCCAAAATTAGTTAGGACTTACGAACTATTCCGAGGACCAAAAAGACACATCGCATTGGCTACTAAAATGACCAAAATACCCCTGCTATATAACTAGCTGTACTTTGCATTTTAAATATTTACTAATATCACCATAAGGAAATATTGACCCCAAGGACAATGCTACATTAGCAAAGTCTCCGACCTACAGGTGAAATGACTAAAATATCCCTATACACATCGCCGTACATTTAGAGAGGAAGAAGTGTACTAACACCCCCCTAAATGACATCTACCATCCTTAGGCTTCTAGTCCAATGATCCATGACTTCTTGGAGTGTTTCCGCTTTCCAAGGGAGCTACCCTAAAGCAAACATCCAAGTCATGTTTCCCAGGGCCCTGGACATTTTAGACCATTTGGACAACCACAAGGGGCGATATAGTGCAAAACTATCTTGTACAAGTCTGTCTTAACTAACTAGTCACACATACCCAACATGCAAGTATATTGGCCCTACGATAGAACCTCAACTATAGCAAATCAAAGTATATGCTTCCAGCTTCGCCAGACCACCAACACATACTCAAGTCGTAGAGTACTAGTCCACCCTATAGCGGTAGTAGTCTAGGTTTCTACCATATAGTACTTTGAGAAACCACTACTACAGGTCCTGTTCTACGTATTCGAAATACGCTTATGTCATTAAGTGAGTGGACTACCCACTGGCTAAAGGTAAGACATTCCCCATTTGGAATTCATAACATAATAACCTAAACATGATGAGATTCCCAGTCTCATCAATAGGTTAAGAACAAAATTTTATGTGTTAAATAACCCGTGATCCATACCTTACTGTGAAAGGCCACCATTCACATGGATCACTTATTTAAACACAATGGGTCTGTTCCAAACGAAAATCGTGCACAAACAAAAAGTAAATTCACAAACAATTTCTGAAAATAAATTCTTTTATTAAAATATTCGATTTTACATCAGAAACCTAGTCTAAGAGGGCATACAATCCAACAGTTTTGAGCTTCAAAACAGAAAATTCTATTGAGAATTGTTCTCATTAAAATTTTGCAGAAGATTAGGGCACCAAAAATTATTTTAGAAAATTTTTTCTAAAAATCGCCGCCACTTCCCTACTACAGTCGGCGCCGGCTCTAGCCACAAAACCAGCACCAGTTCCATTCTGTTTGTGATGTCCAGAAATCGTTTTTGGAGAAGAAAAATTTTTGGAAACCAAAACAGAGCCGGCGCCAGCTCTGGCTTCCAAACCGACGCCGGTTATGCTCTGTTTTGCACGATCTACCTGTTTAAAAAAATGGAATATAATTTTAGAAAGGAAAAAATCTCATTTGATGAGAGGCAAAAAAACAAAAATTTTTCCACGGGGGCACTGCCCCCGTGACCCCCGCCAGCTGGACTTCCATTATCGTTATGAGATGGGACCCAAAAGCATTTTCTCAAAATTAATTTTGAGACAAACAATTTTATTTTTCAAAATAGTGATTTTGAAATTTTAAAATTAATGTATTTTTCTAAAATATTAATTTTAGATTTTGTTTTAATTTTCCAAAATAGTGATTTTAGAAAAATAAAAAGTATATGTTTATTTTGTTTAAACATTGTCAATGGCATGGTGGATGGTTATGGACTAAAACCAATTATATCTGTTCATGCCTTTTATAGTTTTGGTTTTTTATGAAATAGAGCCTGCGTGTCCTGCCTTCTCTAGAATTCTTGTGTAATTCTTTTCTCATCTAACTCCCCTCGAATGTAACTCAAGGTTTTCTCTCTTTAGGAAATTATGTAATTAGTTATATAGGTTAGATAGGAGTAGAATTATTTCAATTTTGGAGATGGCAACCAAAACAATGAGAGAAGGTAAGACCTTCTATTTAAGGCATGCATGAACACATAAGGTTAACTATGTTAATTTCTTTTATGGCTCAAAGAAATTAATTTAGGAAAAGTCCATAACCATACCACATAATCGCTTTATTACCATGATTATCAATTATGTGATTTATTGATTTTAATGCATGTCATTCAAAGAAATCACTAAAAGGAACAAATCCCTCAATTAATATTAAACCTAATTCCTTCCGTTAATATAGTAAGAACATGAGTCCTATTTCGAGACCATGTTGTTGGGCAAACCCAAGCCTACTTGACATCGGGCGTGTGTCAAGCTATGGAATTAAATTCCTTTGGAATTAAATTCCTGATTAATGGGTTGGGTTTATCTAAATCTTTTGTCCCGATTAGGCAAACTCAAGCATAAAGAAATTTAGAGGAAAAGTTGGGGTAGCCCAAAAGGCTTTAAGATTAAAACCTGTTAATCACCCAATGATCTGGTAGTTACATACAATGTAATTGGTATTGGATACCTACCAATGAACTCAAAGGTGGCTTGTTGGGCAAACCCAAGGTTATTCTTGAGGAATTTGGATACCGGTCCTCTAGGAAAGCTTCCAACGGGCTTTCCCAAATCAGTAGTGGGGGCTATTGGTTTGAGTAAAATAGTGGTGTAAAAATTGATTGTTAATTAATTCAAGGTAAAATAGGGGCAACGTAATTCAAGGTTAATTAATGTCTGCCAAGATATGAATTCATTGGTTAATTTCATGTGTAATTTACTAGGATTGGGAATTAAATCAAGAACTATGGTTAATGCATCTTTTGGGTAAAACTGGTTGAGACAAGATATGTGATACTAAGTTACTTAGAAGATAGGGACTCATGGATTGGACAAAGAAGTGAATCTATATTATCCTTCATGATGCCAAGGGAATAATTAGTTATGATAATGATTATGTACTTTAGGATCATGTTTGTCTAAACAATGGTTTAAGTTACACAATTCTACCTCCTTAACATGTATATATTTTATTTTATTTTATTTTATTTTCATTTTTATTTCATTTTTTTACTTTATGGAGTCGGTTAAACAATGAAAGAAAGGTGATTAGTGTATACTTGTTCCTAGAGGATCGACACTCGTTTGAACCTTATGCTATGTTAATGATGAGTACGCTTGCTCATATGTGTAATTTGGATTTAACATTTTAATGTAAACTTAATTGGGAATATGCTTAGTTTTTATGTGATTTTTATACCTAAATAAATAACACAACAAGTTTTTGGCGCCATTGCAGGAGAACAATATCATGAAAACTTGTATTTTGTTTATTTAAACATGTAAATATGTAAATTATGTACAATTGATTTTTTTTTGCAAAAAGGTGCTATCTTTTGTATTTAATGTATTCTTGTACACCCTTGTAACCTAACATAACTTACTAACTTTGACTATGTCCTCTTAACTAACTTTCTAAGCTTTTCCTTTTGTTGAAATCATGAATTCATTAGCTAACTCGCTTCTATGTTTAGGAGAAATGGCGAATTGGAGTCTGAGGAAGTCTAATAAGGGGCAGTACCTCCATTGTCCTCCTAAGATGACGCTCATAGCACCCAAACCAGCTGAACTCGAAACCCTAATTGGGAAATTTGTTGTTCATGTCACGAGGCGTTTCTAGGAAATCGATTCCACATTTGCAAAATTCGAAGCAATGATCCGCAACATGGAATGGCAAATTTAGTTTTTGACGAACATGGTGATAAAAGCCCATGAATTAACCCCAATAGCTAGTGAGGAAACAGCTGCTATCACATTACAAAGTGGGAAAGAATTACCAGACATTCCAGAGGGCAACCGGTGCCTGGCTGGAAGAAGAGAACTGGCGCCGGCTATCTGGTAGACCCGAAACAGAGCAGCACAGAACCAAACTAGCGCCTACTGAAGCACTAGAACTGGCACCGGCTGTCCCCTGTCCATCTCTTGAAAAGCTTCATTTCCAGCCTAACATACCGTATCCTACTCGATTGCACAAAGCCCGAAAGATGCTCAATTCGACAAATTCCTTGAGGTATTTAAACAACTGCACATAAACATCCCACTCAGTGAAGCTTTAATTCACATGCCTAAATATGCCAAATTCCTCAAAAGTATGCTTGTTAACAAAAAGCGATTGGAAGTGTTGTCCACAGTAGTCCTCAACGAAGAATACTCAGCCATCCTGTAGGACAACTCGAATTTGCCACATAAAGCAAAAGATCCAAGGAGTTTCTGTATCCCATATTTAATTAGCACTCTTCATGTCTGTAATGCATTAGCTGACCTAGGTGCTAGCATTAATTTATTTCCATATAAAACATTTAAAAAGTTAGGCCTAGGAGAACCACAGCCCACTAGGATGAGTATTCAACTCACGGATAGATCTATCAAATATCCTAGGGGTATAATAGAATATGTGTTGGTAAAAGTTGATAAATTCATATTTCCAGTGGATTTTGCTATTATTTACATGGATGAAGATTCCAAAGTCCCTTAAATCCTAGATAGACCTTTCCTAGCTACAGCAAAAGCGTCAATTGATGTTCATGGGGGGAGGTTGATCCTTAGGGTTGGGGATGAGGAAGTAGTCATTCAAATCCATAAGAGCATGCAATACCTATTGTCTTCTAATGATTCTTGTTTAAGAATTGATATTCTTGACAAACCTATTTTTAAGTTGATGCAGGAATCTATTGAGGAAGAGTTGACGGAAACATCAATGGCATATTTGGAGGACTTTAATAATGAGGATAGGATGAAGAAGTTGGAAATTAAGAAAAGCAGTCTAGGGAGAATGAAATCATCCATAGAAGATCCTCTCGAATTGGACTTAAAAGACCTGTCCGAGCATTTGGAATATGTGTTTCTGTCTAAAGAACATAAATATAGGACAAAAGACCAAATTAGTAAGTATGTTGGGAAAATATAAGGGAGTTATAGCTTGGATATCACTGATATAAAGGCAATTAGTCCATCCCTTTACACTCACAAGATTTTAATAGAAAAAGGTGCAAAACCCGTAGTGCAACCCCAACGTAGGTTGAACCCGCATATGAGTGAAGTGGTAAAAGGTGAGGTGGTTAAGCTCTTAGATTCAGGCATCATTTACCCTATTTCTGATAGTATTTGGGTGAGTCCTACTCAGGTGGTACCAAAGAAAGGAGGAATGACGGTAAGTCCCAATGATAAAAATGAGCTAGTCCCTATGAGATTGGTCACGGGTTGGAGGTTTTACGTTGATTATAGGATGCTAAACAAAGCTACTAGAAAAGATCACTTCCCTCTCTCTTTTATTGACCAAATGTTGGAAAGGTTAGTCGGACATGAGTATTATTGTTTCTTAGATGGATTTTCTGGCTACCTACAAATTCCCATAGGTCCAGAGGACCAAGAAAAAACCATTTTCACGTGTCCATATGGTACTTTTGCATATCGTCGGATGCCGTTTGGTCTTTGCAATAGTCCTGGAACATTTCAAATGTGCATAACAGCTATATTTGAAGGACTCGTGGGGGATATCATGGAGGTATTTATAAATGATTTTTCAGTTTTTGGTGATTCATTTGACTTGTGCTTATCTAATCTTGAAAAAGTACTAGTAAGGTGTGAAAAGACTAACCTCATGCTCAATTGGGAAAAATGCTATTTTATGGTGCAAGAAGGTATTGTGTTGGGCCATAAAATTTCAAAAAAAGGTATAGAAGTCGATAGGGCTAAAATTGAAGTAATTGAGAAGCTGTCTCCCCCTACTTTAGTGAAAGCTATAAGGAGCTTTCTTGGTCATGCAGGTTTCTACATGAGATTCATCTTAAACTTCTCAAAAATTTCAAAACCTCTTACCTCTTTGCTTGAAAAGGATGATGTGTTTCATTTTGAAGAAAAATGTCTCAACGCTTTTACCATACATAAAGAGAAGTTGATTACTTCACCTATTTTAATTGCACCTGATTGGTCTCTTCCCTTTGAACTAATGTGTGATGCAAGTGACTTTGTAGTTGGTGCAGTACTGGGACAAAGACGGAATAAGCACTTCCAACATATATACTATGCAAGTAAGATTTTAACAGATGCACAGGAAAACTACACAACAACAGAGAAAGAACTGCTTGCCATAGTATTTGCCTTTAATAAATTCCGTTCTTATCTTATTATGTCCAAAGTCATTGTTTATACAGACCATTTGGCCCTGAAGTACCTACTAACTAAACGTGATTCCAAACCAAGGTTGATAAGATAGGTTCTATTATTGTAGGAATTTGATTTGGAGATTAGGGACAAAAAAGGTACGAAAAACTTGGCTGTAGATCACTTGTCAAGATTGGATAATCCAAGTTTGGAATCCTTGATAGAAGAAGACATCGATGACGCTTTTCTAGATGAGCAACTCTTGCTCATAAAAGGTGAGATTCCACACACCCTAAGGTTCGCCGACTTTGCCAACTACTTGGTTGCAGGAATTACTCCAAAAGGTCTCAGGATGCAATAAAAGAAGAAATTCCTCTCCGAAGTATGGCATTACTTGTGGGAAGATCCATATTTATTTAAGTGTTGTGCAGACTAAATCATTCATAGATGCTTGGACTCTAGGGAAAGAGAAGATATTCTAAGACATTATCATGAAGGACTTGCTGGAGGCCACTATCAAGCCAACAATACTACACAAAAGGTGCTTCACGCCGGATTCTATTGGCCTACGTTGTTCAAAGATACCCCCAAGTTTGTCCAAAGTTGTGATAGGTGTCAACGTACAGGTAACATCTCTAAATCTAATGAAATGCCATTACAAATCTTTCAAGCTTGTGAAGTGTTTGACTGTTGGGGATAGACTTCATGGGACCTTTTCCTAGTTCTTTGGGGAATAAATATATTTTAGTGGCAGTGGATTATGTTTCTAAATGGGTAGAAGCCCATGCTTTACCCACTAATGATGCAAGAGTTGTGGTAAAATTTCTGAAAAAACTTTTCACCCGTTTTGATGTACCTAAGGTACTCATTAGTGATAGGAGGACTCATTTTTGTAATGCACAAATGGAAAAAGTTCTCAAACACCTAGAGGTGAACCATAGGTTGGCCACCCCCATCATCCCCAAACAAGTGGATAGGTGGAAGTGGTTAATAGAGAACTCAAACGAATTTTGGAAAAAACTGTTAACCACACTCAGAAGGATTGGAGCCAAAAATTAGACGACACTCATGCGGGACAGCCTTTAAGACACCAATTGGCACGACTCCGTTTCAGTTAGTTTATGGCAAAGTATGTCACTTACCTGTTGAGATTAAGCATAAGGCTTATTGGGCTATTAAAATTGTTAATCTTGATCTTGAGTCAGTTGGGAAGTCTAGATTGCTTCAACTCACCGCCTTCAAAGAATTGCGGGCGGACGCTTATGATAGTTCAATGCACTATAAGGAGCAGGTCAAAAGATGGCATGATCAGCATATCACTCAACAATATGATTTTAAGAAAGACGATCAAGTGTTGTTATTCAACTCTCGGTTGCGAATTTTTCCTAGTAAGCTAAAATCTAGGTGGCGGGACCATATACGGTAAGCAAAGTTTTCCCATTTGGAACCCTTGAACTCACTCACCCCACAGGGCGCACTTTCAAGGTCAATGGTAATCACGTGAAACGCTATGTTGATAAGGCTCTGAAAAACATGGAACACGTGGAAATGCTCTTGGAAACGAGCACAATAGACCCTTTTTCTGTATTGTACTATGTTCTCTTTTGTTTTTTATTCTTTTCTAATTTTTATACTTTGGTGTGCTCTTTTGTATTTTTTTTTTTTAGGTACTTTGGCAATGCCTCGTTCTTCAAGCATTTAGCTCTTGTACAGCACAATGCCCAATGAATTGAAGTTTGTTTTTCTTATCTCTTCTCCTTTATATTTTTTGTCCCTTGGCATTGTTTATTCCTTGTTATATTTATTTGGCCATTGAGGACAATGTCCAGTTTAAGTATGGGGGAGTGATTTGATTGACAAGTCTTCTATACATATACTTTGGCATTCTTGGGAGCATATTTTGAGCGAAAATTTTTCAAAATTTTTCAGACTTTCTTTGAGATTTCCAGCTATATTTTTAATGCATATCTTTATGATGGATTATAGAGCATATGTTCTAGATCATTTATGGCTTATGCATGACTTTTTGCACGCACTTGGACGAAGTAGTTCTTGATCTAATGCTTTGCATTGTTCTTAAACCTATTTTTCTACTAAAATTCATGGAGCATTTCTAGAACTTGCTTGAATACCACTCGAGGCGAAATAAGAAAGACAGTCATGATTTAACTTAGGGATGATGGTGATAGACCTTCTTTGGATAGTTTGAGCTTTTCAAGCCTACCTATTGTTATATTATTCCTAGTGCCTATTTTGAGCCTAAATTGTTGATTTCTTTAAAACCCGTCACAATACTTTGTCCCTTGTTTGTTTTTGAGAGTTTGAATAATTTTTCAAATCTTTATGCTCTTGATGGATGAAAGTATATGTAAAAGATTGTTGAGAAAGAATACTCGAAAAAGATCATGACTTGTTACTTTTAGTCATGTATCAATAGTGAATTGAGCTGGAAAGAGAGAAAAAAAGAAAGAAAGCAAAGAAAGAGAAGAAAAAGAGAAGAGAGATTGAAAACAAGAGAAGAAAAGAAACAGCTGCTAGAAAAGATGGAAAGAAATTGAGAAAGAAAAGAAAAGCAGGAGTAAGAGTGAAAGGAAAAGAGAAAGGAAAGAAAAGAAAAAATTTTGAAAGGAAAAGTGAGACGAAAGATCACAAAAGGGATGGTGATTGAGCTGTAAAAGTTTAATTCATATAAAGTACTTGACACCATTGCTGGAAATTTGAGTGATCTTGTGAAAGAAATAGAGAAGAGTTGATGAGAAAAAAAAAAGAAAAAAAAATGCAGGATTTGCTTGAGTGGAGTTGTAATTGCTGAATAAGGTTATGGTTTGATTGATTTCTGGAATAGGAGAGAAACAAGGGTTGGAAATTATTGATTCATTTGTTTATCCCTTTCTTGAGAACTCTCAGCTTCTTTGATATTTGATTCTCCTATATCCTTCGTTTGATAAGCTACATTACAAGCTTGAAAGTCCCACTTGATCTAAGTAGAATCATGATATGTCTCGAATTAGTGGAGAAAGTGTATGAAAGGTAAGCCTATGGAATGCATATTCTTTTTGAGCTAAATTCTTTCCAATGGTTTGAGAATATTGTGAACTCTTGAGATGATTCTACTAAGTCATTTATTACTAACACAAGTCTTGCGTTTGTTGTGAAAGATGTAGTAGCATGTGTTTTATGTTCTTGAATGAAGAAAGCATTAGAGATATTGTTTTGAAATTGATTGAGTGATTTGATGAAACCTTGTACTTTCCTACTTGTCTTCAACACTTTGCTTGAGGACAAGCAAAGAGCTAAGTGTCGGGGAGTATGATAGGGGCTAAATTAGTCATATTTTTTCTAGTTATTCGAGGCTCTTTTGTGATACATTTTATTCAATAACTAGTCATATTCCTTCATATTTGAGATTTTACCCTTGAAAAGGTATTTTGTTCATTATTTCAGATTTTTGGGGTAAAACAAAGCAAAAATGTCGCAAAACAGAGGAGATGTGACGCCAGCTAGGGCACTGGAACCGACGCCGGCCATACACTGGTTGCACAAACTTTGAGGTAATAAAAAATTGGTGAAATAGGACAAAATAGAGTGGAACCAGTGCCAGCTGCATTCTGGAGTACATTGTGCAAAATTCAAGGAAAAATCGATGAACAATTGGAAAAATAGAACATAACCGGCGCCGGCTCCGAGAGTCTAGGCGGCGCCGGTTGTGCCCTGAAGTCAAGGCGGTGCTTGATTTTTTTCTACGCGATTTTTGGTAATCTATGGAGTTTTAGTATCTTCCAACTTCTATTCGACCAAGAACATTGTACCTACGAGTTTAGGCACTTCCTAAGCCTATAAATAGAGGAAAAACACAAAGGAAAAAAGGAGAATTCATTGATCATCACAGAAAATCACTCAAATCAAAGGAGAAATTCTTCAATTCAATGAGGGTTGTACAAGAAGGTCTTCAAAGGAAGAAAATGGAGGCTTGTCTATGAGTGCTTTCTTTTACTTTGTTTTCTTTTTCTTGACAATGATATGTTAATTGTTTTATTGTAACTTGACATTATTTTAGATGGTCATGATTTTTAGAGTTATTTGATCTTTTGATTAATTGATTGTTATTCTTGGTATTTGATTACTTGTGCTTATTACGAGATTAATTTGTTGAGTCTTTCATTAACTTGCTTGGACAAAGGGGTTGGTAGTGGTTTCAATTCGTTAGTTTCATATTTGTTAGTTTTTAACTAGCTTGGACAAAGGGGTTAAGAGTAGGGACAAAGTAATTCAAGGTTAATTAATGTCTGCCAGGATATGGATTCATTGGTTAATTTCATGTGTAATTTACCAGGAATGGGAATTAAATCAAGGACTACAGTTAATGCATCATTTGGGTAAGACTGGTTGAGATAGGATATGTGATGCTAAGTTACCTAGAAGATAGGGATTCATAGATTAGACAAAAAAGTGAATCTATATTATCCTTCATGATGCCAAAGGAATAATTAGTTAGGATAATGATTAAGTACTTTAGGATCATGTTTGTCAAAACAATGGTTTAAGTTATATAATTCTACATCCTTAACATGTTTATATTTTATTTTATTTTATTTTATTTTCCTTTTTATTTCATTTTTTTAATTTATGGAGTCGATTAAACAATAAAAGAAAAATGATTAGTGTATACTTGTTCTTGGAGGATCGACACTCGTTTGAATCCTATGCTATGTTAATGATGAGTACGCTTGCTCATATGTGTAATTTGGGTTTAACTTTTTAATGTAAACTTGATTGGGAATATGCTTAGTTTTTATGTGATTTTTGTTAGTGTTGTGCCCTAGAGACAATCACTAGTACATTGTATATGACACATTTTATTTTAATCAAAGGCATTATTTATCTTACAGTTTCTTTTTGTTTACCTTAAGTAATATAACTGTTCGATAAAGTCCCTAATACAACACTATGTTAAGGAAATCATGACAGAGATCATGATATGAGATTCCTACTACACTGGATGGTGTTAGTACTTAAATAGTCCCTAGTCATAGTATTAATGAGACAAGACATCATTAATGCATTAAGACTAGCATGTGTTAGACTTCCTGATTTCATTAGGTGGTGGTTTTCATATCCGTGAGTATTGAGATACTCAAAGTTAACACACGGATGCTTGTTAATGGAACAAGTTAATTAGATGACCTAACTTTGAGATAATCATATGGGTAATTATTTAGTACCAGTGATATAATCTCAATATAGCAAACATGCAAGTATCCTTAGACTTGAGATCTCCAATGTACTTTGTTTGTTGAGCTTTGTACTTTGATTCCAATCTCCGGAGCTCGATCGAGGTCCGCCTATGGGATGGATATTGGGTACATTGTGAGCTAAATGAAAGTAGTGAAGAGAGTCAATAAAGGATTCACCACTCCTAATAGTAGGGGCGAATATCTCACGGCCACTTGTAGGAATTACTACTCGGAAAGTCCTTGGCAAGGCGATTGTGTATTGAAAACAGTTCCAATTGATACACATCTAGAATTGTGGGTTCCTAGTACAAGTACTATTGTATTTGGGCCAGAGTTAATTTTGGAAGGAGTTGGCACTAATTCCGTACTCCAAAACGAATGAGATATTTTATGGTGAAAGGAGTTAATTGCACTGAAGTTTGTTATTGAAGGGTTCATATCAAGCCACTTGACTTCCTGAACTCTTGGGTAGTCATGATTTGTTGCTAGATACCGCTCATGATATAGGAATATGGGTTTATTAATTGATGAATTAATAAACCAATCCTAATTAGAATTAATAGGATTAATTCTAATTAATTATGGATTATTAATCTCAAAGACGTTTGGATTAATTCATGTTCGCTACCAAATGACTGGGAAACCTAATAGGTCACACACAATAGAGGATTATATACTCAATATGTAATTTGATAACATTGTGGGGTTAATTGAAAGGAAGAGAAGTTGTTGTGGACAAATTATAATTAGTTATAGTTTGTGGTACAAGTTGTAATTGTGAGATCTTGATATTTCCAATTACAATTAGAGAACTCTAATTATTTTAGAATTCCAGATTTTCAGTGATTTTTCGGTTTTATGATGATATAACCGAAAAACCCTATAGGGTGAGCTACGTGAGAAAAATAGTAGCCACCTAAACCTTCTCTTCTTCTTCTTTTTCTCTCTCGATTTGATCTTGAAGAGGAACCCTAGCCGCCACTTAGAATTTTTGCTAGCACAAAAAGCTACGTGCTTGAGTATTCCTCTGTGTGGATTACTATTTGAGATAATCACACGCTGTGATTATAGTGGATAGACGTTCAACTCACGTGGAGGTTGATCACGAAGATTGCTGAATAGCGCCTCAACTTGAAGAAGAAAATTTTGTTCTTCGCACGATCACCCAAAGGTAAAAGCTGTTACCTTTACTCTCTTTATATCTTGTTTTGCACACATAGACGGGTCCTAGGAGGGTATCTCGATTTATTTTCCGCTGCGTCATATAGGATATGTGTAACACCCCACGACTATGTACCCTAAAAGGGCAGGGATGTCACCCCGTCCCATAGGACAAGGGGTCTTTAGAACGAGGTATAAAATATAAAGGCAATCTCCAAATGGATCAACTTAGATAAATGAAGAAATACTCTTATTACATCAGGCTCAACTTGGAGCAAAACGGAATAAAACAAAATATTGTTTAGAACCATAAGCAACAAATGTCTCCTAGAACGGATAGAGGAAATAGCAAAAGCTTCAACTATTACATGCCCCGCTGACTCAACACAGTCTATCTCCTGAAAACATGATGTAAAACGGTGTGAGAATAAATCTCAGTAAGTCCTGGGTGTGCACATGGTGTTTTGAATAGTACGTGTATGAAAAGTGTAAAACATTTGTAGAAATAATTTGGCAAGTCATAACAATCTCTTTTCGCAAGGAGTGGGTTTTTCTCATTGTCACACTTTGTATAAAATAAATCCTCCACTCGGATAAAAGTCATGTCACCACACGTTGGGCTCCATGAGAACAAATTGGCCAAGGCACCACACTTTGTGCACCTTGTCCGGACCAGATTATCACACGTTGGGCGTTCTAATCAAGGTGAGTGTACAGCCCACCGGGTGAGATACTCCTCCATCTCTACACCCAACAAAACCATCCGGGTGTCCATGCCGGGAATATAAATACCATACCAGGTACACATGCTAGCTTGGACTGGCCTGACCAATCAACACTGTCGCCTTTTCAAGCAGAGTTCATCTTCTGGAGGTGGCCTCCTGCCAGAAGACTTACGCTAGCCCTCCAAGACTAGTAGTGTTAGCCTACCCTTATTGAGTACTCAACGAACATATCCGTCAATTCCTGATTCAAAATATTTCCTAACCTTGGCTTTGTAAAACGTGGTTTTCTTTAAAAGAGATTTCTAAAAATTTAAGGAAAAGAATAGTTTTATTACTGAAATCGTTAGTTTGACAAAACCGTTTAAAGAATAAATATCCACGTTTACATCCCAAGCAAACATAATTTCAAAATAGCTTTACCAAGCTTCACAATCATAGACTTGCCATCACAGCATTTAACAAAACAGTTTATAAAAGGACTTACCATCACAACGTTTATTAAAAGAGTTTATGCAAGGACTTACTTGATATGCCTCGGATAATGAGATAAATTCACAGCTAGCTTTCCTCAATTATCCTCCTGATCTAAACGATATAATATCATGATCAGGGTCTCAATTAATTCAAACATGCTCTAATCCCATTTATTTTCATAACAATTCGCAATCCCCTATTTAATTCCAAGTAAACTATTCAATCCCCAAAGATCATATACTACGACCACATGTTTATCTCGCTAATAAACACCATTAAACTTTACTTTCGGCATCAAGGGAGGGTATTCCCTTACCTTGCAACTACTGGGTAATGAGGTCTCGATGCTCCTATGGTGATCATCCCGAGTTCGCTTGAGAAGAAGAGAAAAGCTACCTCCTTTGCTCCTCTTGACCGAAAATTAAGGAAGAAGAGGAAATCAGCCTCTATAGGGCGTGATTTAAGGGTAGAAGAAGGAGAAAAGAATCATTAGAGAAAACGACATCAAGAGGTTGAGAGGATTTTTGCTTACCTTAAGGTATGTTCGATTTTTGGCTTGGAATAGCTCTTGAGTTTTCGAAAATTTGCAGAGGGAATTTGCTGGAATTTTCGTGTATAATGGAGAGGGTAGACGGTTGCTATGATTTAGAGTTGGAGAAGATTGGTTTAGGGTTAGATGGTGATGTTTAGATAAACTCCTAATGGCTTTGGGTTTCATGGACAGCAAAGGCAAAATTTCAGCTTGTTGCGTGTCTCCTTGCTGCCGATTTTAGGGGAGTTTAATGGAGGAAAAGATTCTACAATTTTGCTCCTTTATGCTGGCCGAAATAATGCTCAAGGGAAGGGCTAAATGTGTTCAGAATTTTGGGCCAAACAAGGAAGAGTTTGAGTGAGTTTTGATGACTAAAAAATCCTGTGCAAGTGCTGTGAAAATTCTGTGCAAGAGTAACAAGGTTTGGACTGTTTTGGCTGCTGTAATTCTACCGAAATTTCCAGAGGAAAATTGAGGGTTTTGGGTGCTGAAAATAGCCTGATCAGATGGGGTTTTTCAGTGGGTTATGTGTGCAGAATTTCGGTTGGAGTAGGAGTTCAAAGCTGGCCGAAATTCCTACACAAAGCTGACCGAATTTTCTGTGTACAAGCTGGACGAATTTCAGTGTTTTGTGTGAATAAAATTCTGGTTTTGTGCAGCTAGGGTACCCTGAATTGATGAGGAATATTTAGGTGTTTTGAGCTAGGATTTACAGAGTTGGATTGTTGCTAAGAAGCTGGAATTTTCGGACAGCTTGTCGTGACACAAGGCTGCAGAAATTCAGCTAGGAAAAGGAAGAAAATCCTAGTTGAATTTGGATTGAAATAAAATCTGGTTTTATCAAGGATTTGGATAGGATTTCCTCTAGTCCTAGAAGAGTTTGGATTGAGCTACAAGTCCTCCAAGAAGTGGCGGCACTTGCTGGAATTTTTTTCAAAATTTTTAGCTAACATTCTAGAATTAAAATCAACAAGGTTTCCTACTAGGAAAATGACTCATTAATTCCACCTATCCATGGCAACATCTATCTAGCTAAAATCAAGCTAATATTTTAATTACTAGCTAGGGTTTTTCGAAAATCCTAAGGAACACAAGCCGAAAATTAAAGGTGAACTTTATTCACATCAAAGTCCTTGAATTTAGGAAATAAATATAGAGACTTATTTCCTTGGAGTAAAAATACTAAAATTTCTCTAGGATAGCTAGATTCTTTTTTGGCCAAGATAAGAAATGGTCTAAGGAAAAGAATTTCAAGAGGAGAAACTAACTTCACAAAAGGTAGGATTCGAACTCGGGTCACCAAAGGAAATCACCAACCTCCCCGCTATTCCAAAACAACTCCAATACTAATTTTTCTACAAGAAGTTCTTACCCCCCCAATACTCCTCCTTCCAAATCTTCGACCAAACCTCCCTTATCCAAATCTTTAACAATACAACTATTTCACATCAATTAATTCAAATGCAAGAGAAACGGAAAAATTCACATGCATCCATGCAAATAAAATTATTCTAGCTACCACATAAAATGCAAGATGCTATGCAATGCATGACTTTTCCCCATAGTCAAAGGTGGTTTTGGGCAGGGTATTACAATATAAGCCTGAGATACTTAACAGTTGTATCAGAGACATGCTATATGTGGTCTATGTACATTGTTTTGGCATGAAAAACTGCTTTCGTGTTTGTTTTTGTTTGCTGTGAAAATCGTTTTCACTCGAGTCAAAATCGTTTCGATCTTTATGAGTTGGGTCCCTAGCACAATATGATTGTGTTATAGTCACAGAGTATTTCGAAAAGATGCTTTCTTTGGAGTTGAAAAGTTTCTGCAGAAAACGTTTTCTTGCAACATGGATGTTGCCCTCCGTTTCATCTTAATTTTCTGTTTTGATTTTGTTTAAACTAACAAATTGGTTGTTGTTTATAGCTTCAAAATAGAAAATACAACTGAGAATTGTTCTCACTGAAAATTTGCAGAAGAAGAATGCACCAGAATTTGTTTCTGAAATTTTTTGAAAATCGCCGCCATAGTTGCAAAACACAGGCGGCACTGGCTCCGGCCTCCAAGCCGGTGCCGGTTCCATTCTGTTCGCGATGTTCGAAAATTGATGAGAGATGAGACTCGAAAGCATTTTCTCAAAATTAGTTTTGAGACAATCAATTTTGTTCTTCAAAATAATGATTTTGAAAATCTAAAATTGATGTATTCTCTAAAATGGTGATTTTAGAATTTGTTTTATTTTTTCCAAAAATAGTGATTTTGGAATAATAAAAGTATATGTTTATTTTGTTTAAGTATAGTCAATGGCATGGTGGATGGTTATGGACTAAAACCAATTATATCTGTTCATGCATTTTACAGTTTTGATTTTTATGAAATAAGGCCAGCGTGTCCTGCCTTCTCTAGAATTCTTGTGTAATTCTCTTCTCATCTAACTCCCCTCGAATGTAACTCGAGGTTTTCTTTCTTTAGGAAATTATGTAATTAGTTTACATAGGTTAGATAGGAGTAGAATTATTTTATTATGGAGATGGCAACCAAAACAAGGCGAGGAGGTAAGACCTTCTACTTAAATCATGCATGAACACATAGGGTTAACTATATTAATTTCTTTTATGGCTCAAAGAAATTAATTTAGGAAAGGTCCATAACCATACCACATAATCGCTTTATTACCATGATTATCAATTATGTGATTATTGATTATTATGCATGTCATTCAACGAAATCACTAAAAGGAACAAATCCCTCAATTAATATTAAACCTAATTCCTTCCGTTAATATAGTAAGAACGAGAGTCCTTTTTCGAGACCAGGTTGCTGGGCAAACCCAAGCCTACTTGACATTGGGCATGTTCAAGCTATGGAATTAAATTCTTGATTAATGGGTCGGGTTTAACTAAATTCTTTATCCCGGTTGGGCAAACTCAAGCATAAAGAAATTTAGAGGAAAAGTTGGGGTAGCCCAAAAGGCTTTAAGATTGAAAGCTGTTAATCACCCAATGATCCGATAGTTACATATGATGTAATTGGTATTGGATACCTACCAATGAACTCAAGGGTGGCTTGTTGGGCAAACCCAAGGTTATTCTTGAGGAATTTGGATACCGGTCCACTAGGATAGCATCCAATGAGTTTTCCCGAATTAGTAGTGGGGGCTATTGGTTTGAGTAAAATAGTGGAGTAAAAATGCGTATAATTAAAGTCCTAATTATTTGCATATCATGTGCATATACAAGTAGCTAATGCTCTCTATCTTTACATCTAGGTCACTTGCATCATGTCAACGAACTTAAACTTATGTAGCATTTTGGAAACCAACAAGTTAACCGAATTAAACTATCTCGACTGGTATAGAAATTTGAGAATCGTTCTCAAATCGGAAAAGTTACTCTACGTGCTAGATGCTCCTATTCCACCACCACCAACCCAAGATGCTCATGCTTATGAGCATGCTGTCTACAAGAGGCACAAGGAGGATAGCGATACAGCTTCATGTATTATGCTGACATCCGTGACTCCTGAGTTGCAAAAATAGCATGAGCATATGGATGCTCAATCGATCATTTTACATCTTCAAGAGCTGTTTGATGCCCAAGCCAGAACTGAGAGATATGAGATCTCGAAGTAACTATTTCGTTGTAAAATGGCAGAGGGTTCTTCTGTGGCCACTCAGGGGTTGAAGATGCTGGGCTTGATAGAGAAGCTTGGATCTCTCGGGTTTATAATGGACCATGACTTAAGTGTTGACTTAATTCTTCAGTCTTTGCCTAATAGTTTCTCATAATTTGTGACTAACTATCAGATAAACAAGATTATATCCATTATCCCTGAGTTGATCAATCTTCTCAAAACTGCGGAGTCCTCCATGAAGAGCGATTCCAATGCGATTTTAATGGTAGAATCTTCCTCTTCTAAGAAGAAAGTTCAAAAGAAAAAGAAGAAGGCTCCCATAAAGCCCAAAGGTGGTGTGAACAAGAAGGACGCAGCTATCAAGGGCCTATGCCATCATTGTGGGAAGATGGGCCACTGGAGGCGCAACTACAAATCCTACTTGGAGACCATCAAGGATAAGAAGCAGAAGGAGAAGCTTACAAGCACTTCTACTTCTTCTCCAGGTATGTTTATGATTGAGATAAATACTGCCTTTAGAAATGAGATATGAGTATTAGATACCGGATGTGGATCTCATTTGTGCAATAACTTGCAGGGACTAAAGAGCAGTCGAAGGCTAGAGAAAGGCGACGTGGACCTACGTACTGCAAATGGGGCAAAGATTGCTGCACTTGTTGTGGGGACATACGAGCTGAACCTGCCTTCAGGATTGATTCTAGAACTGAAAAACTGTTATTATGTATCAGTTTTAATAAAAAACATTATCTCAGTTGCGTGTTTTTCTTTTTCATTGAATGATATTCATTATGGTTCAACAACTTTGGTTAATGGTTTATATGTTCTAGACTTGGACAATCCAATTCTCAATATAAACAATAAGAAACCTAAAATAGATAACTCTAACACCTCTTACTTATGGCATTATCGTTTGGGCCATGTAAACGAAAATCGTGTTTCTAAGTTACACAAGCTTGGTGACTTAGGGTCATTTGATTGTGAGTCTTGTTTACTAAGTAAAATGACTAAAATTCCTTTTCCAGGAAAAAAAGAACGGGCCAAGGAGTTATTAGAACTCATACATTCTGATGTATGTGGCCTAATGTCAATATAAGCAAGAGCAGGTTATAACTATTTCATAACATTTATCAATGATTTCTCATGATACGGGTATTTGTATTTAATGAAATAAAAATATGAGGCCTTTGAAAGGTTCAAAGACTTCAAGAATGAAATAGAGAAACAACTTGGCAAAAGTATTAAGACTCTAAGATCTTATCGATGAGGAGAATATTTAAGTCAAGAGTTTTTGAGTTATCTTAGAGATAATGGGATATTATCTCAATGGACTCCACTACATACACCTCAACATAACGGTGTATTTGAGAGAAGGAATCGAACCCTTCTAAACACGGAACGGATCGTGATGCATTCTGCAGACGTACCAAAATTATTTTGGGGGCATGCACTAGAAACTTCTATTTATATACTGAACAGAGTTCCGACAAAATCAGTTGATACTACCCCATTTGAGATGTTCTTTGGTAAAAGATCAAAGTTATCTCACTTGCGAGTATGGGGTTGTCCTGCCTTTGTTAAAAGGCCACAGTCAGACAAACTTGATAGTAAGTTTGACAAGTGTTTGTTTGTGGGATATCCAAAAGAATCTTTTGGATATTACTTCTATCAACGCTCTGAAAACAAATTGTTTATTTCAAAGCATGCCGTCTTCTTAGAGAATGAGCACATGCTCAAGGGGGACAGTGGGAGTAAGATTGAACTTAATGAAATTCGTGAAGATCAAATAAACGAGGATCAACCGTCTAACCCCACATCTATTGAGAGAATAGATGAACCTTCTAATACACAAGAACCTCGTAGATCTAGTAGGATACGTATGTCACCTGAGAGATATAGATTTCTCATTAGTGACCATAATGACGTATTGCTCATAGATGAAGATGAGCATACTACCTACAAGGATATTTTGAATAGTTCAGAATCTGACAAATGGCTTGAGGCTATGAAGTCAGAGTTGGATTCTATGTACAACAATCAAGTATGGACTTTGGTTGATGCACCCAAAGGAATTAAACCTATTGGGTGCAAGTGGGTTTTCAAGAAGAAAACGGACATGGATGGTAACTTAGTTACCTATAAAGCACGACTAGTGGCGAAGGGTTATCGTCAACAATATGGTATTGACTATGATGAAACCTTCTCGCCAGTAGCCATGTTGAAATCCATCAGAATACTCCTAGCTATTGCTGCTCATTATGATTATGAGATTTGGCAAATGGATGTGAAAACAGCTTTCCTAAATGGAAATCTGACTGAGGAAGTGTACATGACACAACCTGAGGGTTTCACATCCAGTGATGGCACAAAGGTGTGCAAGCTACAAAGGTCCATTTATAGACTTAAGCAAGCTTCTAGGAGTTGGAATATCTGTTTTGATGAAACAATCAAAGAGTTTGGTTTCATTCAAAACTTGGATGTGCCTTGTGTATACAAGAAGGTTAGTAATCGTTTTCTTACTGCTTTATGTAGATGTTATATTGCTAATAGAAAATGATAGACCTGTCTTGCAAACGGTTAAAATTTGGTTGTCCAAACAATTCTCCATGAAAGATCTTGAAAAAGCAACCTATATTCTTGGAATAAGGATTTATAGAGATGGATCTAAAAGGTTGCTTAGTCTTTCATAGTCTACATACATAAAGAAAGTACTAAAGAGGTTTAGCATGGATCAATCCAAAAAGGGATTCTTTCTCATGTCACATGGTGTAAGCCTTTCAAAGTCGATGTCTCCCAGGACACAAGTTGAAAGGGATCACATAAGTAAGATCCCATATGCCTCGGCAGTTAGATCTATCATATATGCTATGATACGTACTAGGCCCGATGTATCTTATGCTCTGAGTTTGACGAGCAGATACTAATCCGACCCTGGTGAGGGTTTTTGGGCGGCTGTAAAAAATATCCTTAAGTACTTACGAAGGACTAAGGATATGTTCTCAGTATATGGAGAAGGTGATTTGAAAATAAACGGGTATACATATGCCAGTTTTCAATCTGACAAATATGATTTCAAATCACAATCTGGCTACGTGTTTACGTTGTTCAGAGGGGTAATAAGTTGGAAAAGTTCCAAACAAGAGACTATTGCCGACTCTACGACAGAAGCTAAGTACATCTCTGATTCTGAAGCAGCTAAGAAGGCTATTTGGATCAAGAAGTTTGTGATAAAACTGGGTGTGGTTCCTAGTGTTGTTGGTCCAATAACCTTCTATTGTGACAACAACGGAGCCATTGCACAAGCAAAGGAGCTGCGGTCTCACCAACGATCCAAACACGTACTGCGATGCTATCATCTTATCCGGGAGATCATAGATAGGAATGATGTAAAGATAGAAAGAGTTCCCATGGATGAGAACATAGCTGACCCACTTACAAAAGCACTATCCCAAAAGAAACATGATTATCATTTTGAGTCATTTGGTATTAGATACATGAATGATTGGCTTTAGTGCAAGTGGGAGTTTGTTAGTGTTGTGCCCTAGAGGCAATCACTTGTACATTGTATATGACACATTTTATTTTAATCAAAGGCATTATTTATCTTATAGTTTCTTTTTGTTTACTTTAAGTAATATAACTGTTCGATAAAGTCCCTAATACAACACTGTGTTAAGGAAATCATGATAGAGATCATGATATGAGATTCCTACTACATCTGGATGGTGTTAGTACTTAAATAGTCCCTAGTCATAGTATTAATGAGACAGGACATCATTAATGCGTTAAGACTAGCATGTGTTAGACTTCCTGATTTAATCAGGTGGTGGTTTTCATATCCGTGAGTATTGAGATACTCAAAGTTAACACATGGATGCTTGTTAATGAAACAAGCTCATTGGATGACCTATCTTTGAGATAATCATATGGATAACTATTTAGTGCCAGTGATATAATCTCAATACAGTAAACGTGCAAGTATCCTTAGACTTGAGATCTCCAATGTACTTTGTTTGCTGAGCTTTATACTTTGATTCCAATCTCCTGAGCTCGGTCGAGGGCTGCCTATGGGATGGATATTGGGTATATTGTGAGGTAAATTAAAGTAGTTGAGAGGGTCAATAAAGGATTCACCACTCCTAATAGTAGGGGCGAATATCTCACGGCCACTTTTAGGAATTACTACTCGGAAAGTCCTTGGTCAAGGTGATTGTGTATTGAAAATAGTTCCAATTGATACACATCTAGAGTTGTGGGTTCCTAGTACAAGTACTATTGTATTCGGGCCAAAATTAATTCTAGAGGGAGTTGGCACTAATTCCGTACTCCAAAAGAAATGAGATATTGTATGGTGAAATTAGTTAATTGTACTGAAGTTTGTTATTGAAGGGTTCATGTCAAGCCACTTGACCTCCTAGACTCTTAGGTAGTCATGATGTGTTGCTAGATACCACTCATGATATGGGAATATGGGTTTATTAATTGATGAATTAATAAACCAATCCTGATTAGAATTAATAGGATTAATTCTAATTAATTGTGGATTATTAATCTCAAAGACGTTTGGATTAATTCATATTCTATACCAATTAACTGGAAAACCTAATAGGTCACACACAATAGAGGATTATATACTCATGATGTTATTTGATAACATTGTGGGGTTAATTGAGAGGAAGAGAAGTTGTTGTGGACAAATTATAATTAGTTATAATTTGTTGAACAAGTTGTAATTGTGAGAACTTGATGTTTCCAATTACAATTAGGGAACTCTAATTATTTTAGAATTCCAGATTTTCATTGATTTTTTGATTTTATGATGATATAACCGAAAAACCCTAAAGGGTGAGCTATGTGAGAAAAACAGCAGCCACCTAAACCTTCTCGTCTTCTTCTTTTTCTCTCTCGATTTAATCTTGAAGTGAAACCCTTGCCGCCACTTAGAATTTCTGCTAGCACAGAAAGCTACGTCCTTGAGTATTCCTCTGTGTGGATTACTATTAGAGATAATCACACGTTGTGATTATAGTGGGTAGACGTTTAACTCACGTGGAGGTTGATCACGAGGATTGCTGGATCGCGCCTCAACTTGAAGAAGAAAAATTTGTTCTTCGCACGATCACCCTAAGGTAAAAGCTGTTACCTTTACTCTCTTTATGTCTTGTTTTCCACACATAAACGGGTCCTGGGAGGGTATCGATTTATTTTCCGCTACGCCGTATAGGATACAAGCTTGAGATACCCAACAATTTTTATACCTAAATAAATATCACATCTTATACGGATGCCAATTTTTAATCTGACAAAGATGATTTCAAATCACAATCTGGCTACGTGTTTACGTTGTGCGGAAGGGTAATAAGTTGGAAAAGTTCCAAATAAGAAACTATTGCCGACTCTACTATAGAAGTAGAGTACATAGTTGCATCTGAAGCGGCTAAGAAAATAAAGATAGAGAATGTTCCCACGAATGAGAACATAGCTGACCCGTTTACGAAAGCAGTATCCTAAAAGAAACATGATTGTCATGTTGAGTCATTCGATATTAGATACATGAATGATTGGCTCTAGTACAAGTGGGAGTTTGTTATTGTTGTGCCCTAGAGGCAATCACTTGTATATTGTATATGATACATTTTATTTTAATAAAAGGTATTATTTATCTTATAGTTTCTTTTGTTTACTTTAAGTATTATAATTGTTCGATAAAGTCCCTAGTACAACACTGTGTTATGGAAATCATGATAAAGATCATGATATAAGATTCCTAATACACTGGATGGTGTTAGTACTTAAATAGTCCCTAGTCATAGTATTAATAAGATAAGACATCATTAATGCGTTAAGACTAACATGTGTTAGACTTCCTGATTTGATCAGGCGGTGGTTCTCTTAACCATGAGTATTAAGATACTCAAAGTTAACATATGGATGCTTGTTAATGGAACAAGTTCGTTGGATGACCTAGCTTTGAGATAATCACATGGATAACTATTTAGTGCCAGTGATATAATCTCAATATAGCAAACGTACAAGTATCCTTAGACTTGAGATCTCCAAGGTACTTTATTTGCTGAGTGATGTGACTCCACTTTATCATGAAGGTCAAGATCAAGGAGGGGAAGATGTGACCATGCTAGGACAAGGGCCGGCGACAAAGACGAATGAAATTCAACCAAAAAGGAGGCCATCAAAGGACGGCCAGCGCCGACTCCAAGCAGCCAAACCGACGCCGGCTCCAATCTGCCCCAGCAGCCGCCTCAAATCACAACAAGACCGGCCTGAAGACAGAACACAGCCGGCACCGGCTATGATGTCCAAACTGGTGCCGGCTCCACCCTAGGCAGCGACGACTGCGTCGTATTTTTAATGTTTTCTTTAATTTGAATTACTTGTAAAGACTTATTATGACCCTAATCTGTAATAGAACTTAGGGATTACTTAACTAGGGTTAGGATAGTATAAATAGAACTTTTAGTGATTTGAAAACACAATTCATTTCACTTTAATTCAAATTTGAGAGAGAATCTTGAGAGGCCCTAACCTCCTTGTTCATCTTGTTCAAGACCAAGCTTAAGGGTTAGTCCACCTTATGTAAGAGTCTATAAATCTTTTGGATAATCCAATGTTGTTTTCTTTGAATGGGTCTTAGTTGTTTTGTTCTTCTAAGTTTTGTTTGAAATCCAATATTTGGGTGCCTATTTTCTCTATTCTATTTGTTCTTATTTGCCTTTGTTGCTTCAAGGATATTGGGGTGATATTATAGTACAACTATCTACTTTTCTTGTGAGTCTTTGAAGCTTAGTTATTCAAGAGTTTGATAGAGTGTAGGTTGTTATTTTTTCTTCTCCCTTTTTTTATCACAAGAATCCCTATTTTTGGTCCCATTCTTGAATTGAACAGTTAGCCAATTAAAACACCCACAACACCAAGAAAAAGCCACTCAAAATTCGTATCACTGAGCTTTGTACTTTGATTCCAATCTCTGGAGCTCGATCGAGGGCCGCCTATAGGATGGATATTGGGTACATTGTGAGGTAAATGAAAGTAGTTGAGAGGGTCAATAAATAATTCACCACTCCTAATAGTAGGGGCGAATATCTTATGGCCACTTGTAGGAATTACTACGCGGAAAGTCCTTAACCAAGGCGATTGTGTATTGGAAATAGTTCTAATTGATACATATCTAGAATAGTGGTTTCCTGGTACAAGTACTATTGTATTCGGGCCAAAATTAATTCTGGGGGGAGTTGGCACTAATTCTGTACTCCAAACCGAATAAGATGTTGTTTGGTGAAAGGAGTTAATTGCACTAAAATTTATTATTGAAGTGTTCATGTCAAGCCACTTGACTTCCTGGACTCTTGGGTGGTCATGATATGTTGCTAGATACCGCTTATGATCTGGGAATATAGGTTTATTAATTGATGAATTAATAAACCAATTAATAAACCGGTCCTGATTAGAATTAATAGGATTAATTCTAATTAATTATGGATTACTAATCTCAAAGACGTTTGGATTAATTCATGTTCGCTACCAATTGACTGGGAACCTAATAGGTCACACATAATAGAGGATTATATACTCAAGATGTTATTTGATAACATAGAGAGGTTAATTGCGAGAAAAAGAAGTTGTTGTGGACAAATTATAATTAGTTATAATTTGTTGTCCAAGTTGTAATTGTGAAAACTTGATGTTTCCAATTACAATTAGGGAATTCTAATAGGATTAGAATTCTCAGTTTTGGAAGGAATTTTCATGTGACATATATTATAAGTCACACGAAACCCTAACTGTGGATTGAACACACGAAAAACACAGCCACAATCGACCTTCTCTTCTCTCTATCTCTCTTGATTGTCTTGAGAAACAACCCTGGCTGCCATCTTGTTTTTGCTAGCACAGGAAAGTTTGGTGCTTAAGTATTCCTTTGTGTGAATTACTGTTAGAGATAATCACACACTATGATTATAGTGGTTAGACGTTCAACTCACGTGAAGGTTGATCACGAGGATTGCTGGATCACGCCTCGACTTGAAGAAGAAATTTTGTTCTTCGGACAATCAAACAAAGGTAAAAAGCTGCTACCTTTATTATCTTTATGTCTTGTTTTCCACACATAGGCGGGTCCTGGGATGGTATCTCGTTTATTTTTCGCTGCACCGTATAAGATACGAGCCTGAGATACCCAACAAGAAAACTATCTAGCTATTCCCTAGCAAACTTTTGAAGAACAAAGCATCAAATATCCACAAAAAATATAGCAAGACCCACTATAAATTCACCCAAATATTTTTAACACAACAATATAAATCAAGAATAAGAGATGTAGAACTATAGGCACCCAAGCAATGTAATTCAAGATAAAACCTTAGAGAAATAAAACAACTAAGACCCAATCAAAAGCAACAACATTAGATTATCCAAAGGTTTTCGAGATTCATACATAGGGAAGACTAAACTCTAAGTAAGGTCTTGAAGAAGATGAACAAGTCAAACTTCTCAAAGCTCTCTTTTATCAATTTAAAATAATGTAAGATGAATTGAATTGTCAAATCACAAAAGATGTATTTATACTATCCTAACCCTAACTAAGTAACTACTAATGGCCCAAGATAATTTAAGGGCTTAAAGGGTCTTCACAAAGTGTTTAAAATAAAGAAAATGCGGAGAAAATATTAAAAATTGGTAAAATAGGGGGTCCGGCCTGACTAGACTTGGCGCCAAAAGTTGTGATGGACCTAGCACCTGGTCAGCACTGGAATTCCAACATTGTGTCCGACTGGACCCGGCGCCAGGGGTAGAGGCTAGACCTGGTACCAGGTCAGCACTGGAAATCCAGCATTTTAGCTCGCAGAGTGCACCTAGCGCCAGGTATGCCTACTAAGGCCGGCGCCAGCGTTGAAATTGAAAGATGAATTTGAATGTTTTCTCCCTCTTACTCCCTCTTTTGGTGCAGGCATGGGCTGTTGTTGGGGTTCCACTTGGATGTTCATCAAATTAAGTTCCAGGCTACCTTCTTCACTCAAAATCCCTTCCATCATCAAGTATAGTTGTAGGAGCAATTGGATATCGCCTTGGAATCTCTTGGTTCTTGATCTTGTCATTGGCCCTTGCATTATCGCTCCCCCTTCTTGAGTTTGAATTGCTTGGTTGGCTTAATTCCTATCAAATAGGATATATATAATATAGATTCCCATACATATTTTCTAAACAAATTAAATTACTATCTCTACTGATGGAAACACCTGAATGAAAAGAAACAGAATATCCTTAATTCCTCAATTTAGAAACTAAAATTAAATTCTGTTTAAAATAAGAAACATATAAAATATCTTTTAAAACTAACTTCCTATTAAATAAAACATAAGTTCAAGATCTCCTACTGCTTCCGCCCATATTCTTGCTCCATTACCTACTTAAAGTCCATGCTCCCCCTTATTGAGTCTCTTTGACCTTTTGAACCCCTATAAAGAGTTACAGATATAGTGAGTGGCTCTAAAATCAACTATCCATCAGGATGTTGATCTGACTAATAAAATAGACTTTAGGTATAGAACAATACCTAAAGTAGACTTGGCTAAGAAGTCCGAATAATTTTTCTTCCAATGCCCCTTCTTGCCATACTTGAAACATTTGCTTTTGGGCTTCCCGATGGGCTTGGCCTGACTAGATGCTTTGGGTTGGGCCCATGCATTGTTCTAGACCTTCTTCTTCTTGAATTTCTTAGGCTTTATCTTAATTTCAGAAGAAGAGGCAGAACGAGAGACCAAAACTGATATGACCTTGGGGGTGATTTTCTATTGAATTTCGTTGCTAGATTTAGGGTAAAATATAAGACCCAATTAAGAACTCAAAACAGTGAGTTTGATGAAGAAATGACACACACAATTCAAATACTAAGACCCTAAGCTAAAATAAAGAACTTAGAACTCCAGAAATAAGAATCGAGTCTACTAATTCCTACCCAAGAACCTCAACCCAACTAAAGAGCTAAGAACACTTAAAGAAGATGTACTAGGTGTTGAGGATATGCCCTAGAGTCAATTTGTACTTATACTATTGTCATTATATTTTATATAATAATATGAGGCTTTCCTTTCCATGAATAGTGAGTTTTGTTTTGTGGTCATCAAGTACGTGACTTGACAGTAAAACCCTACAATGAATACAATGACTATTCTAAAACTGTCCCTGATCGATTATTATTATTGGAATAATAATAAATTAAGATTAGTATGTTTGTGACTTGATGGCTATGTATTACTGGCCATGGATATTTGTGATATCGAGTCAAGATATAAATAAATGTTGGAGAACATTGTATTGGACATGACCCACTGTAAGAGTACTTCATGGAATATGTCATAAGTACTTTCTAGCCATAATAATATTGAAAGTCCTTCGACCTAAATTCATCATAGTTTCCTACTTGATAAATTCTATATTTTGACATTGTCTAAAGTTGTCTTTAACCAGATAATAAATTAGACTACTGTTGGATATAGAATAAATCAAGGAGAGGAATATGATTGATTGTGAAGGAATTTATCCCTCTCAATTATGTGAGAGATATCCATGGGCCCCTTGATGAGTTAGACTGTTAAAAATACATGGCCGTGCTCAAATATATCAATCTAAGATATTGATATCATTTGTTTGAACAGCCTACTATGAAATCAAGAAATAATTGATTAAGCTTAATAAGGATGACATGCTCCGTGCCTTATGCTTAATCTGGATATCGTGTGACAAAGGACTAAATATAAAATTATGGTTTGGTTCAAAGAGATCACCAATCTTCATTTAACCTGGATAGTTATAATGTTTTGCTAGAAATTGCTTTTAACTTGTGGGCCATTTAAATATGATTTAGGCACACTGCTAGTGTTAAATGAACCTATAGGGTCACACAATAAGCGAACTTGTTAAGTTATTTTTCTAGTGACCAGATTCGATGAATTTGAAAATATGTCTAAGTTAATCGTACTTAGAAAATTTACTAGATACAATGAATCTGGAAATATGTGCACATTCGATGTATTTGGATGATATCCAGATTATAAGAATTTGACTCGTAAATTAATTAGTTAAATTACCGAGATAATGGTAAAATCTTATCATATCAGTTTTAATTTAATGTGAATTTAAGTTAGAATATGATAAGATATTATTAGGGTTGGACTCTAAGAGGTTCGGGGGTTTTTAAGAAAACCCTAGCCGTCTTTTCAAATGTCCAATTTTTTAGTTGAGAACATTCGTGCCATTCTCTACCAGAAGAGAAAAAAACCTCTCAAAGCCTAGGCGCTAGTACTCCCCGGGTATCGAGTGAGTTCGCGGTGTGTATCCGATAGAGGACGTTCGCATACTGCAGCATTTGGTGATTGTTCGGGTTGAATGTACAATAGCACAAACAGAATTGAAGGATTTCGACTACAGCAACCAGAGGTAATTCTCAAACCTTAGATCTTCTTAATCGTTTACTTGGGGATTTGTGGATGTTTTTCGCGTTTAGGAGTCCACGAATTCTAACAGTGGTATCAGAGAAACTTGCTAAACGATTAGGTTGATTCATCTGTGTTAATCGTATTGTTGAATACATGTATGATATGTATATGTGAATTTAAACGGTATGTATCAGCATGTTCGCATGATTATGATTTTAGAATACTTAGCATGCAGACTGCCTGAATTAGGTTTAATATGTGCATCTTAGTTGCCTGATCAGACCAGATTAGTTGCAGATTGTCTGTAAATTGGTCTGTTTTAATATGATACGGTATCGTAAGCATGCTATCCGTCGTTCTATAATTGGGAATTTGTTTGTATTAATCAGCCATGATAATATGTTATCTGTATAAATATGATTAAAAGAACGCATATTGTCTGTAATATGAATTTTCACGGCTATGGTTACTAAGGGGTCCGAATGTTAATTTGATTAATATTCGAAAATCGGAAAGCAAAATCGCAGGGTGCTGCCCCTTGACCCCGCCAGGGGCGTTGCCCCTTGGAACCCCAACTAACTGTTCCTTGTGTATTATTTGTTAGTGTTTTTTATTGTAGTTGTAGATTATTTTGAATAGTGCATAGCATGGCCCGTTTTATCCCAATGTAATTGGCTGGTTACGTTATGGTTGTTTTAAGTTGTAATTTTTTTTTTAAATACGGCATGCGTGTCGTTTTTCATTGTATTAAAATTGTACTGCTTTCCTAGAATAGGAATTATTTTAATTTTACTATCCGATGTAAAAGAAGACGGCAGCCAATATTTACAACCAATAAGGAGTATGCTCAAGGCATTAGAGAATGCTTAAGGAGTTCATATACCTAGATTGACCACCTTGATCTTCACTTTGCTCGTGATGATTAACATAGGTTATGGGGCATGCTATGTCACATGCATATTTGATATGTTTATTTCCTGCTTACTACAATCAAATTTTTAAAAAAAATTTAAGTGTTAAATGCCTTCCAAAAATCAAACACTTGTTATTACTTAGATCATCATATGGTCATTCCTACCAAAGTAGGATGCTTTTGATTATCTGAGTGAGATAAGATGGAAAATAGTTTTCCATATGTTTGATATGGTTTGACTTAACTGGGCTATCAAAATGGTTTTGGGCCTAGGGCATTATATGAGATATTTTTAGCCGGGACATTTGATGTCTATCTTATTTAAAAATTGAGTTTTATTTAATTATAAGATTAAAGCCAAAGCTTACTTATGATTAAAATAAAATATTTAATAATATATATATATATATATATATTTTTCCCACTACGAAACATCAAAATGTTGAAGTTTCAAAAAAGTTTAAATGCTTTTAATGGGAGTTTTTCGTTAAAGTCTCGAAAAAAAAATTAATTACTTTGCATATTTTTGTATGTAGATAATGGCAACAAACAGTTGGAATAATTCATTACGAACTGTGCTTGAGAAAAACAAGCTTAGTGGGACTAACTTTCTTGATTGGGCATGAAACTTAAGAATTGTTCTTAAGCAAGAAAAAAGGCTCTATGTTTTTGAAAATCCTATTCCCCCTGCTCCAGCAAATAACGCATCAAAAGCTGAAAAGATGCTTATAGTAAGTACAAAGATGACTCCAACGATGTTACTTGCCTCATGCTAGCAACCATGAACTCTAAACTTCAAAAACAGTTTGAAGAAGCAGAGGCATATGACATGATTGTGCATCTCAAGGAAATGTTCCAAGGGCAAGCACGACAAGAGAGATTTGACACTCACAATGCTTTAAATGCATGTAAGATGGTTTCTGGCACCTCGATAAGTGCTCATGTCCTTAAAATGAAGGGCTATCTAGATCATCTTGATAAGCTTGGTGCTCCTATTAATCATGACATGGCCACGGATTTAATCTTGGGCTCTTTACCTGCTGAGTATGACCAGTTTGTCATGAATTTTAACATGCATAATATGGAGAAATCCATTACTGAATTGCATGGGATGCTAAAACAAGCTGAACTGAACATTAAGAAGAATACTCCTAGTGTTCTAATGGTTCAAAAAGGGAAAGGCAAAAAGAACAACCAAACGGGCAAGGTCATGGCTACTAAGGGTAAGGACAAGGCAAAGTCCAAGTTCAAGCCCAAACCTAAGGCCAAGACACCAAAGGAGGGAGCTTGCCACCATTGTGGAGAACAAGGACATTGGTTAAGAAATTTCAAGCTCTATTTGGAAGCAAAGAAAAAGAAGGACAGTGAGGTCGCCGCTTCGGTATTTATGTTATTGAAATTAATTTATCTACTTCGATTCATGGGTATTGGATACCGGTTGTGGATCTCACATTTGTGTAAATGTGCAAGGTCTAAAAAGGAGTAGAGCCTTGGCAAAAGGCGAGGTGGACCTACGAGTTGCGAATGGAGCAAAAGTTACTGCAGTAGCTGTAGGAACTTTTGAATTAATTTTGCCCAGTGGGCTTGTTTTAGAACTGAACAATTGTTTTTATGTTCCTGCTATGAGTAGGAATATTATTTCAGTTTCTTGTTTAGATTTAGAAGGTTTTGAATTTGTTATTAGGAATAACATTTGCTCCATTAATAAAAATGGCATTTTTTATGGAGATGCTTCATTATCGAATGGGCTCTATATTCTAAATCTTCGTGGATCTTCAAACATGTCTATCTATAATATAAATACTAAGAAATTGAAATACAATGATTTAAATCAGACTTACTTCTGGCATTGTCGTTTGGGCCATATAAATGAGAAACGCCTAACAAAGCTTCATGATGATGGGCTTCTAAAATCGTTTGATTTAGAATCTTACAAAACATGTGATTCTTGTTTATTAGGCAAAATGACTAAAGCACCTTTCAAGAGACAAAATGAAAGGGCAACTGATTTATTGGGCCTAATACATACTGATGTATGTGGACCAATGAATTCACATGCTAGAGGAGGATTTCAGTACTTCATTACATTTACAGATGATTTCAGCAGATATGGCTACCTGTATCTGATGAAACACAAATCTGAATCGTTCCAGAAATTTAAAGAATTTCAAAATGAAGTACAAAATCAACTTAGCAAAAGTATCAAAACACTTCGATCGGATCGATGTGGTGAATACTTAAGTCACGAGTTTGACGAGCATCTTAAAAATTGTGGAATTATTTCCCAATTAACTTCACTAGGAACACCTCAATGGAATGGTGTATCTGAATGGAGAAATCGGACTTTATTAGATATGGTTCGATCAATGATGAGCAAACTGATCTTCCAATCTCCTTTTGGGGTTATGTCTTGGAGACTGCTGCATTCATACTAAATCGAGTTCCATCTAAATCGGTTCAGAAAACACCATATGAGATATGGACTGGGAGACAACCTAGTTTGTTATTTCTGAAGATTTGGGGTTGTGAAGTTTATGTAAAGCGTTTATTATCTGATAAACTTGCACCTAAATCTGATAAATGCATATTTGTAGGGTATCCTAAAGAAACTAAAGGATATCAATTTTATCTCCCAAAAGAAAATAGAGTAATTGTTGCTCGAAATGGATTCTTTCTTGAAAATGAATTTATTTCCAAAAGAATCAGAGGGAGTCAAATACATCTTGATAAAATTCAAGGACCACAATTAGTGCCTGAACCTTATCAAGATGAGATTCAAGAGCCACAATTAGTGCTTGAACCAAATAATGAATCTCGATTAGATAGCTCACAAGTCCAAGATGAGCCTACATCTATAGAACAAGGACCTCAAAGATCTGATAGGGTTCGTCAACAACCTGAGAGATATGGATTTCTCATCACTGACGATCACAATGTGGAGCTTATAGTTAATGATGAGTCCACTTCCTATCAAGAAGCCATTAAGAGTTCTGACTCTGGAAAATGGTTAGAGGCTATGAAGTCTGAGATGCAATCCATGTATGATAACCAAGTTTGGACTTTGGTTAACCCACCTAAATGTTCAAAAACCATTGGGTGTAAGTGGGTTTTCAAAAAGAAAACAGACATGGAGGGAAATGTGCACACTTACAAAGCATGACTGGTACCAAAAGGTTGTAGACAAACTCATGGTATAGACTACGATGAAACCTTTTCACCAGTTGTAATGCTTAAATCTATTAGAATTCTTCTTGCCATAGCAGCATATTATGACTATGAAATTTGGCAAATGGATGTCAAAGCCTCGTTTCTTAATGGAAACTTACTTGAAGATGTGTATATGACACAACCTGAGGGTTTTGATGATCCTTTAAATTCTAATAAAGTGTGCAAGTTTCAAAGATCCATTTATGGATTGAAGCAAGCATCTCGAAGCTGGAATCTTCATTTTGATGAAGCAATTAAAGAATTTAACTTTATTAAAAATGAAGATGAGCCTTGTGTCTATAAGAAAACAAGTGGGAATGCAATAGTCTTTTTGGTACATTATGTTGATGATATCTTACTCATTGGAAACGACATCCCAACTCTACAAAGTGTAAAGACATGGTTAGGAAATTGTTTCTCAATGAAAGACATATGTGAATCTGCCTATATTCTAGGTATAAGGATCTATAGAGATAGATCTAGAAAGCTAATTGGACTAAGTCAAAGTGCATACGTTGATAAGGTACTGAAAAGGTTCAGTATGCAAGACTCTAAGAGAGGATTCTTGCTAATGTCACATGGCATTAAGCTCAACAAAACTCAAAGTCCCGATGTAGGGTCTATCATGTATGCCATGTTATGTACTCGACCCGATGTATCATATGCATTGAGCATGACGAGCAGGTTCCAATCAAATCCTGGAGAGGCACACTGGACTGCTGTCAAGAACATACTAAAGTACTTAAGAAGAACTAAAGATATGTTCTTAGTTTATAGAGGACAAGAAGGTGAGCTAGTTGTAAATGGTTACACTAATGCTAGTTTTCAGTCCAACATAGATGATTATAGATCGCAATCAGATTTTCTATTTTGTTTGAATGGAGGTGCTGTAAGCTGGAAAAGTGCAAAGCAAGACACCGTGGTCGATTCTACTACAGAAGCTGAGTATGTAGTTGCCTCAGCTGCAGCTAAAGAAGCAGTTTGGATTAAAAAGTTCATTACAGAACTAGATGTAGTTCCTAGTATTGTGAACCCAGTGGATCTCTATTGTGACAACAATAGAGCCATTGCACAAACTAAGGAACCAAGATCACATCAGCGATCCAAACATATACTTAGACGTTTTCATCTCATTTGAGAAATTGTTGATAGAGGAGATGTTAAAGTATGCAAGGTACCAACCGATGACAATGTTGCAGATCCACTGATAAAGCCTCTCCCATCGTCTAAACATGACAGTCATACCAGATCAATGGGATTACGTCTTATGCCAAATTGGTCTTAGTGCAAGTAGGAGACTGTTGGGGATATGCCCTAGAGTCAATTTGTACTTATACTATTGTCATTATGTTTTATATAATAATATGAGGCTTTCCTTTCCATGAATAGTGAGTTTTATTTTGTGGTCATCAAGTACGTGACTTGATAGTAAAACCCTACAATGAATACAATGACTATTCTAAAACTATCCCTGATCGATTATTATTATTGGAATAATAATAAATTAATATTAGTATGTTTGTGACTTGATGGCTATGTTTTACTGGCCAAGGATATTTGTGATATCGAGTCAAGATATAAATAAATGTTGGAGAACATTGTGTTGGACATGACCCACTGTGAGAGTACTTCATGGAATATGTCATAAGTACTTTCTAGCCATAATAATATTGAAAGTCCTTCGACCTAAATTCATCATAGTTTCTTACTTGATAAATTCTATATTTTGACATTGTCTAAAGTTGTCTTTAACCAGATAATAAATTAGACTACTGTTGGATATAGAATAAATCAAGGAGAGGAATATGATTGATTGTGAAGGAATTTGTCCCTCTCAATTATAGGAGAGATATCCATGGGCCCCTTGATAAGTTAGACTGTTAAAAATACATGGCCGTACTCAAATATATCAATCTAAGATATTGATATCATTTGTTTGAACAGCCTACTATGAAATCAAGAAATAATTGATTAAGCTTAATAAGGATGACATGCTCCGTGCCTTATGCTTAATCTGGATATCGTGTGACAAAATGACTAAATATAAAATTATGGTTTGGTTCAAAGAAATCACCGATCTTCATTTAACCTGGATAGTTATAATGTTTTGCTAGAAACCGCTTTTAACTTGTGGGCCATTTAAATATGATTTAGGCACACTGCTAGTGTTAAATGAACCTATAGGGTCACACAATAAGCGAACTTGTTAGGTTATTTTTCTGGTGACCAGATTTGATGAATCTGGAAATATGTCTAAGTTAATCGTACTTAGAAAATTTACCAGATACAATGAATCTGGAAATATGTCCACATTCGATGTATCTGGATGATGTGGACTCAAATCAAAGGTAATGAATGAAATCCTAAAATTGTTCTTGGCCTTCGTGGAAGAATCCTCAAAGAACTCTCTCAAGAGTGTCTTTTGATTTCAATAATAATATCCAAGTTATATTTTGAAATGTTATACTACTATATATATAGGCATCTAAACCTAACTAAAGTGAGATGAAATCTTAGCCATTCAAGCCTTTAAATGGTTAAAAATATCCCTATTACATAATAAAAGTCGTAGAAATTAAATTAGAAACCAAAATAAAATAAAATAAAAGAAAATTCAACAAAACAAGGCATGGCCTAAAGTGACCTGGTGACAGGTGCACTAGTAGACCTAGCGTCAAGTGTATTCGAGAATGGAAGAACTCAGTACTAGGTGTGTCCTAATTCCACACAACTTACTTTTTCTTGTCCTTCCAGCCCCCTCTTGTGCTTCTTTGGCCCTCCACATGAATTGTTGTGCAAATGCGGCTTTCTTAGGCCTTCTCTTTGGCATCCATCTCTTCATACTCTTTATGTTGCTTGGCTTGCTGAATGGTTTTGCTTGAATCCTCCCTTGTAAGCTCCCATGTCTTGGATTCTTCCAAGGTGCTATGTAGTGTAGCTTGTAGTTCCATCCCCCTTTTTTAGCTTTGGCATATTGCTTGGATGGATTCCTATCATTTCCCTCTTCTTTGGACGAATTCACTCTCTACCTTTGCTCTCTCTTGTTTTGAGGTCTCTTTCTGCACTCTTTCTTTTACATCATCATTTTCTTTCTCATTCTCTTTCTTTGGAAGGTCTTCTAACACACTCTTCTTTTTTTCATTGTCCTCCATTTTCCCTTGTACATCTCTCATCTCACTTAGGGATAGGGGTAGAAGAGTATATAGCTTACTTCCCTTAATAACCAAGTAGGAATTTCTTCTTCCAACATGCAACACACTCCTATCAAATTGCTATGGCCTTCCCAAAATTTAGTGGCTTGCTTGTATGGGGACTATATTACAAACAATTTCATCTTGATACTTTCCCATTTCAATTGTTAACAACACTTGTTTGTTCACCATCAACTTCCCACTATCATGAAACTATTGAAATCTATAGGGGTTGGAATGTTTCATCACATATAGACCTAATTCTTCCACAAGACTAACACTCACAACATTGGTAATGCTCCCTCCATCAATGATAGTAATATATGGCTTTTGGTTAATAAGGCAATAGGAGTAGAAAATATTGTTTCTTTGTAGGCTCTTCTTCACTTCATCATCTCAAACATCTCCTACAACGCAAGTCCTCATTTCCTTAATTGCAACTCTAGCTAATGAGTAAAGAGGTGGCACAACATTTCCTTTGTCACTAGAATTACCATCACCATTGTGCCCCTCATTCCATTTCGCATCTCTACAATACTCCTCCCCACTAGTTATCTCTTATTGGATATTAGTAAACATCAATTTCTTGATTGGACACTCATATGAGGTGTGCCCATAGCCTAAGCATTTAAAGCATTTGATGTCCCAAGTTCTTGGAGGTCTTTTAATACCTTTCCCCTTATCCTTGGCCCATTCTTCTCTAGGATTGTAGGACTCTCTTGGTGGTCTTGGAAGTTTCAATTGCTATTCCCTCTCTTTGGGTTGGTGGTTGAAAATAGGATTGGTGTAGATGGTTTCTTTGGAGTGTGACTTTTTTTGAGCTGTCCCTCAATTTTAATGGCCATATGCACTATCTCCTCCAAGTCTCATAAGAATGTAACTCAACCACATTTGCTATGTCCCAATTCAACCCACTCAAAAACCTTGCTTTTGTAGCCCTCATATCCTCAACAATATTAACTCTCATCAAGGTCACCTCCAACTCCTTATGAAAATCCTCTACACTTTTATTTCCTTATCTAAGCATATGCAACTTTTGATAAAGTTCATTATAGTAGTGTAGGGGTACAAATCTCCATCTCATCAAATTCTTTAACAACTCCCAAGTTGCAACCAGTTGATCCCCCATTCTCTTCCTTTGGGATAGTATTTGGTCCCACCATACTAAAGCATGCTCAAGGAAACTATAAATGGCTAATTTAACCTTGGTTCACTCACTATATTCATTCAAAATAAGCCTCCGGGTCACTTTTGCCTTGGAAAAAGGGTACTTTCATTTTAATATGCCTTATCTCTCTATTGCCCTCATCTTCTTCTCGTCTTCTCACTCTAATCCTATTTTGTCCTCCATAATCTTCTTCATAGAATCCCTCATCCCATTCTTCCACTCTTTCAAACTCCCTCTCAAGCCCTCTCATGTTTTGCCCATCATGTCTTTCTTGTATTCTACCTCTTCCTCCTTTCAACCCTTGCCTACCTCCCCTCATTGGTATAAGTGGATGACTTCCTACGGAATGCTCATCTCAATCCTCTCCTTGCTAATATATTGAAGGTGTGACATTATTTCCTTCTCTCATCCTAGGCTATCTTGTTCTCTATTACCCTTTCTTTCTGCAATGGTTAAGGCTTGCCCTTGGTTGGTTTGCAATTCGGTTATATCTCTCCTCATCTCATCCATTTTTGCAATGAGAGTTTCAAAGGTGGCTCGAATATCAAAAGAGTCTTGGGACATTTTGTTGGGACTTTACTTGGAAGGTTTAGATAGAAGTAGTAATTTCCTCACAAGCACTCCCTTACATATTTGCACTCACACTCATGTTTAGCTCTCTTTGGCTTTTATATAAATAAGCTCACTCTCTTGCCTTTTTCAATTCACTCAAGTGCTCAACAAATCCTTCCCACAAAAGTCTCCCCAACTGCTTAGGAATTAGTCCAAATTTGACAAGTCCACTAACTCTTAAAGGACAACCAACTAGATGACTAAAAGTGGAAGTTGATCAACACACAATAAGGAGCCTCAAGGAGTTTATAGCAATCAAGGAAATTCAATGAATTCAAGAGCTCAACGAAATTGACAAAAGAATGGGTGAATGGACAAGACCTAATAAGAATTTTCAATGTAACACTAGGAGTTCAAGGAATATAGCATTCAAAAGCCAAAGCAAGAATTTAGCAACTAAGATGATCTCAATAGACAAGCAATGTCCCCAAAATACTTGAAATGATAGGTAATCAACTATAGGAAGTGTTCACAAAGTTTGAGCCACAAGTTCAAGTGAAAAGTTCACTCAAGCAAAATATCAAACACTTTGTAAGCAATTTTTAGAATTCAAGGTTTAGCAGAAATTTTAAGCAATTTTAGCCCCCAAAAATCATCAACAACAAGAAATTTGTAATCCCCAATGATTATACTATCAACAAGGAACAAGTTTAACATGTAAAACATAAGAAAAATTAAAGAAAACTTGACCTTTTTGTAGCACAATTTTGAGTTACGAGATTGACCAGTTTTGAAGCCTTATCTTAAAGAACCAAGCCTTGATTAGAATCAAAGATTTCCTCTCTTTGATACCAAACTATTTGATATGATCTTGGAGGTGATTTTCTATTAAATTTCGTGGTTGGATTAAAGTAAAATATAAGACCCAATTAAGAACTCAAAACAGTGAGTTTGGTGAAAAAATGACACATCCAATTCAAATACTAAGACCCTAAGCCAAAATAAAGAACTTAGAACTCTAGAAATAAGAATTGAGTCTACTAATTCCTACCCATGAACCCTCAATCCAACTAAGGAGCTAAGAATAGTTGAAGAAAATGAACTAGGCAACCAAAGATAATCTCTACTCTAGACCCTTAGATTAACAAGAACCTAAGATTCTATTTTGATAGGTTAGTTTCATCTATCCTTAAGAGTTTATAGACTCAAATCAAAGGAAATGAATAGAATCCTAAGATTGGTCTTGGCCTTCATGGAAGAACCCTTAAAGAACTCTCTTAAGAATGTCTTTTGATTTCAATAATAATATCCAAGTTACATTTTGAAATGTTACAATGCTATATATATAGGCATTTAAACTTAACTGAATTTAGATGAAATCTCAGCCATTTACAGCCTTTAAATGGTATAAAATATCCCTATTATATAATAAAAGTCGTGAGAATTAAATTAGAAACTAAAATAAAACAAAACAAGAAAATTCAGCAAAATAGGGCATGGCCCGAAGTGACCTGGCACCAGGTGTGTTCTAGAATAGAACAACTCCTCGAGAGTGGACCTAGCGCCAGGTGTACTAGTGTACCCGGTGCCAGGTGGATCCTGGTTCAACACAGCCTACTTTTTCTTATCCTTTCAGCCCCCTCTTGTGCTCCTTTGGCCCTCTACATGAATTGTTGTGCAAATGCAGCTTTCTTAGGCCATCTCTTTGGCATCCATCTTTTCATACTCTTCATGTTCCTTGTCTTGTTGAATGATTTTTCTTGAATCCTCCCTTCTAAGTTCCTATGTCTTGGATTCTTCTAAGGTTTCATGAAATGTAGCTTGTAGTTTCATCCCCCTTCTTTAGCTTTGGCATATTGCTTGGATGGATTCCTATCAAAAACCTTTTATACAGGCTTCATGATCTTCTCTGCTGCTTGGAGCTCTTTCATAAGCTTTGTGAGATTCATATTCAACTTGTTCATATTGTAGTTTAACTTGAACTAAGAATATGAGTTAAGTAGAGTTTCAAGAATCTTATCAATTTGGCTCTTAGGATCTATCGTCGTGCCTCAGACCTCGGCCTCCTCAAAGTAAGCAATCATCTTGAACAGATGCTCTTGAACCGATGCCCCCTCAACTATCCTAGTGTTCATGATTGCCCTACGAGCTTCCTACCTTGTGGGCTAGCTCTTGTCAACAAACATGGTGTGCAATGACAAATCAATATCATGCACAGTTGCCATGTGTTCATGCTTAGATTGGAGCACACTAGACAAGGAAGCCAACAGGTAGCACTTAGCCATCTCATTGACTTTCTTCCATGCCTCGCTCCTAATCAGTAGATTCTTCACTAATCTCAAGACAGAGATCCATAAGAACATACTTGTACTCTTCGGTAATAAGTACTATGTTCAAGTTCCTCTTCCAATCCATATAATTTAGGCCTATCAACATATTCTCCTTGAGAATGATTGACAATGGATTAAAACCAGACATTTTTGAAATATTGTGAAAAATATTCATTTAGTTTGTAAGAAATAAAATGCACATACTTTATATTATTTCTTTAATGATAGATAACTCTTAAAACCATTATCAAAATATAAATAGTTTGGCTCTTAGAAAAGCTAATAGAGCTTCATAGGAAAATTAATAGCATCCTAAGTTAAGTGTATAACCATCACGAATCAAGCTTCCTAAAATAGGTAATGATCTAGGAAAAGTTCTACCGATAGGATGGCCACTAATTCATACCACCTATGGGTAATCTAATGCCAAAAACCTCCAACGTAGGTTGGTCGATCCTAGAAAATACCCTAGGCTTTTAATTTTACTCTTTCATTAGTTTTAAATACTTGTGGAAATCCATCCTATATGGGGTCATGCTCAGAATGACACAAGGAAATCCACTTTCTCTAATGAGAGTTGTGATAGAAGCCATGGAGTCGTTGGAACCCCTCTCCCACTTAATCTTTTATTAAAATTATAGTTTTATGCCCAAAGAATGTTTTCTATAACCTTATGGCTTTATTAACTTTAGTAAAAATCTAAAATTCAATATTATTCTCTATGTCAAGGATTATACCCTTTCAGAGAATAAACTATGAATTTATTTTACTATTCTAAGTTAATAACTAAATAAAACTTTATTGAATAACCTTAAGTTCAACATTATTCTCTATGTCAAGGATTAAACTCTTTGAGAGAATAAACCATGAACTCTTTTATTTTTAAAGTTTCTTAGATTAAAACATTTTATAAAAACCCATCCTCTCTAGTGAGACTTTGGTCTCACAAGAACTCATGCATTTGATCACAAAAATGAAATAAGCATGATACCAAAAGTAAATATGTTTTTCAAGCTCAAACTATTCATTTAATACTAAGTGACCAAATAATGGATTAAACATCATGAATTAAAAATTAATGGTCTTGTTTAATCCTAAGGTGGTTCCATCATTTACTTTTCATTTTCATACAAATTATTCATCCATAGATAAATAAAACTATTATAGAAAATTAACCTCAGACAATGGTTTTAAAACATGATTACATTAAGGAAAACTAAGGAACAAACTTCAGCAACTGCTCATCTATTTCTTAGATAACTAGCCAAAACGTACCTTGTTTTGCTCTGCATTTCAGACTCGTTTGGCCATTCCCTAGCAGACCCAGTGCCAGGTCTAACTCCCTCATCCGGCACCGGCCGCGCTCTGGAGTTCACCAATTTTGCTGTCCGAGAGGACTCGATTCTGGGTCTAACTCCTACACCCGGCGCCGACTGCACTCTGGAGTTTGCTGACTACTGGAAAAAATCCAGCTTCTATACAGATAAATTCTACACATAGCAGCCACCAAAATCCCAAGAACTTTCCAGCTTTATAGCCACCTTTCGCCCCTCAAACAAAATAATAATCACATCCTTCCAGTCCCCAAAGTTTACAAATTATAAGAATACAAAGAAATGGGAAAATAGGTATAAAGAACATGCCTTGACAAGTGCCTGCGCCTCTAACCATGAGGAGTCCATCAAATATACTTAAAACTAGAAAAACAATGGGAAAAATTAAAATACATGATCCTATTGAAGGTAAATTTGGCAAAAACAAAGATGTATGTCGAAAATAGAGCACATGCAGAAGAGCAGCGGAAGGTTTTTTTTTTTTTTTTTTATACCTCTACACGTTTTCATTGGTCTAGGAGGTGCCAGTGACTTAGTCTAAACCACTTTTGGTTTTGAGATCCTTTCTTTAGGTTGTTGTCCTGCAAGCCATCGGCTTCTTCTGGGCATCAACTCAACACTTCGAGTCTCTCGGAATATAACCTCTACATGAAAGCTTGGTGAAGGCTAAGGATGAAGAGGATGATCTTCTGTGTCTCTGTTCTTGCTATTGAGTAGCACAGAGATTACAGTCTACAGAGAAAAGAAGAAGATGTTGGCTATCTCAGGCTCGTATCCTATACGGCACAGCGAAAAATAAAATGAGATACCATCCCAGGACCCGCCTATGTGTGGAAAACAAGATATAAAGATAATAAAGGTAACAACTTTTTACCTTTGTTTGATCATTCGAAGAACAAAATTTCTTCTTCAAGTCGAGATGCGATCCAGCAATCCTCTTGTATAAACTCCACGTGGGTTGAACGTCTAACCACTATAATCACAATGTGTGATTATCTCTAATAATAATCCACACAGAGGAACACTCAAGCACCAAAATTTCCTGTGTTAGCAGAAAAAGATGGCGGCTAGGGCTTCTCCGCGTTTTCAGCAAAACAGAGAGAGAGAGAGAGAGAGAGAGAGAGAGAGAGAGACATTTGTTTTGTGTCTCCTATTTTCGTGTGAATCACCCTCGAATTAGGGTTTCAAGCATATCCAATATATGTTCCAAAATCCACTAAAAATCTAAAATTCTAAAACAATTAGAATTTCTTAATTGCAATTGAAAATATCAAGTTCCCACAATTATAATTTGGACCACAAATTATAACTAATTATAATTTGTCCACAACAACTTCTCTTTCTCACAATTAACACATCTGTGTTATCAAATAAAATCTTGAGTATATAATCCTCTATTGTATGTGACCTATTAGGTTTCCCAGTCAATTGATAGTGAATATGAATTAATCCAAACGTCTTTGAGATTAATAATCCATAATTAATTAGAATTAATCCTATTATTTCTAATCAGGATTGGTTTATTAATTTATCAATTAATAAACCTATATTCCCCGAGTATGAGTGGTATCTAGCAACACATTATGACCACCCAAGAGTCCAGGAAGCCAAGTGGCTTGACATGAACCCTTCAATAACAAACTTCAGTGCAATTAACTCCTTTCACCATACAATATCTCATTCGGTTTGGAGTACGGAATTAGTGCCACCTCCCTCCAGAATTAATTCTGACCCGAATACAATAGTACTTGTACCAGGAACCCACTATTCTAGATATGTATCAATTGAAACTATTTCTAATACACAACCGCCTTGGCCAAGGACTTTTCGAGTAGTAATTCCTACAAGTGGTCGTGAGATATTCGCCCCTACTATTAGGAGTGGTGAATCATTTATCGACCCTCTCAACTACTTTCGTTTACCTCATAATGTACCCAATATCGATCCCATAGATGACCCTCGATCGAGCTCCGAATATTGGAATCAAAGTACAAAGCTCAACAAACAAAGTACCTTGGAGATCTCAAGTCTAAGGATACTTGCACGTTTGCTATATTTAGATTATATCACTGGCACTAAATAGTTATCCATGTGATTATCTCAAAGCTAGGTCATCCAATGAACTTGTTCCATTAACAAGCATCCATGTGTTAACTTTGAGTATCTCAATACTCACGTTTATGAAAACTACTGCCTAATCAAACCAAGAAGTCTAACATATGCTAGTCTTAACGCATTAATGATGTCATGTCTCATTAATACTATGACTAGGGGTTATTTAAGTACTAACACCATCTAATTAGTAGGAATCTCATATCATGTTCTCTATCATGATTTTCTTAACACAGTGTTGTACTAGGGACTTTATCGAACAATTATATTACTTAAAGTAAACAAAAGAAACTGTAAGATAAATACTGCCTTTTATTAAAATAAAATGTGTCATATACAATATACAAGTGATTGCCTCTAGGGCACAACACTAACAAAAGAACGGCTAGAGGAGAACAATGACGCTTTATGAAAAAACTCCTTCTGTTCTCTTGAATCCCAACTACCTTAATAATTAGCTATTATCAGGGTATTCAAAAATCAAATAGTGGCGGTAGAATCAGAGAAGTCCTAAAGCCCATGTCATGTTAAGCCATTAACTAGGCCTATGGCCCAGTTCATTGGGTTAAGCCTTTTATTCAATTTAATTATTTCTGGGCCAATACAACCCCAATAATTAAATTAATTAAATAACTCAAATGGACCAATATAAACCACAAGCCTTGGCCCAGTTTATTAGGTTAAGTCTTTAATTCAATTTAATTCTTCCTAGACTAATACAAGCCCCATAATTAAATTAATTAAATAACCCAAACGGGCTAATATATAATTCTCATTTTATGAACCTTTTATTTTATTCTAGCCCAATAAATAAATTAGGCCACTCGAATAAAATAACATCCATTTTATACAAGACCAATCCCTTAACCTAAAACCATCAGGACTTATGGGCTATTTCGAGAACTAAAAAACATATCGCCTTGGCTACTAAAATGACCAAACTACCCCTATTATAGAAATTGCTGTATTTTGAATTTTAAATATTTTCTAATATCACCATAAGGAAATATTGACCCCAAGGACACTGCTGCATTAACAAAGTCTCCGACCTACAGGTGTAATGACTAAAATACCCCTCTACGCATCACTGTACATTTAGAAAGGAAGAGTGTACTTACACTTTTCTAAAAGACATCTACCATCCTTAGACCTCTAGTCCAATGATTCACAACTCTTAGAATGTTTTTGCTTTCCAAGGAAGCTACTCTAAAACAAACATCCAAGTCATGTTCCCCAGGGCCTTGGATATTTAGATTATTCGAATAGTCACAGGGGGCAATATAGCTCAGAAGCTATCTTGCACAAGTCTGTCTTAACTAACTAGTCACATATACCCAACATACAAGCATATTGGCTCTATGATAAAACCTCAACTATAGTATATCAAAATACATGCTTCTAGTTTCGTCAGACCACCAACTCATACTCAAGTGGTAGAGTATTAGTCCATATTGTAGCAGTAATAGTTTGGATTTCTTCTAAATAGTATTTTTAGAAACCACTATTACAGGTCCTATTCTACATATTCGAAATACGCTTATACTATGAAGTGAGTGGACTACTCACTGGCTAAAGGTAAGCCATTCCCCATTTAAAATTCATAACACAATAACCTAAACATGATGAGATTCTCATTCTCATCAATCGGTTAAGAACAAACGTTTATGTGTTAAGCAACTCATGATCTATACCTTACTGTGAAAGACCACCATTCACATGGATCACTTACTTAAATACAATGGGTCTTTTCCAAATGTAAATCGTTCACGAATAAAATGTAAATCGTTCCAACAATCTCCCCCTTACACTCTAAGACTAAGAAAGTCCATAAGTGCCTACTCCTATGGTGTCTAAGTGTCTCTTGAATACTCTCTCAACCAAAGGTTTGGTGAAGGGATCTGCTAGGTTGCTTTCTGAGGCTTTCTGTTCCATCACAATTTCCCTTCTCTAGATGAAATCACAGGTCAGGTGGTACTTCCTCTTTATGTGCTTCCCCTTCTTGTGGTTCTTAGGTTCTTTGGATTGCGAGACTGCTCCGTGTTGTCGCAATACATCATAATCGGTCTATTCATGTATGGCATAACTCAAAGTTCTGAAAGGAACTTCTGGAGCTAAACTGTTTCCTTGGATGCCTCCGAAGTTGCCATATACTCAACTTCCATAGTTGAGTCAGCAATGCAAAATTGCTTGATACTCCTCTATGAAACAGCTCTTCTAGATAAGGTGAAGACATATGCACTAGTGGATTTTCTTTCATCCTTATTTGTCTGGAAGTCTGAGTCTATGTATCATGTAGGAACCAAGTCATCAACCCTGTAAACCAGCATATAATCTCTCGTACCTTTTGTTAGGATTCGTGGACTCCTAAATGCGAAAAACATCCACGAATCCTTTCCGAGGACCCAATCCAAACGATTAAGACAATCTAGGGATTACAGAATTACCTCTATTTGGCGTAATCAATATCTTTTAAATTCTGGTTTTCTGTTGTCTGTGCAACTCGAACGATCACCAGATGCTGCAATATGCGAACGTCCTCTATCGGATACACACGACGAACCAACTCATCACCCTAGGAGTGCTAGTGCCTAGGGTTTAAAAGGCTAAAATTTTTCTGCTGAATGGAGGCACGAATATTTTTTCTTTACAGAGAGCACTTCCTAAGAAAACGGCTAGGGTTTTCTTTTAAAACCACCCGAACCTCTTGCAGTCCAACTCTGATAATATCTTATCATATTTTTAATTTAAATTCAAATTAAATTAAAATTAATATGATAAGATTATGCCATTATATCGGTAATTTAACTAATTAATTTACCGAATTAGATTCTTACAATTTGGACATCATCCAGATACATCAAATGTGAATATATTTCCAAATTCATTATGTATAGTCAATTTTCTAGGTTCGATTAACTTAGACATATTTTCAGATTCATTGAACCTAATTATCAGAAAAATAACCTAACGAGTTCACTTGTTGAATGACCCTATAAGTTCATTTAACACTGGCAGTGTGCCCAAATCATATTTAAATAGCCCACAAGTTATAAGTTATTTCTAGCAAAATATTATAACTATCCAGATTAAATGAAGATCAGTGATCTTTTTGAACCAAACCATAATTTTATATTTAGTCATTTTGTCACATGATATCCAGATTAAGCATAAGGCACAGAGTATGTCATCCTTATTAAGCTTAATCAATTATTTCTTGATCTCATAGTAGACTGTTCAAACAAATTATATCAATATCTCAAATTGATATATTTGAGCACATCCATGCATTTTAACAGTCTAACTCATCAAGGGGCCTATGGATATCTCTCCCATAATTGGGAGGAACAAATTCCTTCACTATCAATCATATTTCACTCCTTGGTTTATTTTATATCCAAAAGTGGTCTATTTATTATCTAATTAAAGATAACTTTAGATAACGTCAAAATATAGAATTTATCAAGTAGGAAATTATGATGAATTCAGGTTAAAGGAATTCTAATATCATTATGGCTAGAAAGTACTTATGACATATTCCATGAAGTACTCTCATAGTGGGTCATGTCTAATACAATGTTCTCTAACATTTATTTATGTTTTAACTTGATATCATATATATCCATGACTAGTAAAACATAGCCATTAAGTCACAAATATACTAATATTAATTTATTATTGTTCTACTAATAATAATCGATCAGGGACAATTTAAGAATAGTCATTATATTGATTGTAGGGTTTTACTATCAAGTCACGTACTTGATGACCACAAAACTAAATGTACTATTCATGAAAAAAATGGCTCGTATTATTACATAATACATAACGATAATAGTATAAGTACAAATCGACTCTATAGCATATCCCTAATACATTTGAAGTACTTGATAATATGCTTTACAGCTTACCAATGAATCTCTCCAGGGTTTGATTGATATATGCTAACTATGTCTATGGCAAAGCAGAAATCTGGCCTAGTGCACAGCATAGCGTACATAAGACTTCCCACAGCCGAAGCGTAGAGAATCCTACTCATTCTGTCTTTTTCTTCTTGGGATTTAGAACAATCCTTTAAATAAAAAGACAACCCATATCTGCAAGGAATTAAAGCTCCCTTGCATGAGTCTATGCTAAACTTGGCCAGCATCTTATCAATGTATGTCACTTGGGATAACACTAGCATTCTCTGCTTCCTATTTCTAAGAAGCTTAATCCTGAGAATGTAATTGGCTTCTCCCAAGTCCTTCATACTAAATTGACTAGATAGCCAAACTTTAGTAGATGACAATGTCTCTACATCATTCTCAATGAGAAGAATGTCATCTATATATAGGACAAGAAAAATCACATTTATGCCTTCCAATTTTCTGTACACGCGTGATTCATCCTCATTTTGAATGAAACTATAAGACTTTACAGTCTCATCAAAATGAATGTTCCATACTCTAGATGCTGCTTAAGTCTATAAATGGACTTCTTAAGCTTGCAAACTATATATTCCTGGCCTTTAGCAATAAAACCTTCCGGTTGGGACATATAGATGTCTTCACTAAAATGGCCATTAAGAAATGCCGTCTTGACATCTATTTGCCATATCTTGTAGTCATAATGACATGCAATGGCAAGGAGATACAGATAGACTTAAACATGGCTACCAGGAAAAAAGTTTTCCCATAATCGATTCCCTCTTTCTGAGTATATCATTTTTGCCACAAGCCTAGCTTTGAAGGTTTTCACATTTCCATCCGCTCCCTTCTTTCTCTTGTATACCCACTTACACCCAATGTGTTTAATCTATTTAGGTAAAGCTATAAGATCCCAAACCTGATTGAAGTACATAGACTAAATCTCGGCTTTCATTACTTCATGCCATAAATTTGCATCAGCATCAGTAATAACCTTCTTGTATCTAGTGGGATCTTGTTCTTGATGGTCAAAGACCAGCTCAAATACCTCTTCAGTCCATCTTTCTAGAATCCCAAATACCCTCCCACTATAACGAGGCTCTATTTGTACAGGTTCTTGAGGTTGTGCATCTTCTTGTTCCACAATTGAGTCTAAAGAAGTTAATTCTGAAGATAACTTATTCTCAAGTTCCAACCTTGTTGAACCTTTAGTGGAAGTACTTTGATCATCCACCAAGTACCAGCATTAGTACTTACCAGTACTTTCTGCTCCTTGGGATGATAAAAGTAACCTCCTTTTGTCCCATTTGGATACCCAACAAAATAACATAATTCTGATCTTGGTTCTAGCTTGTCTCCCTTTATCAGTATATAAGCTGGACAGCCCCATATCCTGAGATGATTCAAACTTGGCTTACGCCCAGTCCACATCTCATAGGGTATCCTAGGAACTTACTTGGAAGGCACCAGTTCAAAATGTATGCTGCTGTTTCCAGGGCATATCCCCAAAATGTACCATGTAATCCTTGAATTCACCGAGGAGGTATCTCCACCGCGATCCGATCGTAAGATTTTGATCAGTTTAGCTATCCGACACTCCACTTCAGCTTTAAACTCTTTGAACTTATCAAAAGAGTCAGACTTGTGCCTCATCAAGTAGACATAACCAAACCTTGTACAATCATCCATGAAAGTGATGAAGTACTCAAAAGTCCCTTCAGCTAGTGTAGACAAAAGACCCCACATATCAGTGTGAACAAGGCATAATATCTCCTTGGCTCTATCAGCCTTTTGAGTGAATGACCTTTTGGTCATTTTTCCCATAAGGTAGGATTCATACTGATGCTAACTTTCCAATCTTAATGAGCCCAAGGGCCCATCAAGGATTAACCTCTGAATCCTGGTTGAGTCAATATGACCCAATTTTAGATACCAAAGATATAAGTCATTGACATTAGTCATTCTCTTCCTACTTAAAGGTTCAGATTGAGTGTTATTTATCTGATTGTTTGTAGGTTTAAGAAGAATAAATTTCCATACATATGCCCAGAACAAAGAATTTCTCTATTTCTACTGATAGTAATACCATAATGGAAAGAAACAAAATATTCCTTATTTATAACTTTTTCAATTGAAACCAAATTCTATCTAAATCTAGGTACATATAAAATATTCTTCAAAATAACTATTCTATTACAATAAAAAATAAGATCCAGCTCTCCCACTGCAAGGGCCCATACTTGCGCTCCATTTCCTACTCGTAGTTCATGCTCGACCTTCTAGAGTCTTCTTATCTTCCTAAACCTTTGCACAAAGTTACAGATATGATTAGTGGCTCCAGAATCAACAATTCATGTGGAAGTTAATCCAACCATTAAAATTGACTCTAGATAGAGAACAATACCTATAGGGTTTTTCTTGGTCTGAAGCTCTGGACACTCATTTTTTTAGTGTCCTTTCTACCTGCCCTTGAAGCACTTGCCCTTTGGCTTGTTAGGTGGGTTCTTGGGCTGGGCTACTGCGTTTTCTTTCTTATTTTTGAACTTCTTGGGCTTGGGCCCAGTTCTAGAAGAAGAAGCCCTAGCAATCATAGCCTTAGACTGTGGCTTCATGACTTTCTCTACCACCTGGAGCTCTTTCATTAACTCAATTAAACTCATATTTAACTTGTTCATATTGTAGTTCAACTTAAACTGAGTAAAAGAGCTCGGTAGAGATTTGAGAACTATGTCCACTTGGCTCTCGGGGTCAATAACAGCCCCTAAGACTTCCACTTCCTCGAAAGCAGCAATCACTTTAAGCATATGCTTCCTAACTGATGCTTCCTCAGCTATCTTAGTAATTATGATCGTCCTAAAAGCTTCCTGCCTTGTGGGTTGGCTCTTATCGGTGAACATCATGGATAGTAACTGGCTAATGTCGTACGCAGTAGCCATGTGCTCATGTTTAGACTGGAACACATTAGACATGGAGGCCAACATGTAACAACGAGCCATCTCGTCGGCCTTCTTCCATGTCTTCTCAGCCTCGCACTCAACATCAGTAGAATCTTCCCTGATAACAAGGTAGGTTTTGTAGAGAACATACTTATACTCCTCAGCTGTGAGTATTATGTCCAAGTTTCTTTTCCTGTCAACATAATTTGGACCTGTTAACTTATTCTCTTGGAGAATAATGGCCAAAGGACTAAAAGAACCTCCACCATCCATTTTTGAAAAAATGAAAAAATAAAAAAAAAATCTTAGTTTTTGAAAAAAAAAAAAAATTGTGCACTTTATCCTCATATTAAATTCGGTAATAGTTAACCCTATCACTATGATCTTTAATATGATTAATTTGGCTCTTAGGAAAACTAACATATCTTCTTGGAAAGATTAACAGTTTCCTAAACTAAGTGCATTACCCTTCTAGGCAAGGATCTAGAAGATAATTGCATCAATAGGATGGTCGGTTCTTCTCATTTTCTATGGACATTCCTTGCACTATAACATCCAACGTGGGCTAGCCGATCATAGCATGTGTCACGGGTTATTAATTACATCCATCCATTAGCTCTAGATCCTTGTGGTATCTCCATCCTATACGGGTTCACTCCCAGGGTGACGCGAAGGGACCCATGATCTAATGAGGTCCATGATGGAAACCATGGAGCCGTTGGAACCCCTCTACCACTTAGTCTTTTAAAGAAAGGTTTTTAAAGAAAATATCTTTTTGAAAATATCCTATTAAGTATCCCTTAACTCTTTGTAAAATATCTAAATTCATAAATTTCTATGTCAAGGTAAAATCCTTTAAGAGATTTTCTATGAATTTATTTTACATAGTTAAAAACTTAATGATTTCAAAAAAATTCCTTTTAAACTTTTTAGAGACTTTGGTCTCAAGTTCAAATTGACAAAAATAATTTTCTAGTGCAAAATTAAAACAAAATGGCTTTGTATTTTAACTTACAAAAATATCTAAATCCAAAATATTTTCTGTCAAGGATTAAATCCTTTGAGAAAATATCTAAGGATTAATTTTTGTCCAAGTTAAAAATAACCATTTCTTAATATAAAAAAGGTTTTTCTTGTCATAAATTTCCCGAAGACTTTGGTCTTTAAGAAAACATGCATATAGGGTACAAAAAAGAATTAAACATGCTAGAAAAATGTAAACGTTTTCATGCTTTTCTATTCTTTTAACCAAAGTGTCCAAATAATAGAATTAAACACATTAATTAATTAATGGTCTTGTTTAATCTTAAATTTCTTTTACTATTATTTTTCATACAAAATATTCAAAGAATATTAACTATTGCAATAAAAATAACTTCGGTTGGTATGGGACCAAAAAAAAATTCCCTCTGGTCCAGTGCACCCGCCACACTGGATCATGGCCCATGGGAAAAACCCATGGACCACGATCTCGAGTAGGTGCCTGCGCAACAACTTATGCCCGGTTTCCACGAGCTTCCGCGAGGAAGCTTCCTCGCGCATAAGGTTGAGCCGAGGCCATCTCGGGCCCGTATGCAACTCCAAGCCATGGTTGGCTTGGGTGGCCTTGACTCCCCTCACAAATGTTGCACAGCTCAGTTCCACGGCTCGACTGCTATAGTGATCGTCTTCTTCAATTTTCCTCTAATGCGTTTCAGACGCTCCTCTCCTTCATTTTTTGGTTTCCTACTTCCCTTGAAGCTACCCGAATTTCTTCTTCCTTTTTCCCCAAATTTTCAAAAATCTTTATCTTAATCCAAAAGATAAATACTTCATTTAAAATCTAGCTTTTATCCTTTTATTTTCTTTTTAAAAATTATTTTAAGGAAATTTAAATATGGAGATTTATCTCCTTGAAAAGTGGCGGCTACCACATAACACAATACATATAGATTCTCATATATTTTATCTCCTAATATATTACTTACATATAGCTCTTAAAAATCTAGATTAGTAATATTTAAAATTCTTTAAAATATTATGAAAAGATATTAGAAATAAAATTTAATTTATTGTCAAATATTTTATAAAGTAATTCCCAAGACAAATCACACTCCTAATTTTTAGGAAATTGGTTCCAAGGTGGCAGCAACCCAAGGGAGTTTCGGCCAAGGCTAAAAAAAATTAGGGAAGGAGAAAATAAAAGAAATGAAAGGATTTGAAATAGCTAGGATTCGAATTCAAGCCCATTAGGAATTAAATACCAAGCTTTATCCACTAAGCCACATTAATCCTTGGTAAATATTCTCCTAATAAATCCTACTCACTTGCTTCATCCTCTTTCTAAATAAATTCTCCTCAATAAAATAAAAACTCAACTAACTCAAATAACACCACCGCTTCAAGGACAAATTAATTCATGCAACAACAAACTGATATTTTCATGAAAATAGTTCAAATCATCAAATGTAGTATAAAATAATGTGACATGCATGATTTTTGCCCACATACTAAAGGTGGTCTAATACGGGGTATTATAGGGAGGGTTCCACTTATGAGGAGCAAGAGGCTGAAAAGGCATGGAAAAAGGCTGATGAGATGGCACAATACTATATGTTAGGCTCTATGTCAAATGTGCTCTAATCTAAACATACGCACATGGCAACTACATACGATAGTAGTACATCACTAGCAATGATGTTCGTGGACAAGAGCCAGCTCGTAAGGCAAGAGGCAATTCGAACAATCAAAAACACCAAGATGGCTGAGGGAGCATCAGCCAAAGAGCATATGCTAAAAATGATTGCTGTTTTCGAGGAAGCAGAAGTCTTGGAGGCTGTTATTGACCCTGAGAGCCAAGTGGATATGGTTCTTGAATATCTGTTGGGCTCTTTTACTCAGTTCAAGTTGAACTGCAACATGAATTGTAACACCCCACTACCTATGCCCCTATTAGGGCTGGGGATGTCACCTCGTCCACAGGACAATGGGTCTTTATAAATAGGTCACTCAAAAGATCTAGAAGAAATAATCCAAAATTAAATTTATTACAACCCAAGCAATACATGAACAGGTTCCAAAAATGAAAAAAAACAACTGCTAAAGTTTCTCAAATGAAATACATAGGAAAGAAATAAGTCTTCAAATCAAGGCAATCTTTAATTAATAACCTTCATAGCAGGACCAACCAAAAACATGGTATAACAAGTAGTGAGACAAAAATCTCAATAAGCTCGTATATGCTTTGAGTGTTTCAGGTAAAACAATTCATGTATGCAAGTTGAGAAATTTCCATAAAAGAAAGTACTAGCAACTCTCCAATAAATTTCACAAATGAGGAGTGGTGTTTTCCTTTCCAAAATATACATGAATTCAATAAATACAATCACTCAAAAGAGGTAGTCATGGTATCACACTTTGTGCACCATGACAATATAACGTTCAGGATGCTACACTTTTTGCATACTAACAAAAGGTAGGTATACGACCTACTAGGTGAGATACTCCTCCATCTCTACACCTAAATTTACTGGTTGCCCATTTTAGGAATACAAAGTCCACTTGATTGAGCTTGCTAGCTCAGACCGGTATCACCTATAGGACTAGCGATCCTATCCAGGAAGGATTCACCACTCAAAGATGGCCACCTACTGAGAAACATACACTAACCCTTCAAAGACTAGTCCTAATAGTCTACCCATATTGAGTACTCAACGTTGTGTTCATTAAACTTCGGAAAAGAAAGATCATACAATGATTCTTTTCAAATAGCAATTATGGTTTCCAAAATTCTTGTCAAAGTTAGTTTTTAGGAAAAGTTTAGCATTTTGTATGAAATTGCTTGTATAATTTTAAATGGTTTGCTTGACTGAAAAGAAAAGAAAAATTATCCATAATTGCATTTACAGTACAAAAACTCGTATACATTGAGTTTGACTTGCCAAGGTAACTTTGGTCTTCAAATAGCTTTATGTAGGAACTTACTTGATCTTTTGCTCTTCTTGGGTGCAAAGAGTCTTCCAAGGTAGTTTAGGTCAAATTAACCCTGCTTGGGGTAAATTCAAGGTATAAGACAAACATCTAGACAATACTTGCCTTAAATAAATAACTCTTAGGTCAACTAGCCACAATCAATATCTAACCATGACATCAATGCCTTAAGCTTTAATGCTAGTTAATAAAGTATTTTGTAAAATAAAATTAGTTTGATAAGTTAGAATAAATAGGTGATATAAATAAATAATAGGTAATAAATTATAATATTAACTATTTATTAACAAATAATAAATAATGAGTAATATTAGTAACAAATAAAATTAGTAATAAATAATGTGCATTAAAAAATCCTAAATAATATTAGGAATAAATAATATTTAAATAGTATTATTATAAATAATACTAAATTATACTTAATTTTAATAAATAATAAATAACAAATAAAATCAATAAATTAATTATTATAATATAAATAATATTTATGAGTGTAGATAAAAGTTTTAGTAAGACTATTTAAAAATATTATGATTTTAAAAGTCATTTGATATTAATTAATTCTAATATTTTATTACTTATATTTAATAAAAGTATTTTATTTATTTAACTAATAAAATAATAATATTTTAAACCATCTTCCATTTCAAACCTACTTAATATTTTTTGAAATTTGTAAATTAAATAATAATATTAACTATATTAATAATAATGATGATAGTAAGAATAATTAAAAAAAATAATGAAAGTAGTTCTTACAATAATTTTTATTGCTAGAGAAAATCCATACACATACACATACATACATGGATTCAACAAATAACATATTAATCTATCCATGAACATTGACTTAAATTAACATATACTACAACAAGGATGCTATTCTACTGGGCATAATATTGTCTATGGCTTTATTGAAAAAAAATATCATGAAGGCCTAATCAATAATGGTGGCATAATGTCTAACATGCATCAAAACATCCATAAAGCTCTTAATCATAGTGAACATATAGTGATTCTAAGCATAATTCATAAATCACATCATTCATTCCAATTCTCATGTCTTAAATCCACTCCCTTTTCCCACATACATATCCTCAATCCCTACTTTATTCAATAAACCTATCATCCTCTAAAAGTCTTGATTTTGAAAATTTAAAGAGGAGATCAAGAAATAAATACATGATTTTCATGAATGTTTGATGAAAGTTGTGCCATGCTAAGTAGAGGTCCTTGAGTGCTTGATGGCTTTTAGTGATCCGGAAATAGTCCATGGTTGTGCATCAACATTTCGGCCAAGAGAGAGGGAGAGAGTGAGAGTGGAACGAATGAGATTAGAAGAGAAGAATAGAAGTTGAACAAAAGAAGAAGAATAATAAGGTTGTTCTTATTTTACCTTTTTGGTGTTCTTAGATTCTTTAACAAAAAATAGTGGTTTGATCCGTTCAAAGGTTCAACTTTATGTGTTTTGGTGTTATAAAGTGTACCAATGAAGAATATAGGTTGAATACTAATGGTTTAGAGTGTTTGGGAGTGATTGAAGGTGTTTAGAGGTGATTTATGCTTGAAGATGTGACGTATGTGTTCCTGGTGTTCTTGTTTTTTTTTTCAAAGTGTTTGAGAGGAAATGAATTTCAGGTGTGCTAGTGTGAGTGAAGGTTGAATGGCTTAGCCTAGGGGGAGCTTTTTGTTATCCAAGAATGAAAGAGAGAATTTTAGATTTTTCAAAATTCAAATTGAGAAAAAAATGGAGTTGTTTGAGGTATAGGATTAGGTAATGGTGTTTGCTCTTGGAAGGTTTCTTGTCCTTCAATGGTGTATGACTAAACTAGCTATGTTTTAACTAAAGAATGGAGAGTTGTTTCAGGCTTAGGCTGGCTGAAATTAGCTATCGGATGCAGAGGATTTTTTGGTTTTATCAACTAGCTAAAAGAGTGTTTAAATGAAGAAAAATCTGGAATTTTAATTTGAAGTTTGAATAAGTTTGGATAGAGTGAAGATAGGAGCATTTTGAGGTATGATAATGGAGTCCTATTATTCAAGGTTGGTGAGGAAACCAAGGGGATCAGTTCATGGCTGTACAAGGGCCAAAATTTGGTGAGGTTGGCTGAAGAATTTCAGCCTTAGCATGAAGAGACAAAGCTGGAAAAAATTCTGGATTTGAAGCTCGAGAACACTTGGAATCGAAATGGTTTTGCTGTAGAATTTTTGGTCTCCTTTGGAACGATTTTGCTGCTGGATTTTAAGGTTTTTTGAAGGTCCATTAATGGTGGTTTTCCAGCCTTCATACTGAAGAATAGAGAAAGTTCCAGCTGTTCATATGTTCTAATGGATGGCTTCAAGTTCATGCTCAATGTTGCTAGTTTGCTGGAAAAAAATTCTTGTTTGGCATTATTTGTGAAGCTGCAAAAATTCATGGAATTCCAACCTTCATCCTCACATAAAATGGTTGGTTTCTTTCAAGAATTAGGTAGGAAAGTTTGCTGCAATTTTTTGAAAATAGCTTTGAAGGAAATCTGGAAAATTTTCCAGATTTTTGTCCAAGACAAGAACAAGAGAAAGATGATGTTCTTGAAGAAATAGCTATGGTGTTTTGCTTGAAACCTCTACCTATTTTTCCTCCTCACTTTCGGCCACTCCTATCCCACAACAGCTGGGATTTTCAAAATTGCAAGCTAGAGAATTATCTTAGAATTTTTTTTTATTATAGAAATGAATTAAAGAATCAAGAGTAGTTTAAATTTCAAAGAAGTTAGGACAAGGTTTGCAAAATTAATAGAGACAAGAATTCCTCTAGAATTCTTTTTAGGACATGACCACATGGTCAAGACATTACCATTGTGTCTTCCTTAAGAGAACATTCCTAACTTTAAGAAATGTAAGAAAAAGAAAATTCAAACATGGGTTACGATAAATTTGAATAAAACTTAAGTGATGGGATTTGAACTCAAAACCTTAGAAATTAAATCACAAAGCTCTAACCACTTAACCACAGTAACTCTTGTTTTTATTTTCTCACCTAAATATTCTTCTTATCTAACCTCAAGCCATCTTCATATTCCAACCCCAAGCAAAATTACCTTTTTACCCTTTCTACTCAACAAGCACAAATAAATCATATATCTTATAAATCATAATTCTAAGGCACACAAAAAATTATTTAAGTGATATATTTTATGTATGATGACATGATATGCATCACATCCTTCTTACTCTAGGGTATTTTTTAGTGGGTTTTTACATCCTCCCCTTCTTAGAAGAATTTTGTCCTGAAATTTAGGTGTACCTTTATCTCAAGTCGGGATATTTTTGGTTCACCCATTCTTCTATTTCTCACGTGGCATCTTGAGTACCATGATTCTCCCATTATACCTTCACCATAGCAATCTGCTTATTCCGGAGAGTCTTAATACTTCGGTCTATTATTTTCACGGGTTTCTCCACATAGCTCAAGTCGTGTTGTAGAACTAACGGCTCGTCATTCAAAATATGTCCACGGTTAGCATTGTACTTCTTCAACTGAGACACATGGAATACATCGTGTATTCTCGTCAAACCATCTGGCAAATCCAGTCGATACACCACTAGTCCAATTCTTTCCGTTATCAAAAATGGTCCCAAATATCTAGGATTCAGCTTTCCCCCTTTTGGATGCTTCAAAATTCCTCTACTCGTAGTCAACTTTAGAAACATAATGTCTCCTACATGAAATTCCAACTCCCTTCACCTATTATCCGCATAACTCTTTTGTCGGCTATGAGCCGCTTTCAACCTTTCTCTGATCAGGTTTACCTTATCTGTCATCTTTTGAATGCAAACTTCCCTAGACTTACTTATGTGGCCATCTTCTGACCAACTCCAGTAGAGAGGTACTTGACACTTACGTCCATACAATGCTTCATACAGGACCATTCCAATTGAATATTGGTAGCTATTGTTGTAAGCCAAATCCGCATACGATATACACTCAATCCACTTATCCCTAAAATCCAATGCGTAAGTTCTCAACATATCTTCCAATATATGAATAACCTTTTCCTGATTGACCATCAATTTGCGAGTGTGTCGTCATACTGAACTTTAAATTAGAACCCATTGATTCCTAAAACTTGCCCTAAAATCGGGATGTAAACCTCGGGTCTTAGTCGGACACGATACTTGAAGGTACTCTATGCAATCTTACTATCTCCTGCACATATGTTTGAGCTAACTTCTCCATTGAATCCCTTACATTCACCAGTATAAAATGCGTTGACTTAGTCAATCTGTCTACCACTACCTATATGGCATCCTTTGGCGTAGGGAGTCCGGTAACAAAGTCCATGGTCATCTCTTCCCATTTCTATTCAAGTATTGGTAATGGTTGCAACAATCCTGCCGACTTTTTGTGCTCTGCTTTAACTTTCTGACAGGTCAGACATGTAGAGACATACTTCACGACATTCTTCTTCATTCGGGGCCACCAATAAGCCTTTTTTAGGTACTGATACATTTTTACCTCTCCCAGATGAATAACGTACTTGCTTTTATGTGCCTCTTCCAAAATCCTATCCTTCAGCTATTGCTCATCATGTATACACAATCGATCTTGAAAATACATTACTCCTATCTCGTCCTACTAGAAATCACTGCCTTGCCGTTTAAGTTCTTTATCCTTGAAAAGTTGAAACTCCGCATTACCTTGCTGAGCTTCTATAATTTCCTACCTTAAATCCAGTGCCAATCTCAGATTACTGACAATAATTCTCTCTTCTTGCACCTCCGTCTTTCTATCCATCACCTCTTGGAGTACTTAAATCTCTTGCACTCTCAATCTGGCCATTTTGACTTTACGGCTCAGGGCATCAGCAACAACGTTGGCTTTTTCAGGGTAATAGTTGATAGGACAATGATATTCCTCCAAAAATTTCATCCACCTCCACTGCCTCAAATTCAAGTCCTTCTAGGTAAAAATATACTTCAGGCTCTTATGGTCGGTGAACACTACATATTCGACTCCATACAAGTAATGCTGCCATTTCTTTAAAGCAAATACAATAACAGCCAACTTCAAATCATGCGTCAAATAATTGACTTAGTGAGGCTTCAACTTCCAAGAGGTATAGACTATTACCTTCCTACCCTACATCAATACCACTCCCAAACCTTCATTTGAAGCATCAAAATACAAAGCATAGGGTTTATCTCCCGCTTACAAACTCAACACTAGACTCATTATTAACCTCCCCTTCAGCTCTTGGGAACTCTTCTCGCATTTTTCATTCCAGACAAATGGTACATCCTTTCTTAATAGACGGGTCATAGGTGATGCTAGCATTGAGAACCCTTTTATAAACCGGCTATAATCACTGGCCAATCCTAAGAAGCTTCTAATTTTCATGATGTTCTCTGGTTGCTTCCCTTCCAAAACTGCTTCAACCTTTGCTGGGTCCATCTTGATTCCATCCTTGGTCACACATGGCCAAGAAACGACATATTGTCCAGCCAAAATTCATACTTGCTAAATTTGGCATCAAGCTTGTGCTCTATTAGCTTTTCCAATACCAGCCGTATATGCTATACATGATCCTCTGGACTCTTGGAATATATGAGTATATCATCAATGAATACCACCACGAACTTATCCAGGTAGGGTTGGAAAACTCGATGCATTAAATCTATAAACACCGGCGATGTATTAGTCACCCCAAAAACTCGTAGTGACCATATCTCGTGTTGAAAGCCGTCTTGAGAATATCCTCCTCCTTTATCCTCACTTGATAATATCCCTGCCTCAAATCTAATTTGGAATAACAATTGAAGCCTTGCAACTGATCAAACAACTCATCAATTAACGGTAAAGGATATTTATTCTTGATGGTCAGATTGTTCAACCCCCGATAGTCGATACATAACCTTAAAGTCCCATCATTCTTCTTCACAAATAGTACTAGAGCTCCCCAAGGTGACGTGCTAGATTTGATGTAACCTTACTTCACCAATTCCTCTAGCTGCTCCTTTAGTTCCTTCAACTCTGCTAGTGCCATCCGATATGGGGTTCGGGATACAGATTTCACTCCTAGAATTAGATCATTGGTGAACTCAACTTCTCGGTTGGGAGGAAGAGAAGTGAGTTCCACAAGAAACACATTGGAAAAATCTTTTACCACATCTGTATCTTCGAGGGTGTATTGATCATTCGACTTGTTTATCATATAAGACAAATATCCTTGACATCCTTGCTTCAACAATTTTCGAGCTTTTGCTCTAGTTATGCGTTCAGACTTGGGTATAAAAATCATACAAAACTAAGCACATTCCCAATTAAGTTCAAATTAAAACGTTAAACCTAAATCACACATATGAGCAAGCGTACTCATCATTAACTGAGCATAGGGATAAAACAAGTGTCGATCCTCAAGGAACAAGTAGACATTAATTACTCTTCTTTCATTGTTTAACCAACTCGATAAAGTGAAAAATAAATAAAAGGAAAATTAAAAAGAAAATAAAAATAAAAATAAAAATATGTATATGTCTGTGTCAATGATGTAGATTTATGTAAATCAAGCCATTGTTTAGACAAACATGATCTTAAAGAACTTAACCATCATCATAACCATTCATTCTCTTAGCAACATGAAGGATGAAGGTAGACTCACCTTGATGGTCAATCCATGAAATCACTATCTTTTAGATAAATTAGAATCACTTGGTCCGTCTCAACAAATTCATCCAAAAGACGCATTAAACACAATCCTTAATTAAATTCCCTTGGTCTCGGCGAATTTAGAACATGAAATTAATCAATGAGCCCTTGGTCTCGGAAGACATCAATTAACTTTCAATTACCAGTTCTGCAACAATTAACCCCATTTAGTCCAGCAAGTTAATTGCCAACAGAATATGAAATTACTAAATCGAAACACCCATCAACCCCCTTTGGTCCAGCAAGTCAATGGATAGAATCAACTAACTAATCTCGTAATAAGCATAAGTAATTGAACACCAAAAATAATAACTAATTAATGAAAAGATCAAATAACTCTAGAAATCATGAATATCTAAAACAATGTTGAATTATAATAAAACAATTAACATATCATTGTCAAGAAAAAAAGAAAACAAAGTAAAAGAAAGAACTCATAGATAAGCCTCATTCTTCTTCCTTTGAAGACCTTCTTGTACAACCCTCCTTAAACTTGAAGAATTCTCCTTGGACTGAGTGATTTTCTATGACGATCAATGAATTCTCCCCTTTTTCTTTGTGTTTTCCATCTATTTATAGGCTTAAGAGGTGCCTAAACTCGTGGGTACAAAGTTCTTGGCCGAGTGGAAGTTGGAAGCTACTAAAACTCTTCAGATTTCCAAAAACGCGTAGAAAGATCGCAGCACCGCCTCAGGGACAAACCACAGCCGGCGCCGCCTTGGTTCTGTTTCTCCACTCGTCCGCCGATTTTTCTCCAAATTGTGCGCATACATTCCAGAATGCAGCCGGTGCCGGTTCCAACCTTACAGCCGGCGCCGCCTCTACTCTGTTTCGTGACGGTTTTGCTTTGTTTTACCTAAAATCCTGATATAATGACCAAAATACCTTTTCAAGGGTAAAATCTCAACTATGAAAGAATATGACTAGTTATTTCACAAAATATATTACAAAAGAACCTCAAATAACTAAGCAAAGTATAACCAATTTAACTCCTATCACATTCCCCTACACTTAACTCTTTGCTTGTCCTCAAACAAAGTATTAAGAACAAGTAGGAAAAACACAAGGTTTTAATCACTCAATCATTTCCAAAACTATATTTTCAATGCTTTCTTTATTTATGAACATAAAATATATGATACCAAATCTTTTACAGCTAATGCAAGACTTGTGTAGTGATAAATGACTTAGTAGAACCATCTCAATACTTTACAATATTCTCAAACTATTGGAAAGAAGTCAGTTTAAAAAGAGTATACATTCCATATGCTTACTTTTCATACCCTCTCTCCACTAATCCGAGACATATCATGATTCTACTTAGATCAAGTAGGACTTTTAAGCTTGTAATGTAAGACTAAAGGTTTGTAATGTGGCTTAGCAAACGAATGATATAGGAACATCAAAAGTCAAAGAAAACTGAGAGTAAGCAAGAAAAGGGTAACTAAAATAAACCTATAATTCCCAACTCTTCTTGCTCTCCTATTCCAAGAATCAATCAAACCATAACCTTATATAACAACCCTTATGCATTTCAAGCAAATCTTGCATTGTTCTTCTTTTTCTTTTCTTCTTCACCACTTCTTATCATCAACTCTTTTCCTCATAAGATCACTCAATTTTTCCGCAATGGTGTCAAGTGTTTTATATGAACTTACTTTTACAGTTCACTCACCATCCCTTTTGTGATCTTTTCGCTCTTCTTTTTTCCAATTCTTTTTCAATTCTCTCTTCTTTTACTCCTCTTTTGTTTTCACTGCTACTGTTCTTTTCTTTTTCACTCACTTTTCTTTCTAGCAGCTTGTTGTTTTCTCTTTTCACTTCCTCTCGTTTCTTTTCTTCTTTCTCATCTTTTTCAGCTCAACATTCTTTTCTTTCTCAATTTTTTTCAACTTCTTCCTTCTATTCCACTTCCTTTCTTTTCCTAGCTCCACTTGTAATTGATCCATGACTGAAAGTAACAAGTCATGATCTCCATCCCTGCATTTTTTCCAACATACATATACTTTCATCCTTCAAGAGCATAAAGATTTGGACATTATACAAACTCTTAGCACAAGTAATGGACAAAATATCGTGACAGGTTTTAAAGAAAGAAATCACCAATTTAGGCTCAAAATAGGCACTAGGGATAATATAACAATAGGTAGGCTTGAAAAGCTCAAACTATCCAAAGAAGGCCTATTACCATCATCCATAAGTTAAATCATGAATGTCTTTCTTATTTCGTCTCAAGAGGTATTCAAGTAAGTTCTAGAATGTTCCATGAATTTTAGAGAAAAACAGGTTTAAGAATAATGCAAAGCATTTGATCAAGAACTACTTTGTCCAAGTGAGTGAAAAAAGTCATGCATAAGCCATCAATGATCTAGAATATACGCTCTATAATCCATCATAAAGACATGCACTAAAAAAATACAGCTTGAAATCTCCAGAAAATCAGAAACTGGTGAAAAATTTTGAAAAATCCCGCTCCCAAGAATATGTATAGAAGAATTGTTAATCAAACCACTCCCCCACACTTAAACTGGACATTGTCCTCAATGGCCAAATAAATATAACCAAAACAACCAATACCATGGGACCAAACAAAATAGAGAAGAAGAGATAGGAACAACAAACTTCCATTCATTGTGGTGTACAAGAGCTGAATGCGTGAAGAGGGAGACAACATCAATGTACCTAAAAAATACAAAAGAAAATACCAAAGTATAACAACTAGAAAAGAAAATAAAGTAAAGACAAATGAAATAGAAATACAATGACAGGAAAGCCAAACTAACAAAAACAAAAACATGAAAAGAGAAAGGAAACAAAAACAAAAGTGAGCAAGAGCACATCATCAATCCTCTGCAGCATCATCATCCTCATCCTCCTCCTCATTAGCGAGTATAGAGGGGCCTACACCATCATGTGGCCTAGAAGGCTGCTACCTCAACTCAGTCAACTGCTGCTCCATGGTAGCTTGTCGTCATGCCATATCTTCCATAGTACCTTGCAAGTGTAGGAGCACCTCCATTTGCTGGTCGAGGCACTCCAGTACGGTGGTCTTAAAATCAATCCGGGAGTGGGACTGAGAACGGCCAGCTCTAGCACGTGCCAGTGGTGGTGGCTGCTCCTCCTCCACTGTAAGTGACATTTCCTAACCAGGATGTTGGACCTCGAAAGGAGTGAGCCATTTTTTCAACTCCAGGCTGTATTTGTATCCGCAACTTATAAGAGTGTGCTCAATGACCATATCGTGCTCAATGGTAGCCTCTATGAGTTCTCCCTCTAGACTCACCCCAAAGTCCTTTAGAATCTTCATTATAACCAAGGGAAAAACAAAGGCTTTTGTTGAGAGACGGTGATGAACAACCTCCCTAATAGATTGGATGATCAAAGGAGCAAGAGGGATAGGTAATGTGTTCATCATCCGATGTAGAATATAAGTGTCAATAAGCCTAGTTTCATTGAAACCACTAGCACGGGGAACAACATTAAACCCAAAAATGTACACCAGCGCGCGAAAATTGGCTACCAAGTCATTATTGGAATAGAAACTGTTAGCTTGGAAGGCATTATGCTTATATAAGCCTAGGGTTGCTCGCGTCCCCCTAACATCCCAATTCAAGTCCGAAAGAATCTTTTGATTATTCACATCAATCCCTTGCAAAGTATCATCGTCATAAACCTGGAGGAGGTGAGATAATTGGTTTTGAGTTATGACAATAGGAACTCCCTTCACTCTTGTTTCAATATGCGGAAGATGTTTATTACCCTTGTCCGTCATATTAGCATAGAATTCCTTGACAAGCACAAGGCAAAACTTCCCTTTCAATTGCACTATGGATCCCTAACCTAGTCGTCTAAACATCATGCCTAATTTAAGTGCCCGGTCTAAGGTGGGGAGAAAGTACGCTCAACAATAATCTTGTTTGAAGCTCTCCTACTATACCATTCCTCACAAGAGGCATCGACAAATCAATAGGTCTAAGAGATAAGGGATCAACAGATGATGGAACTGAGGACGAGGAAGGTCTCGCCCTTTTAGATGGTTGACTCCTCGCTCTAGACATGGTCACAGAAAGAATGGTGTACTAAGAAGAGAGAACAGATACGCTCAATCACTGAAGAGAGTATAGCTACCCCTACACAGATATATCTCAAATTTCACGCAACCCTCAACCAAGCTCACAATCCACAAACCGCAACTCCTTCAATGTATATCAACTCCAACACCTAATTCAATCAACCACTTTCACCCAATGCAACACAACCTGCACAATGCATGTAAAAGTCCACTGTAAAGCATAATTTGTGCTAATTTCCTCAAAGCATGCTAGTAAACATGATCATGTGAATGAAGGCAATGGTATTATGTGATCAATAATGCAGTTTCAATAGATTCAAGTGTCACCAATAACCATAATTCTAGCCCGAGCTATATGAATTCTTGAATGATAACAAGCATGAATCAAGTAATGCAGGCTCAATAACTCCTAAGGTAATCCAATGAATGAAACTCAAGTAGGAATGCACAATCATAGAATATATAATTCCCAATTTTCGACCAAAAACCGTCCCTATAATTAGAAAAAAATCAATTCTATCAATTTAACCGTAGGACTTAAATAAAAATCATACCTTTAGGCTCTTATATGCATGGGCAAGCAAAAGATGCAAGCTTTTTGTGAGAATCTACTCCCTTTGCTTGTGGATTGAATGTGCTATTGTTGTGAAAAATTAAAGCTTTTGATATGTTTGATCCATAGGATCAATAAAAAAGAAGGTAAGAGATGTTATGGAGGTGTTTAGAAGTTGAAAAATCAAACTTTGGGCACTAATAGATGTGAAGCCGGCGCGGGCTTGAGAGGATTTGCGAGGGAGAAGGGAGGTTTTGAAGAAAAAGTGGCCAAAATAGCCCTTTAATTATGTTCCTCCCGACAGGAACCAGCACCGGCCCGGCTCTGTTCTGTCCGGTTCAATTTTATTTTTTTTTTATGAAAATGAAAAAACACACGGATGCTGAATAAAAATACTATAAATTAAAAATTGTCCTTAACATAAAATGAAAAGTAAAGAAAAGAGAAAAGAACTGCTTCACGGTTGTGATCCCGTGGATTTTCTTCCGTATTCCCTGGTAGTGTTCCTACTTGACGATCCCCCATGAGTTTGGCTAGTTGACTAATTTGGTTTTCTAAATTGCGCATGGAAGCCTCTAGGTTCCTTGTTGTCGCATCGACTCCTTGGAACTTAGCCTCTGTGGTATTTATCAATTGGCCAATCAATTCTTCCACTGGTGGTTTTTTAGGTGCTGCTGTGGTGTTTATGGGGTTTGGATTCCTTGGGTTACCTCCAAAATTGAAAGAACTTTATCTAGGTGGATTCCCATTGCTCCAAGAGAAATTAGGGTGATTTCTCCAGCCAGGATTATAGGTAGAGCTATATGGATTATTACCTGGCCGGACATTACCTGCAAAGGCCGCTTGTTCTGAAGCTTCTTGGAGTGACCCCATCTTTTGGCATTTATGATTGGGGTGCCCTTTTCCACAGAAATCGTAGTTGATGTTTAACAATTGGCCTTGAGACATCACCAACTGCTCCATCTTTTGACTTAAGGCATCTACCTTAGCCTCTAATGCTACCACAGCATCCACTTTATGTACTCCTTGCATACGAGCCTTTGACCTTGCACTTCCCCAAGAATAGTTATTAGAAGCCAAATTTTCAATAAGCTCAAATACCTGTTCCGGGGTCTTATGGTTGATGGAACCCCCTGTAGAAGAGTCTACCACTTGCCGTGTTACAAACGTGAGGCCATTCAAGAAGATAAGCATTTGCATCCCCAGCTTGAATCCGTGGTGTGGGCATTTTCTTAACATTTCCTTAAATCTCTCCCAACTCTCATATAAGGGCTCAGCATCTAGATGTTGGAAGGTGAAGATTTCATTCCTAAGCTTGGCTGCCCTAGCTGGAGGGAAATATTTGGCCAAAAACTTTTCAACTAAGGCATTCCAAGTTGTGATGGAACCTGTAGGTAAAGACTTTAACCACGATTTAGCTATATCTCTCAAGGAAAAGGGAAAAAGTCGTAATTTAATGGCATCTTTAGAAACACCATTCATCTTGAAGGTATTACAAATCTCAAGAAAACTGGCTAAATGAGCATTGGGATCCTCTTCCGATAACCCGTCAAATTGAACCATATTCTGCACCATTTGAATAATGTTGGGCTTTATTTCAAAATTGTTGGCATCTACCCTAGGTCTAGTGATACTCGAGCCTGAGCCCGAGATTGCGGGTTTCACAAAGTCGTCCATAACTCTCCTATCATTCCCAGCATTGTTCTGTTGAGCACCATCCATCTCGACAATCAGATTCCTTTGAATTGTTCGGCGAATTTTTATTAACGTCCTCTCGATTTCAGGGTCAAAATCGACTATCTCGTTGTTGGATTTTCGGGTTATGTACCAAGGGTAATACCTAAGAAAACAAGAAGCAAGTTTAGAGATATAATTAATGGTTAAAATAACACAAATACAAGGTTACAAAGTTAGTAATTCAAACTCAGTCTAAGTTAGTTGGTTAAGTTAGGTTACACAAGTATACAAGAATACACGAAATACAAAAGATAGCACCGTTTTGCAGAAAGAACAAATATACATATTTACCTATTGACATATTTATATATTTACATGGTTCAATCAACAAAATCCGAGTTTTCATGCTATTGTTCCCCAGCAAAGGTGCCAAAAACTTAATGCGTTCAGACTTGGGTATAAAAATCATACAAAACTAAGCATATTCCCAATCAAGTTCAAATTAAAACGTTAAACCCAAATCACACATATGAACAAGCGTACTCATCGTTAACTAAGCATAGGGTTAAAACAAGTGTCGATCCTCAAGGAACAAGTAGACATTAATTACCCTTCTTTTATTGTTTAACCGACTCGATAAAGTGAAAAATAAATAAAAGGAAAATTAAAAAGGAAAAAAATAAAAATAAAAATATGTATATGTCTGTGTCAATGATGTAGATTTATGTAACTCAAGCCATTGTTTAAACAAACATGATCTTAAAGAACTTAACCATCATCATAACCAATCATTCTCTTAGCACCATGAAGGATAAAGGTAGACTCACTTCGATGGTCAATCTATGAAATCACTATCTTCTAGATAAATTAGAATCACTTGGTCCGTCTCAACTAATTCATCCAAAAGACACATTAAACACAATCCTTAATTAAATTCCCTTGGCCTCGGCAAATTTAGAGTATGAAATTAATCAATAAACCCTTGGTCTCGGAAGACATCAATTAACCTTCAATTACCAGTTCTTAAACAATCAACCCCCTTTGGTCCAACAAGTCAATTGCCAACAGAATATGAAATTACTAAATCGAAACACTCATCAACCCCCTTTGGTCCAACAAGTCAATGGATAAAATCAACTAACTAATCTCGTAATAAGCATAAGTAATTGAACACCAAGAATAATAACCAATTAATCAAAAGATCAAATAACTTTAGAAATCATGAATATCTAAAATAATGTTGAATTACAATAAAACAATTAACATATCATTGTTAAGAAAAAAAAATAAAGTAAAAGAAAGAACTCATAGATAAGCCTCCTTCTTCTTCCTTTGAAGACCTTCTTGTACAACCCTCCTTAAACTTAAAGAATTCTCCTTGGACTAAGTGATTTTCTATGACGATCAATGAATTCTCCCATTTTCCTTTGTGTTTTCCATCTATTTATAGGCTTAAAAGGTGCCTAAACTCGTGGGTACAAAGTTCTTGACCGAGTAGAAGTTGGAAGCTACTAAAACTCTTCAGTTTTCTAAAAATGCATAGAAAGATCGTAGCACCACCTCAGGGACAGACCACAGCCGGCGCCGCCTTGGTCCTTCGGAGCCGGCGCTGTCTTGGTTCTGTTTCTCCACTCGCCCGCTGATTTTTCTCCAAATTGTGTGCATACATTCCAGATTGCAGCCGGCACTACCTCTGCTCTGTTTCGTGATAATTTTGCTTTGTTTTACCCAAAATCATGAGATAATAACCAAAATACCTTTCCAATGGTAAAATCTCAAATATGAAATAATATGACTAGCTATTTCACAAAATATATTACAAAAGAGCCTCAAATAACTAAGCAAAATATAACCAATTTAGCTCCTATCATCTAGCTATCAAGAACTTCAACTCTTTTACCCACTTGTCATTGAACTCCAGCACATCACATCCCGGTCTAATGAACTGACTTATTCTTACAGTCTACTTTAGCTCTATGCTTGGCTAGCTAATGCATACCCAAAATGAGGTCGTAGTCATCAATAGCTAAGACTACCAAATCTCCCTCCAAACTTTCTTTCCCCACTTCAATCTTACAATTCTGCACATACCAATTTACTTGCACCATTTTTCCTAAAGGCATACTCACCAACATGGTAAAAGGTAATTCTACTCCAACCTAACCTAAATGATATGCACAATTCTTGTATAAATAGAAATGGGTAGATCCAGGGTATATTAATGCATTAACAAAATGACCTTGGATAGTAAACGTACTTTTCACCACCGCTGCATCCGCTCCAACTTCCTCCCGGTTATGTGCGAAAACCTTCACTTTCACATGTGGCTTCTGAGTTCCACTTCCGGAGGCTCTCGTAGTATTGGCTCGATTGGCTCCCGCGGTATGGGGCGGGTTTCCTTGCCCAATTCGAAAAAGTTTTGGGCAAGCATTTCGCAGGTGCGTTAGATCTCCACAATTGTAGCATTGCTACTCAGCTCCCTTAGACCAACAATTCTTCTCTACATGACCCTTCTTCTTGCAGTGTCGATACAACGGGAGATTCTGTGCAAGGCTAGCTGGTGCCGTTCATGTTTGTTTTCCTCGATTCTACCACTACTAGACAGTAGGTCACTTATGGGTTTGCTACCTCTAGAAGGGTCTCGGTGGTTATCTTGGCGGCAAGAACGGTCTTGGTACCATCCAACTTCGATCCTCGTTCTCAGTCCAAGTCGCCACGTCTACCGCCCCTGAATAAGTCATCAGTGGAAAAGGTGCCAAAGCCCTTCTCAACTCCTGTCTCAATCATTTAACAAACTGCCTCGTTTAGTTCTGCTCATATCTACCAGTCTCTTACAATACTTTGACAATTATGTTAAACAAGCAGCATACTAAGCCACAATCATGCTCCCCTGCATCAGGTTTTGGAACTCATCCTCCCTTTTTTCCACTATCCACTGAGTGATATATTCTACTCTGAATGCCTCCACAAAGTTGGCCCATGTCCAGTCTTGGTCTATCATTTCCCAGTCATCTTGGACCCATTGCCACCATGCTCGAGCTGGGCCTCTCAGCCTGAATACAGCAAATTTCACCATTCGCTTCTTGGTGTATTGGAGTGTGGCAAAGATGTCCTTCATCTACTCCACCCACTGCTCTGCTTTCTGGTCTTGCTCGGCCTTTCCCAAGAAAGCTGGAGGTTAGAACTTAAGACATCTCTCCAACACTTCATCTTGCCCCTTCGGATTTCTTCGCTCAGATAGGGTTTACGGAATCTCTGTCATTTTGTGGAATGCTTGCCCCATGGTCACACTGACTGGTTCTTCAGATCCCACTTCCTACTCCGGTTCATTCTCATTTCCCTAATTTGGCGATGACAGTTGAGTTGCATCAAACTCCAGAGTCACGGGTTCTGCCTCAAGAACCCTTCTGCTGGATACTGCTGCACAACGCTTTGGTGCCATTCTAAACCATGTCCCCAGATAATGAGTTTATGCATCAAAGTTTAAAACATTTAAATTGGCCATGCATTCACATTCAGACTTAAGAAAAAGAAAATTAGATGCAAGCTTTGCATAAAGAATTGCATTTTTCAAGATTAGAGTACACTAAGATACTCTTATTTGCATAATTTTTGAAACAAAACATTAAACATAAATGGACCCCTAGCATAGGAGTTTAGTTAAAGTAGTAAATAACAACTTCCTATGCATGGCAAAACATAGCCCCTAATCCTCATCAGAATCCTCAGTGTCAGCATCATACAACCATCCTCCAGTATTCCTAGAAAAGTCTATACCTATACCATTCACAAACCCATAGTCCATTGGCTCCTTCTCAGGTCTCCTAAAACTCTCTCCAGTTTCCACATGGTTAGGTGGGGGTACAAAAGATGGTCTAGGTAGAGATTCATAGTATATCTCCGCCGAGTCATCACTATCAGCAGTCAAGTCAATCACAGTGCTAGGCAAGTTTGGGACATACTCCATGTCAATATCCTCGTTCTCACTATCAGTACTTAGTTCTATTACAAATATAGGAGATGGCTCAATAATCTGAACCTCATCATCACTGCTCATGTCCAAAGGTATGACCGGTTGGGATGCACGTTGTGGCACTAGTAAGTCTTCCAAGTTGATAGGGCTTGATGGATGCCATTGTTGCCCCTTCCTTATGGTTCTAATCATTCTAACAATCCTACAGCATAAACAATCTAGATTAGTCAAAAGAGTTTAATCTTAATGAAATAAAGCAAATACTATCAATAATTTTCTAAACCTTATCTCTTATACCACTTGTAACACCCCACTACCTTTGCCCCTATTAGGGTTGGGGATGTCGCCCTGACCACAGGACAAAGGGTCTTTATAACTAGGTCACTCAAAAGAAATGGAAGAAATAATTCAAAATTAAACTTATTACAACCCAAGCAATACATGAACAGGTTCCAAAAATTTAAAAAAAGAAAACAACAACTAAAGTCTCTCAAATGAAATACATAGGAAAGAAATAAGTCTTCAACTCAAGGTAATCTTGAATTAATAGCGTTCATACCAGGACTGACCTAAAACATGGTATAAAAGATGGTGAAACAAAAATCTCAGTAAGCCCGTATATGCTTAGAGTGTTTTACGTAAAACAGTTCATATATGCAAGTTGAGAAATTTTCATAAAAGAAAGTACTAGCAAGTCTCCAATAAATTTCACAAATGAAGAGTGGTGTTTTCCTTTCCAAAACACACATGTATTCAATAAATACAACAACTCAAAAGAGATAGTCATGGCACCACAGTTTGTGAACTATGACATTAACGTTCAGGATGCCATATTTTTGCATACTGATAAAAGGTAGGTGAATGTCATACTGGGTGAGATACTTCTCCATCTCTACACTTAAACTTACCGATTGTCTATTCTAGGAATACACAGTCCACTTGACTGAGCTCGCTATCTCGGACCGGTAAGGCCTACAAGATTGGCATTCTATCCAGGAAGGACTCACCCCTCAGAGGTGGCCACCTACTGAGAGACTTACAAAAAACCTTCAAAGAATAGTCCTAGTAGTCTACCCTTATTGAGTACTCAACGTTGTGTTCGTCCCACTTGGGAAAAGAAAGATCATACATTGATTTTTTTGAAATAGCAACTATGGTTTCCAAAATTCTTGTCAAAGTAGGTTTTTAGGAAAAGTTTATCATTTTGCATGAAATTGCTTGTATAATTTTAAATGGTTTGCTTGACTGAAAAGAAAAGAAAAATTATCCATAATTACATTTACAGTACAAATACTCGTATACATTAAGTTTGACATGCCAAGGTAACTTTGGTCTTCAAACAGATTTATGCAAGAACTTACTTGATCTTTTGCACTTCTTGGGTACAAAGAGTCTTCCAAGGTAGTTCAGGTAAACCTAACCCCACCTGGGGTAAATTTAAGGTATAAGATAAATATTCAGACAATACTTACTTTAAATAAATAACTCTTAGGTCAACTAGCCACAATCAATATCTAACCATGACAACAATGCCTTCAACTTTAATGCTAGTTGATAAAGTATTTTATAAAATAAAATTAGTTTGATAAGTTAGAATAAATAGGTGTTATAAATAAATAATAGATAATAAATTATAATATTAACTATTTATTAACAAATAATAAATAATGAGTAATATTAGTAACAAATAAAATTAGCAATAAATAATGTGTAATAATAAATCCTAAATAATATTGGTAATAAATAATATTTAAATAGTATTATTATAAATAATACTTAATTATACTTAATTTTAATAAATAATAAATAAATTATTATAATATAAATAATATTTATGAGTGTAGACTAAAGTTTTAGTAAGACTATCTAATAATATTATGATTTTAAAAGGCATTTGATATTAATTAATTCTAATATTTTATTACTTATATTTAGTAAAATATTTTATTTATTTAACTAATAAAATAATAATATTTTAAATCATCATCCATTTCGAACCTAATTAATATTTTTTAAATTTGTAAATTAAATAATAATAATAATAATAATAATAATAATAATAATAATAATAATAATAATAATAATAATAATAATAATAATAATAATAATAATGATGATGATGATGATGATGATGATGATGATGATTATGATGATGGTAAGAATAATTATAAAAATAATGAAAGTTGTACTTACAATAATTTTTATTTCTAGAGAAAATCCATACACATATCCATACATACATAGATTCAACAAATAACATGTTATTCTATCCAAGAACATAGACTTGAATTAACATATACTATAATAATAATGCTATTCTACAAGGTATAATATTGTCTATGGCTTTATTGAAAAATAATAGTATGAAGGCCTAATCAATAATGGTGGCATAATGTCTAACAGGCATCAAAACATCTATAAGCTCTTAATCATAGTAAACATATAATGATTCTAAGCACAATTCATAAATCACATCATTCATTCCAATTCTCATGTCTTAAATCCACTCCCTTTTCCCACATACATATCCTCAATCCCTATTTTATTCAATCAACCTATCATCCTCTAAGAGTTTTGCTTTTGAAAATTTAAAGAGGAGATCAAGATAGAGATACTTGATTTTGATGAACGTTTGATGAAACTTGTGCCTTGCTAATCCAGAAATAGTCCATGGTTGTTCATTAACATTTTGGCCAAGAGAGAGGGAGAGAGTGAGAGGGGAACGAATGAGAGTAGACGAGAAGAATAGAAGTTGAACAAAAGAAGAAGAACAAGAAGGTTGTTGTTATTTTACCTTTTTGGTGTTCTTCAAATATTCAACAAAAAAAGGTGGTTTGATCCATTCGAAGGTTTAACTTTGTGTGTTTTGGTGTTATAACATGCACCAATGAAGAATATAGGTTGAATACTAATGGTTTAGAGTGTTTGGGAGTGATTGAAGGTGTTTAGAGATGATTTAGGCTTGAAGATGTGATGTATTCTTGGTGTTCTTAGTGTTTTTGAGAGAGTTTGAGAGGAAAGGAATTTCGGGTGTGCTAGTGTAAGTGATGGCCGAATGGCTTAGCCTAGGGGGAGCTTTCGGTTATCCAAGAATGAGAGAGAGAATTTCAGATTTTTCAAAATTCAAATTGAGGAAAAAGTGGAGTTGTTTGAGGTATAAGATCGGGTAATGGTGTTTGCTCTTGGAAGGTTTCTTGTCCTTCAATGTTGTATGGCTGAACTAGCTATGTTTTAACTAAAGAATGGAAAGTTGTTTCAGGCTTAGGCTGTCCGAAATTAGCTATGGGATGGCAGAGGATTTTCTAGTTTTATCAACTAGCTAAAAGAGTGTTTAAATGAAGCAAAATCTGGAATTTTAATTTGAAGTTTGAACAAGTTTGGATAGAGTGAAGATAGGAGTATTTTGAGGTATGATAATGGAGTCCAATTATTCAAGGTTGGTAGGGAAGTTAAGGGGTTCAGTTCATGGCTGTACTAGGGCCAAAATTTGGTGACGTTGGCTTTAGAATTTTGAACTTAGCATGGAGAGACAAAGCTGTAAAAAAATTCTGGATTTGAAGCTCGAGAACACTTGGATTCGAAATGGTTTTGGTGCAAAATTTTTGGTCTCCTTTGGAACGATTTTGCTTCTAGATTTTAAGGGTGTTTGAAGGTCCATTAATGGTGGCTTTCCAGCCTTCATATTGAAGAAGAACAGAGAAAGTTCCAGCTGTTCATATGCTCTAACAGATGGCTTCAAGTTCATGTTTAATGTTTCTAGTTTGTTGGAAAAAAAATTCTGGTTTGGCATTGTTTGTGAAGCTGGAAAAATTCATGGAATTCCAGCCTTCATCCTCACATAAAATGGTGGGTTTCTTACAAGAATTGAGTAGGGAAGCTTGCTGCAATTTTTTGAAAACAGCTTTGAAGGAAATCTGAAAATTTTTCCAGATTTTTTACCAAGGCAACAACAAGAGAAAAATGATGTTCTTAAAGAAATAGCTATGGTGTTTTACTTAAAACCTCTACCTATTTTTCGACCTCACTTTCGGCCACTCCCATCCCACAAGAGCTGGGATTTTTGAATTTCCAAGCTAGAGAATTATCTCAGAATTTTATAATTATAGAAATGAATTAAAGAATCAAGAGTAGTTTAAATTTTAAAGAAGTTAGGACAAGACTTGCAAAATTATTGGAGACAAGAATTCCTCTAGAATTCTTTTTAAGACAAAACCACATGGTTAAGACATTACCATTGTGTCTTCCTTAAGACAACATTCCTAACTTTAAGGAATGTAAGAAATAGAAAATTCAAATGTGGGTTAAGACAAATATAAATAAAACTTAAGTAATGGGATTTGAACTCAAGACCTTAGAGATTAAATCACAAAGGTCTAACCACTTAACCACACTAACTCTTGTTTTTATTTTCTCACTCAAATATTCTTCTTATCTAAACCTCAAGCCATCTTCCTATTCCGACCCCAAGTAAAATTACCTTTTTACCCTTTCTACTCAACAAGCACAAATAAATCATATATCCTATAAACCACAATTCTAAAGCACAAAAAATTATTTAAGTGATATCTTTTATGCATGATGACATGATATGCATCACATCCCTCTTCCTCTACGGTAGGTTTAGGTGGGTTTTAGATGAACAAGTTAAACATGGGTTTAACTGAGTTATTGAAAGAGCTGCAGGTGGCGGAAAAGGTCATGAAGCCACAAGCAAGGGCTATGATGGCTTCTTCTTCAAGAATTGGGTCCAAACCCAGAAAGTTCAAGAAGAAGAAAGGTAATGTAGTGCACCAACCCAAGTCCCAGCCCAAAGACAAACCCAAGAGCAAATGCTTCAAATGTGAGAAGAATGGAAACTGGAAAAAAGACTGTCTAGATTTTCAAGCCAAGAAAAATTCCACAGGTAATGTTTTTTATCTAGAGTCTATATTAATAGTTGGATCAATTTCTACTTGGATTATTTACTCATATCCATAACTCATTGCAGGCATTTAGAAAGATTGGAAGACTCTAGAAGGGTAAAGATGGACTATGCACGGGAAATGGAGCACGAGTTTGGGCCCTTGCCGTGGGAAAATTGGAACTTGCTTTTCATTGTATTATATTGAAGGATGTCTTATTTATTTCTGGTTTTAGACAGAATTTGGTTTCAGTTGTAAAACTAATAAATCAAGAATATTCTAGTTTTCTATTCTAATATAACTATCAGTAGAAATAGAGAAGTTTTATGTGCTAGGCACATGTATGGAAATCTATTCTTCATTAATCCTATTAACAATCAATTAAATAGCATTCAATCTGAACCTTTAAATAGGAAGAGAAGACTAATGTCAATAACTCATATATTTGGCATCTAAGGTTGGGTCACATTAACTCAACCAAGATTCAGAGGTTAATCCAAGATGGGCCTTTAGGTTCATTGAGATTGGAAAGTTGGCATTAGTGTGAATCCTATCTTATAGGGAAAATGACCAAAATGTCATTTACCTAAAAGATGGATAGAGCCAAGTAGACACTGGGTCTTGTTCACACTAATGTGTGTGATCCTTTGTCTACACCAGCAAAAGGGGGTTTTGAGTACTTCATCACCTTCATGGATGATTGTACTTGGTATGGTTATGTTTACTTGATGAGATGCAAGTTTGACTCCTTTGACAAGTTCAAAGAGTTTAAGGCTGAAATGGAGCGTCGGACAGGTAAACTAATTAAGACTTTATAATCAGATTGTGGTGGAGGGTACCTCCTTGGTAAATTCAAGGACTACATGGTAGATCATGGGATAGTATCCCAGCTCTCTATGCTGGGAACACCCCAGCAGAACAGAGTAGCTAAGAGAAGAAACAGGACATTGATGGAAATGGTCCAAAGAAAAATGTCTCATGCTACTCTTCTAGTGTCTTTTTGGGGATATGTCCTAAAAACAGTGGCATATATTCTAAACTTGGTGCCTTTCAAGTCAGTACTTAGAATTCCCTATGAGATGTGGATTGGGCATAAGACAAGTCTAAATTATTTCAAGATATAGGGTTGTCCAACTTGTGTACTAATCAAAGGAGACAAGTTAGAATTAAGTTTAGAATTATACTACTTTGTTGGATATCCAAAAGGTACAAAAGGTGGTTGCTTTTATCACCCCAAAGAGCAAAAAGTACTTATGAGTACTAATGCTAGACACTTGGAAGATGATCAAAACACAACCACTAAAGGTTCAACAAGGTTGGAACACGCGGAGAAGTTATCTTCTTAATCAACTTCTTCTAACCTGATTGTAGTACAAAGAAAGGCACAACCGCAAGAACTTGTACAAACGGAGCCTCATTGTAGTAGAAGGGTATCTAGGGTTCTAGAAAAATAGATTGGAGAGACTTTTAACCTAGTCTTCGTGTAACGCCCCACTACCTACGTACCCTATTAGAGCTGGGGAAGTCGCCCCATCCACAGGGCAAGAGGTCTTTATAACTTTGACTCATAAAAGCAATGAAAGAAATAACTCAAAATTAAACTTATTACAACCCAAGAAATACATGAACAAGTTCCAAAAATAAATAAATGTATGTTAAAGTCTCTCAAATGAAATACATAGTAAAAGAAAGAAGTCTTCAAAACATAGGCAATCTCGAATCAATAATCTTCACAGCAAGACCGATCTGGAAAACATGGTATAAAATGTGGTGAGACATACATCTCAGTTAGCCCGTGTGTGCTTTGAGTGTTTCGTAAAATAGTTCATTTATGTAAGTTGAGAAATTTTCATAAAAGAAAGTGCTAGCAAGTCTCAAATAAATTTCACAAATGAAAAGTGGGGTTTTCCTTTCAAATTATACATATATACAATAAATACAACCACTCAAAAGACGTAGCCATGGCACCACACTTTGTGCACCATGACAAAAGAACATTCAGGATGCCACACTTTGTGCATACTGACACAAGGTAGGTGTACAGCCTACCGGGTGAGTGCTCCTCCATCTATACACCCAAACTTACCAATAGCACATTCCAAAAATACACAATCCACTTGATTGAACTTGCTAACTCGGACTGATACGACCTATAGGACTGGCATCCTATTTGGGAAAGACTCACCCCTCAGAGGTGGCCACCTACTGAGAGACTTACCCTAACCCTTCAAAGGCTAGTCCTCGTAGTCTACCCTTATTGAGTACCCAACATTTTGTTCATCCCAGTTTGGGAAAAGAAGGATCATACAATGATTCTCTTTGAAATAGCAATTACGATTTCCAAAATCCTTGTCAAAGTTGGTTTTTAGGAAAAGTTTATCATTTTGTATAAAATTGCTTGTTCAACTTTATATGATTTGCTGGACGAAACGAAAAAGAAAATTGTCCATAATTGCTTTTATAGTACAAATTCTCGTATACATTGCGTTTGACTTGCCAAGGTAACTTAATCTTCAAATAGCTTTATGTAAGAACTTACCTAATCGTTTGCTCTTCTTGGGTACAAAAGCCTTCCAAGGTAATTCAGGTTAACCTAACCCCATCTAAGATAAATATAGGGTATAAGTCCAACATCCAAACAATACTTGCCTTAAATAAATAACTCTTAGGTCAACTAGCCACAACAACATCTAACTATGCCAACAATGCCTTAAGCTTTAATACTAGTTGATAAAGTATTTCATAAAATAAAATTAGTTTGATAAGTTAAAATAAATAGGTGTTATAAATAAATAATAATTAATAAATTATAATATTACCCTTTTATTAACAAATAATAAATAATGAGTAATATTAATAATAAATAAAATTAGTAATTAATAATGACTAATAATAAATCCTAAATAATATTAGCAATAAATAATATTTAAAAATATTATTATAAATAATAATAAATTATACTTAACTTAAATTAATAAATAACAAATAAAATTAATAATAAAAAATTATTATAATATAAATAATATTTATGAGTGTAACTAAAAGTTTTAGTAAGGCTAACTTATAATAATATGAATATAAAAGACATTCAAAATTAATCAATTCCAACATATTATTTATATTTAATAAAAATATTCTATTTATTTATCTAATAAAATAATAATATTTTAAATAATCTTCAATTTCGATACTACTTAGTGTTTTTTTAATTTAGTAAATTAAATTAAATAATAATATTAATTATATTAATAATAATTATGATAGCAAGAATGATTATAAAAATAATAAAGGTAGTTCTTAAAATAATTTTATTGCTAGAGAAAATCCATACACATACTCATACATACATGGATTCAACAAATAACATCTCGATTTATCCAAAAATAGACTTGAATTAAAATATATTACAACAAGGATAGTATTAAACTAGTAATATTTTCTAGCATGATATTTGCTGGCTAAATTAACAATATAAGAGCATAAGCATGGCATGGGTAGCAACAATCTCTATCAAACTAACTCCTGCTAATGACATATGAACTCATAACACAAATCTACTCCCAAGTTTATCATATTCACAAACCATAATTTCATATACTTCATGCAATAGCCTTAGCCCGACTTAACCTCCAAATCATATAATCACTATTTTTATATGATATACATGTCTCTATCATGTCTCCAACAAATCAACAATCCAACCACATCATTTTACCTATCTTGAGTTCAAAATAAATATGAAGAGTTATATTAAAAATGCTTATTTGAGACGCTTGATGTTGAAGATGTTGCTTGTCAAGGGAGAACCTCGAGTGCTCGATGGCTTTAATGATCTGAAATTGTCCAAAGTTGTTCATCAACATTTCGGCCAAGAGAGAGGGAAAGAGTGAGAAGAAAGAGTGAGAGTAAGAAGAAAAGAATATATAGAGGTTGAAGAACAAGAAGAAGAACAAGAAGATTGTTCTTATTTTACCTTTTTAGTGTTCTTCGAATCTTGAACAAAAAAGGTGGTTTGATCCGCTTGTAGGTTCAACTTTGTGTGTTTTGCTGTTATAAAGTAGACAAAAGAAGAATAAAGGTTGAATACTAATGGTTTATAGAGTTTGGGAAAGATTAGAGATGTTTAGAAGTGATTTAGGCTTGAAGATGTGTAGTGTGTTGTTGGTGTTTTTGAAAGAGATTGAGAGAGTGAGTGATTTCGTGTGTGTTGTGTGATTGATGGTGGAATGGCCTAGCTTAGGGGAGGCTTTCAATTATCCAAGAAGGAGAGAGAGAGTTTTAACTTTTTCAAAACTCAAATTGAGAGAAAAATGGAGATGTTTAATGTATAGGATTAGGTAATAGTGTTTGCTCTTGGAAGGTTTCTAGACCTTCAATAGAGTATGGTTGAACTAGCTATGATTTAACCAAAGAATGGAAAGTTGTTTCAGTTTTGGACTGGCCGAAATTGGCTATGGAATAGTAGAGAATTTTTTGGTTTTATCATCTAGCTAGATGAGTATTTAATGGGACAAAAATCTGGAATTTAATTTGAAGTTTAAATAAATTTGAATAGAGTGAAGATAGGAGTGTTTTGAGGTAGGTTAATGAAGTCCTACTGATCAAGGTAGATGGAGAAGCCAAGAGGTTCTGCCCATGGCTGTATAAAGGCCAAAACTTGATGAAGTTTGCTGAAGAAATTCGGCTCTAGCATTGAATAGGCAAAGCTGGAAAAAAAAATTCTGGAATTGAAGCTAAAGAACTCTTAGAATTTGAAATGGTTTTGTGCAGAAATTTTTGTCTTCTTAGAACGATTTTGCAGCTGGAATTTAAGGGTGTTTAAAGGTCCATTAATGGTGATTTTTCAGCCATCGTCTTGAAGAAGAAAAATGGAAGTTTCCGGTGTTCTTGAGCACTAACGAATGGTTCCATGATCCTGTTTAAAGATTGCTTGATTTTTGGAAAAAAATTCTTGTTTGGTATAGTTTGTGAAGCTGTGAAAATCCAAGGCATTTCAGCCTTCATCCTCACATAAGATGGTTAGTTCCTTGCAAGAATTAGGTTGGGAAAGCTTGCTGCAAATTTCAAAAACCAGCCTTTAAGAAAATCTAGTAAATTTTCTGGATTTTCAACCAAAACAAGAACAAGAAGAAGATGGAGTTTTTTTGAAGAAATTACTATGGTGATTTAATCGAAACCTCTTCCTATTCTTCCTACACTTTTTCAGCCAACTCTGATCCCACAAGAGCTGGAATTTTGAAATTCCAAGCAAGGTAATTGTCTAAGAATTTTATGGATATAAAAATGAATTAAAGAATTAGGAATAGTTTAAATTCAAAGAGGTTAGGACAAGGCTTGCAAATATAATAGAGACAAGGATTCTTCTAGAATTCTTTTTAGGTCAAGAGCACATGTTTAAGACATTACCATTGTGTCTTCCCTGAGACAACATTCCTAACTTTAAGGAATGTAAGAAAGAAGAAAGTTCAAACATTGGTTAAGATAAATATGAATAAAACTTAAGTGATGGGATTTGAACTCAAGGCCTTAGATATTAAATCACAAAGTTCTAACAACTTAACCACACTAACTCTTATTCTTCTTTTCTTAACCAAATCTTCTTCTTATCTAAGCCTCAAGCCAAGTCACCTTTTCCCATTTCCACTCAGGTATCGGTAATGGTTACAACAATTCTGCTGACTTTTTGTGCTCCGCTTTAACTTTCTGACAGTCAAGCATGTGAAGATATACTTCGCCACGTTCTTCTTCATTTTAGGCCACCAATAAGCCTTCTTTAGATCTTGATACATTTTTACTTCTCCCAGATGAATAGCGTACTTGTTTTTATGTGCCTCTTTCAAAATTTTATCCTTCAACTGTTGCTCATTAGGTACACACGAACGATCTTAGAAATACATTACTCCCATCTCATCTTGCCGAAAATCACTGCCTTGCCATTTAAGTTCTTTATCCTTGAAAATTTGAAACTCCGCATTGCTTTGCTGTGCTTTGATAATTTCCTGCCTGAGATCCGGTATCAATCTCAAATTACTGACATTAATCCTCTCTTCTTGCACTTTCGTCCTTCTATCCAACACCTCTTAGACTACCTGAATCTCTTGTACTCTCAGTCTGGCCATTTTGACTTTATGACTCAGGGCATCGGCAACAACGTTGGCCTTTCTGGGGTGGTAGTTGATAGGATAACGATATTCCTCCAAAAATTCCATCCATCTCTACTGCCTCAAATTCAAGTCCTTCTGGGTACAAATATACTTCAGGCTCTTGTGGTCAGAGAACACCTCATACTCGGCTCCATATAGATAATGTCGCCATTTCTTCAATGCAAAAATAATAGCTACCAGCTCCAAATCATGTGTTGGATAATTGACTTCGTGAGGCTTCAACTTCCAAGAGGCATAGGCTATTACCTTCCTATCCTGCATCAATACCGCTCCCAAACCTTCCTTAGAAGCATTAGTATACAAAGCATAGTGTTTATCTCCCTCTGGCAAACTCAGCACTAGAGCCGTCATTAACCTCCATTTTAGCTCTTGGAAACTCTTCTTGTATTTCTCACACCAGATAAAGGGTATATCCTTTCTTAATAACCGGATCATAGGTGATACTAGCATTGAGAACTCTTAAATAAAATGCCTATAGTAGCCGGTCAATCCCAAGAAGCTTCTAATCTCAGTGATGTTCTCCGGTTACTTCTAGTCCAAAACCACTTCAACTTTTGCTGGGTCCACCTTAATTCCATCCTTGGTCACCATATGGCCAAGGAATGACATGTTGTACAACCAAAATTCGCACTTGCTAAATTTAGCATAAAGCTTGTGCTCTCTCAGCTTTTCCACTACCAACTTGAGATGCTCTGCATGCTCCTCTGGACTCGTTGGAGTATATAAGTATATCATCGATGAATACCACCATGAACTTATCCAGGTGGGGTTGGAAAACACAATGTATCAAATCTATAATCACCGCCAGTGCATAGTCACTCCAGAAGGTATCACTACGAACTTGTAGTGACCATATCTTATGTTGAAGGCCGTCTTGGGAATATCCTCCTCCTTTATCCACACTTGATAATATCCCTGCCTCAAATCCAGTTTGGAATAACAACTGGAGCCTTGCAACTGGTCGAATAGCTCATCAATTAACAGTAGAGGATATTTATTCTTGATGGTCATATTGTTCAACCCCCGATAGTCGATATACAACCTCAAAGTCTCGTCCTTCTTCTTCACAAATAGCATTGGAGCTTCCCAAAGTGACATGCTAGGTCTTATGTAACCTTGCTCTACCAATTCCTCTAGCTGCTCCTTTAGTTCCTTCAATTCTGTTGGAGCCATCTGATATAGGGTTCGGGATACCCGTTCTGCTCCTGGAATTATATCTATGGTGAACTCAACTTCTCAGTTGGGAGGAAGAGAAGTGAGTTCCACATGAACCACATCGGAAAAATCTTTTACCACCTCAGCATTTTCTAATGTGCACTAATCGTTTGGCTTATTTATCACATAAGCTAAATATCCTTGACATCCTTGCATCAATAACTTTCGGGCTTTTGCTCCAGCTATCAAAAACTTCAACTCTTTTACTCACTTGTTGTTGAATTTCATCACATCACATCCAGGTCTAATGAACTAGGCAGACTTATTCTTACAGTCTACTTTTGCTCCATGCTTAGCTAGCTAATCCATACCCAAAATTAGGTCGTAGTGGTCAAAAGCTATGACTACCAAATCTCCCTCCAAGCTCTCTTTCCCCACTTCAATCTTACAATTCTACACCTATCGATCCAGTGGCACCATTTTTCCCAAGGGCGTACTCACCAACATGGTAAAATGTAATTCTGCTCCATCCAAACCCAAATGATATGCACAATTCTTGTATAAATAGAAATGGGTAGATCTAGGGTCTATCAATACATTAACGGAATAACCTTGGATAGTAAACGTACCTTTCACCACCACTGCATCCGCTCCAACTTCGTCCCGGTTAAGAGCAAAAACCTTCGCTTTCACTTATGGATTCTGAGTTCCACTTTCAGAGGCTCCCGCAGTATTGGCTCGATTGGCTCCCACGGAGTGGGCCGAGTTTCTTTGCCCGATTTGGAGAAGTTTTGGGCAGGTGTTTTTCAGGTGCGTCGGATCGCCACAATTGTGGCATTTCCACTCAGCTCCCTTAGACCAACAATTCTTCTATGCATAACCCTTCTTCTCGCAATGTCGACATGAGAGGAGATTCTGTGCAGTGCTAGCTGGTGCCATTCATGATTGCTTTTCTCGATTCTACCACTGCTGGATAGCAGGTCGCTTATTGGTTGGCTGCCTCTAGAAGGATCTCGGTGGTTATCCTAGCGGTAAGAATGGTCTTGGTACCATCCGGCTTTGGTCCTCGTTCTCAGTCCGGGTCGTCACGTCTACTACTCCCAAATAAGTCGTCGGTAGAGAAGGTGCCAAAGCCCTTCTCAGCTGCTACCTCAATCCCCTAACAAATTGCCTAGTTCAGTTCTGCTCGGTATCTACCAGCCTCTTGCAATACTTTGACAACTGGGTAAAACGAGTAACGTACTGAGCCACGGTCATGCTCCCTTACTTCAGATTTTTGAACTCGTCCTCCCTTTTTTTCACTATCCACTGTGGGATATATTCCGCTCTGAATGCCTCTATAAAGTTTACCCATGTCCAGTCTAGATCTATTATATCCTAATCTTCTTGGACTCGCTACCTCTATGCCCCAACTGGGCCTCTGCAGCCTAAATGCAGCAAATTTTACCATTAGTTTCTCAGTGTATTAGAGTGTGGCAAAGATGTCCTCCATCTGTTCCACCCACTGCTCCACTTTATAGTCTTGCTCGGCTTCTCCTAAGATGGTGGGAGGTTAGAACTTCAGAAACCTCTCCAAAGCATCATCCTCCCCCTTTGGGTTCCTTCATTCAGATAACGTTTGCAGAATCTCTATCATCTTGTGGAATGCTTGCCCCATGGTCACACTGGCAGGCTCTTCGGACCCCACTTCCTGCTCAGGTTCATTCTCATTCCCCTAATTTGGTGATGATAGTTGTGTTGCATCAAATTATGGAGTCACGGTGTTCGCTTCAGGAACCCTTCTACTGGATGCTACTACGCGACGCTTTGGTTCCATTCTAAACCATGTCCCCAGATAATGAGTTTATGCATCAAAGTTCAAAATATTTAAATCGAGCATGCATTCACATTCAAACTTAAGTAAAAATAAATCAGATGCAAGCTTTGCATAAATAATTGCATTTTTTTCCCCAAGATTGGAGTACACTAAGGTACTCTTATTTGCATAAATTTTGAAATAAAACATTAAACATAAATTAACCCCTAGCACAAGAGTTTATTGAAAGCAGTAAATAACAACTTCCTAAGTATGGCAAAACTTAGCCCCTAATCCTCATCAGAATCCTCGGTGTCAGCATCATACAACCATCCTCCAATATCCTTAGAAAGGTCTATCCCTGCACCATTCACAAACCCATAGTCCATTGGTTCCTTTCCGGATCTCCTAAAACTCTCCCCAGTTTCAACATAGTTGGGTGGGAGTACAAAAGAATGCCTAGGTGGAGATTCATAGTCTATCTCCCCCGGATCATCACTATCAGCAGTTAAACCAATCTCGAGGCTAGGTGGGTTTGGGACATACTCCATGTCAACATCCTCATCCTCACTATCAGTGATTAAGTCTATTACAATTATAAGGGGTGGCTCAATAATCTGAACTTCATCATCACTGCTTTGCTCCAAAGGCTTGACTGGTTTGGGTGCGGGTTGTGATGTAGGTTGTGGCACTAGTAAGTCTTCTGGGTAGGTAAGGAATGTTAGATGCCATTGCTACCTCTTCCTCGCAGTTTTAATCATTCTAACCATCCTACAACATAAACAACCCAATTTTGTCAAAAGAGTTTAATATTAATGAAATAAAGCAAATACCATCAACAATTGCCTAAACCTTGGCTCTTATACCACTTGCAACACCCCACTACCTACATACCCTATTAGGACTAGAGATGTCGCCCCATCCACAGGACAAGGGGTCGTTATAACTAGGACTCACAAAAGTAATAAAAGAAATAACTCAAAATTAAACTCAACCCAAGAAATAAATGAACAAGTTCTAAAAATAAATAAAGGTCTACTAAAGTCTCTCAAATGAAATACATAGGAAAAGAAATAAGTTTGCAATACACAGGCAATCACGAATCAATAATCTTCACAACAAGACCGATCTGAAAACATCGTTTAAAAGGTGGTGAGACATACATCTCAGTAAGCCCGTATGTGCTTTGAGTGTTTCAGGTAAAATAGTTTATGTGTGTAAGTTGAGAAATTTTCATAAAAGAAAGTGTTAGCAAGTTTCAAATAAATTTCACAAATGAAAAGTGGTGTTTTCCTTTCAAATCATACATGTATACAATAAATACAACCACTCAAAAGAGGTAGCCATGGCACCACACTTTGTGCACTATGACAAAAGAACGTTCAGGATGCCACACATTGTGCATACTAACACAAGGTAGGTGTACGGCCTACCGGGTGAGATACTCCTCCATCTATATACCCAAACATACCAATTGCACATTCCAAAAATACACAGTCCACTTGATTGAACTTGCTAGCTCGAATTGGTACGACCTACAGGATTGGTATCCTATCCGAGAAGGACTCACCCCTCAGAGGTGGCCACCTACTAAAAGACTTACCCTAACCCTTCAAAGGCTAGTCCTCGTTGTCTACCCTTATTGAGTCCCCAACGTTTTGTTCATCCCACTTGGGAAAAGAAGGATCATACAATGATTCTCTTTGAAATAGCAATTACGATTTCCAAAATCCTTGTCAAAGTTTGTTTTTATGAAAAGTTTGGCATTTTGTGTAAAATTGCTTGTTCAACTTTATTATATGATTTGCTGGACAGAACGAAAGAAGAAAATTGTCCATAATTTCTTTTATAGTACAAATTCCCGTATACATTGCGTTTGACTTACCAAGGTAACTTGATCTCAAACAGCTTTATGTAGGAACTTATTTGATCTTTTGCTTTTCTTGGGTACAAAAGCCTTCCAAGGCAATTCAGGTCAACCTAACCCCGTCTAGGGTAAATATAGTGTATAAGTCCAACATCTAAACAATACTTGTCTTAAATAAATAATTCTTAGGTCAACTAGCCATAACAACATCTAACTATGACAACAATGCCTTAAGCTTTAATACTAGTTGATAAAGTATTTCATAAAATAAAATTAGTTTGATAAGTTAAAATAAATAGGTGTTATAAATAAATAATAATTAATAAATTATAATATTACCCTTTTATTAACAAATAATAAATAATGAGTAATATTAATAATAAATAAAATTAGTAATAAATAATGAGTAATAATAAATCCTAAATAATATTGGTAATAAATAATATTTAAAAAATATTATTATAAATAATAATAAATTATACTTAACTTTAATTAATAAATAACAAATAAAATTAATAATAAATAAATTATCATAATATAAATAATATCCATGAGTGTAACTAAAAGTTTTAGTAAGGCTAACTAATAATAATATGAATATAAAAGACATTCAATATTAATTAATTCCAATATATTATTATTTATATTTAATAAAAATATTCTATTTATTTATCTAATAAAATAATAATATTTAAATTATCTTCAATTTCAAAACTACTTAGTGTCTTTTTAATTTAGTAAATTAAATTAAATAATAATATTAATTATATTAATAATAACTATGATAGCAAGAATAATTCTAAAAATAATAAAGGTTGTTTTTACAATAATTTTATTGCTAGAGAAAATCCATACGCATACTCATACATACGTGGATTCAACAAATAACATGTCGATTATTCCAAAAATAGACTTGAATTAACATATATTACAACAATGATTGTATTAAACTAGTAATAATTTCTAGCATGATATTTGCTAGCTAAATTAACAACATAAGAGCATAAGCATGGCATGGGTAGCAACAATCTCTATCAAACTAACTCCTGCTAATGACATATGAACTCATAACATAAATCTACTCCCAAGTTTTTCATATTCACAAACCATATTTTCATATACTTCATGCAATAGCCTTAACCCTGTTAGTGTTGTGCCCTAGAGGCAATCACTTATATATTGTATATGACATATTTTATTTTAATAAAAGACATTATTTATCTTACAGTTTCTTTTATTTACTTTTAAGTAATATAACTGTTCGATAAAGTCCCTAGTACAACATTGTGTTAAGGAAATTATGATAGAGATCATGATATGAGATTCCTACTACACTGTATAGTATTAGTACTTATATAGTCCCTAGTCGTAGTATTAATAAGATAGGATATCATTAATTCCTTAAGACTAGCATGTGTTAGACTTCCTGATTTGATCAAGCGGTGGTTCTCATATCCGTGAGTATTGAGATACTCAAAATTAACATATGGATGCTTGTTAATGAAATAAGTTCATTGGATGACTTAGTTTTGAGATAATCATATGGATAACTATTTAGTACCGTGATATAATCTCAATATAGCAAACGTGCAAATATCCTTAGACTTGAGATCTCCAAAGTACTTTTTTTGCTGAGCATTGTACTTTGATTCCAATCTCCGGAGCTCGATCGAGGGCCGCGTAAGGGATGGATATTGGGTACATTGTGAGGTAAACAAAAGTAATTGAGATGGTCAATAAAGGATTCACCACTCCTAATAGTAAGGGCGAATATCTCACGGCCACTTATAGGAATTACAACTCGAGAAGTCTTTGGCCAAGGCGATTGTGTATTGAAAACAGTTCCAATTACTACACATCTAGAGTAGTGAGTTCCTGGTACAAGTACTATCGTATTTGGGCCAGAATTAATTCTGAAGAGAGTTGGCACTAATTTCGTACTCCAAACCGAATGAAATATTGTATGGTGAAAGGAGTTAATTACACTGAAGTTTGTTATTGAACGGTTCATGTCAAGCCACTTGACTTTCTGAACTCTTGGGTAGTCATGATGTGTTGCTAGATACTGCTCATGATTTGAGAATGTGGGTTTATTAATTGATGAATTAATAAACCAATCCTGATTAGAATTAATAGGATTAATTCTAATTAATTATGGATTATTAATCTCAAAGACGTTTGGATTAATTCATGTTCCCTATCAATTGACTAGGAAACTTAATAGGTCACACACAATAGAGGATTATATACTCAAAATATTATTTGATAACAGAATAGGATTAATTGAGAGAAAGAGAAATTGTTGTGGACAAATTATAATTAGTTATAATTTGTGGTCCAAATTATAATTGTGAGAACTTGATGTTTCCAATTACAATTAGGGAACTCTAATTGTTTTAGAATTCTAAATTTTCAGTGAATTTTTCGATTTTATGATGATATAACCGAAAACCCTAGAGTGAAATTTACATGAAAAATTGCAGCCACCTAAACCTTCTCTTCTTCTTCTTCTCTCTCTCTTGATTGTTCTTGTGAAGAACCCTAGCCGCCATCTTTTTCTACTAGCACAGGAAATTTTGGTGCTTAACTATTCCTCTGTGTGGATTACTGTTAGAGATAATCACACACTGTGATTATAGTGATTAGACGTTCAACTCTCGTGAAGTTGGATCAAGAGGATTACTGAATCGCGCCTCGACTTGAAGAAGAAATTTTTGTTCTTCAGATGATCAAACAAAAGTAAAAAGTTGTTACCTTTATTATCTTTATGCCTTGTTTTCCACACATAGACGGGTCCTGGGATGGTATTTCATTTTATTCTTCTACTACGCCGTATAGGATACGAGCCTGAAATACCCAACAAACCCCACTCAACCTCCAAATCATATAATCACTATCTTCATATGATATAATGTCTCTATCATTTCTCCAACAAATCAACAATTCAACCACATCATTTTACCTATCTTGAGTTCAAAATAAACAAGAAGAGTTATATTAAAAATACTTGTTTGATGACGCTTGATGTTGAAGATGTTGCTTGACAAGGGAGAACCTTGAGTGCTCAATGGCTTTAATGATCCGAAATTGTCCAAGGTTGTTCATCAACATTTCGACCAAGAGAGAGGGATAGAGTGAGAAGAAAGAGTGAGATTAAGAAGAAAAGAATATATAGAGGTTGAAGAAAAGAAGAAGAATAAGAAGATTGTTCTTATTTTACCTTTTTAGTGTTCTTCGAATCTTGAACAAAAAGAGGAAGTTTTAGCCATTAATGGTGGGTTTTCAGCCATCATCTTGAAGAAGAAAAAAGGAAGTTTTCAAGTGTTCTTGAGCACTAACGAACGGTTCCATGATCATGTTCAAAGGTTGCTTGATTTTTGGAAAAAAAATTCTTGTTTGGTATAGTTTGTGAAGATGTGAAAATCCAAGGCATTTCAGCCTTCATCCTTATATAAGTGAGGGAAAACGAGAAACAGGGGCATGCTCTGTACGTTAAAAAAAGAAATTGGAGAAAAATAAAACGCGAGCCTTAAAGGCTATGCGGAAGCGTGAAGATCATACCTTTGCGATCCTTAACCCTTCTAGGTTGAGTAAGAACGGATTGAACGACTGGAACCGCCTCGTTTTGTCCACTTGAAGAAGCTTCCGGTTGAACACCCGCTAGCCTTCTACTCCGCCTTGTTTGCATGAACGCCTAGCTTTCCAGCTCTCGGGATATTCCTCAACCTAACATCTAGTCGGTGAACACTATGGTGAAGAGGAACAGTCTCAAATCTCCTTGGTTCACTCGCTATTGATTAGCGAAGAAACCAAGAAGAAAACAAGGTAGAGGGAGACGTGAGAGAGCTGCCAGAGAGAGATACACGAGAGAGGCACTCTTGTGTGTAAAGGGAATTAGGGTTTTCTTTTCTCAAAGAGTTGTTTTTATCAGTTCACCAAAACTAGGTCTCTCAATCTCAGATAAACATATCTCCGGGATTTCAAACAACCGGATGTTATCCTGAGTCTCAGTTTGGCCTAACCCTAAACTCCTCTTAACCATATCTGGAAAAAACCCTAAGGTCCAAGCTATTGGGCCAGATAAATATTTATTATTTTTCTTGAACCCAAAAAGCTCAAAATAATAAACATTAATTATTTATTTCCTGGGCTTACATAAGTAACACAATAAATAATAAAGAAGCCTAAATGAACCATAATAATTAATCTTTAATTATTTATTTCTTGGGCCTATATAAATAACCCAATAAATAATTAATTATTAATTATTTCCCCTAGTTTAAGCCCAGGTTAATTTCTTAATTATTCATACTGGACCTAGGCCCTGAATAATTAAATAACCAATTAAACTAGATAATTAATTTCTCTCAACTCCTATTTTAATTTATTTATTTATTTTATTTCAGTCCAATAATAAATTAGACTTCCTGAATAAAATAAAATAAAATAAAATCCTCTTCATACGAGACCAATTCCTCAACCCAAAAGTAGTTAGGACTTACGGGCTATTCCGAGGACCAAAAAGACACATCGTCTTGGCTGCTAAAATGACCAAAATACCCCTGCTATATAAATAGCTGTATTTTACATTTTAAATATTTCCTAATATCACCATAAGGAAATATTGACCCCAAGGACAATGCTGCATTCGCAAAGTCTCCGACCTACAGGTGAAATGACTAAAATACCCCTCTACACATCGACGTACATTTAGAGAGGAAGAAGTGTACTGACACCCCCCTAAATGACATCTACCATCCTTAGGCTTCTAGTCCAATGGCCCACGACTTCCTAGAGTGTTTCCGCTTTCCAAGGGAGCTACCCTAAAGCAAACATCCAAGTCATGTTTCCCAGGGCCCTGGACATTTTAGACCATCCGGACAACCATAAGGGGCGATATAGTGCAGAAACTATCTTGTATAAGTCTGTCTTAACTAACTAGTCACACATACCCAACATGCAAGTATATTGGCCCTACGATAGAACCTCAACTCTAGCAAATCAAAGTATATGCTACCAGCTTCGCCAGACCACCAACTCATACTCAAGTCGTAGAGTACTAGTCCACGCGTAGCGGTAGTAGTCTAGGTTTCTACCATATAGTACTTTGAGAAACTGCTACTACAGGTCCTGTTCTACGTATTTGAAATACGCTTATGTCATGAAGTGAGTGGACTACTCACTGGCTAAAGGTAAGCCATTCCCCATTTGGAATTCATAACATAATAACCTAAACATGATGAGGTTCCCAGTCTCATCAATAGGTTAAGAACAAATGTTTATGTGTTAAATAACCCGTGATCCATACCTTACTGTGAAAGACCACCATTCACATGGATCACTTATTTAAACACAATGGGTCTATTCCAAACGAAAATCGTGCAAAAACAAAAAATAAATTCACAAACAATTTCTGAAAATAAATTCTTTTATTAAAATATTCGATTTTACATCAGAAACCTAGTCTAAGAGGGCATACAATCCAACAATCTCCCACTTGCACTCTAAGACTGGGTAAGTCCGTAGGTGCCCACCCCTATGGCGTCTAAGTGTCTCTTGAAGACTCTCTCAGCCAAAGGCTTGGTGAATGGATCTGCTAGATTGTTTTCTGAGGCAATATGCTCCACCACGACTTCCCGTCTCTGGATGAAATCCCGGATCAGGTGGTACTTCCTCTCGATGTGTTTCCCCTTCTTGTGGTTCCGAAGTTCCTTAGATTGCGATACTGCTCCAGTATTGTCGCAATACATCGCAACCGGCCTGTCCATATGTGGTACGACTCCAAGTTCTGAAAGAAACTTCCGGAGCCAGACTGTTTCCTTAGATGCCTCCGAAGCAGCCACATACTCAGCTTCCATGGTTGAGTCAGCAATACAAGACTGCTTAATACTCCTCCATGAAATTGCTCCTCCAGACAAGGTGAAGACATATCCACTAGTGGATTTTCTCTCATCCTTATCCGCTCGGAAGTCCGAGTCCGTGTATCCTGTAGGAACCAAATCATCGACCCTATAAACCAGACATATAATCTCTCGTTCCCTTGAGGTACTTGAGAATATGCTTTACTGACTTGCCAATGAACCTCCCCAGGTTTGACTGATATCTCGCTAACTAAGCCCACGGCAAGCGGATATCCGACCTAGTACACAGCATGGCGTACATGAGACTTCCCACAGCCGAAGCGTAGGGAATCCTACTCATTCTGTCCTTTTCTTCTTAAGACTTAGGATAGTCCTTCGAAGAAAATGACAACCCATGTCTGCAAGGGATTAGAGCTCCCTTGCATGAGTCCATGCTGTACTTGGCCAGCATCATGTCAATGTATGTCGCTTGGGATAATCCTAACATTCTCTGCTTCCTATTTCTAAGAAGCCTAATCCCGAGAATGTAGCTGGCTTCTCCCAAGTCCTTCATACTGAATTGACTAGACAGCCAAGCCTTTGTAAATAACAATGTCCCTACATCATTTCCAATGAGTAGAATGTCATCCACATACAGGACAAGAAAAACCACATTAATGCCTTCAAGTTTCCTGTACACGCATGGTTCATGTTCGTTTTGAATAAAACCATAAGACTTTACAGTCTCATCAAAACGAATGTTCCATGCTCTTGATGCCTGCTTAAGTCCATAAATGAACTTCTTAAGCTTGTAAACCATGCGTTTCTGACCTTCAGCAATGAAGCCTTCCAGTTGGGACATATAAATGTCTTCGCTAAGATGGCCATTCAAGAATGCCGTCTTAACATCCATTTGCCATATCTCGTAGTCATAGTGACATGCGATGGCAAGGAGGATGCGGATGGATTTAAGCATGGCTACCGGGGAAAAAGTTTCCTCATAGTCGATACCCTCTTTCTGAGTATACCCTTTCGCCACAAGCCTAACTTTGATGGTTTCCACCTTCTTGTCCGCTCCTCTCTTTCTCTTGTATACCCACTTGCACCCAATTGGTTTTATCCCTTTAGGTGAAGCCACAAGATCCCAAACCTGATTGAGGTACATAGACTCAATCTCGGTTTTCATTGCTTCATGCTACAGATTTGCATCGGCATTAGCAATAGCCTCCTCGTATCTAGCGGGGTCTTGTTCCTGATGGTCGGAGACCAGCTCAAAGGCTTTTCCAGTCCATCTATCCGGAACCCTAGACACTCTCCCACTACGACGAGGCTCCATTTGCACAAGCTCTTGAGGCTGTGCCTCTTCTTGTTCCAGAATCGGGTCAGAAGAAGTTGATTCCGTAGATAACTTCTCCTGAAATTCTAACCTCGTTGAACCTTTAGTGGAAGTACTTTGATCATCTTCCAAGTATCTAGCATTGGTACTGACTAGTACCTTCTGCTCCTTAGGATGATAAAAGTAGCCTCCTTTTGTCCCTTTTGGATACCTAACAAAATAGCATAATTCTGATCTTGGTTCCAACTTGTCTCCCTTGATCAGTACATAAGCTGGACATCCCCAAATCCTGAGATGATTCAGACTTGGCTTACGCCCAGTCCACATCTCATAGGGAGTCCTAGGTACTGACTTGGAAGGCACCAAGTTCAGAATATATGCCGCTGTTTCCAGGGCATATCCCCAAAAGGACACTGGAAGAGTAGCATGAGGCATCATGCTTTGGACCATTTCCATCAATGTCCTATTCCTTCTCTCAGCTACTCTGTTCTGTTGGGGTGTTCCCGGCGCAGAGAGTTGGGATACTATCCCATGATGTACCATGTAGTCCTTGAATTCACCTAGGAGGTACTCTCCACCACGATCCGATCGTAAGGTTTTGATTAATTTACCTGTCCGACGCTCCACTTCAGCCTTAAACTCTTTGAACTTGTCAAAAGAGTCAGACTTGCGTCTTATCAGGTTAATGTAACCATACCTCGTACAATCATCCGTGAACGTGATGAAGTACTCAAAACCTCCCCTAGCAAGTGTAGACAATGGATCGCACACATCAGTGTGAACAAGACTCAACACCTCCTTGGCTCTATCCGCCTTTGGAGTAAATGACCTCTTGGTCATTTTTCCCATCAGGCAGGATTCACACTGAGGCCAACTTTCCAATCTCAATGAGCCCAAAAGCCCATCATGGATTAGCCTCTAAATTCTGGTTGAGTTAATATGACCCAACCTTAGATGCCAAAGGTATGAATCATTGATATTGGTCTTTCTCTTCTTAGTTAAAGGTTCAGACTGAGTGTTATTTGATTGTTTGTTAATAGGGTTTAAAAAGAACAAATTTTCATACATGTGCCCAGTACATAAAATTTCTCCATCTCTACTGATAGAAATACCAGAATGGAAAGATACAGAATATCCTTGATTAATAAGTTTTGCAACTGAAATCAAATTCTGACGAAAATCAGGTACATATAAAATATCTTTTAAAACCACTATTTTATTACAATAAAAAATAAGATCCAGCTCTCCCACTACAAGGGCCCAGACTTGTGCTCCATTACCCACTCGAAGCCCATGTTCACCCTTCTTGAGTCTTCTTATCTTCCTAAACTCCTACAAGGAGTTACAGATATGATCAGTGGCTCCTGAATCAACAATCCAAGTGGAAGTTGATCCTACCATTGATATGGACTCTAGATAGTAAATATTACCTGTGGGGTTTTTCTTGGCCTGAAGATCTGGACACTCTTTTTTCCAGTGTCCCTTCTTTCCACACTTGAAGCACTTGCCCTTTGGTTTGTCCTTGTGCTGGTTCTTGGGCTGGGCTGCTTGCATTTCCCTTCTTCCTCTTGAACTTTCTGGGCTTAGGCCTAGTTCTTGAAGAAGAGGCCTTAGCAATCATGGCCTTAGACTGCGGCTTCATGACTTTCTCCGCCATCTGGAGCTCCTTCATCAATTCAGTTAAACTCATGTTCAACTTGTTCATGTTATAGTTTAACTTAAACTGAGTGAAAGAGCCCGGTAGAGATTCGAGAACTATGTCCACTTGGCTCTCAGGGTCAATGACAGCCCTTAAGATTTCTGCCTCCTCGAATGCAGCAATCATCTTGAGCATATGCTCTCGGACTGATGCTCCCTCAGCCATCTTAGTGTTCACAATAGTTCGAAGAGCCTCCTGCCTTGCGGGCCGGCTCTTGTCTGTGAACATAGTTGCCAATGATTGACTTATGTCATATGCAGAAGCCATGTGCTCGTGTTTTGACTGGAGCACATTAGACATGGAAGCTAACATATAGCAACGTGCCATTTCGTCAGCTTTTTTCCATGCCTTTTCAGCTTCTCGCTCTTCAGCGATGGAACCTTCCCCGATAACGGGGCAGGTTTCGTAAAGGACATACTTATACTCCTCAGCTGTGAGTATTATGTCCAGGTTCCTTTTCCAGTCCACATAGTTTGGACCCGTTAACTTATTCTCCCTGAGAATAACGGCCAATGGACTAAAAGAACCTCCCACCATTTCTGAAAATCGAAAATAAAAGAAAGAATTTAGTTTGTGAAAACAAAATAAAATTTGTGCACTGAAAATAATTTGGCTCTTAGGAAAACTGACATAGCTTCTTGGGAAGATTAACAGTTTCCTAAGCTAAGTGTATTAACCACCACAAATTAATTTCCCTTCTAGGTAATGATCTAGAGGATAACTCTATCGTGGGATGGCCGTTTCCTCTCATTTCCTATGGACATACCTCGTACTATAACCTCCGACGTGGGCTGGCCGATCATAGTACGTGCCCCGGGTTATTAATTACATCCTTCCATTAGATCTAGATCCTTGTAGTATCCCCATCCTATACGGGTTCACTCCCAGGGTGACGCGAGGGGACCCACGATCTCTAATGAGGACCGTGATGGAAGCCGTGGGGCCGTTGGAACCCCTCTCCCACTTAGTCTTTTAAAATAAAGTTTTTCTGAAAAATATCCTTTTGAAATTTCCATTAAGTTTTTCTTAACTCAAAAATAAAATATCTAAGTCCAATAAAATCTCTATGTCAAGGCTGATATCCTTTTGAGAGATTTCCTCCATGGACTAATTTTATTTAAGTTAAAACTTAATGATTTCAAAAATTTTCCAATTAAAATTTCTAGAGACTTTGGTCTCAAGCTTATTTGACAAAATCATTTTTCTAGTCCAAAACAAAACAAAATGGCTCTCCATTTTAATTTACAAAAATATCTAAATCCAATATATTTTCTATTTCAAGGATTAAATCCTTTGAGAAAATATTCAAGAATTAATTTTTGTACCAATTAAAATAACCATTTAGTTTTTGAAGAAAAATATTTTTCTTGTCAAAACAAAAAAAAAAAAAAAATCCCAAAGACTTTGGTCTTTGAGGAAAAGCACACATAGGTACATAAAAATAACAGCATGCTAGAAAACAATAAACGTTTTCATGCTTTTCTATTTTTTAAACCTAAGTGCCCAATAATAGAATTAAACACATTAATTAATTAATTAATTACATTGTTTAATCCTAAAATCCCTTACTAATATTTTTCATGTAAATATATTCCAAGAATATAAATATTGCAAAAATATTAACTTCGCCTGGTATGGGACCCAAAACAAAAAAGGAAAAAAAATAAAAAAAATTGCCAAAAAATGACTGGCGGTCCACTGCACCGGCCGCACAGGATCCGCGCCAGAATAGCCTGCGGTCCACTACAGCCGCAGTGCACCACGCCGCACCAGATCGCACACCAGCCACGACCCGTGGATTTCGCCCGCGACCCACACCCGGTTCTCCTCTGCTGCCGACCCGTGCTTCAGCTCGCGTTCTGCCCCGGTTGGTTCTCCTTTAACCCGCGCAAGAACCCGAAAGCCAAATGAAATTCAATTGCAAATTTTGCAATTGAATTCGGCTCAAATCAAAGGAATTGGCTCGGCTTCCGCGGCTCATCAGCGACCGGCTCTTAACCCAATTTCGGCAGCGGCTCGGCGGCGGCTCGGCTCAGCTCAATTGGCTTAGGAATAGTTGTCTTCTTCATTTTTTCTTCTTTCTCTCGCCAGAATTGCAAAAACTCTTTTGCTTTATTTTTTCCAGCCTTCTTTGGCTTCTTTGGACATTTTTACTTATAAAAACTCATCCAAAATTAAACCACAACCGCCTATACCCATTTAAATTGGGTTTACACGATTAAATTTCAAAGCAAGAAAAATTTTACAGAGACCTATGCTTCAACGGTGAAGCTTACAAATCCATCTATCCCATACCAAAACAGCGAAGGATCATAGGTATAATCATCTTCTCCATTTTATTAACTACCATGCTCCTTATATTGATCAAAAAACAGTGGCTCTGATACCATATTGAGGGAAAACGAGAAACAGGGGCATGCTCTGTACGTTAAAAAAAGAAATTGGAGAAAAATAAAAAGCGAGCCTTAAAGGCTATGCGGAAGCGTGAAGATCATACCTTTGCGATCCTTAACCCTTCTAGGTTGAGTAAGAACGGATTGAACGACTGGAACCGCCTCATTTTGTCCACTTGAAGAAGCTTCCGGTTGAACACCCGCTAGCCTTCTACTCCGCCTTGTTTGCATGAACGCCTAGCTTTCCAGCTCTCGGGATATTCCTCAACCTAACATCTAGTCGGTGAACACTATGGTGAAGAGGAACAATCTCAAATCTCCTTGGTTCACTCGCTATTGATTAGCGAAGAAACCAAGAAGAAAACAAGGTAGAGGGAGACGTGAGAGAGCTGCCAGAGAGAGATACACGAAAGAGGCACTCTTGTGTGTAAAGGGAATTAGGGTTTTCTTTTCTCAAAGAGTTGTTTTTATCAGTTCACCAAAACTAGGTCTCTCAATCTCAGATAAACATATCCCCAGGATTTCAAAACACCCGGATGTTATCCTGAGTCTCAGTTTGGCCTAACCCTAAACTCCTCTTAACCATATCTGGAAAAAACCCTAAGGTCCAAGCTATTGGGCCAGATAAATATTTATTATTTTTCTTGGACCCAAAAAGTCCAAAATAATAAACATTAATTATTTATTTCCTGGGCTTACATAAGTAACCCAATAAATAATTAAGAAGCCCAAGTGAACCATAATAATTAATCTTTAATTATTTATTTCTTGGGCCTATATAAATAACCCAATAAATAATTAAATACTAATTATTTCCCTTAGTTTAAGCCCAGGTTAATTTCTTAATTATTCATACTGGACATAAGCCCTGAATAATTAAATAATCAATTAAACTAGATAATTAATTTCTCTCAACTCCTATTTTAATTAATTTATTTATTTTATTCCAATCCAATAATAAATTAGACTTCCTGAATAAAATAAAATCCTCTTCATACGAGACCAATTCCTCAACCCAAAAGTAGTTAGGACTTACGGGCTATCCCGAGGACCAAAAAGACACATCGCCTTGGCTGCTAAAATGACCAAAATACCCTGCTATATAAATAGCTGTATTTTACATTTTAAATATTTCCTAATATCACCATAAGGAAATATTGACCCCAAGGACAATGCTGCATTCGCAAAGTCTCCGACCTACAGGTGAAATGACTAAAATACCCCTCTACACATCGCCATACATTTAGAGAGGAAGAAGTGTACTGACACCCCCCTAAATGACATCTACCATCCTTAGGCTTCTAGTCCAATGGCCCACGACTTCCTAGAGTGTTTCCGCTTTCCAAGGGAGCTACCCTAAAGCAAACATCCAAGTCATGTTTCCCAGGGCCCTGGACATTTTAGACCATCCGGACAACCACAAGGGGCGATATAGTGCAGAAACTATCTTGTATAAGTCTGTCTTAACTAACTAGTCATACATACCCAACATGCAAGTATATTGGCCCTACGATAGAACCTCAACTCTAGCAAATCAAAGTATATGCTACCAGCTTCGCCAGACCACCAACTCATACTCAAGTCGTAGAGTACTAGTCCCCGCTGTAGCGGTAGTAGTCTAGGTTTCTACCATATAGTACTTTGAGAAACCGCTACTACAGGTCCTATTCTACGTATTCGAAATACGCTTATGTCATGAAGTGAGTGGACTACTCACTAGCTAAAGGTAAGCCATTCCCCATTTGGAATTCATAACATAATAACCTAAACATGATGAGGTTCCCAGTCTCATCAATAGGTTAAGAACAAATGTTTATATGTTAAATAACCCGTGATCCATACCTTACTGTGAAAGACCACCATTCACATGGATCACTTATTTAAACACAATGGGTCTGTTCCAAACGAAAATCGTGCACAAACAAAAAATAAATTCACAAACAATTTCTGAAAATAAATTCTTTTATTAAAATATTCGATTTTACATCAGAAACATAGTCTAAGAGTGCATACAATCCAACAATAAGATGGTTGGTTCCTTGCAAGAATTAGGTAAGGAAAGCTTGCTGCAAATTTCAAAAATCAGCTTTGAAGAAAATCTGGTAAATTTTCTAGATTTTTAACCAAAACAAGAACAAGAAGAAGATGGAATTTTTTGAAGAAATTGCTATAGTGATTTAATTGAAGCCTCTTCCTAATCTTCCTTCATATTTTCGGCCAACTCCGATCCCACAAGAGCTAGAATTTTGAAATTCCAAGCAAGGTAATTATCCAAGAATTTTATGGATATAAAAATGAATTAAAGAATTAGGAATAGTTTAAATTCAAAGAGGTTAGGACAAGGCTTGCAAAAATAATGGAGACAAGAATTCTTTTTAGGATAAGACACATAGTTAAGATATTACCATTGTGTCTTCCCTAAGAAAACATTCCTAACTTTAAAGAATGTAAGAAAGAAGAAAATTCAAACATTGGTTAAGATAAATATGAATAAAACTTAAGTGATGGGATTTGAACTCAAGACCTTAGAGATTAAATCACAAAGCTCTAACTACTTAACCATACTAACTCTTGTTCTTATTTTCTCAACCAAATCTTCTTCTTATCTAAGCCTCAAGCCATCTTCCTATTTCGACCTCAAGTAAAGTTACCTTTTTACCCTTTCTACTCAACAAGCACAAATAAATCATACAACCCATAAACCACAATTCTAAGGCACACAAAATCATTTAAGAGATATATTTTATGCATGATGACATGATATGAATCCCATACCTCTTACTCTAGGGTAGGTTTAGGTGGGGTTTCACACTTCGACCATCAGGAATAAGATCCCACTAGATACGAAAAAGCTATTGTTGATACCGATACAAACCTATGGCTTGAAGCAATGAAAGCCGAGATTGAGTCTATGTACTTCAATCAAGTTTGGGATCTTGTAGTTTCACCTGAAAGGATAAAATCCATTAGGTATAAATGGGTATACAAGAGAAAGAGGGGAGCAGATGGGAAGGTAAAAACCTTCAAAACTAGGCTTGTGACAAAAGAGTATATTCAAAAAAAAAGAATCGATTATGAGGAAACCTTTTTCTCGGAAGCCATGCTTAAATCTATCTATATCCTCCTCGCCATCGCATTTCATTATGACTATGAGATATGGCAAATGGATGTCAAGACGGCATTTTTAAATAACTATCTTAGTGAAGACATCTATATGTCCCAACCAGAAGGCTTTATTGCAGAAGGCCAAGAGCATATGGTTTGTAAGCTTAAGGAATCCATTTATAGACTTAAGCAGACATCCAGTGCATGGAACATTCATTTCGATGAGAGTGTAAAATCTTTCGATTTTATTCAAAATGAGAATAAACCATATATGTACAGGAAACTGGAAGGCATAAATGTGACTTTTCTTGTACTATATGTGTAGGCAATTTGATGCAAAAATCATATTCGCGCAGTGAAAAATTTGAGATATACCAAAACTAGAATTCGCAAGGTGTGAAGAACAGAAGGACAAGAAGAGAAATATACCTTCTCTGTGCGCCATCGTAAATTTAAAATTTCCAGATGTGAGGTGTAATCCAGCAAACCTTTTGATCAAACAACAACCAGATGATGAACCGTTTGTCTCGCTTTTTCAATCTCAATGTAAGATTGACTTTAATAGTAATCCACATGAGGTATGCTCTCAAGAATGCTAGAACACAATCTCTATTCTAGCAGAGAAAGAATAGAGGCTGGGGTTTCGTATCCTCTATGCAAAAGAAAAAAAACAGAGAAAATGAATAAGCTCTGTGTGTTCTAAAAAAACTGAGAGAACAACTCTCTCTCCAATATACAAGTGATCAAATCACCACACGTTATCTTCAGAAATTTCCCAAAGAAAATCGTGTTTGTGTGAATTCTAATCAAATTAGAATTCACAATTTGCAATTGAAACCTATAAGTTTTAGCAATCACAATTTAGCTCAAAATTTATAACTAATTATAATTTGACCACAATAACTTCTATTTCTTAACATTAACCCCATAATATTATCATATAACATCTCGAGTACATAATCATCTGTTGTGTGTGACCTATTATGTTTTTTGGTCTATTGGTAGCAAATATGAATTAATCCAAACGTCTTTGAGATTAACAATCCTTAATAATTTAGAATTAACCTATTAATTCTAAATAGGATTAGTTTATTAATTCATCAATTAATAAACCTATATTCTGCAGATCATGGGCGGTATTTAACAACACATCATGACCACCCAAGAGTCCAGGAAGTCAAGTGGCTTGACATGACCTCTTTAATAACAAATTACAGTACAATAAATTCCTTTCACTATATAATATCTCATTCGGTTTAGAGTATGAGATTAGTGCCAACTCCCTCCAGAATGTAAATTAATTTTGGCTCAAATATATTAGTACTTGTTTCTGGAATCCACTACTCTGCATGTGTATCAATTGGAACTATTTCCAATACACACTCACCTTGGCCAAGGATTTCATAAGTAGTAATTCCAACAAATGGCCATGAGATATTCACCCCTACTATTATGAGTGGTGAATCATTTATTGACCCTCTCAATTACTTTTGTTTACCTTGCATTTTACCTAATATCTATCTCATAGGTCGCCCTCAATCTAGCTCTAGAGATTGGAATTAAAGTACAATGCTCAACAAACAAAGTACCTTGGAGATCTCAAGTCTAAAGATACTTACACATTTATTATAACAAGATTCTATCACTGGCACTACATAGTTATCTATGTAACTATCTCATAGTCAGGTCACCCAATATGCTTATTCTATTAACAAGTATCCACATGTTAACTTTGAGTATCACAATACTCACGGATGTGAGAACCACCGCCTGATTAAATCAAGAAGTCTAACACGTAGTCTTAACTCATTAATGAAGTCATATATCATTAATACTATGACTAGAGATTATTTAAGTACTAACACACTACACAGTGTAGTAGGAATCTTACATCATGATCCCTATCATGATTTCCTTAACACAGTGTTGTACTAGGGACTTTATCTAACAGTTATTTTACATGAAAATAAAGAAAACAAATTGAAAGATAAATAATACTTTGTATTATAAAACAAATATGTCATATACAAAGTACAAGTGATTGCCTCTAGGGCACAATACTAACAATATGTGGATGACACTGTGAAACCCCAGTCAAGACCAACCTTAGAGTAAGGGGGGTTGGGATGCATATCATGCTTTATTTCATGATTAAATATGTTTTCATATGATTTTTATGTGCTTTGAATTTGATTTTTATTATCTTGAAGTCTTGTTGGTGAGTGATGTGTGAGAGGGGCAAAATGGTAATTTTTGCCCAAGGTGAAAATAAGGAGATAGCTTGTGGATTGAATAGGAAATAATTTTTCTAGTAGAAATAGCAACAAGAGTTGTTGTGATTTAGTGGTTAGAGCCTTAGAATTAATTCTTGAGGTCTAAGGTTCAAAGTCCATCATAGAAGCTTTAGCTTGAGTAAATTTTATTTTGCTTGGAAAAGGAGGGTTTCAGCCATGAGGGCCTAGATCAATGTGGTGAAGATGTCCTAGGAGAGACATGTTAGGAGAATTCTCACTTCACTCTTTTGTTCTTCGCGAAATGCCAAAAGGGAATTCATTCTCCCTTGATCGTTAGCTTTTCTTAATTTCCAACTCCTTAGTTTGAGCAAAGTGTTCTATCCTTTTCCTTTCTAGAAAATTCAGTAGAGGACTAAGGTCTTTTAGGATCAAAATGTCCTAGTAAAAGGCTTCTCATGGTTTGGAAAATGTAAATGATTTGTGGGAAAAAATTCAAGAGGAAAATCCCCCTTGAAAGCTTGCTGAAATTTTCCCTCTAACTTAGTTCATCTATCTTCATGAAATGAGCTGAAATTTTCCAGCTTGTTGTACCTTCAAAAGGTCAAAAATTCTAGCTCACATTTCCTCCCAAATGCTACCAGAAAAATGGTCTTTAGGATCAATTTAAACCTGAAAGTTTCTTGCCCAAATTCGGACTGCACAAGCTGGAGTAAAACAGGAAAAAATTCCTGTACGAAAATCAGCTTTGTGAGCTCCAAATCAAGCTGTTTTCTCCCAGATTTTGTGCAGCACCTTAGCCATGTTTTTCTTCCATAAAGAAGGCTGGAAAACAGCCTTAAATACCCCTAAAATCCCCTTCAAAACTCTCTGCAAATCTGCTGGAAATGGCAGACGAAAATTCTACCAGGAAATTTCTGTTCAGCGAAATTCCTGAGCAGAATTTTTGTCCAGCTTGTTTCCTATTTTGTTTCAACAGAAAACCCCAACCTACTTCTGTCAAAAACTCCCTTAAACCTCCATTAACAGAGCTCCATTGTTCCCTGAAGCTTCTGCACGAAATTCCCTCCATGGCTGACCGAAAATCTCTCAACCAAATCCCTGCAATTTAGCTTGATTACTTTCCAAAATTTCAGCCATCTTGTTTAACAACTTTCCATAAAATTTTGCTCAATTGATCAGACATATTCTCCACCATTGTGCACCCTAGTTTCGGCCATCACAAGGCTCCTTTAACCAGCTTTAATTCCCCAGAAAATTGCACAATCCAGTCGGCCATAGGAGACTTCAAAGCTGTCCAGAAAAATCAAGATATTCTTGGAATATCTAGTTTCCAAATTCTCTTCCTAAAAATATTCTTCAAGGATTGTAACAATTAGTCTTTCCTTTCCCTTCCAAATCAGAGAAGTCACTCCCTAAACCCTACAGAATTTCGGTAGCCACAACTCCTCAGAAAAAATCGGCAGCTTCTCTTCTCTCTCTCTCGATTTTCTTCAAGCAACAAGAACACACACACACTACACCAAGAACACCTACTCCTTCTCCACACCTAATACCCCTCCAAACCACTTCAAACCCTCACGAAAATCTCCAGATTTGATCTACTCCTTCCTGTGCATTCATCAACACCCTTATTAACATCAAACTCCTCAAATCATCTTGCTACTTTGGATCAAAAAGCAGAAATTTCTGTGAAGAACAAGAACATCTTCAAGGTAAACTTATTCTAACAACTTCACCCTCTTCAAACTTAATCTCTAATGAAAACCTATATGAATAAGCATGCTAATGATCTCTTCTTCTTTCTCTCTCTCTCTTTCTCTCTCTCTCTCTCTCTCATGGACCGAAATTCCTCCCTTGGCCGAATGGTCTCTTTTTCCATGACCATGCTTTCGCCACCCTTCTTGAACAAGATTAGCCATCTAGGAGTTGAGATCTTCTCTAAACTCCTTCGACTCATTCATCAATCAAGTAAGTACCTTCAATCCTCTTTTTAAAATTTAGAAGCATGTCTCTAGGTTGATGAATGGCGATGGGTTTGTGTATGTGATGTTGTTGATTGAAGCATGAGTATATGTATGATTGTGAAGGAGATGGAATTTATGCATGGAAGGATTATGTTGGTGGATTTAATGATGAGTTGAGATTTGATGCATGTCATAGGTAGTATTTGTGATGAAGCATGCTAGAGATTATGTCACCATGGGTGAATAGGATTTATATGCATAATTAGATTTTGAAGCCATGATCATGTTAATGCTAGTAGAGGTTAAATCATGTAATAATAAATTTAGATCTATTCCTATGTGCAAGACTTGGATGATTTGATGAATTGAAGGATTGAGTATGTTATTGATTATGGTTGACCATGGAATCTTGATCATGATCTAGTTGTCCCTAAGCAAATTTTATTTCATGAATAAAATATTTAGTAATGATTTTTGCTAAAGAATTTCGAAAACCCTAGGAAGGGTAGATTTGGAATTATAATATGTGTAAATGATATTTTAGTCAAATAAATAATGATTTTTCTAGAAAATAAAATAAATAAATATTATTTAAAATAAAGCAAATTAATTAAAGCCCTTATGAAAAAGATTTATACTTAATAAAATATTTACTAGATCAAAACCCTTAAGGATTTACTTATTATTTTCCAATGAAGACTTATTAAATTTAATCTTAACTAGTTTTAGCTATCAATTATTTTCTAACAACTAAGCTACAATTAAATTACTATTTTACGTAGTACCACCTATGGCTCTTGATCAAATAAACTCTAAATTTTCCTTAACAAGAGTTGAACTTTCAACTTAATAGAATTTATTTCCTAATCCATTAATTATTTTAAATAACAAATTAAACTGAACTTATAAACCTATTCAATTATAGTTTTGCCTTAAAGCTTGGGACACTAGGATCAATGTAGTAGTGGATTAAGTTGATTTAAAATTGAGAAAGTGGATTGTGGCTTGAATCTGATTAAGATTTGTATTTGCCCATATGGGGTTAGGTCATCTGTCCGAGACCTTGTTGTCGTGAGCAAGAATCAGGTAAGCTCCTGCATAAAACCTATCGATGTGGAATGTTTTCTTATGACAAGCTAAATATGGAGTGTATGGACACTCGTTTATTTGAAGGCAATTGAGGGTTGAATTCATCTTTATTTCCAACGCTTGAATTATTCCAAAGTTAATGAGCAGATTTTCCAAACTCGAAACTCTTTCTAAAACTGATTTCGCTCAAAACCTTGGAAACTCCCAAATTGCTATTTTCATGCAGAGCAATGCTCTGTTCATTTTATCCCAAGTGGAAAATGTCGTTGAGTACTCAATAAGGGTGGACTACTAGGACTAGTCTTTGAAGGGTTAGGGTGAGTCTCTCAGTAGGTAGCCACCTCTGAGGGGTGAGTCCTTCCCGAATAAGATGCCAGTTCCAGTGTGCCGTGCCGGTCCGAGCTAGCAGTTTATTTTGTTTCAGTCAAGTGACTGTGTTTTTGCCAAAATGGACACCCGGTGGTTGTTTGGGTATAGAGAAGGAGGAGTATCTTGCCCAGTAGGCCGATCACCTACTTTTGTCAGTCTGCACAACGTGTTAGGCATTCTGACCGATTATGGGGCCCAAAGTGTGGTAACCCATATCCCTTTTTTTCGAGTGGTTGATTTCATTACTTATGTATGGCTAGAAGAGCCAAAACGCCACTCTTGCCTTTGACTGATGTTTATTGCTTACCAATGTTTCTCTTATAAAGATTTCACACTTTGCATCCACGAACTGTTTCTGCTAAATACCCAAAGCACACACGGACTTACTGAGATTTCTGTCTCACCACCTTTTATCATGATTTCAAGTTGATCCTGTTGTGGGTGAGTAGCTACCTTGGAAGAGAATGTGTTTTTTTTATTTTATGTACTGCTTTGGGAGACGAGTGTGGATGATTTTAATTATGGTTTTTGTTTTGGAATTTCATGGATGTACTTTTGAAGTATTTTTGGGTTGTAATAAATTCTTTTAGCTTGAGTATTATTTATTCCAGCAATTTTTATTTGTGACCTAGTTATAAAGACCCCTTGTCCTTTGGACGGGGCGACATCCCCGGCCCTGGCGAGCCTAGGTTTTCCGGGGTGTTACAGACACTCTACTCAGGAAATGATGTAGGGACACTATTATCTACTAAAGTTTGGCTATTTAATCAATTTAGTATGAAGGACTTGAGAAAAGCCAGTTACATTCTCGGGATAAAACTTCTTAAAAATAGGAAGCAGAAAATGTTAGGGTTATCCCAAGCTACATACATTGACAAGATGTTGGCCAAGTTCAACTTGAACTCATGCAAGGGAGCGTTGATCTCTTGTGGATATCGGTTGTCTTTTTCCTCAAAGGACTGTCTAAAGTCTCAAGAAGAAAATGATAGAATGAGTAGGATTTCCTATGCTTCAGCTATGGAAAATCTCATGTACGCCATACCGTGTACTATGCCAAATATCTGCTTTGCCGTAAGCTTAGTTAGCAAATATCAGGTAAACCTAGGGAAGGTTCATTGACAGGTTGTAAAGAATATTCTCAAGTATCTTAAGGGTACAAGAGATTATATGCTGGTTTACAGGGCTGATGACTTAGCCCCTACAGGATACACAGACTCAGACTTCTAGGTGGATAAGGATAAGAGAAAATCCACTAGTGGATATGTCTTCACCTTGTCTGGAAGAGCTAATTCATGGAAGAGTATCAAGTAATCTTTGCATTGTTGACTCAACCATGGAAAAGGTTCATTGACAGGTTGTAAAGAATATTCTCAAGTATCTTAAGGGTACAAGAGATTATATGCTGGTTTACAGGGCTGATGACTTAGCCCCTACAGGATACACAGACTCAGACTTCTAGGTGGATAAGGATAAGAGAAAATCCACTAGTGAATATGTCTTCACCTTGTCTGGAAGAGCTAATTCATGGAAGAGTATCAAGTAATCTTTGCATTGTTGACTCAACCATGGAAGTTGAGTATGTGGTAGCTTCAGAGGCATCCATTGAAGCAATTTGGCTCCGGAAGTTCCTTCTAGAACTTGGAGTCATGCCACTGATGAACAGGTCAGTTGTGATGTATTGTGATAATACTAGCACAGTCTCACAATTCAAAAAACCCAGAAACCACAAAAAGAGGAAGCACATTGAGAGAAAGTACCACCTAATCCGAGATTTCATCTAGAGAATAGGAAGTCATGGTAGAACAGATTGTCTTGGAGAACAATCTAATAGATCCCTTCACCAAGTCTTTAGCCGAGAGAGTCTTTAGAAGACACTTAGATGCCATAGGGGTAGGCACCTATGGACTCACTTAATCTTAGAGTGTAAGTGGGAGATTATTGGGATGTATGCCCTCTTAGACTAGGTTTCTAATGTAATTTTGACTAGTATTAATAAAGTATTATTCTTAAAAATTATTTGTGAATTCTTCTTTATTATTGTGTGCATAATTTCATTGGAAATGACCCATTGTGTTTAAGTAAATAGTTCATGTCAATGGAGGTCTTTCACAGTAAGATATGGACCATGAGTTACTTAACACATAAACTATTGTTCTTAACCGAATGATGAGAATCAGAATCTCATCATGGTAAGGTTATTGTGTTATGAGTTCTAATTATAGAATGGCTTATCTTTAGCCAATGAGTAGTTTTCTCATTTCATAACACAAGCATATTTCGAATATGTAGAACTGGATTTGTAGTAGTGGTTTCTAAAAGTATTATGTGGTAGAAACCTAGACTACTACCACTACAGCGTGGACTTGTATTCTACAGCTTGAGTATGAGTTGGTGGTATGACGAAGCTGGAAGCATATACTTTGATATACTATAGTTGAGGTTCTTTAGTAGGACCAATATACTTGTATGTTGGGAATATATGTAACTAGTTAGTTAAGATAGACTTGCACAAGATAGCTTCTACACTATATTGCCCCTTGTAGTTGTTCGAGTGATCTAATTATTCATGGCCCTGGGGGAACATAACTTGAATATTTACTTTAGGGTAGCTCCTTTGGAAAGAGAAAATATTCCAAGAAGTTGTGGATCATTGAACTAGAAACCTAAGGATGGTAGATGTCTTTTAGAGGGGTGTTAGTACACTTCTTTCTCTTTAAATGCATGGCGATGTGTAGAGGGGTATTTTAGTCATTTCACCTATAGGTCGAAGATATAGCTAATGCAACATTCTCCTTAAGGTTAATATTTCCTTATTGTGATATTAGGAAATATTAAAAATGCAAAATACAACTATTTACATAGTAAGGGTATTTTGTTCATTTTAGTAGCCAAGGCGATATGTCTTTTTGGTCATCGGAATAGCTCGTAAGTCTTAATTAATTTTAGATTGAGGAAATGGTCTCGATTAAAAAGGATTTATTTTATTTAAGAAGTCTAATTTATTATTGGATTGGAATAAAATAAAAGAACAAGAGAAATTAAATTAAATATATTGTCGGGTTTAATTAGTTAATTAATTATTTAGGGCCTAAGCCCACATTGAATAATAGAAAACTAACCTGGGCCTAAACTAGATAAAAAGGCTTGAATAATTATTTTAGTTTATTTGGGCTTATTAATTATTTATTGGGTTAGTTTTATAAGCCTAAAAAATAATTAATTAATATTTATTATTTTGGACTTATTAGGTCCAAAAAAATAATAAATAATATTAATGGCCCAATAACTTGGACCAAAGGGTTTTACATTCACAGAATAGAAGAGTTTAGACTAAGTTAAACATCTTCTATTGACAACTTCTAGGTGTTTTGAAATATCAATACCCTAGTGTTATGTTATCAAAATATAGAAGCCTCAATTGATCATCTCTCATCATGTGCTCACGTCTATGAAAAAAATCCATCCCAGAAGCCTTGTTGTTCTTCTCTTTTTCTCGTTCTTCTTTTCTTGTGTTTTTCTTTATTTTGTTAATCAATAGCAAAGGATCAAGAAGCCTTTGAGACTGTGATTTTTCTCACCTAAGTTGTATCACCAACGAGCAATAGACAGTGGAATATTCTGAGTTCTCAAGAAGCTTTGGCATTCATGCAAAAGAGACGAAGCAGGCGGATTGCGGGATTTCAACCGGAGGCATCAACAATCCCAGAATCATCATCACGTGGAGAAGCTATTCCTGTGGGCCAATCGCCCTCTTCATGGCCAAAGAAAATAACAAAGCACGGAGGTATTATATTTTCGCTTCTGCTGTGTTGTATGTTTTTATTCTTTGCCTCTATTTGGCTGTGCATGCATGGTTCTGTGTTTATTTCTACCTTCAGAAATAACATTTAAATGGCTTGTATGGGGACAAAAATCAAGACTGCAACGGCTAATAACGGCTAGTTGTTGTTGTCAGGTTTCGCAGAATTTTGGACTCACTAAATAAAAATTATGCGTTTGAAAGGTGAATACAAAATAGCACTTTGTGCCAAAAAGTATATTTTGAACAATTTTAAATTTAGGTACTTTGGAAACAGAATTTGGAGGGGCGTTTTGGATTCAGAGGTTTGTTTAAAAAACGACTCAACCAAAGTTTTATAAAAGAAACTTTTCTTCTAAAATTCTTTTTATGGACCAAACTTGGATAGAAGAAGTACCCTCTTTTTGAAATGATTTGAAGTACTTCAATATGAAATAAATTGAATTTAAGGTAAAGAGATATAGGAAATACGAATAATACTTTAACTATAATTTCCTAGTCTATAATTCTTCAAAAGTCTTCATGGTATGTAGCTCCTTTACGTAGGATCTTGACTTGATCAATCATTTTTGCACTTTATTATCTATAAGTTGCTTAGCAATCCTTTTTGTAAGACTTGAAGAATTGTGGCCAAACATGTCATAATCCAAAAATCCTATCACATACAAAATCACACATGCTAGTCTACATCAATGTTTGTCATTTATCAAAAAATAGGAGAAAGCCCTTTAGGCTAACAATTATTTTGTAATACTTTATTCTATAATAAATAAAATGACACTATTACTCTCAACATTGATAGAAAAAAAACTAAAATATATTGTGAATTTGATTCAAAATAGAATCAGTAAATATAAAACTGTAAAGATACTAGAAAAGGAGAGAAAAGAGAAAATCACTTAGATACGATTTCATTGATTGTTTGTTTGTTTACATATGACCCATATTTATAGAGGTTTCGATACAGAATCTGAAAGGTTAAGAAATGAATTTCATAAATGCTATCTTAACGAACAGTCACATTATCTTCAAGATAACGAACAGTCACATTAATAGAAAATGAACAGCCACTTAATATTTTCATAACACTCCCCCCTTGAATGTTCATTTTCAACTACTTCGAAAAATGCCTCATTAAAAACCTTCATAGAAAAAACCCTACGGGACAAAAACCTAATGAAGGAAAATAGTACACTTTCCATTCTAGAGGGAATACTGCCTCATTAAAAACCTGACTAAGAAAAACCCAGCAAGGAAAAACCTTAGTTAGGGAAAAAAAAGTACAGTATACATACTCCCCATCTTAATAACATCTTCAAGATGACTTTATGTTCTTTAACCGACACATTCCAATTTTATGTACTAATTTTTCAAATGAAGCAGTCGGCAATACCTTAGTGAATAAATCTGCTAGATTATCACATGATCGAATCTATTGCACATTTATTTCACCTCTCTTCTGGAGTTCGTGAGTAAAGAAAAATTTTGGTGAAATATGTTTTGTCCTATCTCCTTTAATATATTCACCTCTTAATTGAGCTATACAAGCTGCATTATCTTCATAAAGAAGTATTGAAATTTCCTTTTCAGAAGATAATCCACAATTTTCTCGGATATAATGGATCATTGATCTCAACCACACATATTCTCGGCTTGCCTCGTGAATAGTTATAATTTCAGCATGATTAGAAGAAGTAGCTGCTATAGATTGTTTTGTAGAGCGCCATAATATAGCAATACCACCGCATGTAAATAAATAACCAGTTTAAGAACGTGCTTTATGTGGATCAGATAGATAACCAGAATCAGCATATCCAATCAACATTGGACTGGTTCTATTTGAATAAAATAATCTAAGATCCATTGTCCCTTGGAGATATCTTAGGACATGTTTAATCCCATTCCAATGTCGTCATATTGGAGAAAAACTGAATCTTACTAATAAATTCACAGAAAATGCTATATCGTGTCTAGTATTATTAGCAAGGTACATCAATGCCCCAATTGCACTGAGATATGGTACTTCAGGACCAAGTAGTTCTTTATTATCTTCTCGAGGTCGAAAATGATCTTTACTTATATCTTACGACATTACGACCATTGGAGAACTTAATGGATGTGCTTTATCCATGTAAAACCTTTTAAAAACTTTTGTTGTATATATTGATTGATGAATAAAAATACCATCTTTCAGATGCTCAAATTATAAACCAAGACAAAACTTGATTCTGCCAAAATCCTTGATTTCAAATTCTTGATTCTTGCTTCAGGCTATTTCTTGCTTTTTGGAGTTCTTCTAAAGTTTCAATAAGGTTAATATCATCAACATATTTTCTTTTAAAAATTAAGTTTTTTTTAAGATTATATAAATTTTACTTTACACCCTTATAAAATTTTTTCAAATTGAATAATTAATAAATTTAATTCATTAACTATTTTTATTTATCATACAACAGACCACAAACTTTTTCTTTTATTTTCCTTATTCATCTATGAACTTTTTTTTTTTTCTTTTTTGGTAACTTTTGAGCCAAACTATCACTCAAAGCAAATTCATAAGAAAGGCATATGACTGGCATGTATTTAAATCCGTTGGAATCCGCCATAGTAGCAGTGGTTTGGACCAAAAAAACTCTAAAAAAAAAAAAAATGATGGATGAATAAGGAAGAAAAAATTTTAGGTTTTTAAGATAAATAAAAATAATTATTGGACTAAATTTGCTAATTATTCTTTCAATTTTTATAATACTATTATGCTTTCCTTTGTATTTTCCCATGACTTGTTTTTCCAAGTCCAAATTTCTAATTTCATCATCCGCGAATGCAATGACCTTATTTTTCTAAACTCACATTGTTTTTTGAATCGGATTTAACCGGGCAATCTGACTTTGAATCGGTATTCTTACTAGTTCGATTCAATACTTTAAGCCATTTTTCTTCAGAATTGTTTTAGAACGTATAAACTATTTTGAACCAGCTAGTTAGACTGTAATCGGTTAACCGGTCAGTCTGTTACTAGTCCAATCAATCTATTTCAGAAAATAAATTAGGATGATAAATTTTGAAATTGTATGTTATTAATAAACTAAGAATAGTTAATTTTAATTTTTTTTTTAGTTGTAAATTTTTTGTTTAATTAATAATTATATTATTATGAACTTAAATTACACTATATTATTAATTAATTTTATTTGTTATAATAATTGTGTTTTTTATTTTTTAAAATTATAATATCATCGATTTAATTACAATCCAATTATGATTAGATTATTAAATTATAATTATAAGTAAATCATTAAATCATAAACTAATAAATTTCCCGACTTAATATCTTGTCTGATTTTGAAAACATTAGAAATTCAAATATCTAATTCCATCTTCGGCCAATGCGATGACAGTCAAGTAATTGACATGATATAGACATTTCGAAGGAACAAGCAGCGTGCCACATAACAGTATATTTTCCTATGCGAAGGAGTGATTCAAAATGAAGCTTCCAATTATTAACCAGAAAACTCAAATTATCAAATATTTTCTTTACACCTATTTCCTCTAAAACTGGATTAAAATCTTCTACGGTCAGTGCTAATTAACCAGGATCCATTCTTTCGAATGAAGCCAACCTTGATAACATCTTTCGCACTATTCAAGCTCAAGGGCAAGAAAGGAATTTGCAATATTTCATATTTTTAAATGGATTGCTGGTGCGGATTTAAAAAATGGAATTCAAAGACAAAAATAACTTTTGGGCCTTGACAGTGGTTTAGTGCTGTTAAACCTTGGTTATAAAAGGTATTGCAACTTACCTAATTAGCAAAAATTTCGCTCAACCATACTCTCAGCAAAGCTAGAAAATATTTTCACATTGCAAAACCACATGACCATCAGAATTCTTAAGTTTTTATGGTAGCAGTTTTTATGCAAAATTTATTATTCGTAACACAGTTAAAGCAACAAGTTTCGCAATTTGCAATACACTAGGAGGAATAGAAGATATCTCTCCCCTTATCTTTGAAACCACCTTATGTCTAAGGCTACAAATCCTGCAAACCCAACCCCCTCTTGCCTCCGCCCCCGCCCCCGCCCTCCACTCCTCCGAAAAAAGAGAACAAGAAAAAGTTAGAACTGGAATTGCATCTCAGAGGTGTAACCAAGAGCTTCAAGGTGAGCAGCCATGGCCTTGTTCATTGGTGGAGGTCCACACCTCAGTATCTGCAAGTTTAGTACAAAGTCAGTGTACACATGGCCAGAAGGTAAGGCTTTAAATTCTCCTTGTAATTATTTTATTTTTTACTATCAATAAACAAATAAGGGTCTAGCCAAACTCCCCACCAAGACTCCGGTGCCTTTGGAAAAAATAAATAAATCAATAACACTGCATGAAGTTTTATGCCCAATTTTCCAGAGCTAGCACTAGCACCCAGTGGATGGTAATGAAAGAAATTTACATCCGATAACTTTGCATGACAATTTAGCAAGAAATCAGAAGAAAGTGGTTCTCAAAAGTACCTGGACGTCAGAAGAAGGTGCAGGGCAGTGGGTTTGAATCATTTCCTTTGAGACGAAGCCGACACCACCATCCCATAATTCAGGAGGCTGCAGAAAATTAGAGAAGAAATCAGCCTCTTGGGAGAAAGACGGGTTTGAGATTATAGAGTATCCCAAGAAGATTAAAGTTAACATCAGTTGCAGCAGCCACCCCACAGAGATGGGTAAAGCACAAGTACTCAAGCAGCCATTTTTAACAAGATCCACAGCAGAGGACAACTAATTCATACAACCAAAAAGAGCTGCTGCCTACTTATCCCATTGGGATGCCCATTTTACTTCTCCCTCTCTCAGGACCTTAACGACTGTCAAACCCTCTATTGATATAAATAAATAAAATTTATTTCAGTATAAACTGCCAGAATGCCTGTGAAAACTTTATTTGCATACGGAATAACTTTCAATTTCCATTAGTCGCACTCATGTAAACTACTTTAAAAAACCGTCTCATTCAATTCCTTTTTCACTCTTTTTCAATGCTTTGTTTCCATGTCTTTCTTCATTATTGGTATTTTATTTTACATCCCTGTCTCTCTTCCTCCACCAAATATCAATTACACACAAGATTTTCTTTTCAGTTATGCACTATGGTCAAATTCATCGATTGCATGTTCACTAAAAAAAAAACTTTAGCACTTCGAATTTTTTTTTGTTAATTTTGAAGGAAAAGTCAATTTATCTCAGAGTTCTCAGACTGCTAGCAAATGCTCTTCCAATAGTTTGTTTTCTTCATATATTTGGGAGAACAATTAATTTCTCACCCACATCTAATTTCTTTTTTGCTCCCAGGTTGTTAACCTGATTGTTGTCTCTGTTGCAAATCTGTGACAAATCTCACCATTCCTTAGTTTTCTCCACAGACTCAAGCATTGTCATATGTATTACCACAGTAAAACTCCCTAAAGGACATAATTACAAACCATGAGCCAGTCAATCACTTAAACCAAGAGCCAGTAAATCACTTTAACTGTATAACACAGACTGACTGCATTTCAAGTGATCACTTCCCTTTTATAGTAGTCAGAAATACATTTCACCATCAAAATCCACAGAACATCACAAAGCCTTCCATCCAACTTTTGTGCCAGCATTTGATTTGAAACAAAATTTTATCAGAAAGATGAGAATATAATATAGTATGTTAAAACATGAAGAGATGTGGACCAGTGTATACTTTCCAACACAGCTGAATATACAAGAGAATCAGATGGTGTGGGCTTAAGTAGTTATGATGTGTATAACTTTCAGTAAAAAGGTTTTCATCTAAGAAAGTGCTAAGAATTTTGGGAACAGCAAGACAACTTTCTTAGGACAATTTTCAAGGCAGTTAATTCACCCAGAGTCTTCCAAATTGCAGTTGAAGGAACCAGATGTAACTGGACTTTTTAAACCCATATTGTTCAAGGATGGAAGTAAGGAGCTACAGGAAGACTTTAGTGAGTTTGTTTTGCTATTTATTTACCGTATGCTACCCACTTAGGGTTGGTGGCCTGTGGTACCAGGGGGTATCTAACCCATTCATGTAATTTGTTTCATGTTGCTATTAATAAACTATCTTAATTACCAGAGGGAAGTAAAAAAAGGACAGAGGGAGTGTCCTCCTTATGTACAGATCGATCAGTATGTTTATCCATGCACATCCAATGGTACAAATGCAGACATGCAAGCACAGAGATTATACGTTATAGTTTGTAAGTAGCAAAGTTCATTTATAAAGGCAGCACAAGGTGGCCAAAACCAATATCATCATACATACAGGCAGGGAATAGACCAGCTCGTCCACAAAAACACTATGATCTGCATCTCATAATAAGCTAAAATAAAAACAAAAGAAAATAATGGCAGTGGCCATGCAGTGTACAATCACTTTTCCTCTCTGGGATCTCAAATTTTCTCCCTCTTTAGATTCAGTGGGGATAAAAAAACACTGGTAACATTAAATAAAGCGACAGAACCATTCCACTAAATATTCAACAGCTTCTAGATAATGAAAAATATAATGGCACAAGGATAAACTGAAGCTAAGGGTAATGGTTAAAACAATCACAATACGAACCTGATTCAAAACATAGTATATTTTGAAACGGTCAGGGTAGTTAGCAGCCAAAAAATCCAGCTCACCCTGAAGACACAAAAGAAACAAATACATAACAAAGTCACAAAGAATTCTCTACCTTGAAGCATAAAAATTCCTTTCTAAATAGGAATTAGCATTTCATTACCGGTCATGAAATTAGCATTTTTTTTGGGGAGGGGATAAACTTTTCTTGCATTTTTCATGCTATACCCTTAATTATTCTTCCAATTCTATTTGTATAGTATACATACGACATAAAATTTTAAAAGACTCAATAATTCAATCAACACAGGTTTGTTCTTCAACTAAATCTTCTTTAAACAATTGCCGGGAACAAAGGCAATCATTGAACAAGAGAAAACTAGAATATAACAAGTAGGAAAAACTTGTATACACTATTTTTTATACACATAATTTGGAAAAACTAATGGAACTTCAGAAATGAATATCAAGCTTAATGTGTGTTTCCTTCTATTAAGTAGGCTCCATGACCAATGCATTGCTCTGAGGACACAAAATAACATGAATGGAACATAAAAATCTAAACATATTAACATCTTCCTTGTCTGTCTCAATAGATAAATCCGAACTCTACCAGCTCAAATGACAATATTCAAGAACCAGCAATAGCGTAGACACTGTAAGGGAGCAAAAACAGTTACTGAATCTACCTTTAAAAGAATGTCCTCATTTGTGACATTGGCATATATAAGATGCACCTTTGTTTTGTCATTTGGGTTTTCCAGAATAGCTCTAGTGACCTGAAGAGCCAAAAAAAGTTAAGTGACTTTGTGTTAACTTCATAACTCTTAAAAAGTGAATCCAGTATCAACAACTAAATCGTCAAATTAGAAAATCTTGTCTAACAGAATGTTATACAATGACCTGAAACATAGGGGTAATGCCAGAACCTCCAGCAAGCATTCCAAATACACTCACTTGTCCAGGTTGATATCTAAAACGCCCCTGCAAAAGGAAGCCAAAAAAATGAAGATTCAGAGCACATAAAGCTAAAAATCCAGTATAGGTATTAACTTTATAACATGACTTCTCATGTAAACAGTAAAATTGCATGACGCAGAACCCTATTCATTAAATCAAGCACCTCAACGAGATTATCAATCAGAGTGGGACAAATAAAAGTTCTACTTCAAACTTCACACTAGGAAGTCGTTTATCCAAGAGAAATATTATTCTGTAGAACAACATCCTTAGCTCTGCATCCCTTAAGAGCTGAACCAATTGACCCACAATGGGAAAATGCCACAGAGACTGTTAACCTCTTGAACGAAGTAAAGAATCCTGTTGGACAAAGGGTTCAGCTTCAGAAATTCTTGTCTTTGTATCTTCAATCCTTTCTTCCAGAGTTAAGGGACTCCCTGGACAAGCATAGTAGCTAGCTACTACTGGACGTCCATAATTCAACTTTTCATTCATTTTCAAGTGAAGGAGAATGTTAGATATCAAGACCAATTTTCAATATCGAGAATATTTTGCCAACGAAGTCATAAGAATTAGGTAGAACACAATGGTTACAATTAGGAGAGAGAGAGAGAGAGAGAGAGAGAGAATAGAAGCCTATGCCCATAAAAAAGGAAACAACAGAGTTCTCGTCACGTCAGTGTTACTTGGGAATATATGTCCAATATTCTAAGCTGAATTAAGGCTGAATAGCAATTTACTAGCAAGTATGTAAAGCACGACATATTTTCAAAGAATGCTGTCAAATACAGGAAATGAACATGGAGTCAAATTGCTTCCAAATGGAGGAAGTGCTTTTCAAGAAGTGATTGTAAACATGCATTGCTGCAGCAATTAGTTAACAGGATTTATCCTAGAGACACTTGCATAAATATCTGATCTTGCCACTTTTTCATGTCACATATCAGTTACTAAGCTAAATGTTCCCCACTTTAATTTATTGCATTGCTGTCACACCCTACACCAAACTTGGTTATCCTTTTACAAAAGTTATTGTAAATGCAGATAACGTCACTCCTGTAAGTCAAACAGGAATTACTTTGTGCTTCAATCAACTAAAGCTGTAGCAATGTCAAATATTTTGTTTCAATTGCTGAAGGTTTTCAAAACTTTTTCATCTCCATCAACCCTTTAAACAAAAATATCGTTGCAACACAGATTACAGATTGAAATCAGCTCAGTGCGGGATCTCAATATTGTGATTTAGATTAGGCCCCAAGAACTGCCATTCACAGAAAGTCACAAAGAACAGGCTAGTATATCTCCAATACAGCATGCAGTTTACCTCAAACCTTAAGCGAAGGCTTTGAACAGCCAAAATTTGCAAAAGTGGGGAGAGAGATGGACCTTTTTGAGAAAATACAGAGGCGTCCATCAAAGTATGAAGATATTGATCAGCTAATTTCCTTATACACTTGAACTGATAAGCTCATCTCTCATTTTGTAATATTTTCACAAAAAGTCTAGCGTGTCCTTGTCCTTTTCAACCTATATTATCTAAATTACTTGGTATTTGCAAACATGAATAAAACACACAATGCACAGGCTAAATAATAATTTAATGAAAAGCATGCAGCTAAGGGAATGTGTGAAATTGAATAGAATAAAAAACACCTACCTTGGGTCCTTTAACAGCCAAATAATCTCCAACGCGCATCTCACGAAAATGATGAGACATCCTTCCTTGAGGATACATCTAGTTGTTTACAATATGCACAGTAACACAAAGAATCAGCTAAAAGCTTGGAGCATGCACCATAATAGCACCACAAGGAAAACCAAATCAAAGTTCACCAACAGAAAATAAACCAACGTTTACCTTTATAACTAATTCAAAATAACCAACATCAGAGTCCAAGGTGGTTGGTGTATATGGTTTAATCACTTCCTCACCTTGGCTATCTTTACCCCTGCACTTATTAAACATGGGAATAGTACCAAACGATGCTACCAAATTGCTGTACTTTACGGTAAAATTGGTAGTGTACCAAAATGTTGAAACAGTATAGATAACGACCTGCAGCTTATGTGCTGTCCAATGGGCAGGCCCAATGCAGAAGTAGGTGTTGGAAGCTCAAATCTGAACTTCGCTACATTATGGCTGATTTGTGTGCGCTTCACAAGCTTGAATTCCTTGAAATTCTCAGGATCTAAGCATACTGTTAAGCACAGAATATTCAAGATCAATTTGATGTTCATAAAATCTAATTCACCCACACGAGAAAAACAATTCATAGTCAAAAGAAACAACAAAACCATAAAGCGGATACATAATTTCTATGCGTGGAAGTATGATTTTTCAGATTATGCATATTAATTCCAAAAAGATTCAAACTTGAAATAAAAATTGAACTCAACACAATTGAGCACATAAAACCCAAACACTAATAACACTGCTCATAGAATAGACAAAAATCATCATGCACGAATCTATTGCAAGTCTTTCGCTCATTAAGTTACATAGATAAAATTATACAAAAAAAGGGGGTGGGGGGCGGGGGGGGGGGGTGAATAACTCTGAGACCTTTTGGCTTCTTGGCAGAAAATAAGAAATAGGCAGTAGCACCAACAGCAACAACTGCAATAGCAACACCAAGAATCTGGCCTTCCGGGGACTGCAAGAAATCCATTGCACTAACCAAGGGACCTGATTTTACAGGAAAAATATGAAGAAAATTTTCAACGATTCTACACAAATAAAAACGACGCTATGATGGGTTTTTTAATATACATCAAATCCTTTACATACCAAAACAGAGAATCTGGTAATGGGGATGCTCTCCTCTGATTGTAGAGGAGAGGAAAAACAATATGAAGAATTGGAAACAAGAAACGGATATGATTGGCTTCTGCTACTTATGGAAGCAGGCCAAGGGGTAGGTGAAGGCAATGGCCCTTAAATTGATGGGATCAGTTCCCCCAAACTAAACCTTTCCAATCTACGACTTCCCTTAGCTCCTGGATTGGTATTGGCACAGATGCGTTACCACGTGCGCCATTTTTAAATCCCCTTTCACGTTAGCTTGGTCATAGGTGGGCAGCTGCTGGGCCCTCGCCGTTTCATAAAAATGAATTTTATATAAATATATATATATATATATATATATATATATATTTTTATATATATAAATAAAAGTAGTTAGAGAGACTTCTTGAAAAGACATGTGCCATCATCTCCTATTAATATTTGGAAGTATTTAACTTAAAAATTGGAAAGAAATTTAAAGATTTTTATTTTTTTTTAATAACAAGAATACCTAATGAACTCAATAAATACGAAATATTATGCCAAGTGTTGTGAATTTGATTCAAAATATATATTAGAAGATGAGGAAAAAGAGAGAATCGCTTAGATACGATTTCATTGATTGTTCGTTTGTTTACATATGACCCCTATTTATAGAGGTTTCGATATAAAATCTGAAATGTTCTAGAATCTGAAAGGTTAAGAAATAAATTTAATAACCTTAAAAAAACAAATGGTCACAGTATACGAATAGTCATATTATCTTCAAGATAACGAACAATCACTTACTATTGTTAAGAAAATGAACAGCCACTTAACCTTTCATATTTCATAACGCTCCCTTTAAATGTTCATTTTCAATCACTTCGAAAAATGCCTCGTTAAAAACCTTCATAGGAAAAACCATGTGGGATAAAAACCTAGTGAAGGAAAAGAGTACATTTTCCGTTCTGGAGGGAATACTGCCTCATTAAAAACCTGACTAAGAAAAAACCCAATAGGAAAAAATCTTAGTTAAGGAAAAAGAATATAGTATACATACTCCCCCTCTTAATAACATCTTCAAGATGTATTTATGTCTTTCAACCGACGCATTCCAATTCTATGTACTAATTTTTCAAATGAAGCAGTCGGCAATGTCTTAGTGAGTAAATCTGTCAGATTATCACATGATCGAATCTGTTGCACATCAATTTCACCTCTCTTCTGGAGTTCATGAGTAAAGAAAAATTTTGGTGAAATATGTTTTGTTCTATCTCCTTTAATATATCCACCTCTTAATTCAGTTATATAAGCTGCATTGTCTTCATAAAGAGGTATTGGAATTTCCTTTTCAGAAGGTAATCCACAATTTTCTCGGATATAATGGATCATTGATCTCAACCACACACATTCTCGGCTTGCCTCGTGAATAGCTATAATTTCAGCATGATTAGAAGAAGTAGCTACTATAGATTGTTTTGTTGAGCACCATGATATAGCAGTACCACCACATGTAAATAAATAACCAATTTGAGAACGTGTTTTATGTGAATTGGATAGATAACCAGCATCAGCATATCCAATCAACATTGGACTGGTTCTATTTGAATAAAATAATCCAAGATCCATTGTCCCTTGGAGATATCTTAGGACATGTTTAATCTCATTTCAATATCGTCGTGTTGGGGAAGAACTGAATCTTGCTAATAAATTCACAGAAAATGCTATATCAGGTCTAGTATTATTAGCAAGGTACATCAATGCGCCAATTCCACTGGGATATGGTACTTCAGAACCAAGTAGTTCTTCATTATCTTCCCGAGGTCGAAAATGATCTTTATTTATATCTAACGACCTCACGACCATTGGAGAACTTAATGGATGTGCTTTGTCCATGTAAAACATTTTAAGAACTTTGGTTGTATATGTTGATTGATGAATAAAAATATCATCTTCCAGATGCTCAATTTGTAAACCAAGACAAAACTTGGTTCTGCCAATATCTTTGATTTCAAATTCTTGCTTCAAGCTATTTCTTGCCTTTTGGAGTTCCAATAAGGTTAATATCATCAACATATATCGCAAGTATTACAAAATTAGATCCAAATTTCTTAATAAAAATACATGGACATAGTGGATCATTTTTATATCCTGATTTTAATAAATATTCACTAAGACGATTATACCACATGTGTCCAGACTACTTTAAGCCATATAATGACTTTTGTAATCGAATGGAATAATTTCCATGAGGGTTAGAATTTTATGCTTCAGGTATACTAAATCCTTCTGGCATTTTCATATAAATATCATTATCAAGGTTCCCATATAAATAATGTCAATCTTTTCACGTACTACTAGACTCACAAGGTATCGGAGTGCAATTACATCCACTACAGGTGAATATGTTTCATCATAATCAATACCCGGGTTTTGAGAAAAACCTTGTGCCACAAGTCGTACTTTATATCTTACGACTTCATTATTTTCATTTCGCTTCGCACAAATACCCATTTATAACCAATGGGTTTTATACCTTCTGGTGTTCGGACTACAAGTCCAAAAACCTCACGCTTTACAAGTGAGTTTAACTCCGATTGAATTGCATCTTTCCATTTTGACCAATCATTTTTGTGACGACATTCTTCAACTGATGTTGGTTCAAGGTTCTCATTATCTTTTAATACTTCAAGTGCTATATTGTATGTAAAAACATCATCAACAGTTATTTCCATCCGATTCCAACTTCTGCCAGAAGTTATATAATTAATGGACATCTCACTATTCTATTCACTATTTTTAGATATTTGGATCTTTTCATCAGTTTCCACTTGATCCATTTTTCCTAATTCTTCAATTGGATCATTCTGATCATTTAATCCTCTTTTCTTTCGAAGATTTTTATCTTTTGAACCAATGGGTCGTCCACGTTTCTGACGTGTTTTTGATTCAGTAGCTATAGGAATTGTATTTTGTCCTGTTGGGACTTCTATCCGAATAGAAGCATCTATAGCTGGAATATACGATTTAGTTACTCTTGTAGAGTCAGCAAAGGAATTTGGCAGTTGATTTGCAAGTCTTTGCAAATGAATGGTCTTTTGAACTTCTAGTTCACTTGCGCTTGTGCGCGGATCTAAATAATTCAATGATGTTGTCTGGGCAAGCTCCTTTTTATATGGTTTATGTTCTCCTCCTAATTTAGGAAAGAAAGTTTCATCAAAATGACAATCAGCAAATCTTGCTGTGAATACGTCACCTGTCAATGCAAATGAATTTGGCAGTTGATTTGCAAGTCTTTGCAAATGAATGGTCTTTTGAACTTCTAGTTCACTTGCACTTGTGCGCGGATCTAAATAATTCAATGATGTTGTCTAGGCAAGCTCCTTTTTATATGGTTTATGTTCTCCCCCTAATTTAGGAAACAAAGTTTCATCAAAATGACAATCAGCAAATCTTGCTGTAAATACGTCACCTGTCAATAGTTCAACGTATCTGATTATAGAGGGAGAATCATATCCAACATATATCCCCAACCTTCTTTGAGGACCCATTTTGATACGTTAATTTGGCGCTATCGGTATATATACAGCACACCAAAAAATTCTCAAATGAGTAATATTTGACTTGGAACCAAAAGCCAATTGTAAGGGAGAAAATTTATGATAACTTGTTGACCTTATGCGCACAAGTGCTGCAGCATGCAAAATAGCATGTCCCCAAGCAGTTGTAGGGAGATTTGTTCTCATTAATAACGGTCTAGCAATTAATTGTAACCGTTTAATGAATGATTCAGTTAGACCATTTTGAGTATGAACATGAGCTATTGGATGTTCAATAGTAATGCCAATTGACATGCAATAAGCATCAAAGGTTTGGGAGGAATATTCACCAGCATTATCTAGACGGATCTTTTTGATAGGATAATCTGAAAATTGCGCTCTTAAGCGAATTATTTGGGCAAGCAATCTTGCAAACGCCAAGTTGCGAGTTGATAATAAACTGACATGCAACCATCGGGTCGATGCATCAATTAAAATCATAAAGTATCTGAATTGCCCACATTGTGGATTAATTGGTCCATATATATCACCATGAATTCTTTCTAGAAATACTGGAGACTCAAACTCCACTTTTGTTGGAGATAATTTAATAACCAATTTCCCTTGAGAACATGCAGCACATGAAAATTTATTAGATGTCAAAATCCTTTGACTTTTCAAAGGATGATTATGCGTATTTTCAATTATCCTTCGCATCATAATAGCTCCTGGATAACCCAAATGGTCATGCTAAATGATAAATGTAGTAGAATCAGTAAACTTCCAATTTACTGAATGATGCACTTTAATTGCATGGATTTTTGTGCTATATAGGCCAGATGAAAGAGATGGTAGCTTTTCTAATAAAGATTTCTTACCCGACATTATTTGAGTAATACAGAGATACTCAAAACCATTTTCTTCCATTGTTTCAATGTGATACCCATTTTGGCGAATATCTTTAAAACTTAATAAATTTCTTCGAGATTTGGAAGAAAATAACGCTTTAGGAATAACAACATTTGTTCTTCTGGGTAATACAATATTTGCTCTTTCGGAGCTTTCAATCAACTTTACACTACCACTTATAGTATTAACATTTGTTTCTCCCATCTGCAGGTAAGAGAAATATTTTCTATCTTTCAATATGGTGTGTGTTGTACCACTATCAATTAGGCATATATCTTCAATACCACTTGTGTATCCAATAAGCAGAATAATAGCCATCTGGGTATAACACAATATTTATAAATTTAAATACTCAAACAATAAAAACTTTAAACGCTAATTACTATCACAATGCCAAAAATATAAAACATAAAAGAAACATATTAAAAGTAAACATCACCAATCAAATGCTTCATTCTTCCTTCAGGATGCTCAAAGAAATCAAAACCAGAGAAAGATGAAGAAGAAGAAGAAAAGACTTGGTGTTCCTCAAAGAACCACACGAGAGAGAGAGAAAGAAGAGAAGATCATAAGGGTTCTTGTGACCCTTGGTTTTTATAGAGTTGTTTCATGTGTCTCTTCATCTTCTACTAGGGTTGTATCCCATATAACCGAAAAGCCACAATTCAAATAACCCTTCATCTGAGAATTCTAACATCATTCACTTTTGGGAATGGAATAGAATTTGTTGGTCGAGCTTCATGATTTTTCATTAATAATTCATTATTTTGCTCAGTTACGAGAAGACAATATATTAATTCTGCATACTTCTTGAATCCCTTTTCTCGATATTGCTGCTACAGAGCACATTCGAGGCATAAAAGTAGGGAAATTCTCCACACAATTTTAGCTGCGAGCTAATTTTAAAAATAGCATAATTATATTCACTAATAGATTTAAAATTTTGTAATCACAAGTGCATCCAGTCATACCGTGCCTTTGGAAGGACAACCATCTTCTGGTGATCAAACATTTCTTTCAAATTAGTCCACAAAATAAGTGAATTTTTCACAGTAAGGTATTCAACTTTTAAGTCATCATGAAGATAATGGTGGAGAAAAATCATAGCTTTAGCATCATTTTGTAATGATGATGGATTTCCTTCTATAATGGTATCTGCCAGACCCATTGCAGCTAAATGCATTTCAGCATCTAGTGTCCAAGATAAATAGTTTTTCCCAATAATATCAAGAGTTGCAAACTTAAATTTGGTGAGATTTTCCAAGTGAATGCAAAAGCAAATAGGAAAAGTACCTACCTTCCTCTTTTGTTATATCCCATGATGATAACCTTCAGTAAAACAGCTTCGATAGAGTCTCGTGCTGATAACGTGTTGTGAATTTGATTCAAAATAGAATTAGTAAATATAAAACTGTAAAGTAAAGAAATTAGAAGAGGAGAGAAAAGAGAGAATCGCTTAGATACGATTTCATTGATTGTTCGTTTGTTTACATATGACCCCTATTTATAGAGGTTTCGATATAGAATTTGAAAGGTTACAGAATCTGAAAGGTTAAGAAATAAATTTAATAACCTTAAAAAAAACGAACAGTCACAGTATACGAACAGTCACATTATCTTCAAGATAACAAATAGTCACTTACTATTGTTAAGAAAATGAACAGCCACTTAACCTTTCATATTTCATAACACCAAGCTAAAATTCTGAGCCATCATCTTCATTTCCCTTCAACACAATTAATCGTCATTTTGATAATTTTAGCCTTCGACTCCAAGATGTCTCCACCTTCAATTCCAAGGTACTCACCACCTTCTCCATTTTTAGGTGAAGATATTATTAGCACAAAACTTTTTGATGATCTAATTTTTTTTTTTTTTTTTTGTGAATTTTCATGCAGGAATTTTGTAACTCTACTTGTGAGTTTCGTGGGCTTTATTTGCGGTGTTCATTATCAGCCTCAAGTTTGGATAAAGGAAGAGAGTTGCAGTAAGACTTGTAACGGCCAACGTAAAATATAATCATATCCATGACATAAACTAATCGATTGACTTTGTGGGGGCATTCCCTACTCAGCGACGTGCGGCACTTCATAGACTCGGGTGTAGTGGTAAATATGTGAAAGCTGCTAGGTCATTGTCCGAAAGCAACGTGCCGTGTCAGTTCCCGAATACGATGTCAAATATGCAAGGGTGTAAGGTAAAAAAAACAGTTCATAGTGATAAGATCCGTCTAGCTTCATGGAATGCAGGATCTTTGATTGGTAGATTGACAGAATTAGTTGAGATTATACAGAGAAGAAAGATTAGTATTTTGTGTCTATAGGAAACCAAATGGGTAGGTGAGAAGGCAAGAGTAGTAGCTCCTTGGGGTTATAAGCTTTGGTATTCATGTAGAGTTAGGAATAAAAATGGAGTCAGAATTATTATTGACTGTAAGTCTATTGATGATGTGGTTGAAGTACAGAAGAAGAATGATAGGATTTTTAGCATCAAGATCATGATAGGCGGTGAGATTAGTACTGTTATTAGTATGCATACGCCACAAGTGAGATTTGATGATTCGGTTAAGCAACAGTTTTGGGATGATTTAGATGAGATTGTATAGAGTGTATCGTGCAGAGAAGTTTTCATTGATAGTGATCTAAACGGACATGTGGGTACTGATTAGAGTAGGTTTGAGAGTGTTCATGGAGGTTAGGATTTCGGAATTAGAAATAAAGCAGGAATTGCTATTCTTGACTTTGTCTTGGCTTATGATTTAACTATAGTAAACACCTGATTTAAGAAGAGAGATTCTCACTTAGTGACTTTTATAAGCGGGTTAAATGCTAAACAGATAGACTTCATTATTATGAGGCGTAGGTTTTATAGTAGTTGTACGGATTGTAAAGTTATTCTAAGTGAAAATGTAGCTCCGCAACACAGGCTGTTAGTCTTCGATTTTAATTTTAGGAAAAATGGTAAGTAAAGGAATCATTGGGTGGACCCTAGGATCAAGTGGTGAAAGCTACAGGGGGATGCAAGAACAACCTTTGTCGATAAGGTAGTTTAGGTGGATGACTAGTCTTTTGATATGGATTTAGAAGTGCTTAGTGAATCTAAAGGAAGAGTACCATTAAATAAGAATGTGTCTTGGTGGAACAACGAAGTGAAAGAAGCTGCAAGGAGTAAAATAGAGTGTTATAGAAACTTTAGGAAGTACAGGAGTGATGAGAATTCTGAGAAATACAAGCTTGCAAGAAGAAAAGCTAAAAAAGCTGTTAGAAAAGCAAGATCCACAATTTACAAGGATGTATATGAAAAGCTGTATACTAAAGATGGAGAGAAGAATATATATAGAATGACGCGTTTTAGGAAGAAGAAGACGAGACATATAGATGTGGTGAAATGTGTGAAGGACAACAATTGTAGAGTTTTGGTTAAAGACAAAGAAATCAAGGAGAGAAGGAGGTTTTATTTTGATGAGTTATTTAACGGGAGTCAAGTTCAAGTTTTGAGTGTGGTTAGTCTTGCGATTTCGAACAAAGAGGTTAACCGTACATGTATTCGTCGTATTAAGAAGCATGAAGTCCAAGAGGCCCTTAAAAGGATGAGACAAAAAAAGGTAGTGGGACTAGATGATATACCAATCGAGGTTTTGAAGTGTTTAGACGAGATAGGCATTGCGTAGTTGACAAGTCTGTTCAGCAAGATATATAGAGTTAATAAGATGCCTATAGAGTGGAGGAAGAGTACTCTGATTCCTCTGTACAAGAATAAAGGGAATGTTCAAGATTGTGCCAATTATCGTTAGATTAAACTCATGAGTCATACTATGAAGTTTTAAAAGAGAGTGATTAAACAAAGATTAAGGGGGCATTATACAAATTTCAGATAATCAATTTGGTTTTATATCTGGGCGTTCCACTACGGAGGTAATTCATTTATTATGACAAATGATTGAATATTATAAGGAAAGAAAGAAAGATTTATATATGGTATTTATTGACCTAGAGGATGCCTATGACAAAGTGCCTAGAGAAGTAGTTTGGTGGGTGCTGGCCAAGAAAAGTGTATCGCTAAAGTATATTACTCTCATTAAAGATATGTATTAGGGAGCATGTACAAGTGTAAGGAGTTGCGCCAGAGTGACTGTAGAGTTCCTATTACTATCGGGGTGCATCAAGGATCAGCACTTAACCCTTTCCTCTTTGCAACCATTATAAACGAGTTGACTTGCACTATACAGGAGGTTGTGCCATAGTGTATGTTTTTTGCTAATGATATTGTGTTGGTTGATGAGACTAGAATTGGTCTAAATACTAAATTGGAGTTGTGGCGACAGACATTGGAATCCAAAGGCTTCAAAATTAGTAGGAGTAAAACGGAGTACATGGAATGCAAGTTCAGTAGTAGCAGAAATATAGCTTAGAGTGTAACTTTGGATAGTAGAGATATATCGGTAAGTGATTGCTTCCAATATCTAAGATCTATTATTCAAAAAGATGGAGAGCTCGATGGCGACGTTGCACACCGAGTTACAGCGGGTTGGTTGAATAGAGGAGTGCGACAGCTATTCTATGTGATCGTAATATACCATTGAGCTTAAAGGGAAAGTTCTATAGAATAGTCATAAGACTTGTTTTGCTATATGGCACGGAATGTTGGGCAGTTAAAATGTATCATATTCAAAAAATGAAAGTAGTTGAGATGCGTATGTTATAGTAGATGTGTGGATATACTAGAAAGGATAGAGTCAGAAATGAGTCCAATAGGAAAAAAGTGGGAGTTGCATCTATTGAGAAAAAGATGAGAGAAAGTCGCCTGCATTGATTTGGACATGTACAGAGAAGACCGAAGGATGCTCCTGTTAGGAGGATTGAGGAAGGGGGGTAGGATAGGTTAGATAGAGGTAGAGGCATGCCTAACGACATGGATAGAGGTGATTATGAGAGATATGTCTTTATTAGATTTAGATGAAAGTATGACGGTCGATAAAAGGAAGTAGAGAGAGAGGATTCATGTAGATGATTACACGTAGCCTGGTATTGGTTCATATAACTGACCACAAGTTTCTTATGACTAAGGCTTAGTTTGTTGTTATTGTTGTATTTTCATGCGGGAATTTTGTGCTTTTTTTACTGGCCTATTCATTATAAAGGTATCTTTTCTGTTTTGAGCATTCAGATAGGAAATCACAAGTTTGATAGACACACGATCGAAAGTATATCGATTAGTTCTTTGGTTTTAGAAGTAACTTTTGTGCTTTATTTGTTTGTTTGTTGACAATCTGTCACAAGCATAGGTTTCCAAGAGGAAATTTTGTTGAGTGCTGTATTTTTATCTTTCTTCTGCTTTAGGTTTTTGTGATGTGGTGCTTTTGTTTGTGAATTTCAGCCCTCGACTATTTGTTAAATGAATTATATTTTGGGTGTATTATGGTTTTCATTTTTAACTTTTGCAGTCCTTCTTTCATCTTCCCTCTAGTGGAAATAAGTCAAACCTTTGAAAGGCTCGAGATAATGCTATTGTCCTAGGGCCAGTGCTTAATTAAAATTTACATTAACATGATGAGTGATAATTTGATGGATAAAGTTAGCACCTTTGGTGAGCACTTGAAGCCTTTGCAGAATCATATTCACGTTCCCATGGATTTTGGAGGCAATCATGGCATGCTCCAGGTAAATATTCTTCCCTTTCTCTTCCAACCTTTCCAAAAACATTAGTAATGTATTTGTCTTTGTTGTGTGTGCGAGTTTGCGGCCTTTTGTCATTCACAATTGAAAAGGAATTAGCATACTATATAATATGTAGGATAAAGTTTTCATTTTTCACATTTTTCCTGTTCTTCTGAGTGCGTTTTATTCTGGGACATAGAGTATTGTGAGTGATGATTTAACCTGAAATGTGGTTGAATTTTGTGTAGTACTTTTTATTCCCAACACCGCCCTTCCCCCCCCCCACCCCACCCCACTAAAAAAAAAAAAAATCATCATGACCTTAGGATTGATCAGATGCATTTTATGTTAGAGGAAATGTATGTTGAATGTAAGTAACCATCAGGTAAGAATTTTGGATTCCTTGCACTTAAAGGATAACTATCCTTGGAGTCTTTTTAAATACATGTCAGTTTGATAAGGCTGTTTGATAAAAAATAAAAAATTAATTAAACAAAAATAATGGAATTAGCACGCTCAACCCCAACTTATCAAATTTCTAGGTAGAATCAGTTTTATAAGTTGGTGTTTTGGAGTCTGGAAGCCAAATTAGAGCATGGTTTTAGCACTGGCAACACTAATGTCTACAAATTAGACTACAAAGGTTGTGCCCAAATCTTCTCCCCAATTCTATAGAGAGCCATCAAATGTTAAGAATTAAACTCAAACTAAAGAGTTGCATGATAAAGGGGAAATTTTAAAGATAAATCAGAGCAATAATGCTGCCACAAATTCTCAGGTAAAGGCAAACCAAACTACAAGCTCATCACCCAAGTCCTCATATGCAGAGAAAAATGCCACTATGCCACTGCAAATGGAGAAAAAAGAATTTCTGAGAAAGGTATAGTTAAGAATATTACTTCTTCTTTGATAAAAAAAACAAGAATAATGGGACAAATAATGGTGTGTCAGCAAAGTAGGAGATTGATAACTTAGTTAAATCCTTGCTAGATTGTAATCTTTTTTATGGAAATTGGGTTAGATAACTCCTACCTACTATTCAAACGTAGTTCTTGCTCTTTAATATAAGCATGGAAGCATCTCTTGAAATCCAAGCACATAGAATCAAGAGTTGGTTATCAAACTCCTTACCAAATTCATGCACACAAGAAACTAGACGCAAATACAACTAACCTACTTGAGATTTGGTGAATCTAACCTACTTCAAAACACATCAACACCCTAGTCTATCAAGAGATTAGGCCAATAAGGATGGGATTTAAAGGCACCCAAAACTCAACCTATCAAGAATATTATGAGATTTCTAGCGCCTAAGAATAGAGAAAAAGATTTAGGTTATCCCTTTGTAGTTTAGAGATATTAATCAAAATGTGGAACTAAGCCCTTTGATTTGGTCTTAATGTTGAGAATCACCCTTGCACAACTCTCTCCTTCTTTGATATAGCCTTTATGCCTTAGACGATTCATGTTAATTCTCCCTTCTTTGTGTGAATTCGTTCTCGAATTGGCACCTACATAAAAATCCAAACAATAATTTTTGGATGAAGGTAAAATTGTAGTCTTTTGAACTTTGTCATGCTCTTTGTTTTCTCCTTTCACCATCCATATTTTTCCTCTCATTTTACCTTACTATCTTTTCTCTTCTTACCCTGTTATTTGTCTCTCATTTCTTTTTCTCTCAAAGTTGAAGAGGTCACTCTATTTTCATCTCCTTCTCCTTTCCTCTTCTCAATTGTAGCTCCACTCTCTTCTTTTGTTTTCCCCTTATCTTCTTTTCTCGCAATCCTTTTTCCCTTTTTTTTCTCTCTCTTTTTTTCTTTTCTTCCTCCCTCATAATTTTTTGATCTTTCAAAACCTCCCTTGGGGATAAGGGAAGTAAAGTGAACTTCTTTTCATCCTTCTTCAAAGTATAAGTATTTTTCCTCCCCTTATAGACTACATCTCTATCAAACATCGAAGGTCTCCCCAATAATATATACCTAACATACATGGGATATATATCACACTACACTTCATCATGGTACCCCTATGTCAAATTTAACCTTGGCTTACTTGTTTACCTTTACTTCACCACAATTGTTCAGCCAATGAAGCTTGTAGGGATTAGGGTGTTTCGGGGCTTCTAGTTCTACTTCCTCCACCAATGTAGTATTAATCAAATTTTTACAACTTCCCCCATCAATAAGCACATTACATGGTTTTTTCTTGATAAGACACATTGAATAGAAAATATTTTCCCTTTACATTTCATCTCCTTCTTCACCCTCACAAGAATCCTCAGCTTTCCTTACTACTTTAATTAATGGACAAGTTAGCTCATTCATCATCCCTCTTTTACTATCTACTCTAACCCTTTCAAGTTCCTCTTTTCTCATATTTCTTGATTGATTAAACAAAGGATTAGCATAAGTGGTTTGCTTGGGGTTTACTCTTCTTTGGGGTTGTTTCTTAACCTTTAGAACTTGTTTCTCAACCTCTAGGACTTGTTTCTCAACATTTACATATTTTCCTTTAAAACATTATGCCCCATAAAATTTTCTTTGTGCTAACTTGTTGGGATAAATAAGTTTGGTGTGTCTATAGTTGCTATTTCTGAAGGACAGTGGGAAAATAAATACGTAGCGAAAATATGTAAATTAAAAAAATTTTTTAAGCCAAAGTTTAGGAACACTTACTTTTAGGGCATTTTACTTGAATAGCTGAAGTTGGATTTGGGTTTGATGGCACTTTTTGAACTGGAACGTCTACTTGTTCCGCGAGTATACCAGCTAACCGTCAGCTCCTTCGCATCAAACACTTATCACGTTTGCTAGTTCTTCATCTTTCAGAGTATTTCCGAACCTCCTATGGACTTCTACTGATAAAAGTAGAACTAGGGTGAAGAAGATTGGAAGAAAAATAGAAGAGCTAAACGTTAAAGGAAAAACGATAAGAAAACGGCGGTCTTAGTTTGTTTCGTTCCCAAGAAAAACCAAAAGATGTTTTCTTTGTGTGCAAAAATCGGTCAACCATTCCAAGATCACGTATGATCTTTTATATCCAAAATCACAGCTTTCCATTTTCCTCTCAAACTAAACCAATCAGCCTCCTTATTCTTTTATATCTTTTTCTTTTTTCTTGTACTGTGGCTGCTACCATCAAACTCTGATGGACTATGTTTTCTTAATTAGTCCAATGACTAATTAAATAACTTTTTTATTAATTAATTAATCAAATTGGACCTAATATAAAATTATCCAAGATAATTAATTAATAAACTAATTAATTAAATAACTTTTTTATTAATTAATTAATCCAATTGGACCAAATATAAAATTATCCAAGATAATTAATTAATAAACTAATTAATTAAATTAACTATTTTATTAATTAATTAATCTATTTGGGTCCAATATAAAATTATTTAAGATAATTAATTAATTAAATTAGCCCAATTAATTGTTCTAGCCCAAATAAATAATTAATTGGATTTCTAGAATAATTCTTCCAATAATAAATTCACCCAATAAGCCCATATAATAAATAAATTTACTAACGTTATTTAAGCTACTTTGGGAACCAAAAGACACATTATTCTTTGCTACTAAAATAACCAAAATACTCTTGCTAATAAATAGTTGTATTTTATTATTTTAAATATTGCATTTATCACCATATGAAAATATTGACTCCGAAAATAATATTGCAAATGCAGTGTTTTCGATCTATAGGTGTAATGATAAAAATACCCCTCTATGTAACACCCATCATTGAGATAGGAAAAATACACTGACATATTTCTCAATAACATCTACCATCCTTTGATAGCTAGTTCGATAATCCATAACTTCCACTATGTATCCACTTATCACAGAGAGTTACCCAAAAGTGTATATACTTAGTCATGTTTCCCAGAGCCCTAGATTATTTAGATGATCCCGAACAATCACATAGGGTGTTTTTTACACGTAATGAAGTATAGAAACTCTATTATATAAGTCCGTCTTTCTTAATCAGAGTTATACACCCAACATACAAGGTTATTAGCCTTACGATAAGACCTTACCTAACATATATTAAAGTGTACAAGTCCAACTTCACCAGGCCACCAATTTATACTCAAGCCTCAGTGTATTCGTCCACACATTAGTTGCGATAAATCAATCTTTATTTATTTTAGTACTTTTATAAAGATTATTATCGTGTGGTCTAATTCTATATATTCCAAATACATTTACAGTATTAGTGTGAGTGGACTATTCACTGGTTAAAGGTAAACTATTCTCTATTTAGAACCATAGTGTAATGATCTAAACCTTGATAAAGTTTCTAGCTCCATCAATTGATCAAAAATAAATTTTCCGCTTATATGTTAGTAGCCTATAATTTACACCTTACTGTGAAAGTACAACCCAATCACGTAGATTACTTACTAATACATTTAAACCTTAATGTGCAATATATGTAAACAAACAACTATTAATGAATGAAACTTTTATTAATTTCCTAAATATAGAAATACATAGGCAATTTTGGGCATACATTCCAATAATTTCTTTTCATTTACATCTTATCCTTCTTCCATTATTGCTTATTAGGACAATTGTAAAAAAATGGCCCTTTTCCTAACAATTATACTCACTCTTCTTTTACACATATTCCCTCTTCTTTTGCACTTCATTCTTTGAATAATTTTACAATCTACCATTTGCTCTCTTTTGAGGTCCTCCTCCCACAAAAACTTTATCACTCTTATAATCTTTATGCCTATAACTTCCTTTTTCATTTCCACCATTTTTACCTCTACTAGTGCTTTGCCCTTCATCACAATCATAAACATAATTCACAACCATCTCCATATTCCTCAAAGTCCCATTCTTCCTCATCAAAGCTATCACATTCTCCTCTATTTGAACAAGACGTTTCATAAAAATCACTTCTTCCACTTTGAGCACTCATAGAGGACAAATCATATGAACTCTTATAAGCCTTTTTTTAAAGAGAAATTTGAGTAGAAAACACACAAGAAAAGTTCCTCACTTCGCACTCTCACTTGTTGAGCACTCAATAATGTCACTCAACCCTCGTGTTTGTACTCTTTTTTGGCTTTTATAACAATGAACTCACCCTTTTACCTTTTTTTTTTCAACCCACAAATTTGCTCACTCAAGTTTTTTCCAACTCTTCCCAATTCAAAAGAGTTAGCTTAACTTGATTAAGTCAACTAAACTCTAAGGAATAAGAAAGAAGAATTCTTAGAAGTAATTTACCAAGCACTTGGTAGGCATAAATTGAAATCAAGGAGTTGTAAGAAATATGATGCTACCACAATCTTAAGAAATTTAAATTTGACAAGTATCAATTCATTCAAGGAAATGATTTCTCAAGGATAGCAAATTCAAGAAACTAGTAGTAGGAGTTTTGAATGCACAATGCTTTCCAAGTTTGAGATAAATTCAAAGAGAAACAAAGTTTCTAGTGGTTACAAAAAAGCTTTACCTCACTAAGAATAATCTATTATGCTAGGAGACAATATAGTTCATGAATACAAGCTTTAGATAGTCATGTATGAGTAATCAGAAGTCATTGATGCAACATATCAAACACTTTAGATGCAATCTCGTAGCTCAACTTTATTTGGCAAATTTCAACTTTGTTTTGGTAGTCTCATAGCTTAACTTTATTTGGCAAATTTCAGCTTTGTTTTGGTCGCAAATCAACAAATTGTCATACCACATTGTTCCCCAAACAACAATATATCATTTAGGCTCAATTCCACAACAAACTTAAATAAAAAATTAAAGTTTTCAACTTACAAAAATTGCAAGAAAATTAGTTACGGGATTTGAAATTTGTAGTAATATTTTGATGACTTTTTAGACTTGTTTTAGCTTCAAATCAAGAATTCTTCATACCAAAAGATTACTCAACCATCATAAAACATATAGGGTGGATTTAACATCAAATTCATGACATAAATTTGACTTTCAAATATTCAAGAATAACTCCAAAATAAGTGACGAAAATATGAAAAATTTCACAAGTTCTTGAAGAAAATTGTATCTTTGCCCCAAAGAAAGTTGTATTCATTAAAATCAATATAATCTTACTCTAATACCAATTTAGACAAGCACAGAAGCCCCTATTGAAATCCAAGCACATAGAATTAAGAGTTGGTCACCTAACCCCCTATCAGATTTACACACAAAAGAAACTAGATGTGAATGTAACTAACCTACTTGAGACTTGGGGAATCTAGCCTGCTTCAAAACACTTCAATACCCTAATCTATCAAGAGATTAGAACAGTAAGAATGGGATTTGAAGGTACACAAAATTCAACCTATCAAGAACACTAGGAGATTTCTAACACCTAAGAATAGAGAAAGAGATTTAGATTATCTCTTTATAGTTTAGAGACATTAATCAAAATGTAGGACTAAACCCTTTGATTTGGTCTTGATGTTGGGGATCACCCTTACAAAACTCTCTTCTAGAGAGAATTTGGTTTCTTACAAAAAATACTTAAAATATTTTAAGATATCTAATAAGTATTATAATGGGGTATATATAAAGCCCCAAACCTAAGCTACTTTAAGGTCACATGCTTAGTCAAAAGGAGGCTTAAAACAAGTTTGTTAGCCTTAAAATACATTACAAATCATAGGAAAATTAAAAGGAACTGAAACAAAATTAAAGTAAGCATTAAAATGTCTTCAGGGGTGAAGCACGACCCTGCACATGGTGCACGACTGTGCCATAGTCGAGTACCTTCAGAATTGGCTGTGCACTGCCGTGCATTTGGCCGTGCATCTAAGATGCTAAGAGTATTGTTTTTTTTATGTTTTGCACGGGCAGGTGCATGCCCGTGCGTCCAATGTTCCCTGTACTCCAAACTTGGTGTTCTTGGTCTTTTTTACTTTACATTGAATGTCCTTGACACTATATGAATTGTAGCTTACTTTGAGCTCCTTTTGGTCCTCCTTTTAGCATCCATTGCTTCATCTTTCTTATCCTCGGCTTATTAGATTCATTAGCTTGATATCCTTCTTGAAGCCTTTTGAAAATAAGCCTCATCTAAGGAGCTATGACTTGTAGCTTGAATCTCTCTCCTCCTTCTTTAACTTTGACTTCATACCTTGGACGATTCATATTACTCTTTGAGTAGTATTTTACTAAAACTTCTCTCTCAGACCAATTTTCGCCATTTTCCTCTTCATCATCCCTACTTACCTAAATGCCGAAGCCACCAAGAAGGATAGGTCGCTGTTCATTAATAAATTAGATATGCCTAGCATTTCACCTAATAAAGTGACAGGGATGGGCTCAAACCTATAACCCCTCTATGTTCATCTCCAATTTTGATTCTAACTGCACCTTAGTGTACTTCAAGTTTCAAAAAATTTTTTGGGGTAGATATTTTCGATAATATTGAATAAGGAAAAATTAACAATAAAAGAGAGAATCTTTTTGGTGGTTTTTTGTATGATGTTGAACCTTTGGAAATAGTACCAAAATTGGCTAGCGTTCATCCCGTTAAGACCCAAGTCATAAGCTTAGGGATTTTGTTGGAGCATTGGTGATATTACTGTCTAACCTATTAGTCACTCCATAGTAGTCAAACATTGGCTTCATATCTTCGTAAGGAATCTGTAGAATCTATTCAATTTTCAAATTTTATTTTTTAGGTGATAAATGTTGAATATTTATTTTGAAAAAAATTGGTGACTTTTGAAATATTTCCTTATTTCATATTTGAATAGACTTTGTATTGAATACAAAAATAAATATTTCAAAATATTTAATTTATTATTATTACTTTTCAAATAAAAGAATAAAATACAAATCAAACTCAATGCCTATCATTTAATTAAAAAAAATCTTATAAGCAACCAAAATATTTATTTATCCCAAGTCTATTTCTATGAAATTATCAAGATTAAAAAAAAGTGATAGTTGAATTGATAAAACAAAATCTTAATTTGTAATTTTGAGAAATAATGCATTCCACGCATTGTAAAAGACCAAAAAAAAAAAAAAAAGAAAAGAAAAGAAAAGAAAACACTCAATAATGGAAAATTGAATTATAGGATTGAAAGGCATTTTTTTTCTAATTCAAACGAATATTTTTTTTAAATAAATATGGAAGGTCATCTTATAAATGCAGAAATATGGAATGACGGAGGCATGGCTAATGTTGGCTATATGCTTAGCATTTGTTAAGGAACCATTCGAGATTAAATCAGGTGCATGTGGAACTGTCATTAGAAATGCTGAGATGAAAATTGTCGACCAAGAAACTAGTTCATCTCTACCCAGAAACCAACCAGGAGAAATTTGCATTCGTGGTGACCAAATCATGAAACGTTATTTTAGTTTTCTTTTTTACCTCAAAAAATATTTAATATTTTTTTCTCCTATCTATTTGAATTCATTGGATTCGTGAATATTAAAAATTGTTGCTATATTAAAAAATTGTTTGAATTGTAATTGCACTCAGATAACTAAAATTAATAACAATAGGGGTCTTTGGTTATTACCTATTGTGGGTAAATTATGAATTTGCAAATGGATAATTTGGTTATTAATTACCAAATTAATAATAAATTATTCATTTTATATTAAGTTGCAATATCATTGTCATTATATTTATGAATTTTTAAAAAGAAAATGTGAAAGACCATTTAAAAAAAAAATACTAAGTATTTATTATAGTTATTTGTAAGCATTTAATAGGTTTTATGGGAAACTGTGAAGTTATAAATAAAAATTATCTGTTTGAGGCATTTTATTTTACATCCCTTCTGCTATACATGAATATCAAACTAACCATCACTAAAATATCAAATATCAAAATCAATAAACTAAATTAATTTTTATGCTTATCACCTAGTGTTGGTAAATTATGAATTTGAAAATGGATAATTTGGTTATTAATTGCCAAATTAATAATAAATTATCCATTTTATATCAAGTTTCCATATTATTGCCAGTAAATTATGATTTTTTTAAAAAGAAAATGTGAAAGGTCATCTTTAAAAAAAAACTAAATATATGAAAATAAATAGATATTATAGTTATATGTAAACATTTAATATTTTTCTAGGAAACCATGAAGTCATAAATAAAAATTATCTGTTTGACGCGTTTTATTTTGTGTCTTTTTGTACAATGCGCGAGCATTAGACTAGCCATCACCAAATTATCTTTTCTCTTCAAAGTTGGAATCTATTTTAAAATTTTATTGGGAAATCATTTGCCAGAGGAGAATAAAACTTAGAGGGGATGATAATTGACTTATTTATCTGTTAATTTCTTTAGAGATAAAAGGGTATCTATTGATAATGAATTGAAAAAGACATATGCAAAGGACAAAAACCTTCTAGACAAAAGGAAAAAATTGCAGAATTGTTGCTTTTCAATTACTAGGCCACATTATTTTATGGACCGCATGTAAAAACTTCATGTCATTGAGGACTAGAACAATTTCTGCAATATTCATTATTCCTGCTATTATTGGAATGTATGCCCAAAATGACCTATATATTTTTGTATTTTGAAAATTAATAAAAGTTTCATTCATTAATAGTTATTTATTTACATATATTGCATATTAAGGTCTAAATATATTAGTAAATAATCTACGTGATTGGGTTGTGCTTTCATAGTAAGGTGTAGATTATGACTACAAACATATAAGTGGAAAATTATTCTTGATCGATTGATAGAGTTGGATATTTTATTAAGGTTTAGATCATTGCACTATGATTTTTAAATGGAGAATGTTTACCTTTAACTGGTAAGTAGTCCACTCACACTAATAGTGTAAGCGTATTTGAAATATGTAAAATTAGACTACGTAATAATAATGTTTATAAAAGTACTAAAATAAATAAAGATTAGTTTATCACAGTTACTACGCAAACGAGTATCCTAAGACTTGAGTATAAGTTGGTGATCTGGAGCTAGACTTGTATACTTTGATGTATGCTAGGTGAGATCTTATCGCAAGACTAATAACCTTGTACGTTGGGTGTATGATACTAGTTAATTAAGACGGACTTATACAATAGAGTTTCTATACTCATTACGTGAAGAAATCACCCTATTGTGATTGTCCGGGATAATCTAAATAATCCAGAGTCCTGGAAAATGTAATTAAGTATGTACACTTTTGGGTAGCTCTTGTGATAAGTGGATACATACTAAAAGTTATGAATTATCGGGCTAGCTATAAAAGAATAGTAGATGCTATTGAGAAATGTGTTAGTACGTTTTTTTTTTTTTTTTTATCTCAATAGTAGGTGTTACGTATAGGAGTATTTTCATCACTACACCTGTAGGTCGAAGACACTACACTTGCAATATTATTTTCGAGGTCAATATTTTCATATGGTGATAAATGCAATATTTAAAATGTTAAAATATAGCTATTTGTTAGTAGGGGTATTTTGGTCATTTTAGTAGTCAAGAATAATATGTTTTTTTGGTCCCTAGAGTAACTCAAATAACCTTAGCAAATTTATTTACTATATGGGCTTATTGGATGAATTTATTATTGGAAAAATTATTCTAGGAGTCCAATTAATTATTTATGTAGGCTAGAATAATTAATTGGGCCAATTTAATTAATTAGTTTATTAATTAATTATCTTGGGTACTTTTATATTAGGTCCAAGTAGATTAATTAATTAATAAAAAAGCTATATAATTAATCTTTGACTAATTAAGAAAATCCCTGGCCCAGTAGGGTTTGTGTGTAGTGGCTAATAGGTTTTTGGAAACCTAGGATAGCCGCCACTGCATAAGGAAATAGGAAAAAGGAAACTAAAAGTAAAAAAAGAAGCTGCTTGTTTAAAAAGGCATTGTGTGTGCCTAGGGTTGGGCTGACCAATTTTGACAAAGGAAAAGCAGCTTCTGGTTTTCTTTAGAAAACGACCACTATTTTCTTTGGTCGTCATTTTTCCTTTACTGTTTTAGCTCTTCTGTTTTTCTTCCAATCTTTTTCACCCTAGTTCTACTTTCATTGATAGAAGTCCATACGAGGTTCAAGAATACTCTGGAAGGTTAAGAGTTAGCAAACATGATACATGTTTGATGCGAAGGAGCCGCCGATTAACTGGTATACCTGTGGAACAAGTTGGCATTCCAGTTCAGGAAGTGACATCAAACCCGAATCCAACTCCGATTATTCAAGTAAAATTCCCTAGAAGTAAGTATTCCTAAACTTTGGCTAAAAAAAAAAAAAAAAATAGTTTGCTATCTTTCACTATGTATTTATTTTTCCCGCGATTCTTCAAGTGGTATCAGAAATATGGTTAAAGTCTAGCTAGGAGCATGCTTATGGTTAATAATTGGAAAAAGGTGGTTCTTATACTTATAAAAATATGATCTTTGTAATTATATGGATCCCTTGTGATTTTTTGATATGGGTAGATTTTGTGTACGCCTCGCATATAGAGGCATAGGCACTTGTAATTTATTGTTAATCACTTTTCATAGAATTTGTGTATGCTTCGTTTTGAAAGGCATAGGTGATTGATATTATTTTTAATTCAATTTATGAATTCCTGTAACAAAAATGGTGCCTAGATCAACCCCGAAGAAAATCCTGAAATAAATTGTAGAAAAGGAAGAAAAAAGGAGGTGTAACGCATGGGCCAACCGTTGCTAGCTATCGCTCAAGCCATGGCAGGATGGGAGAAGAAATTCTCCCACAAGCCATGATTGGCTAGTGTGAAGCCGGGGCCAGCTTTGGGATAATTTCATCCTAAAGTCGTAGCCCGCTCCTATGGAGCCGCGACTGACTTTAGGGAGTTTTGCTCCTTGGAGCTGTAGCTGGCTACCAGGAAGCCAGGCCTGGCTTGTTACTATTATAACCTAGAAGCAATCACTTGTATTTTGTAAATGATATATTTAAATAATAATACAAGGCATTATTTATCTTTAGCTTATTTTGTGTAAATGTAACTATTAGATAAAGTCCCAAGTACAATATTGTATTAAGGAAATCGCGATAGAGATCATGATGTGAGGTTTCTATTATACTTGATAGTATTCATACTTAAATTATCTCGAGTAATAGTATTAATGAGATAGAATATCATTAATGCATTAAGACTAACACGTATTATACTTCCTGATTTGATAAGGCGGTGGTTCTCATATCCGTGAGTATTGTGATACTTAAAGTTAACACTTGGATGCTTGTTACTTGAACAAGTGCATTGGATAACCTAACTATGAGATAATCACATGGATAACTATTTAGTACGAGTAATAGAATCTCATATAACAAATGTGCAAGTAGCCATAGATTTGAGATCTCCAAGGTACTTTATTTACTAAGTGTTGGACTTTGATTTCAATCTCTTGAGTCCTGACAAGACCATCTATGGGATGGATATTGGGTACAACATGAAGCAAACGTAAGTAGTTGAGAGGATCAATAAAGGATTCATCACTCCTAATAGTAAGGGCGAATATCTAATGGCTCCTTTTAGGAATCACTACTCGAGAAGTCTTTGGCCAAGGTGATTGTATATTGAAAATGGTTTAAATTGATACATATGATAAGTAGTGGATTCCGAAAACAAGTACTAAAATATTTGGGCCAAATTGATTTATTATTGTGGAAAGGAGTTGACACTAATTCCATATTCCAAACCAAATAAGATATTGTATAGTGAAAAAAGTTTATTACAATGTTATTTTTTATTGAAAGGTCCATGTCAAGCCATTTAACTTTCTGGACTTTTGGATGGCCATGATGTGTTGCTAGATACCGCTCATGATATGCTGAATATGGATTTATTAATTGGAGAATTAATAAATCAATCCCATTTAGAATCAATAAGTTAATTCTAATTATCAAAGGTTATTAAACCTAAAGATGTTTGGATTAATTCATATTTTGCTACCAATAGATCAGGAAAACAAATAGGTCATACACAATAAAGGTTTGAGTACTCAATATATTATTTGATAATATTATGGGGTTCATTGTGAGAGGAAAATAATCTTATGTGTGAATTATAAGTTTATTATAATTCATATGCCTAATTGCGACTATACAAACATCAATGATTTAATTTATTTAATTAAACATTGAAGGATTTAGTTGCAATTAGTTAAAATCCTAAAACCTATAGAATATAGGAAAAGATGTTTTCCTTGAAATATATGCACACAAAAACGGTTCTTTGAGAGGAGTCTTCTTTTGTTCTTTTCTCTAAGTAAAACCCTAGCCGATATATTGTTCTGCTAGCATAGAACTAGGTGACTTTGTGAGTGCTCAAACCTTGTGTGGATTTCTAGCAGAGAAAATCCTATCATTGGATTGTAGTGGCTCCGTTTGAACGTTCCAATAAGAGTATTTTGTTTGTTCAAGATCGTGAGGTTTGCTGGATCGCGCCATCAACATCCAGGAGAAAATTTTGAAATCTACTCGCAGTAAAGGTAAATACCATACGTTTACCCATTTTATTCACAGCCATGTGGTATTGGAATTGGAATTGAAGTTTTTTTCTGCTATGTTTTATGATAATGCATGACTGAGTTCCTAACAGTGGTATCAGAGCCTTCATATTTGTGATTTTAATGGATTCTTTTAATGCTATGAAATTGTTTCGAGCATGCTTCTGGGTGTTGTTTACCGAGACATTTTCACAAATTTTCCATGAACTTGGGTCTTCATCATGTACTATGAATACATTGATTTATGGATTTTGAATAAATTGTTTTGTGGGTTGTGGGTTGACATTCATTGTTTTGGTAATGGTTACAGAGATGGTTTGGAAACCTTTTGTTGAATTATGTTTCAAGAAAAATCATTTTTTTATTAAAAAAATTGCAGGTTTTGCTCTGTACAAAAAGTGTTTTTGTGGGTTTGTTTCTAGGATAGAAAGTGTTTTTGTGGATTTGTTTCTGCGAAGAAAATGTTCTTCGTTAGTTTCTTTCTGTTTTCCAATAAACAAAAAGTAAGGATAATGTTTTCTTTGCATTGAACGGAGGAGTAGTCTTCTACAAAATGCCAGAGAAGACGACTGGATTTTGATAAGAAAAAATGGAAAAAAAACTATTTTGTTTGGCCCAAGCCGCGGCTTACTTGGAGCCAAGCCGTGGCTTGAGGCACAAAATTTCTCAAGCCGCGGCTTGCCCGGATTGGTCTTCCAATTGTGCGGCTTGTGGATTGTTTTCTTTGCAATCCTTGGGAGGCTTATACAAAGCCTCCCCAGGATGCAACTTCTTTATAAAAGATTTTTTTTTTCTTTTTTCTTTGTTTTGTCTTCGTGGAAAAATGGCCCACAATTGTCTTTTGTTTTTTTTCCCCCCAACTAGTGGTCCACAGATATTTTTGTTCTTTTCATCTTGTGCCCATTTTTCCCCAAAGTTTATACTTTGGGACTAACACATATTTTTCCAAAAATCTTGTTTTGGAAAATAATATATTTTCTAAAATAATGTTTTTAGATTATATATTATTTTAATTCCTAAAATATTATTTTAGCAATTAATATATTTTCTAAAATATTAATTTTAGAATTTATTCTATTTTTCAAAATAGTAATTTTGGAATTAATTTTAGGAATTAATATATTTACTAAAATATTGATTTTAGAAGTGGTTTGGAAGGAAAAATCTCATTGAATGAGGGATGAAAGAAAATTAATTTTCTTTCCGGGGGTGCTATCCCATTGACTCCCACCTACTGACTAGCCAGCGGGGCTGTCGTTTTTTTTCTAGATAAAGGGAACCAAAAGTTTTTTTCCTCAAAATTTGATTTTGAGACTAACTATTTTTTTTTCCAAAATAATGATTTTGGAAGTTTATATTTTATATAAATCTATCTGAAAATTTCTAAATTTTAATTTTGGAAACTTTTGTTAATTTCTAAAATTTGATTGTAGAAATTAATATATATATATATATATATATATTCTAAAATTCTGATTTTAGATTTTATTTCCAAAATAGTGATTTTTGAATTGTATGCTATGTTTTATTTTTCTTAATGTGTTTTGAGCATGATGTTAGCATGGTGGATGGTTATGGACTAAAACCAAATATATATGTTCATGCATTATTTAAGTTTTGGTTTTAATGAAATAGGGCATGCATGCCCTGGCTTCTATATTATTCTTGTGTAATTTCTCTTCTCATCTAAACTCCCCTCGAATGTAACTCGAGATTTCTTTACTTAGGAAATTTATATAACTAGATTACATAAGTTAGATAGAGTTAGAAAAATTATTTACAAGACAATGGAGATGGTGACCAAAATGAGGCGAGATGGTAAGACTTTCTGCTTATATCATGCATGAACACATAGGGTTGACCATATTAATTTCTTTCGTGGCTAGAGGAAATTAATTTAGGAAAAGTCTATAACCATACCACATAATTATGTTTTATGCCATGTATATACGATGATATTATGCATGCTATGTATAAGACCACCAATATAAACAAATCCCTTAAACAATATTAAATCTAAAGCCTTCTGTTAATATAGCAAGAACGAGAGTTGTTTTTTGAGATTAGGTTATTAGGCATATCTAAACTTACTCGACATTGAGCATGTTCAAGCTATGGAATGCGATCTGGATTAATAGGTTAGATTTAACTAATATCTTTATCTCTGTTGGGCACACCCAAGCATAAAGAATATTAGAGGTTAAGTTGGGCTAGCACTAAATACTTTAAGATTAAAAGATGTTAATTACCCAATGATCCGGTAGTTATATTTGATGTAATTGGTATTGGATACCTACTATTGAACTTAAGAGTGGTTTGTTAGGCATACCTAAGGTAATTTTTAAGGAATTTGAATACTGGTCCACTAGGAAAGCTTTTAATGGGCTTTCTTGAATCAATAGTGAGGGCTATTGATTTGAGTAAAATAGTGGAATAAAAATGCTCTTAGTTAAAGACCTAATTATTTGCATTACATGTGCAAATACATTACACTATTTTTTCTATTTTTACATCTAGGTCATCTGCATCATGATAACAAACTTGAACTTACATAGCATTTTGGAAAAAAACAAACTTATTGAGTTAAATTTTTTAGACTAGTATAGAAACTTGAGAATTGTTCTTAAGTAAAAAAAGTTGCTCTACGTGTTAGAGGATCCTATTCTACCACCGCCAGCTCAAGATGCTCATATTGATGAGCATGCTGTCCACAAGAAGTATAAAGAGGACAATGACACAGCATCCTGTGTGATGTTGGCGTCGATGACCCTTGAACTGCAAAAACAGCACGGGCATATGGATGCTTACTCGATCATATTACATCTTTGAGAGCTGTTTGATGCCCAAGCTAGAACGAAAAGATATAAGATATCAAAATAACTATTTCATTCGAAGATGGTTGAGGGTACTTCTGTGGCCACTCATGGACTAAAGATGCTGGGCTCAATTGAGAAGCTCGAGTCTCTTGGGTATGTGATGGACAATGAATTAAGTATCAACTTAATTCTGCAATATTTGCCAAGTAGTTTTTCAAAATTTGTGATTAACTACCAGATGAACAAGATTGAGTCCACCATACCTAAGTTGATCAATCTTCTCAAAACTACGGAGTCCTCCATGAAGAAGGAATCCAATGCAGTTATGTTAGTAGAATTTTCCTCTTCTAAGAAGAAAGTTCCTAAGAAGAAGAAGAAGGCTCCTACTAAGCCCAAAGGTGGTGTGGAAAAGAAGGAAGTAACTACCAAAGGACCATACCATCACTGTAGAAATATGGGTCATTAGAGGCGCAACTGCAAAGCTTACTTGGAGAACGTCAAGAAGAAGAAGGAGAAAGAGAAACTTGCAAACACTTTTACTTCTACTCTTGGTATGTTTATAATTAAGATTAATACCGCCTTTAGAAATGAGATATGGGTATTAGATATTGGATGTGGATCTCATTTGTGCAATAACTTGCAGGGACTAAAGGATAGTAGAAGGTTTAAAAAGGGCGACGTAGACCTACGTACTGCAAATGAAGTAAAGGTTGCTGCACTTGTTGTGGGGACTTACGGGCTACACCTGCCTTCATGATTAGTTTTAGAACTTTAAATCTGTTATTATGTACCAATTTTATTGAAAAATATTATCTCAATTGCATGTTTAGACTTATATGAATTTTAATTAATTTTAAAAGAATAAATGTTGTTCTTTTATTAAATAATATCCATTGTGATTCTATAATTTTGGTTAATAGTTTATATGTTCTAGACATGGATAATCCAATTCTTAATATAAATAATAAGAAACCAAGGATAGATAACTCAACCTCATCTTAATTATGGCATTGTCATTTAGCCCATGTAGAAGAGAATCGCATTTCTAAGTTACACAAGTTAGGCGACTTAGGATCATTTGATTATGAATCATATAGCACGTGTGATTCTTATTTATTTGGTAAAATAGCTAAAAATTTTTCTCAAGAAAAGGAGAAGGGCCAAAGAGCTATTAGAACCTATATACACTGATGTAAGTAGTCTAATGTCTATACAATTAAGAGGAGGTTATCACTATTTCATTACTCTTATCGATGATTATTCATGATATGGGTATTTGTATTTAATGAAATACAATTTTAAGGCCTTTAAAAAGTTCAAAGACTTTAAGAATGAAGTAGAGAAACAACTTAAGAAAAGTATCGAGATTCTAATATCCGATCGAGGAGGTGAATACTTAAGTGAAGAGTTTTTGAGTTATCTTAGAGGTAATGTGATATTATCTCAATGGATTGCATCACATACACCTCAACATAACAATGTATTTGAGAGAAGGAATCAAACCTTTCTAGACATGGTATGGATCATGATAGCTTCTGCAGACTTGCTAAAAATATTTTGGGGGTACGCACTAGAGACCTCCGTTTATATTCTAAATAGAGTTCCATAAAAAATGATAAGACAAACTTGACAGTAAATCCAACAAGTGTGTGTTTGTAGGATATCCGAAAAAATCTTTTAGGTATTACTCCTACCTACCTTCAAAAAATAAAGTGTTTATTTCGAAGCATGCTGTCTTCTTAGAGAAAAAGTACATGTTTCAAGGGGACAGTGGGAGTAAAAATTGAACTTAGTGAAGTTCAAGAAAAACAAACAAACAAGGATCAACCGTCTGATCCCATATATATTAAGAGAATAGATGAACCTTCCACTACACAAGAATCTTGTAGGGTAAGTAGGATACATGTGGCACTTGAGATATATAGATTGCTCATTAGTGACCATAATAACGTACTGCTCATAGATAATGATAAGCCTACTACTTTCAAGGAAGGTCTAAATAGTTCAGAATCTGACAAATGACTTGAAGCCATGAAGTTAGAGATGGATTCTATATATGCAACCAAATATAGACTTTGGTTGATCCACCCAAAGGCATCAAGCCTATTGGGTGAAAATAGGTTTTCAAGAAGAAAATCCACATGGATGGTAATGTAGTTACCTCTAAAGCACGACTAGTGGCTAAAGGTTATTGTCAACAATATGGTATTGACTATGATGAAACATTCTCACCAGTTGCTATGCTGAAATCCATCAGAATACTCTTAGCTATTATTGCTCATTATGATTATGAGATCTGGCAAATAGATGTGAAAACAACTTTCCTAAATGAAAACTTGACTGAGAAAGTGCATATGACACAACCTGAGGGTTTCACGTCCAATGATAGCATAAAAGTGAACAAGCTGCAAAGGTCCATTTATGGACTTAAGAAAGCTTCTAGGAGTTAGAACATCCATTTTAATGAAATAATTAAAGAGTTTGGTTTCATTCAAAACATGAATAAACCTTGTATATACAAGAAGGTCATAGGAGTGCAGTTGTTTTCCTTTCGTTTTATGTGAATGAATATTGCTACAAGGAAATATTGTTTGTATTTTTCAATAAGTAAAAGGATATATTGATACTAGTTTCCAATATGATAATAATGACTACGACTTACAATCAGGCTACATGTTCAATTTAAGTGCTATGACTTGATTTATGAAATCATTGATAGGAAAGATGTAAAAAATAGAGAAAGTTCCCACGGATGAGAACGTAGTAGACCTACTGACTAAGGCACTTCCTAAGAAGGAACATGATAGACATGTTGAGTCATTCAGTATTAGGTACATGAATGATTGGCTCTAGTGCAAGTAGGAGTTTGTTAATATTATACCCTAGAGGCAATCACTTGTATTTTGTATATGACACATTTAAATAATAATACAAGGTATTATTTATCTTTAGCTTATTTTGTGTGAATATAACTATTAGATAAAATCCCAAGTATAACACCGTGTTAAGAAAATCATGATAGAGATCATGATGTGATGTTCCTACTACATTGGATAGTGTTTGTAACACCCCACTACCTAGGCCCATCAGGGCCGGGAATGTCGCTCCGTCCAGAGGACAAGGGGTCTTTATAACTAGGTTACATAAAAATAAAATAAAATAAAGACTTTAAAACTAAACTTATTACAACCCAAAAGATAAGTACTGGAACAAATCCAAATAAACTGTTTGCAACAATCTCTCAAAACATCACATAAAGTAAATAACATGAGTCTTCAAAGCGTAGGCAACATCTAGTTAATGACCTCCACATCAGGATCTTCCTGAAAACATGGTATAAAAGGTGGTGAGATAAAAATCTCAGTAAGCCCGTGTGTGCTTTGAGTGTTTCAGGTGAAATAATTCATGTATGCAAGTTGTAAAAGTTTTATAAGAAAAAGGTGCTGGCAAGCAATAAATAAGTGTTGAAAATAAAGAGTGGCGTTTCACTTTTCAAACTATACATGTGCACAATAAATACAACCACTCAAATGGGGAGCCATGGGTTACTACACGTTGGGCCCCATGACTAAATAACAGTTAGAATGCCACACTTTGTGCAAGCTGACAAAAGGTAGGTGTACAGCCTACCGGGTGAGATACTCCTCCATCTCTACATCCAAACTTACCTGTTGTCCACTCCGGAACACACAGTCCACATGACTGAAACTTGCTAGCTCGGACCGATATGACCTACCGGACTGGCATCCTATCCAGGAAGGACTCACCCCTCAGAGGTGGCCACCTACTGAGAGACTTACCATAACCCTTCAAAGACTAGTCCCGGTGGTCTACCCTTATTGAGTACTCAACGTTGATTGTTCCACTTGGGAGAAAATTGATCATAATCCGCTTTATTTGGAAATAGCAATTAAGGGTTTCTAAAAGTCTTGTCAAAGTTGGGTTTTAGAAAAAGTTTAGCATTTTGTGTAACACTGCTTGTTTAACTTTCAAATGATTTGCTTGACTGAAATAAAAAGGAAAACACAGTCCTTAATTGCCTTCACAAAATAATTGTCCATATACATCATATTTGGCTTGCCACAATAACTTTTTGGTCTTCACAAAACTCCATGTAGGAGCTTACCTGATTCTTTGCTTGCTCAACTCAAATGTTTTCCAAGGCTGACCTAACCCCGCCTGGGGTAAACACAAAATATAAGGTTACATTCGAGCTATACCTGCCTTACATAAATAATTTCTTAGCTCAACTAGTTACAACCATGACTAGCCATGACCCTAATGTCCTAAGCTTTAAGGCTAGGTGATAAAGAATTTTATAAAATAAGTTTTAGTTGATAAGTTAAAATAACTTGGGGTTCTAAAATAATTGCTAATAAATCATAGACCCAATTAATAATTCTTGAGTGTTATTTTTTTAATAAATAAACTAAGGTTTGAATATTAAGTCCTAAATAGTATTACTAAATGGTGATTTAAAAATAGCTTTATTATAAATAAATATTTAATTACAAATAACCTTTAATTAATTTTTAAATAGATAATAAATAATTAGTAATAAATAAAATTAATAATGAATGAATTATTTTAAATTTTAATTAATAAATAACAAATAGATTTTAATATAAATAATATTTTATTTATTGTAAAGGATTTATTACTATATATATTATTTTTAATAAAAGATCTCATTTTCTTGATAAAGAAAATATTAATATTTTAATTAATAAACCACTCCAAATTTCCCTAGAGTTTCGAATTTTATAGAGAAAAATATAGTAGTATTCTATTCAAGGTAATAAAATTTGTTAATAAAAATAATCTAGCCTTAACAAGACAATACTTTTTCTCCATGATTTTCCTATTGCTAAAAAGGATTCTTGATCACATTCTCCATCATCAACAATATATTAATCCATTCATGAACATACGCTTGAACTATCTCATACCATCACATGGCCAAAATCCTACTAAGCATAATCATCAATCATGGTTTCTATGGAAAAATAAGAACATAAAAGCCTAATCACCTTTAGTGTCATAATATCTAATCATGCTTCAAACCTCCATAAAATTCATTAAGCATGAAGAACATACATTGATTCGAAAGGAAAACACATACAACCTAGTCATATACAACAATCATCATGTCCTAACTCCATCCCCTTAATCCACATGCATATACTCAATCCCTTATCCATATTTCAATCTTCCTATCAATATCTAAGAGACATGAATACTGAATTAAAAGAAGGATTAAAGGAAAAATACTTGATTTGATGAACACTTCGATGAAGAATTAAGAAGGTCCACGCGATTGAGAGCCTTGAATGATCCAATGGAAAAACGGCCATGGTTGATGGTTGATCAACCATTTCGGTTGGAAGAGAGAGAGAGAGAGAGAGAGAGAGAGAGAGAGAGAGAGAGAGAGAGAGAGAGAGAGAGAGAGAGAGAGAGAGCATTAGAACAGTACAATCGAATGGAAGAAGATGAACAAGAAGGTTGTTCTTGACTTACCTTGTTGATGTTCTTGAGACCTTCAAAGAAAAGTTAATTTTGATCCGCTCGAAAATTCTTGTTTGCGAGGTTTTGTGTTATAAATACCAGAAATGAAGTTTAGAGATTAAATGGAAGTGATTTGGAGTATTTGAGAGTGATTGGAGGTGTTTAGAGTAGGGTTAGGCTTGAAGAAGGTTAGTGTGTGTTCTTGGTGAAAATGGAGAGAATTTGGAAGAAGTGCTGCACGAATTTTGGTAGAAGGCTGGCCGAATGGTATGGAGTGAATGAGGGTTTCAGTTTTCAGCAAGAAGGAGAGAGAATGATCAGATTTTTTTGAAATTTAAATGGAGGAAATGGTGGAGATGTTTAAGGTAAGAGGTTAGCTATGGTGTTTTGATCAAGAGAGGTTTCTATGGTCTTCAATGGTGCTGGCTGAACATGGTGGTTTTGCTGAATTGATGGAAGGTTAATGTTGCTCCAAGGCTGCCAAAATTCAGTCTTAAATGGCAGAGGAACTTCTGGTTTATTTGCCTAATACAAGAGTGATTTTAATGGAGTAAAATGCTGAAATTATTTGAAGTTCAAAAAGAGTTTGAATGGAGTGATCTTAGGAGTGTTTTGTGGTGTGGCTATGGAGTCCTTATGCTCAAGGTGAGTGTGGGGTTAATGGTGTTCAGTCTACAGCTGAGCAAGGTTCAATTTTGCAAAGGTTGAAGGTGATTTTCGGCCTAGGCTAGAAGGGAGCAAAGCTGGAAAAAAAATCTGGTTTCATGGTTGTTCTTAGTTTCGAAGATTGCAGATTTTTTTGTGCAGAATTTTTGCACTCACTTGGCTCGATTTTCAGAGGTTCTTCTGGGGTGTTTGAGGGTCTTCCAAGGATGGTTTTCCAGCCTTAGTTCTGGACAAATACAGGGAACTTTTGCTGGCTTGAAGATGAACTAAAAACAGCTTCATTTCCTTGATTGGAAGTGGCGAAATGCCCAGAATTTTTCCTGGCTTGGTGCTGTTTTGTGCAGTCCGAAAATTGCACAGTTTTTTTTAGCTTCCAAGCCACATGAAATGACCATTTTCTTGGCAGCAAATGAATGGGTTTATTGGCTGTATTTTCGAAGAAGTGGTCTGCAAAAAATCTGGAAAATTTCCAGATTTTCCTTCACTAGGATATGAACAACATGAAGGTGAGTTTGAAGGTGCTTTCATGGTGATTGATTTTCTCTTGGAAACCCTTCCTATTTCTCCTCCTACTTTCGGCCAACTTCCCAACCTCCAAAACTGACTTTCGAATTTCATGGTGGAGGGATTATCACAGATTTTTTTTTTTTTAGAATTTAAAAGAAAGGATTTAATGGTTTTAAATTATAAAAATGTTAGGACAAGCTAGAGGTAATAAAAGGACAAGAATTCCTCTAGAATTCTTTTTAGGACATGAGGATAAGATTAGGACATTTTCTTCATGTCTCCCCTAAGACAACATTCCTATTTCCATGAAATGCAAGAAAACAAAAATTCAAATTTAGTTAAGATAATCATAACAAAAGCTTAAATGATGGGATTTGAACTCATGACCTTAGAAATTAATTCACCAAGCTCTAACCACTAAACCACACTAATTCTTGTTCTGATTTCCTCACCCACATATTCTTCTTGTTTAATTCCCAAGCTATTTTCCTAATTTGACCTCAAGCAAAATTACCATTTTACCCCTCCTACTCGATAAGCATAACTAAGCATTTTAACTTATAATCCACAACTCTAAAGCACATAAAATCATTCAAAAACATATATATTTATGCAAAATAATATGATATGCATCCCGACCCTCTTACTCTAGGGTTGGCTTTAGGTGGGGTTTCACAGTGTTTGTACTTAAATTATCCCTAGTCATAGTATTAATGAAATAGGACATTATTAATGCGTTAAGACTAACATGTGTTATACTTCTTGATTTGATAAGGCAGTGATTCTCATATCCGTGAGTATTGCGATATTCAAAGTTAACACGTGGATGCTTGTTACTTGAACAAGTATATTGGATAACCTAACTATGGGATAATCACATGGATAACTATTTAGTTCCAGTGATAGAATCTCATCATAGCAAATGTGCAAGTATCCTTAGAATTGACATCTCCAAGGTACTTTATTTGCTAAGTGTTGGACTTTGATTCCAATCTCTGAAGTCTTGACAAGACCACCTATGGGATGGGTATTGGGAAAACATAAAGCAAACGTAAGTAGTTGAGAAGATCAATAAAGGATTCACCATTCCTAATAGTAGGGGCGAATATCTCATGGCCACTTGTACGAATCCCTACTCGAGAAGTTTTTGGCCAAGGTGATTGTATATTGGAAATGGTTCTAATTGATACATATGATGAGTAGTGGATTCCAGGAACAAGTTCTAAAATATTCGGGTTAGAATTAATTTATTATTCTGGAAAGGAGTTGGCACTAATTCATACTCCAAACCGAATGAGATATTGCTTGGTGAAATGAGTTTATTACACTGTTGTCTGCTATTGAAAGGTTCATGTCAAGCCTCTTAACTTTCTGGACTTTTGGGTGGTCATGATTTGTTGCTAGATACTGTTCATGATCTGCTAAATATAGATTTATTAATTAATAAATTAATAAATCAATCCCATTTAAAATTAATAAGTTAATTCTAATTATAAAGGGTTATTAATCCTAAAGATGCTTGAATTAATTTATATTTTGCTACCAATAGACCATGAAACCTAATAGGTTACACACAATAAAGGTTTGAGTACTCAATATATTAGTTGATAATAATATTATGGGGTTCGTTGTGAGAATAAAATAATCTTATGGGTCTAATTGAAATTATACAAACTTCAAGGATTTAATTAAACCTTAAAGGACTTAGTTGTAATTAGTTAAAATCCTAAAACCTATAGAAAATAGGAAATGACGTTTTCCTTGAAATATATATACATAGAAATGGTTTTGTGAGAGGAGTCTTCTTCGGTTCTCTTCTCTATTTAAAACCCTAGCCACTATATTGTTCTGCTAGCACATAACTAAGTGACTTTATGAGTGCTCAAACCTTGTGTGGATTTCTATCAGAGATAATCCTATCATTAGATTGTAGTGGCTCTGTTTGAACATTCCAATAAGAGTGTTTTGTTCGTTTAAGATCGTAGGGTTTGCTAGATCGAGCCATCAACATCCAGGAGAAAAGTTTGAAATCTACTCATAGCAAAGGTAAATACTGTGCCATTGCTTTTACCCATTTTATTCACAACCATATGGTCTTGGGATTGGAATTCAGGTTTTTTCCACTGTGTTTTATGATAATGCGTGACTGAGTTCCAATAGGGCCTGCTCAAGGTGAACTGGTTTGCGCGAAGCTGGTTCAGGTTGCAGTTTGGGCTTCCGGTTCGAGTCTTCTGAGTCTTCTGAAGTTTTTTTTTTTTTTTTCCTTTCTTTCAATTTTAATTTATTTGAATTTATTTTCTTTTGGGGTCCCATATCACACAAGGTTATTTTCTTGCAATAGTTTATTTATGGTTTTAAATAATTTTGCATGAAAATGATTAGTAAACGCGAAACCACCTTAGGATTAAATAAGATCCTTTTAATTTTATTATTATAATGTTTAATCAATTATTTGGTCACATAAGTGAAGATTGAAAATAAAAGGAAGCCATGCATACTGGAAGCAAATAGAAGCCAAAAAACTGCACAGAGAACAGATTGCGAAAGAAAAAATTCGTTTTAATGCTTTTGTGCTTCAAAAATTTCTTTGGCTATGAAGAATATGACTGAACAATATGGACCTCTCCTACACTCATTGATGCTTCCAGTTGATAACCCACCAAACATCTACTATGTCTTGTTTTACTCAGAATATTCCACCGCCTAATACTTGTTGGTGAAGCAAGTAGGTGAGGAAAATCATAGTCTCTATTTTTCTTGATTCTCTCTTATTAATTAACAGATCCAAGAGAAACAAGAAGGGAAAAACGAGAGAGAGAAAAAACATAGAAGGCTTCTTTGGGATTTTTTTTTCACTGTTCACCGTAATGTATTCACTATGAATGAAAAACACACGGCTCACACTTAACAACCAAAACACCGGGGTTTCGATATTTCAAAACACTTGAAAGTTATCAACAGAAGATGTTTAGCTTAGCCTAAACTACACCGTCTATGATAAAAAATCCTTTAGTCTAGGCTATTGGGCCATAATTATTTTTATTATTTTTCTTGGATCCAATGAGTCCAAAAATAATAAAAATTAAGTATTTATTTTCTGAACATATAAAAATAACTCAATAAATAATTAATGAGCCCAAATAAATCAAAATAATTATACAAGCCTTTTTATCTAGTTTAGTCCCAGGTTAATTTTCTAATTATTCAATTTGGGTTTAGGCCCTGAATAATTAATTAACCAATTAATTTAGATAATAAATTTAATTTAATTTCTCTTGTCCTTTTATTTTATTCTAGTCCAATAATAAATTAGATTTCCTGAGCAAAATAAAATCCTTTTTAACTGAAACCTTTTCCTTAACCCAAAAGTAATTAGGAATTACATGCTATTTTTGAGGACCAAAAAGACACATCGCCTTGGCTACTAAAATGACCAAAATACCCTTGCTATAAAATAGCTATATTTTGCACTTGAAATATTACCATAAGGAAATATTAGCTCTAAAGAGAATGCTACGTTATCTATGTCTCTGACCTACAGGTGAAATGACTAAAATATCCCTCTACATATCGCCGTGCATTTAAAGAGGAAAAAGTGTTCTAACACCTCTCTAAAATACATCTACCATTCTTAGGCTTTTGGTCTAATAATCCATGACTTCTTGGAATATTTTTGCTTTCCAAGGGAGCTACCCTAAAGCAAATATCCAAGTCATGTTCCTCAAGGCCCTGGATATTTTGATCATTTGACAACCACAAGGGGTGATATAGCATAGAAGCTATCTTGTATAAATTTGTCTTGACTGACTAGTTACATAAACGCAACATAGAAATATATTAGTCTAACAATAGAACCTCAACTATAGTACATCAAAGCATATGCTTCCAACTTCATCAGACCACCAACTTATATTCGAGCTATAGAGTATTAGTCCACGCTATAGCAGTAGTAGTCTAGGCTTCTACCATATAGTACTTTTAGAAACCACTACTACAGGTCCATATTCGAAATACGCTTATGTTATGAAATGTAAAGACTACTTATTGGCTAAATGTAAGCCATTCCACATTTAGAATTCATAACAAAATAACCATACCATGATGAGATTCCCATTCTCATCATTCAGTTAAGAACAATAGTTTATATGTTAAGTAACCCACGATCTATACCTTACTGTGAAAGACCTCCATTCACATGAACCATTTACTTAAACATAATGGGTCTTTTCCAGCGAAATTATGCACAAAAGTAAAGAAGAATTCATAAATAATTTTTGAGAACAAAACTTTTATTAATTCAAATCATATCAGAAATCTAGTCTAAGAGGGCATACATCTTAACAATCTCTCACTTGCATTCTAAGACTAAGTAAGTCCATAGGTGCCCACCCCTATGGCTTCTACATATCTTCTAAAGACTCTCTTAGTCAAAGGCTTGGTGAAGGGATCTACTAGATTGTTCTCCTAGGCTATTTGTTCTACCACGACTTCCCACCTCTGGATAAAATCCTGGATCAGGTGGTACTTCCTCTCAATGTGGTTCCCTTTTTTTGTGGTTCTTGGGTTTTTTGGATTGTGAAATTGCGCCAGCATATCACAATCGGCCTGTCCATCTGTGGCATGACTCCAAGTTCTAAAAAAAATTTTTGCAGTCAAACTACTTTCTTGGATACCTCCAAAGCTACCATATACTCAGTTTCTATGGTTGAGTTAGCAATACAAGATTTCTTAATACTCCTCCATAAAATAGTCTCTCTAGACAAGGTGAAGACATATCCACTAGTCGATTTTCTCTTATCGTTATCCACCTGGAAGTCTGAGTCTTTGTATCCTGTAGGAACCAAGTCATTAGCCTTGTAAACCAGCATATAATCTCTAGTACCCTTAAGGTACTTTAGCATATGCTTTATAGCTTGACAATGAACCTCTCCTGGATTTGACTAATACTGCTAACTAAGCCTACAACAAAGAAGATATCTGGCCTAGTGCACAACATGGCGTATATGAGAATTCCCACAGTAGAAGCATAGAAAATCCTACTCATTCTATCTTTTTCTTCTTGAGACTTTGGACAGTCATTTGAAGAAAAAGACAACTTATGTCTGCAAGGGATTAATGCTCCCTTGCATGAGTCCATACTAAACTTGGCCAACATCTTGTTAATATATGTAGTTTGGGATAATCCTAATATTCTCTGCTTCCTATTTCTAAGAAGTTTAATCCTGAAAATGTAACTGACTTCTCGCAAGTCCTTCATACTAAATTAACTAGATAATCATACCTTAGTAGATGATAATGTCTCTAGATCATTACCAATGAGCAGAATGTTATCCACATATAGTACATGAGAAACCACGTTTATGCCTTCCAATTTTCTGTACACACATGGTTCATCTTCGTTTTAAATAAAACCATAAGAGTTTACAGTCTCATCAAAACAAATATTCCATACTTTGGATGCTTGCTTAAGTTCATAAATAGATTTCTTAAACTTACAAACTATATGCTCTTGGCCTTCGCAATAAAGCCTTCCGGTTGGGACATATAGATGTCTTCACTAAGATGGCCATTTAGAAATGCCGTCTTGACATCCATTTGCCATATTTCGTAGTCATAATGACATACAATGGTAAGGAGGATACGGATGAACTTAAGCATGACTACCAAGGAAAATGTTTTCTCATAGTTGACATATTCTTTCTGAGTATACCCTTTCACCACAAGCCTAACTTTGAAAGTTTCCACCTTCACACCCACTTTTCTCTTCCTCTTGTATACCACTTACACCCAATGGGTTTTATCCCTTCATGTGAAGCTATAAGATCCCAAGCCTGATTGAAGTACATAGACTCAATCTCAGCTTTCATTGTTTCATGCCATAGGTTTGCATCGGCATCAGCAATAGCCTCATCGTATTTAGTGGGATCTTGTTCTCGATGGTCGGAGACTAGGTCAAAAGCCTCTCCAGTCCATTTTTCTGAAACCCTAGATACCCTCCCACTATGACAAGGCTCTATTTGTATAGGTTCTGAAGGCTGTACCTCTTCTTATTTTATAATTGGGTTAGAAGAAGTTGATTCATAAGATAACTTCTTATTGAGTTCCAACCTTATTGAACCTTTAGTGGATGTGCTTTGATTATCCTCCAAGTATCTAGCATTAGTACTCACAAGTACTTTTTGCTCCTTGAGATGATAAAAGTAACAACTATTTGTTCTTTTTAGATATCCAACAAAATAGCATAATTTTGATCTTGATTCTAATTTGCCTTCCTTGATTAGTACATAAGTTAGACAACCCCATATCTTCAATTGATTTGAACTTGACTTACGTCCAATCCATATCTCATAGGGTATCTTAGGTACTTACTTAAAAGGTACCAAGTTTAGAATATATGTGGCTATTTCCAAGGCATATCCCCAAAAAGACATAGAAAGAGTAGCATGAGACATCATTCTTTGGACCATTTCCATCAATATCCTATTCATTCTCTCAGCTACTCCGTTCGGCTAGGATGTTTTCAGCGCAGAGAGTTATGATACTACCCCATGATGTACCATGTAGTCCTTGAATTCACCAAGGAAGTACTCTCCACCATGATCCGATTATAAGGTCTTGATTAGTTTATTTGTCCAATGCTCCACTTTGGCTTTAAACTCTTTGAACTTGTTAAAAGAGTTAGACTTGCGTCTCATCAGGTAAATATAACCATACCTAGTACAATCATCTGTGAAGGTGATGAAGTATTCAAACCCCTATCTTACTGGTGTAGATAAATGACCACACACATTATTGTGAATAAGACTCAATGTTTCTTTAGTCCTATCTGCCTTTTGGGGAAAGAACTTTTTGGTTATTTTTTCCATAAGACAGGATCCACACTGATGCTAACTCTCCAATCTCAATGAGCTCAAAGGCCTATCATGGATTAACCTCTGAATCCTGATTGAGTTAATGTGACCTAATTTTAGACGCCAAAGATATGAGTCATTAACATTGGTCTTTCTCTTCCTGTTTAAATGTTTAGATTGAGCATTATTTAGTTAATTGTTAATAGGATTAATGAAGAATAGATTTCTATACATGTGCCCAGTACATAAAACTTCTCTATTTCTAGTAATAGTTATACTAGAATAGAAAGAGAATATCCTTGATTTATTAATTTTGCAATTGAAACCAAATTTTGTCTAAAACCAGGAACAAATAAATTATCCTTCAGTATAGCTATTCCATTACAATCAAACACTAATTCCAATTCTCCCACTGTAAGGGTCCAAACTTGTGCTCTATTTCCCACGCATAGTCTATGTTTGCCCTTCTAGAGTTTTCTTATTTTTCTAAACCCCTACAAGGAGTTACACAATTGATCAGTGGCTCCTAAATCAACAATCCAAGTGGAAGTTGATCCAACAATTGACATAGACTTTAGATAGAAAACATTACCTATAGGATGTTTCATGGTTTGAAGATCTGGACACTCACTTTTCCAGTATCCCATTTTTCTACACTTGAAGCATTTACCTTTGGGTTTGTCTTTAGGTTAGGACTTGGGTTGGGGCACTACGTTACCCTTCTTCTATTACACATAAATCATACTCAATTCGATGGAATTGTTTTTTCTTAAAGGAGATCTTCTATAATTTCTCACGCGAGAGGTTATTTCTTGATTTCGTCCAGTCATTAATAACTTAATTATTTTTAGATAATAGTAGATAGAAACAACGCTTGTAAGGAGTCCTATTAAATCTAAGAAATTAGGCCTGCCTGCCATCCACACTAGAATAAATAGAGTTTTCCAAGAAAACCTACTAGTGGAGGAAGACCCCCTAGGGATAAGAGACATAGGGCTAAAGAGAGAGCTAAAAAAGGATCTTTCATGTATAATCCTGCATAATCTCGAATGTTATCCGTTGTTCCAGTACGTAGACCAAATAATACAATGCAAGTAAAGGTTCCTAGACAGTTCTTGAAGAAGAAGCATTCATAACCCTTGCTCATGGCTTCATAACCTTCTCTGCCACCTGGAGCTCTTTCATTAACTCAGTTAAACTCATATTTAACTTGTTCATATTGTAGTTCAACTTGAATTGAGTAAAAGAGCCCGGTAGAGATTCGAGAATTATGTCCATTTGGCTATTGGGATCAATGATAGCCCTCAAGATTTTTGCTTTCTCAAAAACAACAATCATTTTGAGTATGTGCTCTCTGACTGATGCTCTCTCAACCATCTTGGTGTTGATGATTGTTCAAAGAGCCTCTTACCTTGCGAGCCGACTTTTGTCTATGAACATTGTGCCTAATGATGTGCTTACATCGTATGTAGTTGCCATGTGCTTTTGTTTAGATTGGAACACATTAGACATGGAGGCTAATATATACCAACGTGGTATATCGTCAACCTTTTTCCATGCCTTCTCAGCCTCTGGCTCCTCATTGGTGGAACCCTTCCTGATAACATGGTAGGTTTCGTAGAGGACATACTTATACTCCTCAGTTGTGAGTATTATGTCCAAATTCCTTTTCTAATCCACATAGTTAGGACCCGTTAACTTATTCTCACAGAGAATAACAACTAAGGGATTGAAAGAACCTCCACAAACTATTTCTGAAAATAAAAAATAATAGAACTTCTCAATTTTGTGAAAAAAAAAATAATTTTGTGCACTTCATCCTCATATTAAACTGATAATAATTAACCTCATCACTATTATCTTTAACATGATAAATTTGGCTGTTAGAAAAATTGATATAGCTTTCTGGAAAGATTAATTGTTTCTTAAGCTAAGTGTGTTATTCACCACAAATTAATTTTGCTTTTAGGTAATGATCTAAAAGATAACTCCATTAAGAAGATGGTCGTTTCTTCTTATTGCCTATGGACATACTGTTGGGGATATGCCCTGGAGTCAATTTGTACTTATACAATTGTCGTTATGTTTTATATAATAATATAAGGCTTTCCTTTCCATGAATAGTGCGTTTTGTTTTATGGTCATCAAGTACGTGACTTGATAGTAAAACCCAACAATGAATACAATGACTATTCTAAATCTGTCCCTGATCATTTATTATTATTGGAACAATAATAAATTAAGATTAGTATGTTTGTAACTGGATGGCTATGTTTTACTGGTTATAGATATTTGTGATATCAAGTCAAAATATAAATAAATGTTAGAGAACATTGTATTGGACATGACCCACTGTGAGAGTACTTCATGGAACATGTCATAAGTACTTTCTAGCCATAATAATATTAAAAGTCCTTCGACCTAAATTCATTATAGTTTCCTACTTGATAAATTCTGTATTTTGACGTTGTCTAAAGTTGTCTTTAACCAGATAATAAATTAGATTACTGTTGGATATAGAATAAATCAATGAGAGGAATATGATTGATAGTGAAGGAATTTGTCCCTCTCAATTATGGGAGAGATATCCATGGGCCCCTTGATAAGTTAGACTATTAAAATGCATGGCCGTGCTCAAATATATCAATCTAAGATATTGATATCATTTGTTTGAACAGTCTACTATGAAATCAAGAAATAATTGATTAAGCTTAATAAGGATGACATATTCCGTGCCTTATGCTTAATCTGGATATCGTGTGACAAAAGGACTAAATATAAAATTATGGTTTGGTTCAAAGAGATCACCGATCTTCATTTAACCTGGATAGTTATAATGTTTTGCTAGAAACCGCTTATAACTTGTGGGCCATTTAAATATGATTTAGGCACATTGCCAGTGTTAAATGAATCTATAGGGTCACACAATAAGCGAACTTGTTAGGTTATTTTTCTGGTGACCAGATTCGATGAATCTGGAAATATGTCTAAGTTAATCAAACTTAGAAAATTTACCAGATATAATGAATTTGGAAATATGTCCACATTCGATGTATCTGGATGATGTCCAGATTATAAAAATCTGACTCGGTAAATTAATTAGTTAAATTACCGAGATAATGCCAGAATTTTATCATATCAATTTTAATTTAATTTGAATTTAAATCAAAATACGATTAGATATTTTTAGGGTTGAACTCTAAGAGGTTCGGAGTGGGTTTTTAAGAAAACCCTAGCCGTCTTCTTGGGTTTGCTAATTTTTGTTGAGAATATTCGTGCCTCCATTGATCAGAAAAAAAAACCTCTCAAGCCCTAGGCGCCAGCACTCCTCGGGTAATGAGTGAGTTCGTGGTGTGTATCCGATAGAGGATGTTCGCACATTGCAGCGTCTGGTGATTGTTCGGGTTCCACGTATAGTAGCAGAATTGGAATCAAAGGATATCAATTACACCAAATAGAGGTAATTCTACAAACCTATGATCTTCTTAATCGTTTACTTGGATCCTCGGAAGGGATTCGTAGATGTTTTCCGCGTTTAGGAGTCCACGAATCCTAATAGTGGTATCAGAGCAACTTGCTAAACAATTAGGTTAATTCATCTGTGTTAATCGCATTGTTGTGGATATGTATGATATATATATGTGTGAATTTAAACGGTGTATATCAGCATGTTCGCATTATTATGATTTTAGAATACTTAGCATGCAGACTGCCTGAATTAGGTTTGATATGTGTGTCTTAGTTGCCTGATCAGACCAGATTAGTTGCAGATTGTCTGTAAACTGGTCTATTTTAATATGATATAGTATCATAAGCATGCCATCTGTCGTTCTATATTTGCGAATTGTTTGTATTAATCGGCCATGATAATATGTTATCTATATGAATATGATTAAAGGGGAACGCAGATTGTCTGTAATATGAAATTTCACGACGATGGTTACTAAGGGATCCGAACGTTAATCTGATTAATATTTGGAAATCGGAATGCGAAATCTCATTCAATGAGAGAAGAAAAAATCGTTTTTCCTTCCGGGGGCAGCGGGACCTCCGCTAGGGGCGCTGCCCCTTGGACCCTGCCAGGGGCATTGCCCCTTGGAACCCCGACTAACTGTTCGTTATATGTTATTCATTTGTATTTTGATTGTAGTTGTGGATTATTTTGAATAGTGCATAGCATGACCCGTTTTATCCCAATGTGATTGGCAGGTTACATTCTGGTTGTTTTAAGTTGTAATTTTTAAATACGGCTTGCGTGTCGTTTTTCATTGTTGTAAAATTGTACTGCTTTCCTAGAATAGGAATTATTTTAATTTTACTATCCAATGTAAAAGAAGACGGCGGCCAACATTTACAACCAATGAGGAGTATGCTCAGGGCATTATAGAATGCTTAAGGAGTTCATATACCTAGATTGACCACATTGATCTTCATTTTGCTCGTGATGATCAACATAGGTTATGGGCCATACTATGTCACTTTTATTTATGTTTTTCATGTATATTTGATATGTTTATTTCATGCTTACTACAATCAAATTTTTTATTTAAAAAAAATTTAAGTGTTAAATGCCTTCCAAAATCAAACACTTGTTATTACTTGGATCATCATATGGTCATTTCTGCCAAAGTAGGATGCTTTTGATTATCTAAGTAAGATAAGATGGAAAATAGTTTTCCATATGTTTGATATGGTTTGACTTAACTGGGCTATAAAAATGGTTTTGGGCCTAGGGCATTATATGAGATAAGTTAGCCGGGACATTTGATGCCTATCTCATTTAAAATTTGAGTTTTATTTAATTATAAGATTAAAGCTAAAGCTTACTTATGATTAAAATAAAATATTTATGAAAATAATATTTTTTTTACCTATTACGAAGCATCAAAATGTTGAAGTTTCAAAAGTTTAAATGCTTTTAGTGGGAGTTTTTCATTAAAGCCTCAAAATTAATTACTTTAAATATTTTGTATGTAGATAATAGCAACAAACAGTTGGAATAATTCATTGCGATCTATGCTCGAGAAGGAGAAGGACAAGCTTAGGGGGACTAACTTTCTTGATTGGGCACGAAACTTAAGAATTGTTCTTAAGCAAGAAAAAAGGCTCTATGTTCTTGAAAAATTCTATTCCCCCTGCTCCAGCAAATAACGCCTCAAAAGCTAAAAAAGATGCTTGTAGTAAGCACAAAGATGACTCCAACGATGTTACTTGCCTCATGCTAGCAACTATGAATTCTGAACTTCAAAAACAGTTTGAAGAAGCAGAGGCATATGACATAATTGTGCATCTCAAGGAAATGTTCCAAGAGCAAGCACGACAAGAGAGATTTGAAACTCACAAGGCATTAAATGCATGTAAGATGATTTCTGGCACCTCAGTAATGCTCATGTCCTTAAAATGAAGGGCTATCTTGATCATCTTGATAAGCTTGGTGCTCCTGTTAATCATGACATGGCCACGGATTTGATCTTGGGCTCATTACCTACTGAGTATGACCAGTTTGTCATGAATTTTAACATGCATAATATAGAGAAATCCATTACTGAATTGCATGGGATGCTAAAACAAGCTGAATTGAACATTAAGAAGAATAGTCCTAGTGTTCTAATGGTTCAAAAAGGGAAAGGAAAAAGGAACAACCAAAAGGGCAAAGTCGTGGCTAGTAAGGGCAAGGGCAAGGCAAAGTCCAAGTTCAAGCCCAAACTTAAGGCCAAGACACCAAAGAAGGGAGCTTGCCACCATTGTGGAGAACAAGGACATTGGTTAAGTAATTGCAAGCTCTATTTGGAAGCAAAGAAAAAGGACAGTGAGACTACCGCTTCAGGTATTTATGTTATAGAAATTAATTTGTCTACTTCTGATTCATGGGTATTGGATACTGGTTGTGGATCTCATATTTGTGCAAATGTGCAGGGTCTAAAAAGGAGTAGAGCCTTGGCAAAAGGCGAGGTGGACCTACGAGTTGCGAATGGAGCAAAAGTTGTTGCAGTAGCTGTAGGAACTTTTGAATTAATTTTGCCCAGTGGGCTTGTTTTAGAACTGAATGATTGTTTTTATGTTCCTGCTATGAGTAGGAATAATATTTCAGTTTCTTGTTTGGATTTAGAAGGTTTTGAATTTGTTATTAGAAATAACATTTGCTCCATTAATAAAAATGGTATTTTTTTATGGAGATGCCTCATTATTAAATGGGCTCTATATTCTCAATCTTCGTGGATCTTCAAACAAGTCTATCTATAATATTAATACTAAGAGATTGAAATCCAATGATTTAAATCAGACTTATTTATGGCATTGTCTTTTGGGCCATGTAAATGAGAAACGCATAACAAGGCTTCATAATGATGGGCTTCTAAATTCGTCCGATTTAGAATCTTACGAAACATGTGATTCATGTTTATTAGGCAAAATGACTAAAGCGCATTTCAAGAATCAAAATGAAAGGGCAACCGATTTATTGGGCCTAATACATACTGATGTATGTGGACCAATGAATTCATATGCTAAATGAGGATTTCAGTACTTCATTACATTTACAGATGATTTCAGCAGATATGGCTACCTGTATCTGATGAAACACAAATCTGAATCGTTCCAGAAATTCAAAGAATTTCAAAATGAAGTACAAAATTAGCTTGGCAAAAGTATCAAAACACTTCGATCAGATTGAGGTGGTGAATACTGAAGTCACGAGTTTGACGAGCATCTTAAAAATTGTGGAATTATTTCTCAATTAACTCCACTTGGAACACCTCAATTGAATGGTGTATCTGAACGGAGAAATCGGACTTTATTATATATGGTTCATTCAATGATGAGTCAAACTGATCTTCCAATCTCCTTTTGGGGTTATGCCCTAGAGACTGCTGCATTCATAGTAAATTAAGTTCCATCTAAATCGGTTCAGAAAACGCCATATGAGATATGGACTAGGAGACAACCTAGTTTGCATTTCTCAAGATTTGGGGTTGTGAAGTTTATGTAAAGCGTTTATTATCTGATAAACTTGCACCTAAATCGGATAAATGCATATTTATGGGGTATCCTAAAGAAGCTAAAGGATATCAATTTTATCTCCCAAAGAAAAATAGAGTAATTGTTACTCGAAATGGATTCTTTCTTGAAAAGGAGTTTATTTCCAAAAGAATCAGTGGGAGTAAAATATATCTTGATGAGAATCAAGAGCGACAATTAGTACCTGAACCGAATAATGAACCTCGATTAGATGGCTCACAAGTTCAAGATGAGCCTACTTCTATAGAACAAGGACCTCGAAGATTTGATAGGGTTTGTCAACAACTTGAGAGATATGGATTCCTCATCACTGACGATCACAATGTGGAGCTTATGGTTAATGATGAGCCCACTTCCTATCTAGAAGCCATTAAGAGTTCTGACTCTGGAAAATGGTTAGAGGCTATGAAGTTTGAGATGCAATCCGTGTATGATAACCAAGTCTGGACTTTGGTTAATCTACCTAAAGGTTAAAAAACCATTGGGTGTAAATGGGTTTTCAAAAAGAAAACAGACATGGAGGGAAATGTGTATACTTACAAAGTACGACTGGTAGCAAAAGGTTATAGACAAACTCATGGTATAGACTATGATGAAACCTTTTCACCAGTTGTAATGCTTAAATCTATCAGAATTCTTCTTGCCATACCAGCATATTATGATTATGAAATTTGGCAAATGGATGTCAAAACTGCGTTTCTCAATGGAAACTTACTTGAGGATATGTACATGACACAACCAGAGGGTTTTGATGATCCTTTAAATTCTAAAAAAGTGTGTAAGCTTCAAAGATCCATTTATGGATTGAAGTAAGTATCTCGAAGCTGGAATCTTCGTTTTGATGAAGCAATTAAAGAATTTAACTTTATCAAAAATAAAGATGAGCCTTGTGTCTATAAGAAAACAAGTGGGAATGCAATAGTCTTTTTGGTACTTTATGTTGATGACATGTTACTCATTAGAAATGACATCCCAACTCTACAAAGTGTAAAGACATAGTTGGGAAATTGCTTCTCAATGAAGGACTTAGGTGAAGCTGCCTATATTCTAGGTATAAGGATCTATAGAGATAGATCTAGAAAGCTAATTGGACTAAGTCAAAGTGCATACGTTGACAAGGTTCTGAAAAGGTTCAGTATGCAAGACTCTAAGAGAGGATTCTTGCCAAAGTCACATGGCATTAAGTTTAGCAAAACTCAAAGTCCTTCTACAAAGGATGAAGAAGAGCGCATGAACAAGATACTATACACTTTCGCTATAGGGTCTATCATGTATGCCATATTATGTACTCGACCCGATATATCATATGTATTGAGTATGATGAGTAGGTTCCAGTCAAATCCTGGAGAGGCATACTGGGCTGCTGTCAACTTAAGAAGAACTAAAGATATGTTCTTAGTTTATGGAGGACAAGAAGGTGAGCTAGTTGTAAATGGTTACACTGATGCTAGTTTTCAGTCCGACATAGATGATTATAGATCGCAATCAGGTTTTCTATTTTGTTTGAATGGAGGTGCTGTAAGCTGGAAAAGTTCAAAGCAAAACACCGTGGCCGATTCTACAACAGAAGCTGAGTATGTAGTTGCTTCAGCTGCAGCTAAAGAAGCAGTTTGGATTAAAAATTTCATTACAGAACTAGATGTAGTTCCTAGTATTGTGAACCCAGTGGATCTCTATTGTGACAACAATGGAACCATTGCACAAGCTAAGAACCTAGATCACATCAGCGATCCAAACATATACTTAGACGTTGTCATCTCATTCGAGAAATTGTTGATAGAGAAGATGTCAAAGTATGCAAGGTATCAACTGATGACAGTGTTGCAGATCCACTGACAAAGCCTCTCCCATCGTCTAAACATGATAGTCATACCAGATCATTGGGATTACGGCTTATGCAAAATTGGTCTTAGTGCAAGTGGGAGATTGTTGGGGATATGCCCTAGAGTCAATTTGTACTTATACAAATGTCGTTATGTTTTATATAATAATATGAGGCTTTCCTTTTCATGAATAGTGCGTTTTGTTTTGTGGTCATCAAGTATGTGACTTGATAGTAAAACCCAACAATGAATACAATGACTATTCTAAATCTGTCCCTAATCATTTATTATTATTGGAACAATAATAAATTAAGATTAATATGTTTGTGACTGGATGGCTATGTTTTACTGGTTATGGATATTTGTGATATCAAGTCAAAATATAAATAAATGTTAGAGAACATTGTATTGGACATGACCCACTATGAGAGTACTTCATGGAACATGTCATAAGTACTTTCTAGCCATAATAATATTAAAAGTCCTTCGACCTAAATTCATCACAGATTCCTACTTGATAAATTCTGTATTTTGACGTTGTCTAAAGTTGTCTTTAACCAGATAATAAATTAGACTACTGTTGGATATAGAATAAATCAATGAGAGGAATATGATTGATAGTGAAGGAATTTGTCCCTCTCAATTATGGGAGAGATATCCATGGGCCCCTTGATAAGTTAGACTATTAAAATGCATGGCCGTGCTCAAATATATCAATCTAAGATATTGATATCATTTGTTTGAACAGTCTACTATGAAATCAAGAAATAATTGATTAAGCTTAATAAGGATGACATGTTCCGTGCCTTATGCTTAATCTGGATATCGTGTGACAAAAGGACTAAATATAAAATTATGGTTTGGTTCAAAGAGATCACCGATCTTCATTTAACCTGGATAGTTATAATGTTTTGCTAGAAACCGCTTATAACTTGTGGGCCATTTAAATATGATTTAGGCACACTGTCAGTGTTAAATGAATCTATAGGGTCACACAATAAACGAACTTGTTAGGTTATTTTTCTAGTGACTAGATTCGATGAATCTGGAAATATGTCTAAGTTAATCAAACTTAGAAAATTTACCAGATACAATGAATTTAGAAATATGTCCACATTCGATGTATCTGGATGATGTCCAGATTATAAGAATTTGACTCGGTAAATTAATTAGTTAAATTACCGAGATAATGCCAGAATTTTATCATATCAATTTTAATTTAATTTGAATTTAAATCAAAATACGATAAGATATTTTTAGGGTTGGACTCTAAGAGGTTCAGAGTGGGTTTTTAAGAAAACCCTAGCCGTCTTCTTGGGTGTGCTAATTTTTGTTGAGAATATTCGTGCCTCCATTGATCAGAAAAAAAAACCTCTCAAGCCCTAGGCGCCAGCACTCCCCGGGTAATGAGTGAGTTCGTGGTGTGTATCCGATAGAGGATGTTCACACACTGCAGCGTCTGGTGATCGTTCGGGTTGCACGTATAGTAACAGAATTGGAATCAAAGGATATCGATTACACCAAATAGAGGTAATTCTACAAACCTACGATCTTCTTAATCGTTTACTTAGATCATCGGAAGGGATTTGTGGATGTTTTCCTTGTTTAGGAGTCCACGAATCCTAACATATACCTCGCACTATAACCTCCAACGTGGACTGACCGATCATAATACGTGTCCCGGGTTATTAATTACATCATTCCATCAGTTCTAGATTCTTGTGATATCTCCATTCTATACGAGTTCACTCCCAGTGTGATGTGAGGAGACCCACATCTCTAATGAGGATCGTGATGGCAGCCGTGAGGCCATTGGAATCCCTTTCCCACTTAGTTTTTAAAACAAGGGCTTTCTTGAAAAAATATCATTTGAAAAATTCAATTAAGTTCTCTTTTAACTCAAAAATAAAATATCTAAATCCATAAAAATTTCTATGTCAATGTTTATACATTTTGAGAAAAATTTTCATGGATTAATTTTATTTAATTTAAAAAACTTAATAATGTAAAAAAATTTTCATTAAAACTTTCTAGAGATTTTGATCTCAAGGTTTTATTTGACAAAAATATTTTTTCTTTGTGAAAATAAATTAAAATGGTATTTCATTTTAACTTACAAAAATTTCTAAATCCAAAATATTTTTTATGTCAAGGATAAAAACATTTAAGAAAATAGCCAGGGATTAATTTTTGTTTAGGTTAAAATTAACCATTTAATTAAAGAAAAATATTTTTCTTGTCAAAATAATTCCCAAAGACTTTGGTCTTTAAGAAAATGTGCACATAGGGATTAAAATAAATAGCATGCTAGAAGACAGTAAACATTCTCATGCTCTTCTATTTTAAAACCTAAGTGCCTAAAGAATAGAATTAAACACATTGATTAAATTAATTAATGGTCTTGTTTAATCCTAAAATCCTTTACTATTATTTTTAATGCAAAATATTGAATGAATATTAACTATTGCAAAAATAATAACTTCGCCTAGTATGGGACTAAAAATAAAAAAAGAAATTGCACAAAAATTACAAGGAAAAAAAATAAAAAAATATTTTTTCCTGATCTTGTGCACCCGCCACACCGAATTATGGCCTTCCTATGGAAAGGTCCATGGACCATGACCCGCGAGCCGCACCTGCAACCCACAGGCAGCTCGCTCGCCCGCTCCAGAACTCGGTCACAATAGGATGCAAAGTATCCCTTCCAGGATGCTATTGTTTTCACCGAGCCGTCCCACAGCTCCAAGCACATTGAGCCACAACCCACGTAACTCAGCTTGGCTCCAGTGGCTCACGCACAATTCTTTCTTCCTCATTTTTTTCTGCGATTTTTCTCCAGATTTCTTCTGCAACTCTGCTTCGCAAAATCAACAGGCAGTTTTCTTTCTTTTTTTTTTTTTTACAATTTTTAATCAAAACAAAACCAACATCTGCCTATACCATTTAAATTCGGGTTTACACGATTGCTATGCAAAGAATTAAAATTATAGAGGTTTACTAAACCTTAACCGTGAGGTGTATAGAGAGTTTATCCCATACCAAAATAGCGAAGGATCACAGAAAAAAACAGATAACAATCCAGCCATTTTTATTAGACTAGCATACATGCATCTTAAGCCAATCAAAGCTTCATGCTCTGATACCACTTGAAGATTGAAAATAAAAGGAAGCCATGCATACTAGAAGTAAATAGAAACTAAAAAATAGCACAGAGAACTGATAGGAATCCAAATTAGGTATGAAGGCTATTTTCAAGAAGCCGAAGAAGGATAGAATTATACTTCATAGCTCTATGGGTAAGAACAATATTTAACAGGATTCAAGAGAATTTTCAAGGCGACAAATTCCACAAACCCAGGGCAAAGAAGATTATGAAGAGATGGATAGTAAAGGAAGGGCCAAAGGACGCACAACATAAGCAACAATCCATGTGAAGGATTAAGTCAATCTTAAAACAAGGATTGAAGGCCCAAGAAGTATCAAGAAGAGCTCAAGATGACCAATATTTCATTTGGAAGATCAATGAGACATAGAGAAATAGAATGGAGGTCCAAGGAGCAACTTTGAAGTGCAATAAAATAGCGGAGGACACCTAGAGCCTACCCAGCACCGGTCGACAATGAAATACCCGGTGCTGGCCCTAATCTGGTGATGAAAAAGTTGCAGGGCAGATTACACCTGGCGCCGGGTGTAGTCCTTGGACTCGGCGCTGAGTCCATTAAGAAACATCCCGATTTTTTTGCTATTTTTCGTATTTTTAGCCTTTTCACTTGTAATTTAATTGTCATGACTTTTATTATGTTCTAACATATTTTAAGGCATGTAATAGGGCCTCAAAACTTGTATTAAGGTCACTTAATAGTTAGAATTAGTTTGCAAATTAGTTTAGGAGAAAACATCTATATATATGGCATTATAACTCTTGTAAAAATAATTTTTGATATTTTGAATGGAGAAATCATTTGTTCTTTCTAGAGAGAGTTCTTGAACGTGATCCTCTTGGGTGATTCTCAAATCAATTAAGACTACTCTTAGACTTTAGTCCAATTTAAGAATCTAGTCTCTACTATTCTTAGAATAGACCATTGTTCTTTCTAAAGTGGGTCTTAGATTCTTAGCAAATCTAGGATTCTTTTAGGAGTTCAATTAGTTGCCTAAATCTTCCCATCCCATTTGTTCTTGATTCTTCTTGGGTTAGGGGTATTTGGGTGTTGATTTAGTTGGCTTAGTTCATTAGATTTTGGGTCCTAGGAATCTAGTTTACCTACGATTCTAGTCTTGAATTAGGTCTCTTGAATTTCAGCCTCAAATCTCAAATTGGTGCTACATAAGATCATATCAAACAGTTTGGTATCAGAGCAAGGTTGTATTGATTTTTATTAACACAACTTTTTTTGAGCAAATATACAATCTCTTTAAGCATTTGTGAAAATTTTTAGATTTTCATCACTTTATTGGGTGTTATTTTTGAATGCTTGAAACTCAAAATTATGCCATAAACTTGATGTTAAATTGATATTATATGTTGGTATGATGTTTGAGAAATCATTTGGCATGAATATTTGTGGATCTTGAGGTCAAATAAGTGGAAAAAAATATTGCTGTACTTTCTAAATCCCGTAACTATTTTTATTGCTATTTTTAAATGTTAAGAATTTCAAATTGTGCCATGGGTTTGTTGTGAAATTGAGCTTACATGTTTGGTTGATGATTACTAAGTTATTTGAGGTTTAAAATTACAGAAGTTTTGAGGTTTCTTGGGTGTTTTATTGCAAAATTCTGAACAAAAAAAATCCCATAACTTATGTTCATACTAATTTTGTGAGCTATAAAACTCACGTTTTTTCTATGTTCTTGCTTTAAAATTGTTCATTGATGTTGGTATAACCATTGCAGATTAATTTTTCATGTGATTCTTGAGTTTTTAGGTTGCTACAAGTATGGAAATTTTGAAACCTCTTGAGTTACGAGGTTGCACCTCAAGTGTTTGATATTTTGTTTGAGTGGACTTAGAGTTTTGAAATTGTGATCAATTCTTTTGTCAACACTTTCCCTTATTGTTAAACTCTTGAGAATTCATGTTTTTGGAGAATTACTTGATCAATTGAAATCATTATAGTTGTTGAATTCTTACTTTTATTCTTAAGTGCTATGTTCTTGAACTTCTAATGCTTCATTGAAAATCTTGTTAGGTCTTGTCCATTTACCCATTCCTTAGTTATTGAAGTTGTTGAGCTGTCTTGAATTTATTGACTCTTGATATACTCCTTGAGGCTCATTGTTATTGATGATCAAACTTCTATCTAAGCTTAGTTGATTATCCTTACTGGATTGGCTTTACTTGTCTAGTTAGACTAATTCCTAAGCAATTAGGGAGATTGTGTTGGGAAGAAATCTTAAGGAATTGAGAGTTTGAAAAAAAAGGCAAGAGGGTGAGCTCATTTTAACAAAAGCCAAGAAGAGTGCAAACATGAGTGAAGTGTGACTATTAAAAATTGAGTATAAACACGTATGGGAGTGAAGTGAGGAATTCTCTTGTGTTTTCTATTTAAATTTTAGTGGGAACTTCTCTTGAAAGAAAAATTCACAATGACTAGTTGGAGTGAAAGTAAATGGTATGACTATGATGAGGAGTCTTGTTACAATGGAAGTAATTATGGGGGATATAAAAACCATGAATATGACTGTGAAGAAGATTATTGGGGAAATGAAGGTGATCATGAGAATTTTCTTGATTGTGGAGATGAGGTTTCTAGGGATAGCTATGATGAAGGGCCAAGCACAAGTGGACAAGAATATGGTGGGTTTGATGGAAAAGAAAATTGGAAATATGAGGGGGTTAAATGTGTGGGTATAAATTATGGGAATGATAGGAGTTGTGTTGGAGGACCACAAAAATATTCAAAGAGTGGTATATCAAAAAGAAAGGGAGTATAGGTGTTTGTTTGAAAGTCCAAAAGTATCTTGACTAAGAGAAAAGTGTGCATCACAAAATTCTTCCAAGAGTAGTTTGAGAAGAAAGGAGGATGTGGAGAATAGGGAGTTGAATTACAATGAGAAGTTGGTGCCTCCATTCTATGGGAAGAGAGATTGGAGGGAGAATTATGAATGGGAAAGAAGAATGGAAGAATTGTTTAAATGCTTTGCGCCTAGTGGAAGCTTCAAGGTGAAATAGGCACTAAAGTGTTTTTCTATAAATGTTTTAGAATGATGGAATCAAGTGAACACACAAAGAAGGTAAAGTGGGTATCAAAGGGTGGATTCTTGGGAAGAGATGAAAGAATTGACGAGGGAGCGGTTTGATCCCGATGAGTGCCAACTATGTGGAAGTTTTGCTCATATGTCCCATAATTGTCCAAGAAGTCCTAAGCATAGCAAGGGAAGTACAATGTAAAATTTTTCAAAAGGAGGGATGAGGAGAAAACAAGATTATATTTACTCTACTTGTTGGGACTATGGCTATAGTATATGTGGTTGCCCAAGATTAAGTGGTCAAGGAAGAAGTTTAGATTTGCAAAGGGGTAGTGCAATTCCTTGTGAGCATTGTAGAGACTATAGGCACAAATTATTTGATTGTCATTGGAAGTCCTCTAAGAAGTAAAGTGAGATTCATAAATTTGAGAAGCAAAGAGCTAGACTTGAGACCAAAGTGGCCAAGAAAAATATTGTAGACGTTGAGGATCCAAGAATGACAAGAATTGAAGAAAAAGTTGAGTTGAGTAGTCAAGGAAGAAGTTTAGATTTGCAAAGGGGTAGTGCAATTCCTTGTGAGCATTGTAGAGACTATGGGCACAAATCATTTGATTGTTATTGGAAGTCCTCTAAGGAGTAAAGTGAGATTCATAAATTTGAGAAGCAAATAGCTAGACTTGAGACTAAAGTGGCCAAGAAAAATATTGTAGACGTTGAGGATCCAAGAATGGCAAGAATTGAAGAAAAAGTTGAGAGAGTTGAGCAAAAAGAATTGCATGAATTTGAGAAGAAGGAGAAGCTAGAAGATGGGTCCAAGTGCCAAGGAATGCTCAATCAAAATGATAAAGTAGTGTACGAAGAAGTTGAGAAAAATGTTGATGAGATTGATGAGGAGGATGACGAAAGAGATGAAGTGGATCAATTGAGTCCAACAAATGGGGTGACTAATGAGTTCTACAATATCTTATTCTTTCTAGACGAAGTGTCACATCCATTAGACGTGATAGAGGAGAATGAACAAGAAAAAGTCGGGCAAAAGAGTATGGAATTTGTTGAAGGGCCAAAGAATTCCAAGGATTGAGGTGGAGAATGAGTAAATGCGTGCTATGGATGAAGGTCCCAAAGGTGTTTCAAGTACTTATGAAGTAGGAGAAAGCTCATATCAATAAGAGGAGAAAAGAAGAGTTGGCTAGAGGTGGTGCAAAAGTAAATGGAAATGAGTAAAACTAGTGAGAATAAGTCATCTAGTTCAACTTCACAAAAAGACACCAAATCTAGTGGAGAAATTGGAGTGAATGGAAAAGATAGGGATACACTTGAGAAACCATGTGCATTGATTAGTGTTATGAGGGAAGTTGTTAAAGCTTGTGTGGTTGAAGAAAAAGAGGATTTACAAAGAGAAAATATTTTCTATTCAAGGTGTCAAATCAAAGAGAAACCATGTAGCTTGATTATTGATAGAGGGAGTTGTAAAAATGTAATTAGTGCTACATTGGTGGAGGAATTAGGAATAGAGACCTTGAAACATCCTAAATCTTATAAGCTTCAATGGTTGAACAATTGTGGTAAAGTAAAAGTGAACAAACAAGTCAAGGTTACAATTGCCATAGGGGGATATAAAGATGAGGTGATGTGTGATGTGTTTCCTACGCATATGGGGCATATATTGTTGGGAAGGCCTTGGCTATACGATAGAGAGGTAGTTCATTATGGGAAGAAAAACACTTACTCTTTGTGCAAGGGTGGAAGGAAATTCACATTTTGTCCAATGCCTCCAAGTGAGATTGTAAAAGATCAAAATATTTTGAGGGAGGAAGATAAAAAGAAAAGAGAACAAAAAGAGATGGAAAAATAAGAGAGGGAAAAACAAGAGCAAGAGAGAAGAGAAAATGAGAGGAGGTCAAAAGACAAAAATGAGAGTTTGGAGCTCCAAATGCAAGCAAAAACAAGGGGGGAGAGAGAACAAATGAGGGAGCATGGAGATAAAACAAGAGTGCCAACTTGGGTTTGGAGAAGTAAAAATAACAAGATGGAGGAAAAAGAGCGAAATAAGGTGAGAATGAAAATTTGGGTTGAGAAGAGAGAAAACAAGGGAGTTGGTGAGAATGTAAAACCAAAAGTTTTACCTTCATACAAAATATCTTATTTGAATTGTAATGCAGGTATTGATTCGAAGACGAATCATCTTCAAGAAGGGAAAAATGATAAGAATCAAATTAGGCATGAAGGCTATTTTCAAGAAGGCGGAAGAAGGACAGAATCACACTCCATGGCTGCATGGGTAAGAACTATATTCAAGAGGATTCAAGAGAATTTTCAAGGCAACAAATTCAACAAACCCAGGGCTAAGAAGATTGTGAAGAGATGGATAGTAAAAGAAGGGCCAAAGGACGCACAACATAAGCAACAATCCATGTGGAGATCAAGCCAATCTTGAAACAAGGATTGAAGGCTAAAGAAGTATCAAGAAGAGCTCAAGACGACCAACATTTCATTTGGAAGATCAAGAAGACACAGAGAAATGGAATGGAGGTCTAAGGAGCACGTTTGAAGTTCAAAAAAATAGGGGAGGATGCCCATAGCCTACCCTACGCTGATTGACAATAAAATAGCCGGCACCGGCCCTAATCTGGCAACGAAAAGTTGTCAGGCAGATTACACCTGGCGACGGGTGTAGTCCTTGGACCCAGCGCCAAGTCCATTCGGGAACGTCCCGGATTTTTGGTTATTTTTTGTATTTTTAGCCTTTTCACTTGTAATTTAATTTTCACGACTTTTGTTATGTTCTAACATATTTTAAGGCATGTAATAGGGTCTCAAAGCTTGTATTAAGGCCACTTAATAATTAGGATTAGTTTGCAAATTAGTTTAGTGCAAGACATCTATAAATATATGCTATTATAACTCTTGTAAAAACTGCTTTTGATATTTTGAATGGAGAAATCATTTGTTCTCTCTAGAGAGAGTTCTTAAGGGTGATTCTCAAATCAATCAAGACCACTCTTAAGCTTTAGTCTAACCTAAGAATCTAGTCTGTAATCTTCTTAGGATAGATCATTGTTCTTTTTAAAGTGGGTTTTAGATTCGCAGCTAATTTAGGGCTCTTTTAGAGTTCAATCGGTTGCCTAAATCTTCCTATCCCATTTGTTCTTTATCCTTCTTGGGTTAGGGACATTTGGGTGTTGATTTAGTTGGCTTAGTTCATTAGATTTTGAGTTCTAAGAAGCTAGTTTACCTAGGGTTCTAGTCTTGCATTAGGTCTCTTAAATTTGAGCTTCAAATCTCAAATTGGTGCTACACAAGATCATATCAAGAACACACAGCGGAAGAAAAATATTCATTTTAATACCTTTGTGCTTCAAAATTTCTTTGGCTGTGAAGAAGCCGATTGAACAATAGGGACCTCTCCTACACTCGTTGATGGTTCCAGCTAATAACCCGCCAAAACGTCTACTACGTGTTGTTTGCATTAATGCCTAAGCCTTTTAATACTCATATTATTCCACCGCCTAATACTTGTTGGTGAAACAAATAGGTGAGGAAAATCACAGTCTCTATTCTTCTTGATTCTCTATTATTAATTAATAGAACCAAGAGAGACAACAAGGGAAAAAATGAGACAGAGAACAAACACAGAAGGCTTCTCTAGGATTTTCTTCATTGTTCATTGTAATGTATTCACTAAGAATGAAAAACAAATGGCTCACACATGATAACCAAAACACTGGAATTTTGATATTTCAAAATACTCAGAAGTTATCAACATAAGATGTTTAGCTTAGCCTAAACTCTTCTATATCATGTATGATAAACAAAAACCCTTCAGTCCAGGCTATTCGGCCATAATTATTTTTATTATTTTTCTTGGACCCAATGAGTCCAAAAATAATAAACATTAATTATTTATTTTCTGGACTTATAAAAATAACCAATAATAATTAATGAGCATAAATAAACCAAAATAATTATCTAAGACTTTTTATCTAGTTTAGGCTCAGGTTAATTTTCTAATTATTTAATCTGAGTTTAGGCCTTGAATAATTAATTAACCAATTAATCTAGATAATAAATTTAATTTAATTTCTCTCGTCCTTTTATTTTATTATAATCTAATAATAAATTAGACTTCTTGAATAAAATAAAATCCTTTTTAATTGAGACCATTTCTTCAATCCAAAATTAGTTAGGATTTACAGGCTATTTTGATGACCAAAAAGATACACCGCCTTGGCAACTAAAATAATCAGAATATCCCTACTATAAAAATAGCTATATTTTGCATTTGAAATATTTCCTAATATCACCATAAAGAAATATTGACTCCAAGGATAATGCTGCGTTAGCTATGTCTCCAACTTACAGGTGAAATAACTAAAATACCCCTCTACACATTGCTGTGCATTTAGAGTGGAAAAAGTATTCTAATACCTCTCTAAAAGACATCTACCATCCTTAGGCTTCTAATCCAATGATCCACGACTTCTTGGAATATTTTTGCTTTCCAAGGGAGTTACCCTAAAGCAAATATCCAAGTTATGTTCCTCAAGGCCCTGGATATTTAGACCTTTTGGACAACCACAAGGGGTGATATAGAAGAGAAGTTATCTCATACAAGTCTATTTTAACTAACTAGTTACATATACCCAACATACAAGTATATTAGTCCTACAATAGAACCACTGTTGGGTATCTCACGCATATCATATATGACGCAGCGAAAAAATAATATAGAGATACCATCCCAGGACCGGCATATGAGTGGAAAACAAGACATATAGAGAAAAAAGGTAACAACTTTACCTTTTTTTGTTGAGCATCTGAAAAACAAAATTTTTCCTTCTTCAACTCGAGGCGCGATCCAGCAATTTACTTGATCAAACATCGCGAGCGTTAAATGTCCAGCCACTATAATCACAGTGTGTGATTATCTCTAATAGAAATCTACACGGAGGATCACACTCAAGCACCAAGATGTTTATGTGCTAGCATAAACTAAAGTGGCGGCTAGGGCTAGGGTTTTCGTTTCCTCTTTGTTGAAGAAAAACGAGAGAGAGAGAGAAGAGAGAATCGTGTGAGGCCTAGGGTTTTGGAGTTATTACGTTAATCCCCTTCCCCTAAGGTTTTGTGCATATCACTTATATGTCATGAAAAATCATTGAAAACTGAGAATTCTAAAACAATTAGAATTCCCTAATTGTAATTGGAAATATCAAGTTCTCACAATTATAATTTGTACCATAAATTATAACTAATTATAATTTGGCCACAACAACTTCTATTTCAAGCAATAAACCCCACTATGTTATCAAATAACATCCTGAGTATATATAATCCTCTATTGTGTGTGACCTATTAGGTTTCCCAGTCAATTGGTAGCGAATATAATCCCAAACGCCTTTGAGATTAATAATCCATAATTAATTAGAATTAATCATATTGATTCTAATTAGGTTTGGTTTATTAATTCATCAATTAATAAACTCATATTTCTAAATCATGAGCGGTATCTAACAACACATCATAACCACCCAAGAGTCCAGGAAGTCAAGTGGCTTGACATGAACCCTTCAATAACAAACTACAGTGCAATTAATTCCTTTTACCATACAATATCTTATTCGGTTTGGAGTACGGAATTAGTGCCAACTCTCTCCAGAATATATATTAATTCTGGCCTGAATATAATAGTACTTGTATCAGGAACCCATTACTCTAGATGTGTATTAATTGGAACTATTTCCAATACACAGTCGCTTTGGCAAAGGACTTCTCGAGTAGTAATTCCTACAAGTGGCCATGAGATATTCGCCCCTACTATTGGGAGTGATGAATCCTTTATTGACCTTCTCAACTACTTTCATTTACCTCACAATGTACCCAATATCCATCCCATAGGCGGCCCTCGATTTGGCTCTAGAGATTGAAATCAAAGCACAATGCTTAGCAAACAAAGTACCTTGGAGATCTCAAGTCTAAGGATACTTGCACGTTTGCTATATTGAGATTATATCACTGGCACTAAATAGTTATCCATGTGATTATCTCAAAGCTAGGTCATCCAATGAACTTGTTCCATTAACAAGCATCCACGTGTTAATTTTGAGTATCTCAACACTCACGGTTATGAGAACGACTGCCTGATCAAATCAGGAAGTCTAACACATGCTAATCTTAACGCATTAATGATGTCCTATCTCATTAATACTACGACTAGGGACTAATTATGTACTAACACTATACAGTGTAGTAGGAATCTCATATCATGATCTCTATCATGATTTCCTTAACACAGTGTTAAACTAGGGACTTTATCTAATAGTTATATTACACAAAAGTAATCAAAAGAAACTCTAAGATAAATAACACCTTTTATTAAAATAAAATGTGTCATATACAATGTACAAGTGATTACCTCTAGGGCATAACACTAACAACCTCAACTATAGTACAGCAAAGTATACGCTTCCAGCTTCGTCAGACCACCAACTCATACTCAAGTGTAAAGTATAAGTCCATGTTGTAGCGGTAGTAGTCTAGGTTTCTACCATATAGTACTTTTAGAAACCACTACTATAGGTCTAGATTCGAAATACGCTTGTGTTATGAAATGAGAAGACTACTCATTGGCTAAAGGTAAGCTATTCCATATTTAAAATTCATAACATAATAATCTTACCATGATGAGATTTCCCATGATGAGATTTCCATTCTCATCATTTAGTTAAGAGCAATATTTTATGTGTTAAGTAACCCATGGTCCATACCTTATTTTGAAAGACCTCCATTCACATGAACCATTTACTTAAACACCATGGGTCTTTTCTAGGGAAATTGTGCACAAAAGTAAAGAAGAATTCATAAACAATTTCTAAGATTAATTCAAATCAAAATTACATCAGAAACCTAGTCTAAAAGGGCTTACATCCCAACAATAAGAATTAAAGGTTAGAAATAGCATGTAAAAGTTTATTTTTTGAAGCATGCCTATTTTATTTAATTTTGTGATCAAATGCACAAAGGTTTTTGAGAAATTAATTTTTCTCTAGAAAAAACAATTAAGGAAAATGTTTCAAAATGGAACTAAGTAATTTAAAAATAAATTCATGGTTTATTCTTCCAAAGGTTTTTACCCTTGACATGGATAATAATTTTGAATTTAAGTATTTTAAATTTAGTCCTAGAAAATGGTTTTGACTTAAGTAGTGAAATAAGAATTCATAGTTTATTCTCTTAAAGGATTTTATCCCTGACATAGAGAATAATGGTTGAAATTTTGAGTTTTCACTAAAGTTAATAAAAACTAATTATTTTAAAAAAATATTTTTTCCCAAAAACCTATTTTTCTCAAAAAATTAAGTGGGAGAGGGGTTCCAATGGCCCCACGACTTCCATCACGGATTCCTGTTAGAGATTGTAGATTTTCTTGCACTATTCTGAGCATGACCCCTGTAGGATGGATTTTCATGAGAACCGAGAACCAATAGAATTAAAGCCAAGGATATGTGTTAGTGTGGCAAGCCTCTTATTGGAGTCATTAATGCTAGATTATTAGTAAGTGGTGAGAGTAGTGACCATTCTATCGATATAACTATTTTTGGATCATTATCTATTAAGGAAGTTTAATTTGTAATGGTTATACATTTAACTTAGAAACTTGTTAACCTTCATATGAAGCTCTATCAATTTTTGTAAGAGCCAAAATTTTCATGTTTTTGATAATGATTTTAATAGGTTAACAAAATCATGGAAATAATATGATGTTTTTAAATATGCATTTTTTTAAATATTTTTTTGAAATAAACATTTTTCTGAATGAAGTTTTTTCTCCAAATTAACAGAAATGTCTATTTTTAGTCATTTGTCCATTATTCTCAAGAAGAATAAGTTAACTACACCTAACTATATGGACCGAAAAAGGAATCTGATCATAGTACTCACTACGGAGGAATACAAGTATGTTCTGACCGACCTCTGTTTTGAAATTGGGAAAGATTCTACGGACTAGGATCATGAGGCTAAGAAAACATGGAGGAAAGTTGATGAAATGACTCGCTGCTATATGTTGGCTTCCATATCGAATGTTCTCCAGTCTAAGTACGAAAACATACCTATTACATACCACATCGATATATTGTTACACACCATGTTTGCTAACAAGAGCCGGCCCTTAAAGCAGGAAGCTCTTAGAGTAATCGTGAACATTAGGATAGCTGAGAGGGTATAAGTTCACAAGCATATGCTCAAGATGATTGCTCACTTTGAGAAGATTGAGGTCTTAGGGGCAACAATCGATGCTGAGAGCCAAATTGACATGGTTCTTGAGACTTTGCCAAATTCGTACTCTCAATTCAAGCTAAATTATAACATAAACAAGTTAAGTATGTCTTTGCCAGAACTGATGAAAAAACTCCAAGATGCTGAGAAAATAATGAAGCTTGAGTAAAATATTTTGGTTATTTGTTCTAGCTCATCTTCTAGAATTGGGCCTAAGCCCAAGAAGTTCAAGAAAAAGAAGGCCTAGAACAATGCAGGGGCCCAGCTTAAGGGATCCATGCCAGGTTTGTCTAAGCCTAATGCTAAGCCTAAGGGAAAGTGTTTCAAGTGTGGTAAGAAGGGGCACTTAAAAAACGATTGCCCAAACTTGTTAGCCAAATCCTCTTCAGGTATTACTCTATACTTAGAGTCTATATTAATGATTAGGTTATCATCCACTTGGATTGTTGATTCTAGAGCCACTGACTATATGTGTAACGTCTTACAGGGGTTCAACAAGATAAGCCGACTTAATAGAGGAGATCATATACTCATAGTGGGCAACGGAGCACAAGTATGGGCCGAAGCAGTGGGAAACTTGGAGCTTTTATTTGATTGTAATAGGATTTTAGTTTTAAAAGATATTTTATATATTTCTAGTTTTAAACAGAATTTGATTTCACTTTCAAGATTGATTAATCAAGGATATTCGATTTCTTTCTATTATAGTATTTTAAGTAGAAAAGGAAATATTATTTGTATTGGAAACATGTATAGGAAACATTTCTATATTAATCTTATTAATTGTTAAATAAATAATACTCAGACGGAACCTAATAATTACAAGAGAAAGACCACATCAAATAACTCTTATTTATGGCACTTGAGATTAAGATATATAAATCCTAATCGAATTCAAAGATTAATCCAAAATAGGTCTGATAGAAGCTAAAATCACCATTATTTTTCTAGTTATTTGAGGTTATTTTGTGATACATTTATTGTAATAACTAGGAATATTCCTTCCTATTTGATATTTTACTTGTAAAAAGTATTTTTAACAAATTTTTACAGATTTAAGTTGATTTCAAGCTAAAAGTGAACAATTCCAGAATAGACCTGGAGCCAGACCCAGCCAAGGGACTAGGCATCGGGTCCATTCTGGCTAAACAACAAAAACGGAGCAAAATTAAGTCCAAAAACAGATTGGACTCGATGCCAGATGGCCCAACTAGACTTGGCGCTAGGTCCACTCTACACAGAGGCGGTTGTGCGCAAATTTAGTATTTTTCAAAGGATTTTTATATTTTCTGAATTCTACTCGGACTAGAATTCTCAAGCAATGAATTTTGGTATCAAAGAAGCTTATAAATATAAGAAAAAGATGGTGTGATATGAAGGATCCAAGCTAGTTACTCAATCACTACTCAAAGGAGCATTGTTTAAAGGAGGTTTTTAAGCGAAGAAGAAGGGCTTGTCTATAAGTTTTATCTTTTATCCTTTGTTTAATTTTCTTTAAAAATGATGTGCTTAATGTTTTGATTGTAATTGGATATTATTTTGGAGGTTTTGATTTGAGTTAATTGGAATTTTTTATCAATCTATTGTTATCTTTGGTATTTGATTACCTGTTATCATTGGTTATTGATGCGGGTTCTTCTATTTGACTTGGGAAACAATGTTAGAATTTCAATGTATTGATTTCATATCTGTCAAATCTTAATGGACTTGGGAAACAGAATTAGGATTAAAGGATTAAAGTGATCAAAGATTAAGTTGATTTCGCTTTGGCAAAGGGTTATTAGCTAATTTCATGCTTATAAGGAATTGAGCTTTTTTTTTTTTTTTATAATGTAAATGTAAATGTATTATAGAAATGAGAGGAGAATTTACAGAGGTTTGCCCAAGCCCGTAGGCCGGTTCATGTGGTTCTATGGTGCTAAGTAAGGATTACCTCTAAGGCCTATCCATGAGATTCAAATTGAGTCAAAACGGAGGGATACAAAGTGAAAACGGCCCTGTATATAATTGTTTTGACCCTATTGGCCATGCGGTCTGCGGAGGTTGGTAGCCCGTCAAACACGAGTCTGTTGCGCGCGTCCCATATAGCATGCATAGTAGTAGTGACGGCCGAACACTTGAGCTTTACTGGCCAGGAGGTGCCTCTAGCCTCCTTCTTAAGCCATTTCAATGCACTGGGCAGGGTCGACATGGGCCGACATAGGCGAACCCAGCACTTAATACCGTCCCAGACCTGTCTGGTCACTGGGCAGCGGAAGAACAGGTGCTGGGCAGTCTCAGCAACCTGTGAGCAGAACGGGCATGAAGCGTCCGGAGTGGCAAAGGGAAGACGGTTTTAATGTATGTTTTGGTTATGTTAGCTTGATTAACAAATTTATTAATATAAATTAAAATATAGTGATTCTATGGATTGGGAAAGAAGTAGAATCTACATAAGTAAGTTTATGACTTAGGAAATGATTGAATTTTATTTAAGTTCCTTCATGTTACCAAGATGATAATTGATTGTGATGCATGCTAATTGATTCAATATTGTGTTTTCAAGATAATTGTCTAGTTACATAAAATTGCATCCTTGAGTTATATTTATTTTTATTTTTATTCTTTTATTATTTTATTGGCTAAACAATAAAGATTTGGGTAAAATAAGATGGGAGCTTAAGTTCTTGTGGATTGGATACTTTTTATTCCCTGTACTATATTATGGGTATACTTGCCCGTATGTGTGATTTTAGTGGTTGATATTTTAATTAAAGCTTGGTTGATTGTGTAATTTGTTGGTAATTTTTCTACATTAAAAAACACGCATTAAGTTTTTTTGCACCGTTGTTGGGGATGGACACTATCCGAAATACTCGAGTTTTGTTGATTTAGCTTTTGTTATATTTGTAAATATCACAAACTTTTGTGTTTAGGTAGTTTGTGAATATTTCTAATTTGTATAATTTTCTTTTCTTCATTTTTTCTTTATTTTTTATTGTTTTTATTTTTATTTTTGATTTGATATTTATTTTTCTTTGAGTGTGAGGTTCAAACCATCATCATGGACAATTATTCATGGGCACAATGTCAAATGAGCTACAATGATGATAGATTGGCAAGGTTACAAGCTTGGATTAACGCTTTTTGTGAGATGTCACTTGAAGCTTCAATCAAATCCTTGGTTGCCAACACTAACATGTCTATTAGGGGGTACAAAGAATCTTCCCAACGAATGAACCATCAAAGAACATAACTAGCCAAGTTGGTTGAAGATGTCATAAAAGCCATACACTTATGCAAGAGGACCCCCAAGAAGAGGAGAGAGGATATAAGGAACAATTACCCAATGTGATGGGGAAAAGTTTTGATTCTAATATATGCTCTAATATTTCTAATTTTTCTTTGTCACATGAGTTTATAGGTACCTTTCAACTCACAGAGCCTAATGATGCCATTAATAATGTATTGAATTTACCATACCTCAAGGAGTTGGATCTTTCAACGTTACGTCATAAGAAGTCCATAGAGGATGGTGGTAATCTCTACCCTTCATCTCAATTTCAGGGAGATAATTTAGTATTTGTAGAAGCATTGCAAAATAAGGATTTCTTGATCCCATCTTTAAAAACTCAATTGCTAAGTTTAAGGAGGAATTTTCATTGTGACACATCTTTTGAAGGGAAAATTTTTTATTTCAAGATTAATGCATTCTTTAGATACGGTGAGGACTCTTATGTTGGAAAATATATTTTTGTATCTAAAGGAATATTAGAGAATAAGGTTAATGTGTTTTGTTTTACTGAGAAAAATTGTTGTCATGAACATGACCTTTTTCAGAAACCTCCATTCTTTCTACATTCATACCTACCTTTTTCAATAAACTTTAATTTCTTTTACAAAGCTTTGATGAGAAAGTATGATGAGTGGAAAAATTTTATCTCTTTATCTTAGATTGGGTTATTTTTAGTTGGTTAAGTGTTTTTTCCCTCCACAAATAAGGAAAATATTATCTATGTTAAGTGTGGTGGAGTAAGTCATGTCTTTATTTGCTTTGTTAGGATTGTTATTAGAAATTTTCTTTAGTTTTTTTCTCTTTTATTTAGGTGTGTCTTTCTTTTATTATTATTTTTGTTGTGCTTTTATTTGTATTTTCTTTTGTAGGTCGGAGTAAAGTCCTTTTGGACAAACTCTCTTCTCTATTTCCAGTTTTGATATTATTTGAAACTTATTGCACTTAGGGAGTAATGCTTAAATTTTCTACCCCTTTATTATTTTTGGTCCCTCTGAAGGTACTTTTTTGTGTTTATTTTTGGCCAATAAGGATATTGTCCAGTTTAAGTGTGGGGGAGTGGTTTAGTAATATTCTTTGTCTAAGTTTTTATCAATGATCTTGGTGTTTTCTTGGTATCAAACAATTTTGTTGAAAAATTGAAAAATTTAAAATTTGAAAGTTTGGAGATTTTGGGGCTAAATTGAGCTTATTTGTCTACAATGGAGTGATGATTTTCTTACTAATTTTGGATATGGATTTTTGATTCATTATAGTTGGATTTTTATTTAAAAAGTAAACCTGTGTATTAAGTTGGATTTTTGCTAAGTCTCGAGAATTTAAGTTAATCTTGGTTATATTTGGTATTTAAGTTTAGTTTTATTCTTTGAGTTTGAATGTGGATGATATGATGAAATATGGGAAGAGTTGTTGATTAATTATTGTACTATAGATTTAAAATTTGCTTGATTTTGAGTTTTGAATAAGGAATGTGAGGGAAAAAAATTTTGGAGTGAAAAAGAAAAATGTGAGATGAAAAAAATTGAGTTGAAAAAAATTCTTTTATCTTTGAACAAAAAAGAGAGAGACATTTTGCTAAAAAGGGGGCTAATACAGTGAGTGGAAGAGAAGAAACAAAGAAGCATCACGCTCTCTTGAGGTTATCCCGAAGGCATGAAGGTAAGGAAAGAAAAAATGCAAGAAAGAGAAAAGAGAGAAAAAAATGCTGAAAAAAAAATAATGACTACAAGCGGGCTAATATGGTGCGTGAAGAGAAATCCATTCACTTGAGGCTATCAATTGTCATTGAAAAAATTTTGAGAGGAAAGAAAGAGAATGGAGTGTTTTCCTTATCTTATTACTTGAGTTGAGTAAATTTGAGTTTATAATTCTTGAATCGGTTAAATGGCTTGACTTGTATTATTTATGTTATCTATGTTTTTGCTTGAGAAGTAGGATAATTTTCTTGTACTAGATATAAGCTTGTTTAACTTAACTTTAATGGCATTGGGATCATTTAATTTAATACATGAGTTTGAAAGGTTATAAAAGGGTTGAATGAATGACAAATTTGTATTTAAGGTTGGAAGAAGATTAGTCCTTTATTATGGATGAAAAAGTTGAAAAGTTGTTTTGTCTTAAGCCATTTGCTTAGTGTTTAATTCTTGTTTGCTTGAGGATAGGCAAATGTTCAAGTGTGGGGGGTGTATGATGAGAGCTAAAATTACTATTATTTTCCTAGTTATTTGAGGTAGTTTTGTGATACATTTATTGTAATAACTATGCATATTCCTTCCTACTTGATATTTTGCTTGCAAAAAGTATTTTTGACAAATTTAAGTTGATTTCGAGCAAAAAGTGAACAATTCCAGAACAGACTTGGTGCCAGGCCTCGCCAAGGGACCAGGCGCTGGGTCTATTCTTCTCAAACAACAAAAACGGAGCAAAATTATGCCCAAAAACAGATTGGACCCGGTGCCAGGTAGCCCGACTAGACCCGGCAGCAGGTCCACTCTGCACAGAGGCGGTTGTATGTGATTTTGGTATTTTCTGAATTCTACTCGAACTAGATTTCTCAAGCAATAAATTTTGGTATCAAGGAGGATTATAAATATAAGAAAAACATAAGAGAAAGGTGTGATTTGAAGGATCCAAGCTGGTTACTCAATCACCACTTAAAGGAGCATTGTTCAAAGGAGGTTTTTAAGAGAAGAAGAAGGGTTTGTCTATAAGTTTTATATTTTATCCTTTGTTTACTTTTCTTTAACAATGATATGCTTAATATTTTGATTTTAATTGGATATTATTTTGGAGATTATGATTTTGAGTTAATTGATTTTTTTTTTTATCAATCTATTGTTATCTTTGGTATTTGATTACCTGTTATCATTGGTTATTGATGCGAGTTCTTCTAATTGACTTGGGAAATGATGTTAGGAGTTCATTGTATTGATTTTATATTTGTCAAATCTTAATGGACTTGGGAAACAAAATTAGGATTAAAGGACAAAAGTGATCAAAGATTAAGTTGATTTCACCTTGACAAAGGGTAATTAGCTAATTTCATGCTTATAAGAAATTGAGCTTAATGCATGTTTTGGTTATGTTAGTTTGATTGATAAATCCGTTAATATGAATCAAAATATAGTGATTCCATGGATTGGAAAAGAAGTGGAATCTACATAAGTAAGTTCATGACTTGGGAACAACTGAGTAATTTTTATATAAATAAATAAATAAATAAAATAAAGGTTTCTCGTGAAAGTAAATAAACAATCAAATAAATAAGCTAGTTGATGTGTCAAAATATTAAGCAACTAAAGAACTAAGTAAATAGAAAATTATGTAATTACTTGCTTAGCTAATTAAAATACTGTTTTTTTTTTCTAACTATACAGAAATAAATAACTAAGGAAATATATCAATTAATGGATAGGTAATTTGATGAGCAATAAATAATAATAATAATAATAATAATAATAAGGACAGTAATAATATTAATAATATTGGTAATGATATTGTTGGTAACGTTTTAATAATAATAATAGTGTTAATTATAATAATGGTATTAATAAGAGTGATGATAAAATAATGGTAATATTAGTCTTGATGACATTAAATCCGTTATTACATTCTGATGTCGACACACACAATTTTTACACATAAGGAATACATATAAATTGATAATAGGAAGTTCCCTTAAAATTTCCTAAGTTGGACTTAATTTCCAACTTGAGCAATACTTTTCCTAATAGCATAATACATATGAAAACATTTTAGATTAACCTCAAATTTTATAGAGACATTGTTAGAATCCTTACATGCATCAAATATGCATCATGTAGTAGAAATAAAAGGATTCTATGACAAGAGGACCGTATGTATATGTGATAGACGGATCAAAAGACAAGAAGATATACCTTTTTCTGGATGTCTCTGTCGTTCAAAGATTTCCTTCGTATCTGAAGGCATGATCCAGCAATAACCAAGACACAAGTTGAAATGGATCACATGAGTAAGATTCCATATGCTTCGGCAGTTAGATCTATCATGTACGCTATGATATGTATAAGGCCCGATATATTCTGTGCTCTCAGTTTGACGAGTAGATACCAATCTGACCTTGGTGAGGGTCATTGGGCTGCTGTAAAGAACACCTTTAAGTATTTGCGAAGGACTAAGGATGTGTTCTTGGTTTATGGAGAAAATGATTTGAAAGTAAATAGGAATACTGATGCCAGTTTTCAATCTAACAAAGATGATTTCAAATCATAGTTTGGCTACGTGTTTATGTTGTGTGGAAGGGCAACAAGTTGGAAGAGTTCCAAATAAGAGACTATTGTTGACTCTACGACAGAAACTAAGTACATAGTTGCTTTGAAGTAGCTAAGGAAACAGTGTGGATCAAGAAGTTCGTGACAAAACTGGGAGTGGTCCCTAGTGTTGTTGGTCAAATATCATTGTATTGTGACAGCAACGGAGCCATTGCACAAGCAAAGGATTTCATGAGTAGTAATTCCAATAAGTGGCCATGAGATATTCGCCCTTACTATTAGGAGTGCTGAATCCTTTATTGACCCTCTCAACTACTTTCGTTAACGCCACATTGTACATAATATCCATCACATAGGTGGCCTTCGATCTGGCTCCAGAGATTAAAATCAAAATACAATACTCAACCAACAAAGTACCTTGGAGATCTCAATTCTAAGGATACTTGCACGTTTGCTATAATGAGATTCTATCACTAGCACTACATAGTTATCCATGTGATTATCTCATAGTCAGGCCATCCAATGTACTTATTCTATTAAAAATCATCTATGTGTTGACTTTGAGTATTTCAATACTTACAAATATGAGAACCAATACCTGATCAGAATAGGAAGTCTTACACATGCGACTTTTAACGTATTAATGATATCCTATCTTATTAATACTATAACTAGGGATTATTTAAATACTAACACAATACAGTGTAGTAGGATTCTCACATTATGATCTCTATCATGATTTTCTTAACACAACATTGTACTAAGACTTTATCTAATAGTTATTTTACGTGAAAGTAAAGAAGATAAACAAAAAGATAAATAATACCCTGTATTATAAAATAAATGTGTTATATACAATGTACAAGTGATTGCCTCTAGGGCACAATATTAACAAACTCCCACTTGCACTAGAGCTAATCATTCATGTATCTAATACTGAATGACTCAACATGCCTATCATATTTCTTCTAGGATAGTGCTTTTGTAAGCGGGTCAGATATGTTCTCATCCGTGGGAACTCTCTCTATCTTTACATCATTCCTATCTATGATCTCTCTGATCAGAGGATAGTGTCATAGTATGTGTTTGGATCGTTGGTGAGATCATTATTCCTTTGCTTGTACAATAGCTCCGTTGTTGTTACAATAAAATGATATTAGACCAACAACGCTTGGGACCACTCCCAATTCTATCACAAACTTCTTGATTCAAATTGCTTCCTTAGCTGCTTCAGAAGTGGCTATGTATTCAGCTTTTGATGTAGAGTCAACAACAGTCTTTTGTTTGAAACTCTTTCAACTTATTGCCCCTTCGCACAATGTAAACACGTAGCTAGACTGTGATTTGAAATCATCTTTGTTAGATTAAAAACTGGCATCAGTATACCCAAGTCCTTTCAAATCACCTTCTTGATATATCTTGTACTCTCAATTTTATGGGCAGATACTAATCTGACCCTAGTGAGGGTCATTGTGTACATGATAGATCCAACTGGCGAAGAATATGGAATCTTACTCATATAATCCCTTTCAACTTGTGTCTTGGGAAACATCGACTTTGAAAGGCTTATCCTATGGGACATGGATAAGAATCCCTTTTTAGATTGATCCATGCTAAAACTCTTTAGTACTTTGTCTATGTATGTAGACTGTGAAAGACCTATCGACCTTTTTCACCTATTTCTATAGATCCTTATTCTAAGAATGTAGGTTGCTTCTCTAAGGTCTTTGATGGAGAATTTCTTGGACAACCAAATTTTAACTAATTGAAGGATAGGCATATCGTTTCCTCTCAGTAATATATCATCTGCATAAAGCAATAAGAAAGTGATTGTGCTCCCACTAACCTTCTTGTATACACAAGGCTCATCCATGTTTTGAATGAAACTAAACTCTTTTGATTGTTTCATCAAAATGGATGTTCCAACTCCTAGAAGCTTGCTTAAGTCCATAAATGGACCTTTGCAGCTTGCACACTTTTGTGCTATCATTGGATGTGAAACCCTTAGGTTGTGTCATATACACTTCCTCAGTTAGATTTCCATTTAGGAAAGCTATTTTCACATCCATTTGCTGGATCTCATAATCATGATGAGCAGTAATGGGTAGGAGCATCATGATGGATTTTAGCATTGCTATTGGTGAGAAGGTTTCATCATAATCAATACCATGTTGTTGACAATAACCCTAGCCACTAGTCATGTTTTATAGGTAACTTCGTTACCATCCATGTCGGTTTTCTTCTTGAAAACCTATTTGCACCCAATAGATTTAATTCCTTTGGGTGGATCAACCAAAGTCTATACTTAGTTGTCGTACATAGAATCCATCTCTGACTTCATGGCCTCAAGCCATTTGTTAGATTCTAAACTGGTCAAAACTTACTTGTAAGTAGTAGGCTCATTTTTATCCATGATCAACACGTTATTATGATCACTTATGAGAAATTCAGTGCCATACGTATCCTACTTGACCAACGAGGATCTTGTGTAGTAGAAGGTTTATCTATTCTCATAATAGATGTGTGATCAGATGATTGATCCTTGTTTGTTTGTTCTTCTTGAACTTCACTAAATTTAATTTTACTCCCATTGTTCCCTTTGAGCATGTGCTCATTCTCTAAGAAGACAGCATTCTTTGAAATAAGCACTTTGTTTTCGAAGGGGAGATAGAAGTAATACTTAAAAGATTCTTTCGGATATCCTACAAACAAATGTTAGTGTTGTGCTCTAGAGGCAATCACTTGTACCATGTATATTGCATATTAAATTAATAAGAGGCGTTCTTTATTTTTCAGTTTGATTGTTATATCTAAATATGTGTACAAACCGTTAGATAAAGTCCCTAGTACAACACAGTGTTAAGGAAATCATGATGTGAGATTCCTACTACACTATGCAGTGTTTGTATTTAAATAATCCCCAGTCATAGTATTAATAAGATGGGACATTATTAATACGCCAAGACTGGCACATGTTATATCTCTTGATTGGATCAAGCGGTGGTTCTTATATCCGTGAGTATTGGGATACTCAGGATTAACGCGTGGAAGCTTGTTTTGGAACAAGTACATTGGATGACCTAGCTACAAGATAATCACTTGGATAACTATTTAGTGCCAGTGATAGAATCTCATTATAGCAAGTGTGCGAGTATCCTTAGACTTGAGATCTCCAAGGTACTTTGTTTAACGAGCGTTGTACTTTGATTCTAATTTTTGGAGTCTTATCTAGGACTGCCTATGGGATGGATATTGGGTACAATGTAAAGTAAACGAAAGTAGTTGAAAAAGTCAATAAAGGATTCTCCACTCCTAATAGTAGGAGAGTATATCTCAAAGCCACTTGTAGAAATCATTACTCATGAAGTCCTTGGCCAAGGAGACTATGTGATGGAAATGGTTCCAATTGATACACATATAGAGTAATGGATTTCTTGAACAAGTACTGAAATATTCGGGCCAGAATTAATAATATTCTGGAGGGAGTTGGCACAAATTCCATGCTCTAGACCGAATGAGATATTGTATGGTGAAAGGAGTTTATTGCACTGATAATTTGCTATTGAAAGGTTCATGTCAAGCCACCTAGCTTTCTGGACTTTTGGGTGGTCAAGAGTCATTGCTAGATGTCGCTCTTGATATGCTAAATATGGATTTATTAATTAGAGAATTAATAAATTTAATCCTTTATTTGATTAAGGATTATTAATTCTAATATTGTTAGAATTAATTCATATTATGTTACCAATAAGACCAGGAAACCTAATGGGTCATACACAATAAAGGTTTGAATGCTCAAATATATTATTTGATAATATTGTGGGGTTAATTAAGAGAAGGGAATATATTTATAGGTGAATTATAAGTTTGTTATAATTCATGGGACCTAATTGTAATTAAGTAAACTTCAAGGACCAATTTTGTTGACAGTTGGACTTTGAAGGACTAAGTTGCAATTTACGGTAATTATAAATCTATAAATATAAGGAAACGGTTTCCTTAGGATAAGAGATACAGACTATTCACGCAATAACAGAGAAACCATTTCTCTGCCTCTCTCTTGATCAAACCCTAGCCGTCTCTCTCTTATTAATCAAACCCTAGCCTCCTAAATTCTACTAGCATAGAATTGTGAGATTGTGAGCGTTCGACGTTGTGTGGATTATCATTAGAGGGAGTTCTTTCTTGCACTTCAGTTGAGCTGCTGTGAACCGATTTTGTGATCTGGATCGCGCCTGCGTTCTTGGAACAAGAAAAATTTAAATTCCGGCTTCAAAAGGTAATAAGCGCGATCTTCTCTTTTTTCCGTTTCTACTACAAACTCGTGATCCATGGCTTGGATTTCTTGCTATTTTCCGCTACGTTTAATCTGTTTAATTAATTTAGAAATCCTACAACAAACACTTGTTAGACTTATTATTAAGTTTGTCTGACTAGGCCTTTTAACAAAGGTAAGGCAATCCCATACTCTCAAATGGGATAACTTTGGTTTCTTGCCGAAGAACATCTCAAATGGGGTGGTATCTACCATTTTTTACGGAACTCTGTTTAGAATATAAGTAGGAGTCTCTAGTGCGTACCCCAAAATGATTTTGGCAAGTTTGTAGAAGCCATCATGATCCATACCATGTCTAGAAGGGTTTGATTTCTCCTCTCAGATACACCATTATATTGAGGTGTATGTGGTAAAGTCTATTGAGATAAAATCTCATTATCTCTAAGATTGCTCTGAAACTCTTGGCTTAAGTATTCACCTCCTTGATCTGATCTTAGAGTCTTAATACTTTTGCCAAATTGTTTCTCTACTTCATTCTTGAAGTTTTTGAACTTTTCAAAAGCTTTAGATTTGTATTTCATTAAATACAAATATCCATTCGAGAAAAATCATTGATAAAGGTTATGAAATAGTTATAACCTCCTCTTTCTTGTATAGATATTGGGCCACATACATCATAATGTATGGGTTTTAATAACTCTTTGGCCATTTCTCATTTTTCATAAAAAAGGAGTTTTAGCCATTTTACCTAGTAAACAAGACTCACAAGTATATGATTCATAATCAAATGACCCTAAGTCACCAAGCTTGTGTAACTTAGAAACACGATTCTCGTTTATATAGCCTAAACGACAATGCCATAAGCAAGAGATGTTTAGGTTATCAATCTTTGGTTTCTTATTATTTATATTGAGAATTGGATTATCCATATCTAGAATATCTAAACCATTAACCAAGGTTGTAGAACTATAACGAATATTATTCAATTAAAAAGAACAACATTTATTCTTAAATATTAAATGAAATCCATACAAGTTTAAACATGCAACTGAAATAATATTTTTCATTAAAACTGGTACAAAATAATAGTTTTGCAGTTCTAAAACTAATCCTGAAGGTAGGTTCAACTCGTATGTCCCAATAGCAAGTATAACAACTTTTGCTACATTTGCAGTACGCAGGTCCACATCACCTTTCTCTAGCCTTCTACTACCTTTTTGTCCTTACAAGTTATTACAAAAATGAGATCCATTCGGTATCCAATACCCATATCTTATTTCTAAAGGCAGTATTTATCTCAATCATAAATATACCAGAAGTAGAAATAGAAGTGCCCGCAAGCTTCTTTTTCTGCTTTTTTTCCTTGACGGTCTCCAAGTAGACTTTGCAGTTGCACTTCCAATGGCCCATTTTGCCACAGTGATGGCATGGGCCTTTGGTGGCTGCATCCTTCTTCTTCACACCACCTTTGGGCTTAGTGGGAGCCTTCTTCTTCTTCTTTTGAACTTTCTTCTTGGAAGAAGAAGATTCTACCATCAAGACTGCATAGGAATCCTTTTTCAGAGAGGACTTCGCAGCATTGAGATGATTGATCAACTGAGGAATGGTGGACTCAATCTTGTTCATCTGATAGTTAATCACAAATTATGAAAAATTATTAGGCAAAGATTGTAGAATTAAGTCAACACTTAATTCATGGTCCATAATGAACCCAAAAGATCCAAGCTTCTCAATCAAACCCAGCATTTTTAGCCTATGAGTGGCCACAAAAGCACCCTTAGCTATTTTACAGTGGAACAATTGCTTCGAGATCTCATATCTCATTGTTTTGGCTTAGGCGTCAAATAGCTCTTGAAGATGGAGAATCATCGATTGCGTATCCATATGCTCGTGCTGTTTTTGCAGCTCAGGAGTCATTGATGCCATCATGATACAAGATGCCATGCTACTATCCTCCTTGTGCTTCTTGTGGATAGCATGCTTACCAGCATAAGCATCTTGAGCTGGTGGTGGCAGAATAGGAGCATCTAGCATGTAGAGCAATTTTTCTAACTTGAGAACGATTTTTAAGTTTCTATACCAGTCGAGATAGTTCGATTCAGTTAGTTTATTGGTCTTCAAGATGCTACATAAGTTTAAGTTAGTTGACATGATGCACGTGATCTAGATGTAAAGATAGAGAAAATTAGCTAACTGTATATGGACACGTAATGTAGATAATTAGGTTTTTAGTTAATCACATTGTTGTTCCATTATTTTACTCAAACCAATAGCCCCCACTATTGATTCGGAAAAGCCCATTGGAAGCTTTCCTAGTGGACTAGTATCCAAATTCCTTAAGAATAACCTTGAGTTTGCCCAACAAGCCACTCTTGAGTTGGGTGATTAACATCTTTTAATCTTATAGCCTTTTGGGCTACCCCAATATTTTCTCTAAATTTCTTTATGCTTGAGTTAGCCCAACCGGGATAAAGAATTTAGTTAAACTCGACCCATTAATTAGGAATTTAATTCCATAGCTTGAACATGCCCGATGTCAAGTAGGCTTGGGTTAGCCCAACAACCTGATCTCGAAAAATGACTCTCGTTCTTACTATATTAATAGAAGGAATTAGGTTCAATATTAATTGAGGGATTTATTCCTTTTAGTGATTTCATCAAATGACATGCATAAAAATATCAATAAATCACATAAATTGAAAATCATAGCAATAAAACGATTACGTGGTATGGTTATGGACTTTCCCTAAATTAATTTTTAGCAGCTAAAAAGGAAATTAACATGGTTAACCCTATGTGTTCATACATGTTTTAAGTAGAAGGTCTTACCCTCTCACCTTGTTTTGGTTGCCATCTCCAAAATAAAAATAATTTTATCCCTATCTAACCTTTGTAATCTAATTACATAAATTTCCTAAATAGAGAAACCTCGAGTTACATTCGAGAGGAGTTAGATGAGAAGAGAATTACATAAGAATTTTAGAGAAGGCAGACTCGTAGGTTCTATTTAATAATAACTAAAACTGTAAAAAAAATGCATGAACATATATAATTTGGTTTTAGTACATAACCATCCACCATGCCATTTATTATGTTTAAATAAAATTAAACATATAATTTTATTATTCCAAAATCTCCATTTTGAAAAAATAAAACAAATTTAGATTTAATTTCTAAAATCAAATTCTAGAAATTAAATTAAGATAAAATCTAAAATCAATATTTTTTATTTAATTTCTAAAATCAAATTATAGAAATTGAATTAGGATAAAATCTAAAATCAATATTTTAGAAAATTTATTAATTACTAAAATAATATTTTAGGGATTAAATAATAATATATAATCTAAAATCAATATTTTAGAAAATATATTATTTCAAAAATATAATTTTATCCCAAATCATGGGTCTCAATTAAAAACTAATCATAATTAGATTTAATTCTCAAAACAAGAATTAATAAAAAAAGCTTATTTTTAATTTTTTTTACATATCTAAAATCACTATTTTAGATAATATATATTAGTTTCCAAAACCAATTTTTGAAATTAATATTGGTTAATCCCAAAACATAACTTTTGGGAAGATTTGGGCGTTTGTGGAAAAAGAAGAAAAAAAAGCCATAGGCCATTGAAAAACAAAAACCAAACGAAATTGAAAGGATTTTTTTTTTTTTTAAATATCAAACCCACAATAGACAAAATTTCATCTTGGGAAGGATAATGTTCATCCTCCCGATGATCATCCCAAGGATGCTAGGCTTTGGGAAGCTAGTCCCGAGCGAGCCGTGGCTTGGTCAACTGTGCCTCAAGGCGCAACTTGGGGCAAAAAAAACCTTTTTTTCCCCCGTTTTTCCCCTTTCGTCCCTTTCTAGAAACAATTTTTGGGAAAGATACTTCAATGAATTCTGCAGAAAAACAAGATTACGGAAACATTTCCTGTACAGAACATGAAGCATGGATATCGGTTTTCATGACACAATAGAGATATAATAAGCATTCTTGAAACGATTTCATCTATCTAGAAACATTTTCAAGACAGAATGCAGAATAGCTTGTGAATATACTGGGATGCTTATATGTCAAAACCAATCCCACAGAAATCAACTTTCATATCGTAGAAGCCTAAAATGCTTGAAACAATTTCAAGACTCGAACTGAAACAATTTTCAAAAATCAAAATCAACTAGAAAACAATTTTCCAGAAACATGATCACCACATGAAATGAAAATAGAGACAAACATGAAACAACTTTCATGCTGACGAATGTCTGTAAATCACATAGAAGTGGCTCTAATACTACTGTTAGAATCCTTACATGCATCAACTATGCATCATGCAACGGAAATAAAAGCATTCTATAACAAGAGGACTGCATGTATGTGTGATAGACAGATCAAAATACAAGAGCATATGCCTTTTTTGGATGTCTCTGTCATTCAAAGATATCCTTTGTGTCTGAAGGCACGATCCAACAATAACCCTTGTGACTTCTATCGACTAACCAGAGAACAACGTTTCACCACTGGAGTCTAAGCGTAGAACTCCCACTAGAAGTGTCCACACGAGGTATGCCCTTAAGGAAAACCAAAAATTCTCTGCTAGAAGAATTTGTTGGCGGCTAGGCTAAAATCACAGAGAAGAGAAGGAACAATCGTGTGTATATCTCAGAGAGAACAATTTTTCCCTATATTTTATTTTAAAAAAAAAAAGAAACGGCTCATTCTCAGGGAAAAAACCCAGAAAAATCGCAGATCACACATCTTGGGAATTCTAAAAGAATTAGAATTCTTTAATTGTAATTAGAACCTACAAGTTCTCACAATTACAATTTGGCCCAAAAATTATAACTAGTTATAATTTGGCCCAAAAACTTCTACTTATCACAATTAACCCCACAATGTTATGAAATAACATCTCGAGTACATAATCCTCTATTATGTGTGACCTATTAGGTTTCTCAGTCTATTGGTAGCGAATATGAATTAATCCAAATGTCTTTGAGATTAATAATCCTTAATAATTTAGAATTAACCAATTAATTCTAAACAGGGTTGGTTTATTAATTCATGAATTAATAAACCCATATTCAGCAGATCATAAGTGGTATCTAGCAATACATCATGACCTCCCAAGAGTCCAGGAAGTCAAGTAGCTTGATGTGAACCCTTCAATAATAAACTACAGTGCAATACCCTTTATGATAGAATATCTCATTCGATTTGGAGTACAGAATTAGCGTCAACTCCCTCCAAAATATATAATAATTCTGGCCCGAATATATTAGTACTTGTACCAGGAATCCACTAGTCTACATGTGTACTAATTGGAACTGTTTCCAATATACAATCATCTTGGCCAAGCATTTCACGAGTAGTAATTCCAAAAAGTGGTTGTGACATATTCGCCCCAACTATTAGGAGTGGTGAATCCTTTATTGACCTTCTCAACTACTTTCGTTTCTCATAATATACCCAATATCCATCCCATACGCGGCCTTTGATCTAGCTCCAGAGATTGGAATCAAAGTATAATGCTCAGCCAATTAAGTACCTTGGAGATCTCAAGTTTAAGGATACTTATGCGTTTGCTATAATGAGATTCTATCACTGGCACTACACAGTTACCCATGTGATTATCTCATAGTCAGGTTATCCAATGTACTTATTCTATTAACAAGCATTCAGTGTTAACTTTAAGTATCTCAATGCTCATGGATATGAGAACCACCGCCTGATCAGATCAGGAAGTCCAACACGTGCTACTCTTAATGCATTAATGATGTCCTATCTCATTAATACTACAACTAGGGATTATTTAAGTGCCAACACAATACAGTGTAGTAGGAATCTCACATCATGATCTCTATCATGATTTTATTAACACGGTCTTGTACTAGGGACTTTATTTAAAATTTATTTTACATGAAAGTAAAGAAGACAAACTGAAAGGTAAATAATGCCTTGTATTATAAAACAAATGTGTCATATACAACGTACAAGTGATTGCCTCTAGGGACAACACTAACAGACATACCCAAACACATATAAAATAGAATATAAGTGGCCTTGCACAAAAATTGAAACTTATTTACACTTAGAAAATTATTTTTTGCTACTGGAATATCTTGCACAGAAAAGACTAGTTTGAAAGATAAATTTGTAACTTTTAATCCCTAAGTCATAAAATTATTAAATTTTACTGACACCTAAAGCTATGTTTTCTCTATTTTAACCTTCTTCAAATTTAGGCTTTATCATACTGGAATTTTGGTTACAAATAGGCGAATCGGCAAAAACAGGGTACTCTGCCCCTTTAGTTTTTTTTTTCCAAAAATTACTGGGTTTTATCCCATGGTTTTCTTGCATGATTTCTAGCATAAATAACATTATAAACATGTATAGTAAACAATATCAAAATGCCCTACACTAATAAATTACTTTTCTACTTTATTTTGAATTAAAACAAATAACTATTACAAATTTATAAAAATTCCAACAAGTATGTAATTTGTTCTAGGTTTCAAGAAATCAACTTCTTGGTTTTATTACTTCAAGAAAAACACATCCCTAGGGTACTCTAGATGAGGTAACACAAACCTTAGCATACAAACATTAAGATTTTTCAAAAACACATAAAAAAGTCATCCTTTCACAAGAAAATTTCAAACTTTTTTATAAAAACAAAAATTTAAAAGAAAAAGGTATTTTGTTGTGTATAAATGTAACACCCCTACTAAAGGTAACATCGGAAGCATATCAATATTGGGTGTCGCCCTGTCCAGTTACTTAGACAAGGGGTCTTTATAATGAAAAACCAACAGAGTATGTAAGGTCTAGATCTATACAACAACCCATACTAATGGTCACATGCACATGTATAGCAAAGAATCTCATACATGAAAATTTCTATTCAACATCAGTAATAAGGTATATTATCCAAAAGGGAAACGTCCGGACTTATTCTACTGTCACTATGGTATCGTCCTCTATCCGTAGGTCCGCTCGACTCCGGATCCTACAAAAAGGTAAGATAAAAGACACGTGTGAGTGAAAAATTACCCAGTAAGTCTCGTGTGTGCTAGTGCTTTATCAAAGAGGTAGAGTATACAAAAATTTTTGTGGAAAGCATATTATTTGTTCATTAGAAATGAATCCAAAACTCTTTAACGAAGAGTTTATTCAGAACTCAATCATTTTTTGAAAAAATGTATTTCAATTTTCAAACCATTGCCCTAGTTTTCAAATCACAGGCACTTCTCCAATAGAAGGTCGGCCTGTATCCACATGCAAGTCCCGCAGTCCTTGCCTTCGGCGCCACGTATCATTGTACTGGGACCGCAACCTCCAGTACTCAACTGTGCATCGCCAGAATAAGTACAACACAGCGTACTTCTACTCAGGTATACCGCAGCACACACTTGCCACCATAAACAAAGGGTCCCAATCCTGATGTCAATTAGCATCAAGGCGGCAAGAAGTCAAACGCACCGAGTGTCCCCGCCCGGCATCTAGCGAATGACTCAAAATAAGAAGTGCCCGTAGACGTGGCAATTGCCAGGTGCTAAACGGCTAGCCCGGACGACTCATCTTAATGTCCTGTCACCCTGTTTGGAGTAAGACAATCCCCAAAACTAGCTAGGTTACTTGGGGTTGTCTACCACTAACATGAGCTAGTACAAAGATCAAAGTTCTTGCTGAGTACTCAACGTTAACAATACCAATCCCGTCTGACTGCTTAGGCCAGAGGGTTATCTAATCCCGCAGGATTTTCAAATCAAAACATTTTTGGGGCAAAACAACATTTTCCAGAATTTGATCCCACTGACTCGCAAGTCAGATCATCATTCACATAGACTCCACAGAGCTAATCAATTCATTCCATGGCACATCAGGCCAATAAAACAATTTCAGGGATCAAAAGGTCATTTTCCAAAAGCCAATCTCATCACAAGAGATTATTTTCCAAAATCATGTTGAAACAGGACAAAGAGCTCTATTCACACATCAAAACATATTTCCAAGAGTATCCGGGTCATTTTCCCCGTACTCGATCACAAAAGTTATTTCCAAGGGTATTTAAGTCATTTTACCCATACTCGATTTCCAAAAGACTTTTTGAGGGTATTCGGGTCATTTTACTCTTACCTGATTTGAAAAATAATCACAAGAGTTCCGATAAAGATATTTCAGGCATCTACCGAATACCCGAGAACCAAAGGTTTTCATAAAACATTCCAATACGGATATTTAGATCATTTTTCAAATACCCAATTCCAAAAAGGAACCTATTTCAAGAAATTTAGAATTTTTATCCCAAAAGAGGATTAAATTCAAAGTTTCCAAATATATTTTCATAAAATATTCCAATAAGGGCATTCCAGTCAATTTATGAATACCTGATTCCAAAATTTATCATTTTCTGAAAATCTCAAATATTCAATCCAAAAAGGTCTAAATTCACAAAATTCATGCTTTAATCATCTAATAAGGTTTTCAAGCCAATTATGATGTTCAATCAAGCCCAAAATGGCATAAAATAATTCTTACTCAGATAAACCTTAAATATATTCAGGGATTTCTAAAATGGTACAAAACATAGCATTTCATGGAAAAGTGAAGCACACTACTTTCAATAGGTTTTAGAAATCAAAGGGACTCACCTCGTGTCCTAAGCAACTCTTTCCGTTCATGGTTGTTTAACCTTCGTTTCTAACATTTTCAATGTTCCGTTGGCTGTTTGTCGTTAAACCTACACCAAACATCGTTTTCGGGTCAATTCGTGTTTGGCCAAAAAATAGCCGATGGGTAGCCGACGTCCAACTGACGTTTAGTCGACGGGTGCTGACAGTTAGCTGACGAGGCCGATGGTTAAGGCAAATATCCAACTTTCGTTCACGTCGTTTTTCTGTCGTTCGTTTGATTCTTTCATTTTCTTTTTCCCACATCCTTTCTCCCTTCATAAACAAGGGATTCACTTCATGTTCTCGCAATTATTTCATCCAAATCACACAATTAATCATTCCTAAATTCGTTCATGTTCTAAGCAAAATTCTAAAATTTTGCTGTTTTGACACATGATTTCGTTTTGGACATAACTTTCAATCCACAACTCTGATTTGGCTCTATGATATACCAAAACAACTCTAAGACTCTTAATTTTAATTTGGTTCAGGCTTTTTTTTAGATTTCTAGTTCTAGTAACACGCTACTGGGCAAAAACAGCCCCAATAGTTTTCTAATTTTTAGGCCATTTCCACAAAACAACTTCACCTACTTAACCCTTAATCCACTTCATTTCCCTTCAAAAAACTTTAATTCTTCATATTTTCAGGTTCAAGAAAGCTACTAAGTTCTTATGCAAATAACATATAACTAACATCAACATTTAAAAACAAATCATAATCCATTTTCTTTAGCGTTTAACCCATTTTAATCCCAACTCTACCATCTTTCTTCTCAATCACGAACAACCCTTTAAATCACTATTCAAATACTCTTATTCACCATACAAAACATAACCTATGAATCATTTATCCAACCGGTACACACACTTGCACACACAAAGTCTCACAGAGTACATAATAATCATTTTAATAATCCCAAATCTCACTTTTTCATGTTAAAATTCATATCAAAATGATCACCGTAATGAAATCTACAACTTTAATTCTTGAAGCTTGAATGTTTACCTTGTTTGTAGCTTGATTTTGCTGAAAAATGCTTCAATTTTCCCTTTTTCTCTCCAAGAACTCTTCTTCTCTCACTTTTCCCATTTTTCTCTATTTTTTTCTAGCTTTTCTTTCCTTTTCCTTTCTTTTCTTCCTCTCCTTCCTTTTGTTCTTCTCTTGGATGAATTTTTGCCTATTTTATAGCCCTTCCACCGCCATTCTAGGGTCCAAGGTCAACCAACATTAATTACATTGTGGGCTATCCATTTTAAAGCTAAATTCCTATTGGTGGATTTAATTTAAATGGATAATTCTTAAGCTTATTCAATGAGCTTTTGCAATTTAATAATCCCACAAATATTTTACTCCCCCAATGATATTTTAACACTTGTTTTCATCCACCATTCATGCAATGCCACACGTCCATTTTTAACCGCGATTTTCTATTTTTTTCAGAAATGACCAAAATCAGGTTCGTAACGGAAAAATATTTTATTTCACTATTCAACTCCAAAAATTCCACTGAATCCATTGGTAACACTTATATTCTTCAATTCCTTCTCTACTTGGTCAAATTTGCAGTCAAAGTCGCCGGTGCAGTCAAAATGACAAAAATGCCCCCGATACCTTGGGTAGCATAATTCGCACCAAAACGTGCATTTCATTGCACTGATCAATTTCTTTTTTTAGAGTACCCTTAAATTCTTATTTTGTTAATAATAATAGCTTTTCAAAAATTTAGGGTACGGGTAGAACAAATTCAATAATTATATTTGGGTCCCGACAAAATATTATTCCATCAAAATATTCGTCTCATTACACCGATCAACTTTTGTTCTAGACATCGGTACAAATTCTCATCCTATTACAAATAGTAGCCAATCGGAAGTGAAAAAGGTGGGGTGTTACAATAAATCATTTGAAAGAATGTTTATTTATGAAGATTTAAACAAGTATGACTCTCAAACATAATTCTTTAATCATCTTTTGCTAGAAAAATTACTTTTAACAATTTATAATGCAAGAACTCTAATTTTTCCAAAATCATCGGTGCTAAGGTTTAAAGGAAAAGAAAGGCTTTTGTTATTACCTCTTGCTTCAACATCCTTGATCACTCTTAGGAAAGAAATAATGTGTTTTCTAGCCTTTGATTTCACCTAAAAGCTTCAAATTTTCAATCCAAGAATGATGCTTCAATGGCGTAGCAATGTGCAGAATTTTTCTTAACAAAAACAATTAACTTTTGAGTGCAATAGGAGGGGAATTTTGTGTGAGCGGTGAGAGAGGGAGAGTGGGAGCTGCTAGGGTAGAAAATGACTCAAAAATCTAATTATGTAGGTTTTATATAGATGAATTATGATAGGTTTAGGAAATAGAAAAAGAATTAAGGAAAATCCTATTTTTCTCTAGGTTTTATCTAATTAAAAGCTTCCTATAATTAATTTATCATAATCCTAGTGGGTTTGGAGAGTTATGTGGTGGCACAATGAAAGGAAATAGGAAAGAGAATATTCTCTAATTTTTCCTAAGCATTAAAGAATTGGAAAAATGTAAAATCACTTTTAAGATAATTTTGCAATTACACAAGAGTTGGGGTTTCCCTCTATCCCTTCTCCTAGTGGCAGCTACTAGGCTTCTAGAAGCCTAGTAATCCCCTCTAAATATTCTCCTAGCTAGGTTAAATATTTAAATTAAGGAAATTCAATTTCTCTTCAAATAAAATAAAATAAGAGGGAAATCTTGCTAGTCTAATATTAAAGTACTTCCTAAAATTAATATAGAAGCAAATATATGAAATAATCATATAATGAGTATTTAATAAATATAAATAGAAAATTCTCAAATATAATAAGGAAATAAATAAGTAATTATTTATGAACAAATAAATAGTTATCTAAATTATTTTAATTAACCGCTACTCAATAATTAAATACGCAATTTAGAGTTAGCTATATTTTCTTATATATATATATATATATATATATATATATATATATATATATATTTCTTATGCTAGAATATTCTATCCATCATTATTTCAAATAGCGATATCTCATACATTGCCAAACCGCAACAATTCTTCCACATTCATACTCAAACAAATTCATTCATGCTATGCCAAATATGTTTATATGCAGAAATGCTCATGCTATATGGTCCATATATTTCCCCCATTTCTAAGGGCATTTACGGTGGGGTGCTACATTTTCTCCCTTTTAAGAGAATTTCGCCCCCCAAATTCCTATTATATAATACCTCAAAGTATTTCCAGATATTTTTGCCTCACCCATTCCTCAGTTTCCCAAGTAGCATCTTATGTACCATGATGATCCCACTAAACCTTCACCCCAAGAATCTACTTATTCAGAAGGTCTTGATACTTCAATCCAAAATCTTAGCAGGGTTCTTGATATAACTTAGGCCAGGTTGCAGAACCAATGGTTCTTCATTCAACACATGATCCGAATCGGGTTTATACTTCAACTAAGGTGCGTGGAACACTTCATGTATCTCAGTTAAACCATCCAGGAGAACAAAGCACAAACCTAACTAATGGATGCTACAATCCAGAACATAAGCCCTGATGGGAATGAGATACTATACCGATTTCAAAATACGAAGATAATGAACCAACAGATAATTATCTCTACTTCTTGTAATCAGCGTATTGTGATAGTTGTTTTGCATTGTTTTCCTTAGTGGTTTCAGTAACTAGTGACTTTGCAATAATATAGATTGTCTTAATGTGTTGGTTTACTATTGTCTAAACTTTATTCCTTTAATTCTTGCTCATCGGTAAACAAGTAATAACATTATTCACGACACATTCCTACTTCTAGTGGATTATAGATAAGGGTTGGAGTATTCCAACAAGTTTTTTATGCTTAGCTCTCACTTTCCTATGAGTAAAGTCAATGTATAGCATGGCAATTTTCATTCTTCATTCTCGGCCAAAAAATCATCTTCTTCTTGTAGTCGTATATCTTTATCTCTTTCAGAACCATAGTGCAAGGGCTTTTGGTGGGCTCCTTTAAAATGTTTTTTCCCCTCAAATCTTCTTTATCTTGTACGTACAATTAATCATAAGAATGCGTCACTTCATTGTCCTCTACTCTAAAGTCTTGATCTCTTTCTTTCACTTTGTTCACGTTGAAGGCTTGAAATTTTTTATTATTCAGTCGAGTGTTAATGATTCCTCATTTTAGCTCTATGCAACACTCACATTCTTCTAACGAATCTTTGCTGCTTCAAACACAAATCTCATTAAGTAAAGTCAAGCTTTGGGGTTTTATGATCCGTAATATCTCGTATGTCTTCTTTTCTTCAAGGTAGATACGATTGTTACCAGCTTCAAATGATAAGCGGAATAGTCAATGTTGTGTGACTAAAGCTTTTTTTTTTTTTTTTTTTCCCCCATGAGACATAAGCTATAGTCTCAATCTCCAGCACATGCCATTTTTAAAGGTGAATTTATGAGTTCGAATGGAATAATGTGAGTTCTAAAAGAATACAAGAATGAAGAGTAGGCCAAATTTAATGCCATGAGAAGTTTAATAATGTAAGGAAACACAAATAGGTAAAATAATAAGATTGAAACAGTTGACTGTTAAGGAATTTTACTGTGGTTGATGAGAATTGCATACTTCTGATGATTGAATAAGAGAAGTTCTTGGATATTCAATTCTTAATATAGGAGGTAAATTTAAAAAAGATATTGAACACAAAAAACTGAATAGCAATATTACTTGAAGAAGAAAAAAGGAAAATTTTGAGCAGTAATAAGAAATAAAGAATGGAATGATTGTAACATTTGATTGTTGATAGAAGTATTATGAATTAGAAGAATCGAACCCTTTGGTTGAGTGATAAGGAAGAGTTCCTTGAATGCTCAGCCATTAATAGAAAATTTACAGGAAATAACAAGAGACATTAGGTAGAAAGATAAGCATATCAAATCAGTATTATTAGAAAAAGAAAAGAAAGTTTTTAGTATCAAAAGGAGCTACAAAAATAAAAGAGTGAGAAAAAAATTGTGGAAATGTAACATCAGGATTTCCAAGATAAAAGGAGTTAACTAGAGAAGACACAAACAATGTATGCTAACTCAAAAGAACGAAATGAAACATGAAATGAATGGAGTAAATCCAATGAAGCAAAAATAGAAAGTCACTATAGAGGCAACATAGAAAGCATTTAAAAGATGATTGAAATGTTCGATGCACAACAATTGCAATCATTGACTAGAGTAACAAAGGTTGCTTCAATCAACCAAGTTTTTAGAAGAAATTCGCAATAAATGGAGAAGAAAAGAGTTGGTAAGAAATAGCTCGAAAGAGAAAGCACATGAGAAAGTGTGTAAATCAAAAGAATGAAGAAGAATAAGAAATAGATGGACTAAGTCCAATGAGATAAGGAATAGGCAGTCAACATGTAAATGATATAAAAAAATTGCGTACAATGTAGGTGCATTTGATAAGGGGCAATTTTCTAATAATAATAAGTGAGGTAACTAAGGTGGCTTTCTATAATAGGGTACTGTGTGGATGAGTACCCTAAAACTTGAGTATACGTTGGTAGTCTAGTGAAGTTGGACTTGTGTACTATGATATGTGAATGGTGACGTCTAAAGGTAAAGCCAATAACCTTGAACATTGGGCGTGTGACTCTAGTTAATTAAGACGAACTTATACAATAGAGTATCTATGCTTCACTTATTGAAGATATCACCCCATTGTGATTGTCCAGGATAATCTAAATAAATCAGGGCCCTAGAAAACGTGATTAAGTATGTATGCTTTATGGGTAACTCCTTGGGATATGTGGGTACATGTTAGAGGTTATGAATTATCGGACTAGATATCAAAGGATGGTAGATATCATTGAGAAAGATGTTAGCATAATTTTTCTATCTCAATGATGGGTGTTCATGGAGGGGTAGTTTTGCCATTACACTTGTAAGTTGAAGACATTGCTTTTGTAATATTATTCCTTGGTCAATATTTCCATATGGTGATAGATTGAATATTTAAAATGATAAAAGAAAACTAATTATTATCAAGAGTATTTTAGTCATTTTAGTAGCCAAGAAAATATATCTTTTGATCCTTAAGATAGCTCTAAAAATTGAAATGACTATTTCAGTCATTACACAAATTCTTTAGATTATTTGAGGAATGGAAGAATTTATTTTATTCTAGAAAGTCCATCGGACAAGAATAATTAATTATGTCCAAGAGTAATTCATCGGTTATATTAATTAATTAATTCTAGAAAGTCTAAAGTAATATATGAACCTGAATAAAATAAATAAAGATTAGCCTAATAATTAATTAGGTCATGTATTGATAGGAATCTGTCTACGCAACAAGGCACATCTAAAGAAGGGGGATGAAAAGTCAAGACTTGCTTTAAGTCTTCTTAGTTTTGGGAGGTTTTTCAAGCCATCCTAGCATACAAGCCAAGAGTAAAAAAGATTGTCAAGAGATGTGTAGTGAAGAGAGCTGTAAATGGGACATAAAGGAACTACAATCCATATGAAGAATTAAGCCAATATTGAAACAAGGATTGAAGACCAAAGAACTAACAAGGAGAGCTCGAGACGACTAACATTTCGTTTGGAAGATCAAGGGAATACATGGAAAAGGAATGGAGGTCAAATGAGTAGGGGTTGGAGTGCATCAAAGCAAGAGAGGCTACCTAGAGCCGACCCGGCACTGGCCCAGATCTACCAACCCGGTGCCAGCCTGAATCTGGCTCAGTTCTATCGCTTGGATAGAACCGAGCTGGCACCAGCGCCGACTCTATGAGCTAGAGCCGGCCCTATTCGGGCCAATTTTGAATTTTTGCAATTCCTCTTGTTTTTGGCCTTTTCAATTGTAATTTAATTTTTATGACTTTTATTATGTTTTAACCTATTTTAAGACATGTAATGGGGCCTCCAAACATGTATTAAGGCCATTTAATAGTTATGATTATTTGCTAAGTAGTTTAGGTCAATGTAACTATAAATATGCTCTTATAGCTTTGTAAAAAGAGCGTTTTTTGGAGACATATGAAATTTTTGAGAGTCCAAGAACTCTTTGAGAGCTTTGGAGAGGGTGATCCACTTGGATGATTCATATAAGCATCAAGACAAAATCAAAGGGTTTAGTCCCATCGGATCTTGTCTCTAAATTTTAAGGAATAATCTCAACTTCATCTATATTCTATGTGCTAGGTTGCCTAGTGTGTTTGATAGGATTGAGTTAGGTGCCTTCAAAGTCCTATCCTTGGTGTTTTAATCTCTAGTTAGATTAGGGTGTTAAGGTGTCTTTGAAGTGGGATAGATTCATATTATCACAAAAGTATTAATTTCTTTGCATTTTGGTGTTCATGTGTGTGAGTTTGTTAGGGTTCTTGTTCTTGAGTTTAATCCACATTTTTAGAGCTTCCCAAGATCATATCATGCATTTATTATTCGGCCTAGATAAAATAATAAATATAGTGACCTTAGTTTTATTATTTTTATTTTTTAATTAAAGACTCAAGAAAAATAAAAGACCCAGATAGTGGAATAGATCAAGTCCATCTTGGACTAGGGCAGCTAGCCTTGAGGACTTATATAATCCTTATAAGGCTGGCTAGGTTAATAATGAAAGTATCTATGAATTAAGGAGAACCCTAGCCACTAGTCCTTTCTTTCTCTCTTAATTCCTCGCCAGAAAAATAGTCCTAGCTTACTTTCACTGGTAATTCGATTTGTGAAGTTGAGAGAATACTGTGAAAGATCAAAAGCTTGAGCCTTCGAAGTGTTTCTTGTGAAGGAGAAGATGTTTGGCAGGTCTTCCAATCAGTACTACTCTGGATGTTACGGTTCAGACAAATTCCAAATAGCCTAGTGCCAAACAAATTCCGGTTCTTACCATGGTTTCTTCTATTTCTAGGAGAAAAAGTAAGCATGTAATCCTAATCTCTGATTTAAATTTTTAAAATTCCCCTATGCTAGTGTGATTCTAGATCCTATAGGTTGTATGGAAGAATCCTTAGAATAACCTATGCGGCATTGTGATCACAAATAGTAAAAATTTGGAAATTTATTTTGGATACTTTATGTGTGCTTGCGGTTTGTGATTTAGTTGTACAAAATGGCCATGAATTTTGGAACTTCGTAACCTCAAAATTGTAGCTAATTATTCTAGGAATTTTGTGGAACTAATTTGACATGATTTGAAGTTGTGAGCAAGAAGTTATGGGATAAATACCAAAAATTGCTAAAGCTGAGAATGTGAAATGGCTTGTTTTTGCTGCTGAGAGTTTGCAGTAATAACTGAACTAAATGGAGAAAGGTGTTGACATCTCAAACTAGAATTTGTGGAGGGATGACTGAGGGTGAGTTTGGTTTGTGAAGGGAAGGGGAAGGGGAAGGGGAGGGGGAGTGGAACATTTTACTTCCATCAAGGGAAGTAAATGTAATTATTTTCCTCCTATTTGGTTGGAGTGGAAGGGAAGTAAATATGATTTACCTCTCATTGTTTGGTTGTAAGGTATATAGAGAGGAAATAATTATTGAATTACTATTATACCTCTAAGGCTAATTCATAAAAAAATTGCAAAGTAGGGTAGAATTGTAATAAAATAAATACCCTAGGACAAGAGGGTCTTTTAACCCTCATTTACTTTTCAAACCCTCCAAAATGGAGAGGAAGAAAAATCTGAGGTGGAAGGGATCCAATTCCCTTCCACATATACTTCCCCCCTTCAATCACTCCAACCAAACTAAGTAAATCACACATTTACTTCCTATTTTACTTCCCCTCCTTTTTTCCTTCCCACTTTCACTCCAACCAAACTCACCCTTAGGCGTATTTTGGAACAAGTTTGACCAAATGTTGCTACAGCTAAGAATGTGAAATGGCTTATTTTTGTTGCTGAGAGTTTGCAGTAATAACTGAACCACATGCGGAAAGGTGTTGACATTTCATGAATTGGAATTTGTAGAGGGATTATTTAGGAATATTTTGGAACAAGTTTGTCTTCATTTTGAGTTGTATAGCAAAAATTATAAACGAAACACTAAGAGGTGCTAGAGCTGGAAGTATTGCTTACTTTATTTTCCTTAGCCTTTAATGTACCACTTGCTCTTAGTATTGTACAAGCCATAATTTGAGGACATTGAATAATGTTTTATGGAATCACCTTACTATTGTAGGTGATCCTATCCAAGAGAGATCTTAGACTTGAAAATGGGTGAATAAACAGGATTTATTAATGACGTGAGTCCCTTAGTTTTTAAATCCTATTTTAGCTAAGCTTTTCTGATATAATTGAGCATGAACTTTTATGGACAAACAATCTTTATCATAGCAATAATCTGCTATAAATGAGCATATGCCGATTACGATCTTATTCATTAAATTCTATGTATTTATGAAAATTTTTACTTCCATCAATATTATGTTTTTATAAAGATAAGCTTTATCATGCTAAATGTGCTCTAATTGCTAGCAAAGTGATTTACGCACGAATTGAAAAGTTTATGTGTTTCTATATTTAATGAACATTGGAAATTATTACAAGAAATATGATAAATATTTGGAAGTTAATATTTTAGCATCGAAAATAATTTTCTATTGCTCAGGTATGAGCTTGTAATTTGGGAAAGAAAATATTTTGAGAAAATAGTTTAGTTTAAAAAAGTATTGATCTGTGTCGAGACATTGCGTTGATTAAGCTTTGAGTACTCAATGGGGACATTGACCTTTGTACTAGATTTAGTTAGAGATAGATGACCCAACTTGGATAAGTTCGGGGGTTTATCTTAGTCCAAATGAAATGACAGGACAATGGAATTAGCCATTCTTAGCTAGTAACAGGTTTTTAGTGGTGGAAACTGAGGATGGGCGTAGGACACCCGGGCCATTGTAGCAAACAATGACAATGATCATAGTATGATTGATTATGGTGTATGCACCAGGTTAATCATACATTTATCATGTTTATAGGATCGAGATCCTATAGTGTTGATGCGATTGAATTGAGATCCTTTTGATTAGATGGGATGAGATCCCAGCAGTGATGTTTTCAGTTGGACTAAGATCCTTCGGTGTGATAACGCAATGTGGTTGTGAATGAGAATGATGTATTTGAAAATACGGTATGGTTTATGATTTAAAGCTCAATACTAATGTTATAAATGGTGCCAAGTTATTATGTATTTTCATAATGCCACACTTTTTCCCAAAAAGAAAGGAGATATAATTTCTTTAAATGTGTGGCATTAATTTTTAGTATACTTTGATTTCCAAATATGTCTAAACTCTATTGACAACAGTTGACAAGGTTTTCAACTGCAATGCTTTAAGAGTTGTTTTCAATGAAAAAATATGGCAAAACCCTTGTACCTATTTTCCAAGGGAAAAAACACTAGCACACATGGGACTCACTGAGTATACAACTCACATGTATGCTATTATTTTCATGTTTTTAGGGCTTGAAATGTTGTCCTAGATATCAAGAGACCACTCTGCCTTTTGAGATCTTGAAATCATGATTGTAAGATATGAGGCAATGTTTGAAGGAACCTTTGTTCATTGTCTTGGAGTTTTTATGTAATAGATAGACAGGTGTTAAGCAAATGATGTATTGCACTTGCTATATATATTAAGTTTATTTAAATTAAATTTCATGTATATTTGAAGTACTAAAATGACTCCACTGTGCATGAAGGTATAAATCATTATAAAGACCCTTTGTCTAGAAGTTCAGACCGAGTGACATCCTATGAAGACAAGGCCCACTACGACTAGAATATGTGGGGTTTACAGATACTCCTCAAGTGTCTTTAAGCTTATTGTCCAAAACATGATTTTTGCTAAAAGTTTATGAAACAAGAGCCTTCCAAGTCCAACAAAATATTATAACTATATATATAAAAAAAAAAAATACACAAGTAAAATTTCTAACAAAGAAATAACAAAATGAATCATAAGAAAATAAAACAAAACAAAGCAACATAAAATGACTGGCGCCAATAGCCACCATTTACTCCCAATATCTTGATAATTTTGAACTCAACAAATGACCAGTGCCAGATTAGATATACTAATAGGTGCCAATTTGTTCTTGTTCCTACAAAATAAAATAAAAAAACAAACCAGCACATAATGGCCAAAATGATCACAACAACAAAGATACAAACTAGAGGAGAACATATATACAACAAGATTGTAATCAAACCATAAGATCAACTAATAAGAATAAAACCAAAAGCAAAACAACTATTGTACTAATAACCCACAATAATACAACAAATCAAATAACTAAACTCATATGTACACTATTCTTATACATATGACCCAACAATAGGTATCCAATTACTAAGCTCACTGTCACCCTTAAGAGAAATAAGCTTACTCTCAACTCTCTTATTATATCACTAAGCACAGTACTGATCAATAATATAAATAAAATGAATATAAAGCTTAAAAAATTATTTGAAAGCAATTTAAAATATTTGTACAAAAACAATCACTAGTCAATGCTACAAACTTCAAAAATAAAAAATGAGGTCTCCAACCAGTCAAAACTTATCTTTAACACTTACAATAACTACTATACAAAATGTCCCTAAAACTTGAACAAAGTCTCCAAAACAACAAAAATTCACCTCAATACCAAAATAACTACTAAACAAAGGATTACACAATTTAACAAAATCCCCAGTCAAACAACAATCAATCACAAAACAAAACATCGACTATACAAGCCAACCAACTTCTCAATACATTCACCACTACAACAATATAGATTATTACAACAACAATCACCAACTACTACATCAAGTGTAAAAGAAAAAGTTAACAACAACAACAATAACCGATACTATAATACAACTATCAAATAAGTTCTCAAAATACTAATATTATTACAACTACTGATGGGGATTAAGTTTGCCATGAAGACCACTCACAAGAAGGGGGAGTAACCTTACAAGGGCTAATGACAAGATTGTGCACACAAGAGAATTCAAGGAAGCTTCCAAGTATTCATGAAGCCAATTTTGAGGATGAAGGAACTTTAGAGGGAAGTTGAAAGTGTTGGATTTTGATCTTGTAAACTAATTTACACTCAGTGTAAAAATAAAACGAATTCCATTTAAAGAAATCACTCGTATATAATTAAACGGATTAAGAGAGGGAAGAAAAATTTGTTACCTCTAAATCACAGCTTTTAAAATTATTCCTTGCGTGTGGAACCCTTCCGTAATATTTGTCCAAGCATGAACCACTAAATTCCAATGATAGGAATTTCTCTAATATTGAGCCACACGAGAATGTATTCAAGAACTACCAAAATTTTTTTCTAGAAAAATAATATGACAACTAGGGTTTAGTATTTAGGGAAGAATAAAAGAATTCTGGGAGAGTTTCTTCAAAAAATTGGAGATGGCTAAGAACCCAAGATCCCGTGTACTATTCGCATATTTATATATAAATACCCGGAAGTCCATTGCCTTAGGATATCACCAAATCCCACAGAAGTTATATTGTTACCAAAAACACATTTGGAAATTATAATAAAATATTTTGAAAATTATTATGGGATTTGGTTTCTATAATTGCAATAAGGCCCCTTGAATTATAACAAGTTTATAATTTAACCACAAGCCTTTTAAATAATTACAATTTCGTCCATTTAATTATAACATTTTATAATTAGCCTATAGATATTATTTCTTCTCACATATTAATCCCATAATATTATCATATAATATCTTGAATACCAATTCCTCTATTATATGTGAGCTATAAGGTTTTTCAGTTTATTGGTAACAAAATATGAAATAATTCTAATCACTATAGAATCAATAATTCTTAATAATAAAAATTAACTTATTAATTCTAATTGTGATTAATTTATTAATTCTTCAATTAATAAATTAATATTTAGCAGATCATGAGCAGCATCTAGTAATAAATCATGACTGTCTAAAAGTTTAGAAAATTAAGTGGCTTGACATGAATCTTTCAATAGTAAAATATCAGGGCAATAAACTCCTTTCATCATACTATATCTCATTCAGTTTTAGAGTATGTAATTAGTGCCAACTCCTACTAGAATATAATTAATTCTAGCTCGAGTTTATTAGTACTTATTCCAGAATCTATTACTTAGCATGTGTATCAATTAGAACTATTTCCAATACATAGTCGCCTTGGCCAATGACTTCTTGAGTAACAATTCCCTATAAGTGGTCGTGAGATATATGCCCATACTATTAGGAGTGATGAATCCTTTATTGACACTCTCAACTACTTTCATTTACTTTATGTTGTAACCAATATACACCCCATAGGCAGTCTTGTAGGGATTCCAAAGATTGGAAACAAAGTACAATGCTTAATAAACAAAGTACCTTGGAGATCTCAAATCTAAGAATGTTGGCAAATTTGCTACAATAAGATTATATTATTGGCAGAAAATCGTTATCTATATGATTATATCATAGTTAGGTCATGCAATGAACTTGTTCACTTAACAAACATCCATGTGTTAACTTTGAGTATCACAATACTTATGGATGTGAGAACCACCGCTTGATAAAAAATCAAGAAATATAACACGTGCTAGTCTTTGGCATTAATGAGGTCCTATCTCACTAATACTATGACTAGGAATAATTTAAACACAAGTACTGTATAGTGTAGTAGGAATCTCACATTATAATCTCCATTATAATTTCCTCAACACTATACTGTGTGCTTGGGATTTTATCTAATAGTTTTATATACATATATGTGGAATGATTAATTAAATTGAAAGATAAAAAAAATACCTTTTATTAATAAATTTGTCATATACAATATACAAATGATTGTCTCTAGGGCATAGTACTAATAGAAAGTGACCAAGAGATCAATTTGATGATTGAACAAGAAATCAAGCTAGTGCAATAAGTGGAAGAAAAAGGGTGAAGAACACACAAATTAGTCAAGAAAGAACAACAGTGAACCAGTGTCAACTTAGGTCTAGAATCTGGGATTCAACTCCCAGAAGAGAGCCGACGCCGACTCAAGTACTGAAACACGCACTGACTATTGTCGGGCTAGCAAATGCAAATTAGTGATTTTTCTTTAGTTGACTGGTTTACTTCTATATTTTAAGCTTTGTAATTATCTTTTAAGTCCAAAACTTGTATTAGGGTTTTTCTAAACTTATGCTAGGGCTTGGGTAGTATAAATACGCCTTTATATGATTTAACATGACAATAAACTTATATCATTCAAGACTATGAAAAGAGGCTTAAGAGGTGTAACCTCCATGTTCATCGTTGTTTAAGACCATACTAAGGGATTAGTCCATCTTTGTAAAGTCTTTAAAATCCTTGGATAATCTGATTTGCTTTTCTTAAATTGGGTCTTGGAAGCTTTGTTCTTCTTTGGTTCTATTTTGAATTCTAATTAGGTGCTTATAGTGTTCTACTTCTTTATTCAAGAATTCCTTTGTTGTTTCAAGGGTATTAGGTGAATCTATAGTAATCTAACTACTAATCTTTGGGTCTTTGAAGTTTCAATCTTCAAAGGTTTATTAGGTTGTAGAAAGATAATTCCTTTTCTCTTTTAGCCACTAAAATTTCTCTGTTTTGGTTCCATTGAAAGTGCTGAGGTTTAAAGTTATTTTGCCACCCATATTCATCAAGAAAAGCCACTCCAAGATCATATCAACTACTCTCCCAACAAAACTGATAGTTCCACAATTAATAACACTTTATAACAACACTTTCATCCTATAAGCACTAATGTAAAAACAAAAACTAAATCAATAGAATCCAATGTATGTACAATTACAACATAACAATATATAACAATATAAAGATAGTAATGCAACCAAATACAAATGATAGTTAGTACAATACACAAATACATAAAATAAGTATTTACATATAAGAGTTAGTAATATTCACAAATATATAAATAGCAAAATCAACTAGACTTAAGATTTTTATGATATTGCCAATCCCCAGCAATGGCACTAAAAACTTGATGGTGCGGTTTTCTAGTGTTGGAAATAGCATCAACAAAAGCCACAAAGAATTAAGTTTTAATTAAAATACCAAACACTAGAATGAAATAATTGGGCAAGTATATCTGTCGCATAGTATAGAAAATAGCAAGTATCACATCCATGGAAACTTTGCAAGTACTACTACTTTGCTCTAATCTTATTATCTAGCCAAAATAAATATATAAAGCACAAATAATTACACTACACTAGGAGACTAATTAAGTTTTGCACAAGAATGAGTCACAGCTTTAACAATGAATTAGAAAGAGAGAAAGTCCATGTAATAAAGAGAATTCACCATTAAACACCTTAAAGATAAGTGATAATTGTTCATTATATACACATTTTGCATACTATTTATGTTTTAAAATCTTTAAAAATTGATGTAGATTACTACTTATCCCCCTATTTTCTCTTTGTTTAATGTAGGTTCCAATGAATTGAGATATACATTGGAATTAAAGAGAAAAAGTTTGAGAAAATAAAATTTTTGAGTATACACGACACCATGGGTGCCAGGGTTAACACCTCCATGTAACATCTAGATTTCAGAGCTAAGATACTAGATGTCCGTGGTGTCATGCCAAACATTTTACACGTCGTCGTGCTCCTTCAGGACATTAAAAATATCAAAGATTCAACAAGCCAATAGTGTCGTGTAGATCATTGACCATCTCGCCATGCATGATTCCAACACATCAAGAGATCAAGTCAAACAACAACGTTTTGAACAAAATATAGCATATAAAAGCATGCACTGCGCTATGCACAACACTTGCTATGACGTCGTGCAATATTGCAGAAAACCCCTTACAAAATTATTAGGGACTCGCGAAAGAACCTATAAATACTGCTTTTCTGGGTCATTGGAGAGGTAGCCACCCACAAAAAACACTAGATAAACTTCTTAGAACATAAGGAAGAGAGGAGAAGAGAAGATCAAGGAAGATTCAAGGAAGAAAGAGCAACCCCAAAAGAAGATTGCAAAGCAGAACAGAAACCTTGTCTATGAGTTTTTCCTTTTTTTTTTTTTCCTTTGTGATTTACTTTTGTGATTGTTGGGTTTACTTGATTTGAGCTGTAATTAAATGGTTATACCCTAATTTGCTCTTGTATTGAATATTTATTTCATTAATTGATGACTATTTTGAGCAATTTATCACTTGGGTTTGATTAATTAAAATTGTTGATTGGGTAATTCTCTTATGTTGAGCTTAAGAAATGATGCATGAGATGGATTCCCTTTTATACTAGTTCAATAGATTTGTTTTCCCCTAATGAAGTTGAGAAAAGATTTGGGGGATTTAGAACTTAGTGATAGATGAGATTTTGGGGGTCATCTGGAATAGGTATTCTAGGGCTTTTTAGCTTATAATTAGATTTCCATAACTTTATGAATCTTTGGATTTGATTTATATGATAAAAATATCTATGGGTTGGATCTTAGGGTACGAGATTCATTACTTGAGAGAATGGATTTTACTTTATTTTGGAAATTTTACCAATACTTGGATTTGATATTAATTTATGGATTGATGTTTATTATTTGAGTATTCATGGGGGAATTCTTGTTTAATTACATGACCAATCTCCTTTCTTTACTTGAACCTTACCTTGTGATCTTTAGTCTTTGCCATAAGAACTGGGTTGATGTATTCGTGTAGTACACTCTTATCTTTAACAATAGTAATTAGTCATTTTTACTTCTTGTTATGATTGATTTAACAATAGAATTCAAGTGGAAGTAAAAGTAATTGATCCCATTCTTGAGGTTCTTTGATATTTACCAACTACATTCTATACTACACGATGGGTATATTCACCCAAATATGTGTGTATGTGAGTTAAATTGGTATTTCATTTTAAAACTTGGTTGAACATTGGATTTATTTTCAAAAACATAGCACTAGCACATATCACACATAAACAATGATTATCATTTGAATACATATATCTCAACTCTAGGCACCGTTGTGAGTAAAAAATCATTCTCATTCTCGCTTGAGTTATGAGATCTTTAACCTCTAAGTTGATTAATATGTATTTCTACCTAATCAACCAAACCCAATGAGGCATTAAACACCACTCACAATACCAACTAATCTAGAAGCCACAAAATCCCTATCTCTAGGAAATTTTATGAACCCGTTGGCTATTAGCCCTAATCCACAACCTCCTTTTTAGGTTAATTGAAGATGGCAAATATTAATTTAATCAAGTGGGTGTTCAAACCTTAACCCTATCTCTCAAAATCATTAAGGTAGAACAAATAATTAAAGAAAATCTATTAAAACCCAACTCTACCAAAATAATATGATAAACACAAATAACAAAATGTCAAAGAATAAAAACCATAGATCCAAGTAGAACATATCAACCCAAAGCATAAAGTAGGGTATATCCTTTCATTACAACTGAAAATCAAGTTTTAGCACAAAAATAGCAAAGTAAGATTACAAACAAAAAGTAAGGAAACACTCATAGACAAGCCATTTTCTTCCTGTTCCTTCAGATCTCCTTGCAATCCTCTATTCTTCTTCCTTGAATCTTCGAGGTCCTTCTCATTTTCTTGTATGAAAGCTTGTTCTCCTAGGGTTCTTGGAGGAAAACCCAAGCCTAAGACCTCCAAGACAAGTGTTTCAAGGCTATAAAGGTGTTTATATAGCCATAATCTTCGTATGTCTTCAAAACTTGCCAAATAGGATTCCTTTTGTCCTTGTAGGCGGTAACTTCCTTAGGCTGCCACTTCTTCTATTGGCTGGACGGCCTAGGGAGGTGGACCAAAGAGGTTCCATATCCCTGGGCCTCAATTTCTCTAGACACAATTGCCATTGCTATGCTCCTAGTTTGCCTAGGGAAGTTAGACTTCCTTGGGCCGCCATTTCTCTAGTCCAAGCATCCAAGTGAAGACTCTCAGTGGCCTAGGGTTGTGCTACTTCCCTAGGCCGCCAACTCCAGTTCTCTTTATGTTTACTCATTTTTCCTTCTTTTTCATCATTGTTCATGCCCAATTAATATTTTTCATTTTCTAACAAAAACAAGATGAAAAGGGTATGGTAAGTAATGATTTGAGAAGGACTTTATCACAATTAAGGAACAAATACAATAAAAAATATAGACATGATGAGCACTCATCACATACATTCATCAATTGGCATTCTATGGGCATATTATTATGTGAAATTTTATTTGAACATATTATGAGTGAATATTTGAATACTTTAAGAGAGTTTATTTTATATAAATTCTTGTCTACTTTTTATATACCTTGTTTCTAAGTGAAATATTTGTGTGGAAAATTTGTATACACTTATGTAAATGTAATGTGATGCTTTATTATATTTAATTTTATGTCTTTGATAGGGAATTAATTATTTATAAGTTTTTTATACTTTTAATTAGTGTAAATATTATTTTTGGGAAAATGTGATAAAATAATTTCATAAAGGATGCAATATTAATTTTATTTAAGTAAAAACACTATTTTATTATTTTAATTATTTTGATTTTTGAATTATTTAATGTTGAATATTAATTAACCAAGACTAATTTTGTTTTAGAATTTCTTTTATTATGCAAGACTACTTTTTCTATTTTTATTATTTTTACACCAAATTAATTTCTTTTTGATTTACTTTACTCCAATAAATCCTGGAGTCCCTTAAATATGTTAGATGACTATCATATCCTTCATTATAGTAGCCCAATCTTAGCCATTCATCTATTTTAATCCAAACCATTGATTTTTATTAAAGCCTAAGCATTAAAACAACTTCTAAAAACAAGTTAATTAATCTAAATCCTTCTTTTAACATAATAAAACCATATTAATTTCATCAACCAAAACTTAAAATTTCCAAATTTCCTCCCCAAAATTTCCTCCCCAAAATTTTAGTACACACACACACACACACACACACACACACACTCTCTCTCTCTCTCTCTCTCTCTCTCTCTCTGTCTCTCTCTCTCTCTCTCTTTCTCTCAACCATTTCTTTCTCTCTCCTCTCTCACTTCTTTCTTTGATTTCTTGATAACTTGCTAAAGACCATAGGTTTTAGAGTTGATTTTTGAAGTGTTTTCAAGAGTTCTTCACTTGGGGTAAGTAATTTGAACTCATCTATTTGATTAATCCATGTTTTATATGAGTAGCCATGAATGGGCAAATTTAATATTCTTGAGAAAAATGAAGTTTGTGATTATTTTGATGAGAAGAAGACGTGATAATTTTGATGCTATTGCACTGAATTGATGTTGTGCATGTGGATTTGAGGTTTTTGGGATTGAATTGAACAAAATATAGTTCTGCCTTGTTTATGATCAAAATACTGATTTGTTATTTTGGAGATGATACCCTGTTTTAGCTATTAAATTATACTTATAATGATTTGAATTGTTATTATACTAACTAAGGAAGGTTATAGAATGATTAGTTAATTACTTTGGTTCTTACGTGAATGTATGATTGTATTAAGCTACTACATGATGTCTATGCTATATATTATGTTTGTATAATGTGATCAAGCTTTGTATGATTGAATGACATGTATACGCAGGTGAATTTGCTAAGTATGTTTGAACCTTAATTACTTACTATTTGGACTCAATTTTTGAAAATTACATGTCATTTGATTAAGTGATTATATTAAGCTTCTACATAGTAACTAAACTATGTTTTCTATGTAGCTATTGCACAATCACATTGAGAATTGAGTACATATTATGTGATAATGACAATTTACTGAGTGTATGTGTGCCTTAATTTAATATGATTTGAAGGTGAAACTATGGTTAATGTGTGGTTTGACGTTGCGAATTGGAGAGAGTTAGATTGTGAATTAGGTTTATCTAAGATTGAGGATAATATAGAGGAATTTTATTAAATATATCAATTACGATAGGAAATTGATGTATACTACAATTTATATACTAGAATTTGCAGAGATTAAGGGATTGATCATTAAGCTTAAGTTAGAATTGTATTTTTTTTTTCTTTGGGCTTAAGGTAAGTCCCCACATTTTATGATTTCCTAAATATAGGAATGCAAATGAAATATTTCTATCTTGATAAGTATTTTCATTGCATAAATATTTATTCACAAATTTATTATTTGTTAAATAAATTTTTATTTTCTAAAGAAATATTGAATTACAAAATGATTTACTTGTGCAAGTGATATTTTGTCAAATGTTGAGGCATGATCCTTATTTTGGGATTTTACTATAGTAAGAGCATGTTGCTCTATTGAGAAACAAATGGTGAATTATTATTTACGTAATATTTAATTAATCCTTTTTTTTTTAGGAAATTGCATAATCATGATATGTTGGATATAAAAGCTTGCAATAAAATTTATTAAGCATATAGAATTCCGAATTATCATGCATAGATGAATTGTGAAATACATAGCATGATTTATACAACTAGTTTCATATAACGTGAAACAGTATTATGGTATATTCATGGGCTATGTATTTATGGAATCTCGGAGTTATTATGAAATCTTGTGATATTTACCAAATTTTGGGATGTTTGGGCAACCTTGCATTGGATAAACTCTTTTGAAGTTATTTTGAAATCATGGAATGGATAAAACCTTTTGAGGTGATTTTTGAATCTATTAGATATGTTATTATTCTTGAGAGTACTTTTTGTTAGGATTCGTAGACTCCAAAATGTGAAAATTATCCACGAATCCCTTCCGAGTACCCAAGTAAATGATTAAGAAGATCTAAAGATTTACAGAATTATCTCTCTTCGGCATAATCGAGATCTTTTGATTCTGATTGTGCTGTTGTACGTGCAACCCAAATGATCACCAGACGTTGCAATGTGTGAACGTCCTCTATCAGATACGCATAGCGAACTAACTCGTTACATTGAGAGTGCTAGCACCTAGAGTTTGTGAGGCTTATTTTTCTGGTGAATGGAGGCACGAATATTTTTAACAGAACGGCTCTCATGAGAATACGGTTAGGGTTTTCTTAAAAAGCTCTTCGAACCTCTTAGAGTCCAACTCTGATAATATCTTATTATATTTTATTTTAAATTCAAATTAAATTAAATTTGATATGATAAGATTTTGCCATTATCTCGATAATTTAACTAATTAATTTATTGAATCAGATTCTTACAATCTGGACATCATCCTGATACATCGAATGTGGACATATTTCCAGATTCATTGTATCTGGTAAATTTTCTAGGTTCGATTAACTTAGAGATATTTCCAGATTCACTGAATCTAGTTACCAGAAAAAAATAACCTAACAAGTTCACTTATTGTGTGACCCTATAGGTTCATTTAACACTGGCAGTGTGCCCAAATCATATTTAAATGGCCCATAAGTTATAAGCGGTTTCTAACAAAACATTATAACTATCCAGGTTAAATGAAGATCAGTGATCTCTTTGAAACAAGCCATAATTTTATATTTAGTCCTTTTGTTACACGATATCCAAATTAAGCATAAGGCACGAAGCATATCATCCTTATTAAGTTTAATCAATTATTTCTTGATTTCATAGTAGACTGTTTAAACAAATGATATCAACATCTTAGATTGATATATTTGAGCACAACCATGCATTTTAACAATCTAACTTATTAAGGGGCCTATGGATATCTCTCCTATAATTGAGAGGGACAAATTCCTTTACTATCAATCATATTCCTCTCCTTGATTTATTCTATATCTAACAGTAATCTAATTTATTATCTAGTTAAAGACAACTTCAGACAACGTCAAAATATAGAATTTGTCAAGTAGGAAACTATGATGAATTTAGGTCGAAGGACTTTTAATATTATTATGGTTAGAAAGTACTTATGACATGTTCCATGAAGTACTCTCACAATGGGTCATATCTAATACGATATTCTCTAACATTTATTTATGTTTTGACTTGATATCACAAATATCCATGACCAGTAAAACATAGCCATCAAGTCATAAACATACTAAACATAATTTATTATTGTTCCAATAATAATAATCGATCAGGGACAGTTTTAGAATAGTCATTGTATTCATTGTTGGGTTTTACTATCAAGTCACGTACTTGATGACCACAAAACAAAATGCATTATTCATGGAAAGGAAAATATCATATTATTATATAAAACATAACGACAATAGTATAAGTAGAAATTGACTCTAGGCCATATCTCTAACATTTTTGTGTATCAAATATTTTTGGAAAAGTTTATAAAATCTTTTGCTAAGGTATTGAGCTGTTTTTAAAAGCATTACACTGTTCTTGGCTTTGAAATTATAATCGAATATTGTTCTTGGTATTATGAATTATGTTTGAAAGCTATTTGTTGGAGTATTATTGCGAGATTACTTTATATTTGGGATTTAATACATCATTCGAACCTTTGTAAGGATTAATTTGGTATTATTTTTCATGTTGCAGTTATTTCTTTATTTAATTTTATTATAAAGACCTCTTATGTCATTTAGACAGGGCAATATCCATAATTATTTGAGACTTATGGTTGTGGGATGTTACAATTGGTATCAGTGCCTAGATAGAGTCCTAGGTTCAATCTTAGGGAAGACTATTCTTAGATAATTAGCATAGATTTTAAATGAATTATGGATTTATAGAATATGGATTTGTCAGTCGAGTCTAGGTTGAGTTGAGCTTAGATTAGTTATTATTTTTAAATGAGGGATTATTATTGAAGAATGATTAAGGTTATTTGAGTACAACTTTTCTTGATAATGATTTGAACTTGAAAATCCAAATAGGTGTTGATGAGTGATATAGAAGGTAACTTTATCCCTGTGTATCATAATGATAATAACCTTGAAGAGGTTGTGAGAGAAAGTTTGAGTTAAAAGAATAGATAAGTAATTTAGGCAATTTAATAAGTTTGCTTACATGACATTTGGCTATCCTAGTTTTGATTTGGCAGATAGAATTGTGTCATGATGATGGGAGTAAGGGTTTAGAAATGATGGTTTTTTTGGGGATTTAGGAACTTGATATCTATACTTTGGAGATTTGTGAATTTCTACTATGCTTGCTAATTATGCGTGTATAATGGGAATATTGTCTCAAATGCTTCTATGATTGTGTGTGGTGTATGCTATGTGAATATTTATGTTTTATCTGATTGAGCATACTATATAGATTTACTTATTTTTAGAATTTGACATATTTGCGCTTTACTTTTGGGTCAGAGTAACTAGGTTAAAAAATCCTTCATCAAAGGGTATTAGGATATCATATAGGAATTGCATTAAGAGAAGTAAATGAGTGTGGGAGGGGAAACTGTCTACAAGGTGTACTACTATAGAGAAAGCAACTGTACAAATGGAGAATAAAGACTTAGAATGACTTTGGACAAGATCCCAAAAACATAGAAATTCTAAGCTTAAAGACCGAAAGAGCAACAATGAAATAAGAGGGGAAAGCAAGCAAGGACTACTCCTGCAGAAGCTACTCCAAAATTGGTAATTTGTTATCATTGCAGGAGGAAGGAACATATGGACAAAAATTCAAGAAATTGAACAAGAGATTCTTCAAATATAGAGATTATATGCATTTGAGGAAGAGTTACTGGAGACTACTTCGACTTGAATAAGAAAACTACACTCTGCTGCCATGTCCGATTAATGAGCAACGCAGCTAGGATTAATGGAAATAACAACTCAATACATGAAGCTTACAAGATTTCTTAGGATTGAAGAATTGCTACAACATTTTGTTATGACAGTTGCGCTCCTTATGTCGCCTCTAATTTAACTACATCAAAAACTGCAAAAAAAAAAAAAAAAAAAAGAGAGAATAAAATGAACTTTCAAAAGTCACAAGGATACCAATGTTTACACTTGTACTTACCTTGCCAGAACCTTAGACAGTAAATACGGATGCAACAAAACAAGGAAGACAAGCAGTGTCGGTGATTTCCTATTATGGTGGCTCAATCTAAATCTCGCTTCTTTACTCTTTCTTCTAAGCTTTCTTATGCAAACTACATTTTTTCACTTCTTGTTGTTGTTATGAACTTTTGCCTAAGACTTGATTATCAAAGACCATCTTATTTCCTATTATGGTGGCTCAATCTAAATCTCGCTTCTTTACTCTTTCTTCTAAGCTTCCTTATGCAAACTACATTTTTTCACTTGTTGTTGTTGTTATGAACTTTTGCCTAAGACTTGATTATCAAAGACCATCTTACTTCACTTATTGTTAGACGATTGCTCCTCATGAAATACATCTATAGTGTACTCGACTTTTCTATATCATTCACATATTGGCTCCCTATTTCTTATCTCATTGGATTTATTCCATCTATTTCATTTGTGAATTTTGGAATATGGCTTCTTATATGAGTTTCTTTTTGTCAACTCTTTTCTCCACCATTTGTTGAGAATTTTCTTCTAAAGCTTGGTTGATTAAAGTAACATTTTCTACTCTATTCAATGTTTGCAATTATTATTCACTAAACTTTTCAATATCCTTTTCAATGTTTTATATGTTATATTTATTACTTTATGGGAGTTATTCTATCTACTTCACAATTCTTTTCATTTGATTTACCTCATCTTAATTTATGCCTTCTCTTGTTAGCATCTCATATCTCTAGAATTTTAAAATCAATATTAGAACAAAACTTTCACTTTTTTGTTCATGTAGTTCTTCTTGATAGTCAAAACTTTCTTTTCCTTTAAAAATGGAATTAATTTGGTATCATTATCTTTTTACTTAATGTCTTCTGTTATTTCCAGTAATGCACATTTTCTATTAATGCTTGAGTATTCAAGGAACTTCTTCTTATCACTTAACAGAACTATTCGATTATTCTCAATCATAATACTTTCATCAACAATCAAATATCATAATCATTTCACTCCATATTTTCTTGTAGATCTTATTGTCTCTCAAAACTGTCTTATTTCTTCTTCAAGTAATATTGCCTTTATGTGCTCATCTTTGTGCTCAATATCTTCTTTAAATTCACTTCTTATATTAGGGCTTGAATATCTAAGAACTTCTCTTATTTAATCATCAGAAGTATTCAGTTCTCAATCACAATAAATTCTTTGACAATCAATTATTTTAATATTCTCATTTTACCCTTTTATGTTATCTTAATTATTAAACTTCTTATGACATTGAATTTAGCCTACTCCTAGTTCCAATATTCCCTTTGAGCTCACATTATTCCCGTCGAACTCACAATTTTACCTTTAGAAATGGCGTGTGTAGGAGGTTGAGTTTATACTAGATATCTCACAAAAAAACTCTAGTCGCATGAAATCGACTATTCTGCCTGTAATTTGGAGCTGGCAACAATCGTATCTGCCTTGAAAAAAAGAAGAATTTATCTTTATGGGAATAGAATTATTAGATAATCGTGGATCACAAAAGCTTGAAGCTTGACTTTACTTAACAAAATTTTTACTTAAAGTAGCAAAGATTCATTTAAAGAATTTGAGTGTAGCACTAAGTTGAAATAAGGAATCATTAATGCTCAACTAAATAATCGAGAATTTTAAGCCTTGAAGGAGAAGGAAATGGGAGGAGGAAATCAAGACTACAAGGAAGCTAACAATGGAGTAATGCATTATTGTGATAAATTGTACGTGCTAAGTGAAGAAGAATTATAGAAGAAAGTTTCGAGGAAAGCCCCAAGAACCATTACACCATTTTCCCAGGAGAAACGTAAATGTACCAAGATGTGAATAAGATGTTATGGTGACCAAAAATGAAAAGAAAATTTCACAGTATATGTATCCACTAGTCTCATCTTTTAGAAAGTGAAAGCTAAGTATAATAGACTCGTTGGAATCCTCCAACCCTTACCTATAATCTAGTGGAAGAAATAATATGTCACCAAGAATTTAGCTACTTGTTGCCAATGAGCAAAGTTAAAGAAATAAAGTTTAGACAACAAGAAACTGTTACACCAAGACAATCCATATTATTTTGATGAATAAGCAATAGTCAACCAAAAAAAAAAAGCTCAAGTTTATACCCAAGAAATCATATGACTACATGGTGTGCCTTCAAGAAATATTTTCGATTGATATCCCCAGTTTACTTCAAGAAGATGAACAAAAATTCAAGAATCATGGAGATCAACTTGAAGTTTAGTACTTCGGATCGCCTGTTGACAAAGTGTTGATTGCAAAATGTAGTATCAATTTTTGAAGACATATAGGGTGCATCCACAGTAGATTTCAGAAATGAGAAGATTGAAAGTCCTCCATACAAAGAGCCAAATAATGGTAACAACCATCAATCCTTAATCAGAATGGCTGTGATAGAAGTTGTATAAAGGAGAAAATATCTAATATCGTTGTACTATGCATGGAAATAAGATGGAAGATTGATCAAGTAGAAAAAATGTGTATTCAGGAGATAACAGAGAGAGTAACATTAATACAAGAATGATTGGAAGCAGTTCAAGAGTTGACAAAAAAGTTATATCAACAACCGAAGCAGAGAGTAAGAATTTCATGTAGGACATGTCATACTGCTAAATATATTATATTTGTGTTATGAAGAGAAGCTTGCAAAAAATTTAGAGCGAAGTATTAAAGAGTTTAGAAATAAGAGAATTTCTATAGATAAGGTGTTATGGGAACATCATGGAATTTAGTATGCAACTTGAGAAACCGAGAAATAGGTAAAAAAGAAGTATCTAAATATGATTTGAGGTATGATATTAGCAATTTTGAGGATTAAATTCTCTTTACTGAGGAAGGATGTAACACTTCTCATTATGATCCATTCATACATTTATCAATTGGCATTCTATGAGCATATTATTATGTGGAATTTTATTTGAATATATTATGAGTAAATATTTGAATATTTTAAGAGAGTTTATTTTATAAAAATTCTTGACTACTTTTTTATATACCTTGTTTCCAAGTGAAATATTTGTGTAGAAATTTTGTATACACTTGTGTGAATGTAATGTGATGCTTTAATTATATTGAATTTTATGCCTTTGATAGGGAATTAATTATTTTAAAGTTTTTTTTACATTTATTTAGTGGAAATATTATTTTTGGGGAAAAAGTGATAAATTAATTTCATAAAGGATACAATATTGATTTTATTTAAATAAAAAGACTATTTTATTATTTTAATTATTCTAATTTTTAACTTTATTTAATACTGACTATTCATTGACCAAGACTAATTTTGTTTTAGAATTTCTTTTATTACGCAAGACTACTTTTTCTATTTTTATTATTTTTACACCAAATTAATTTCTTTTTTATTTAATTTACTCTAATAAATCCTAGAGTCCCCTAAATATATTAGATGACTATCATATCCTTCATTATAGCAGCCCAATCCTAGCCATTCACCTTTTTTAATCCTAACTATTGATTTTTATTAATGCTTAAGCATTAAAACAACTTTTAAACACAAGTTAATTAATATAAATTGTTCTTTTAACAAATAAAACCATTTTTCATCAATCAAGACCTATATTTTCCAGATTTCCTCAAAATTTCAACTCTCACACACTCAAACACGTACATACTCAAAGGGTTCTTGCTTTTTCTCTCTTTGTCTCTCTCTCTTTGTTCTCTTTGTCTCTCTCTTTCTCTCTATATTTTATTTCTTCACTTAAACTCTTTGATTTCTTACTAAATTGCTGAAGACCAAAGTGTTTTAGCATTGATTTTTGAAGTTTTTATCAAGTGTTCTTTACTTGGGTAAGTAATTTGAACTCATATGTTTGATTAATTCATGTTTTATATAAGTAGCCATGAATGGGCAGATTTGATGTTCTTGAGAAATATGGAATTTGAGATGATTTTGATGTGAAGGAGATGGGGTAATTTTGATGTTATTGTACTGGATTGATGTTGTGTACGTGGATTTGAGGTGATTGGGATTGCATTGATGGAAGATTAATGGTGGATTTATGTTTAGAAGTTGAATTGCTTGTTGGAATTACATCATTTGTCAACTTTCACTTATAGTACTAAAACTTTTTGTTAAGAAAGATGCCACGCTCCATTTCTATTTGATTTTACTATGTCTCAGGAGTACGTTCCCATTAGAATCATATTCATTGCATATTTAGTTGATTTTATATTAATTTTCAAAATTAATTTATTTAGTTTTCACCGAGGGTGATTTCTTTGTGACTTTTAACCTCTGATTTAACCCTTTACCTTTTGAATTTAGCACTGGGATTCTAACACATTAAACTAAAATATTTAGAGAGTACTTTTTTCATTGAATCATTTGATTTGGCAAAGTATTATGCTCTCTTCCAGAACAGAGTTTTGAAGTTTCTGTGCGATTATCTTAATTTTGAGCAATTACTTAACCAAGTTAAACTGTTAATGTTATGCCCTAGAGGCAATCACATGTATTTTGTATATTGCATATTTGTTTAATAATATATGGCACTCTTTTATCTTCCAGTTTGTTTTATTTATGCTTTTGTGTGAATATAACTATTAGATAAAGTTTCAAGTGCAACCTTGTGCTAGAGAAATCATGATGTGAGGTTCCTACTACACTGGATAGTGTCTATGCTTAAATTATCCCTAGTCATAGTATTAATGAGATATGACATAATTAATTCGTTAAGACTAGCACGAGTTGTACTTCTTGATTTGATTAGGCGGTGATTCTCACATCCTTGAGTATTATGATACCCAAAGTTAACACCTGAATTCTTGTTACTAGAACAAATACATTGGATGACCTAGCTATGAGATAATCACATGGACAACTATTTAGTACTAGTGATAGAATTCCATTATAGCAAATGTGCAAATATCCTTAGACTTGAGATTTCTAAGGTACTTTATTTGCTAAGTGTTGGGCTTTAATTCCAATCTCTAGAGTCTTGTCAAGACTGCCTTTGGATTAGATATTGGGTATAATATGAAGCAAACGAAAATAGTTGAGAGGATTAATAAAAGATTCATTCCTAACAGTAGGGGCGAATATCTAACAGTCACTTATGGGAATCACTAATTGAGAAGTTCTTGGCCAAGGCTATTGTGTATTGGAAATGGTTCCAATTGATACATATGATGACTAGTGGATTCTGGGAAGAAGTACTAAAATATTCATACCAGAATTAATTTATTATTCTAGAAAGAGTTGGTACTAATTTTGTACTTCAAATTGAATGAGATATTGTATGGTGAAAGGAGTTTATTACACTATTATTTGCTATTGGAAGGTTCATGTCAAGCCACTTGACTTTTTGGACTTTTGGGTGGTCATGATGTGTTGCTAAATACCACTCATGATCTGCTGAATATGGATTTAATAATTAAAGAATTAATAAGTCAAATTAAATTAGAATTAATAAGTTAATTCTAAATTATTAAGGAATATTAATCTTATAGATGTTTAGATTAATTCATGGTTTGCTACTAATAGACCGAGAAACTCAATAGGTCACACACAATAGATGATTGAGTGCTCAAGATGTTATCTGATAACATTACAGGGTTGATTGTGAAAAGAAGAAGTTATTATGGTTGAATTATAATTAGTTATAATTCATGAGTCATATTGTAATTAACAATAATTACAATTGTAATTGGCAATTAAAGAATCCCTATTCTTTATTATTCTAATTACCAAACACAGAGTATTATTATTATTATTGGGATGTCGTGTTGTTGAAAAAAAAAAGTAGATGGTGAGGAAAATTGTTTTTCTCTAGAATTAATTTCTCTTGTTCTTCTGTTCTTCATAAGAACCCTAGCTGCCAAGAATACATTCTGCTTGCACAAAATTCTGGTACCACTTGAGTGAGTCCTTGTGTGGACTATATTGGAGGCAATCCTACACTTGGGTTGCAGTGCATTGACGAAACAAATAGAGAAGGCATTCTCTTTTGTTGGTGATTGGCTGCAATTGAACAATACGTTTTGCTGGATAGCACCTTCGCCAGAGAAGAAAATTTGTTTATAGAGATGCTGTTGGGTATCTCAGGCTCGTATCCCATACGATGCAGTGGAAAATAAATCGAGATACCCTCCCAGGACTCTTTTATGTGTGGAAAAAAAGACATACTGACAATAAAGGCAACAACTTTTACCTTTGGGTGATCGTGCGAAGAACAAAATTTTCTTCTTCAAGTTGAGGCGTGATCCAGCAACCCTCATGATCAACCACCACGTGAGTTGAACGTCTACCCACTATAATCACAGTGTGTGATTATCTCTAATAGAAATCCACATAGAGGAATACTCAAGCACGTAGCTTTCTGTGCTAGTAGAAATTCTAAGTGGCGGCTAGGGTTCCTCTTCAAGATCAAATCGAGAGAGAAGAAGAAGAAGAAGAAGAAGAAGAAGTTTGTGGCTGTTGTTTCTTTTTGTGTGTTGTTCAGCCATTAGCTAGGGTTTTTCGTGTGTTATTAGCTACTATATATCACACGAAATTCCCTTCCCAAAACTGAGAATTCTAATCCTATTAGAATTCCCTAATCGTAATTGGAAACATCAAGTTCTCACAATTACAACTTGTACCACAAATTATAACTAATTATAATTTGTCCACAACAACTTTTCTTTCTCTTAATTAACCCCACAAATGTTATAAAATAACATCTTGAGTATATAAACCTTTATTGTGTGTGACCTATTAGGTTTCCCAGTCAATTGGCAGAGAACATGAATTAATCCAAACGTGTTTTGAGATTAATAATTCATAATTAATTAGAATTATTCCTATTGATTCTAATCAGGATTGGTTTATTAATTCAAGAATTAATAAACCCATATTCTTAGATCATGAGCAGTATCTAGCAACACATCATGACCACCCAAGAGTCCAGGAAGTCAAGTGGCTTGACATGAGCCCTTTAATAATAAACTTCAGTGCAATTAACTCCTTTCACAATATAATATCTCATTTGGATTGGAGTACGGAATTAGTGCTAACTCCTTCCAGAAATAATTCTGGCCCAAATACAATAGTACTTGCACTAGGAACCCACTACTCTAGATGTGTATCAATTGGAACTGTTTCCAATACACAATCATCTTGGCCAAGGACTTTCCGAGTAGTAATTCCTACAAGTAGCCATGAGATATTCGCCCCTACTATTAGGAGTGGTGAATCCTTTATTGACCCTCTCAACTACTTTCGTTTACCTCACAATGTACCTAATATCCATCCCATAGACGGCCCTCGATCGAGCTCTGGAGATTGGAATCAAAGTACAAAGCTTAGCAAACAAAGTACCTTGGAGATCTCAAGTCTAAGGATACTTGCACGTTTGCTATATTGAGATTATATCACTGGTACTAAATAGTTATCCATATGATTATCTCAAAGCTAGGTCATCCAATGAACTTGTTCCATTAACAAACATCCATGTGTTAACTTTGAGTATCTCAATACTCACGGTTATGAGAACCACCGCCTGATCAAATCAGGAAGTCTAACACATGCTAGTCTTAACGCATTAATGATGTCCTGTCTCATTAATATTATGACTAGGGACTACTTAAATACTAACACCATGCAGTGTAGTAGAAATCTCATATGATGATTTCTATCATGATTTCCGTAACACAGTGTTGTACTAGGGACTTTATCGAACAGTTATATTACTTAAAGTAAACAAAAAGAAACTGTAAGATAAATAATGCCTTTTATTAAAATAAAATGTGTCATATACAACGTACAAGTGATTACCTCTAGGGCACAACACGAACAAACTCCCACTTGCACTAAAGTCAATCATTCATGTATCTAATACCGAATGACTCAACATGACAATCATGTTTCTTTTGGAGTAGTGCTTTCGTAAGTGGGTCAGCTATGTTCTCATCCATGGGAACTCTCTCTATCTTTACATCATTCCTATCTATGATCTCCCGGATCATATGATAGCGTTGCAGTACGTGTTTGGATCGTTGGTGAGACCGTGGCTCCTTTGCTTGTGCAATGGCTCCGTTGTTGTCACAATTCAAGGTTATTGGACCAACAATACTAGGAACCACACCCGGTTCCGTCACGAACTTCTTAATCTAAATAGCCTGTTTAGCTGCTTTAGAAGCAGCGATGTACTCAGCTTCTGTCGTAGAGTCGGCAATAATCTCTTGTTTGGAACTTTTCCAACTTATTCCCCCTCCGCACAACATAAACACGTAGCTAGATTATGATTTGAAATCATCTTTGTCAGATTGAAAATTGGTATCAGTATACCCGTTTATTTTCAAATCACCTTCACCATATACTAAGAACATATTCTTAGTCCTTCGTAAGTACTTAAGGATATTCTTTATAGCCGCCCAATGACCCTCACCAAGGTCGGATTGGTATCTGCTCGTCAAACTGAGAGCATAAGATACATTGGGCCTAGTACATATCATAGCATACATGATAGATCTAACTGCCGAGGCATATGGAATCTTACTCATGTGATCCCTTTCAACTTGTGTCTTAGGAGACATCGACTTTGAAAGGCTTACATCATGTGACATGGGCAAGAATCCCTTTTTGGATTAATCCATGCTAAACCTTTTTATCACTTTATCTATGTATATAGACTGTGAAAGACCAAGCAACCTTTTGGATCTATCTCTATAGATCCTTATTCTAAGAATATAGGTTGCTTCTCCAAGATTATTCATGGAGAATTGTTTGGACAACCAAATTTTAACCATTTGCAAGACAGGTATATCGTTTCTTATTAGCAATATGTCATCTACATAAAGCAGTAAGAAAACAATTGCACACCCACTAACCTTCTTGTATGCACAAGACTCATCCATGTTTTGAATGAAACCAAACTCTTTGATTGTTTCATCAAAATGGATATTCCAACTCCTAGAAGCTTGCTTAAGTCCATAAATGGACCTTTGCAGCTTGCACACCTTTGTGCCATCACTGGATATGAAACCCTCAGGTTGTGTCATATACACTTCCTCAGTCAGATTTTCATTTAGGAAAGCTGTTTTCATATCCATTTGCCAAATCTCATAATCATAATGAGCAGCAATAGCTAGGAGTATCCTGGTGGATTTCAACATGGCTACTGGCGAGATGGTTTCATCATAGTCAATACCATGTTGTTGACGATAACCCTTCACCACTAGTCGTGCTTTATAGGTAACTAAGTTACCATCCATGTCCGTTTTCTTCTTGAAAATCCACTTGCACCCAATAGGTTTAATTCCTTTGGGTGGATCAACCAAAGTCCATACTTGGTTGTCGTACATGGAATCCATCTATGACTTCATGGCCTCAAGCCATTTACCAGATTCTGAACTATTTAGAACATCCTTGTAGGTAGTAGGCTCATCTTTATCTATAAGCAATACGTCATTGTGGTCACTAATGAGAAATCCATATCTCTCAGGTGCCACACGTATCCTACTAGATCTACGAGGTTCTTATGTATTAGAAGGTTCATCTATTCTCTCAATAGATATGGGGTTAAACGGTTGATCCCCGTTTGTTTGATCTTCATGAACTTCATTAAGTTCAATCTTACTCCCACTATCCCCTTTGAGCATGTGCTCCTTCTCTAAGAAGACGGCATGCTTCGAAACAAATAGTTTGTTTTCAGAGGGTAGATAGAAGTAATATCCGAAAGATTCTTTTGGATATCCTACAAACAAACACTTGTCAGACTTACTATCAAGTTTGTCCGACTGTGGCCTTTTAACAAAGGCAGGAGAACCCCATACTCGCAAGTGAGATAACTTTGTTCTCTTACCAATGAACATCTCAAATGGGGTAGTATCAACCGATTTTGTCGGAACTTTGTTTAGTATATAAATAGAAGTCTCTAGTACATACCCTCAAAACGATTTTGGTAGGTCTGCAGAAGCTATCATAGTCCGCACCATGTTTAGAAGGGTTCAATTCATTCTCTCAAATACACCGTTATATTGAGGTGTATATGGTGGAGTCCATTGAGATAATATCCTATTATCTCTAAGATAACTCAGAAACTCTTGGCTCAAATATTCTCCTCCTTGATCAGATCTTAGAGTCTTAATACTTTTGTCAAGTTATTTTTCTATTTCATTTATGAAGTCTTTGAACCTTTTAAAGGCCTCAGATTTGTATTTCATTAAATACAAATACCCGTATCGTGAGAAATCATCGATAAAGGTTATGAAATAGTTATAACCTTCTCTTGCTTGTATTGACATTGGGCCACATACATCAGAATGTATGAGTTCTAATAACTCCTTGGCCCGTTCTCCTTTTGCTAGAAAATGAGTTTTAGTCATTTTACCTAGTAAACAAGACTCGTATGTGCCATATGATTCATAATCAAATGACTCTAAGTCACCAAGCTTATGTAATTTAGAAACACGATTTTTGTTTACATGGCCCAAACGACAATGCCATAAGTAAAAGGTGTTAGAGGTATCCATTTTAGGTTTCTTATTATTTATATTGAGAACTGGATTATCCAAGTCTAGAACATATAAACCATTAACCAAAGTTGTTGAACCATAATGAATATCATTCAATGAAAAAGAACAACATTTATTCTTAAATATTAAATAAAATCCACATAAGTCTAAACACGCAACTGAGATAATGTTTTTCATTAAAACTGGTACATAATAACAGTTTTCCAGTTCTAGAATCAATCCCGAAGGCAAGTTTAGCTCGTATGTCCCCACAGCAAGTGTAGCAACCTTTGCCCCATTTGCAGTATGTAGGTCCTCGTCGCCTTTCTCTAGCTTTCTACTGCTCTTTAGCCCCTGCAAGTTATTGGAAAAATGAGATCCATATCCGGTATCTAATACCTATATCTCATTTTTAAAAGCAGTATTTATCTCAATCATAAACATACCTGGAGAAGAAGTAGAAGTGCTTGTAAGCTTCTCCATCTGCTTCTTATCATTGATGGTCTCCAAGTAGGCTTTGCAATTGCACCTCCAGTGGCCCATCTTTCCACAATGATGGCATGGGCCCTTAGTAGCTGCGTCCTTCTTGTTCACACCACCTTTGGGCTTCATGGCAGCCTTCTTCTTCTTCTTTTGAACTTTCTTCTTAGAAGAAGAAGATTCTACCATTAAAACCGCATTGGAATCCTTCTTCATGGAAGACTCCGCAGTTTTGAGAAGATTGATCAATTCAGGAATGGTGGACTCAATCTTGTTCATCTGATAGTTAATCACAAATTGTGAGAAACTATTAGGCAAAGATTATAGAATTAAGTCAACACTTAAGTCATGATCCATTGCGAACCCAAGAGATCCAAGCTTCTCTATCAAGCCCAGCATCTTCAGCCTATGAGTGGCCACAGAAGAACCCTCTGCCATTTTGCAATGAAATAGTTGCTTTGAGATCTCATATCTTTCAGTTCTGGCTTGGGTATCAAACAGCTCTCGAAGATGTAAAATGATTGATTGAGCATCCATATGCTCGTGCTGTTTTTGCAACTCAGGAGTCATGGATTTTAGCATAATACATGATGCTGTATCACTATCCTCCTTGTGCCTCTTATGGATAGCATGCTTATCAGTATGAGCATCTTGGGCTGATGGTGGTGGAATAGGAGCATCTAGCACGTAGAGCAACTTTTCTGATTTGAGAACGATTCTCAAATTTCTATACCAGTCGAGATAGTTTGATTCGGTTAACTTGTTGGTTTCCAAAATGCTACATAAGTTCAAGTTCGTTGACATGATGTAAGTGACCTAGATGTAAAGATAGAGAGCATTAGCTACTTGAATGTGCAAATGATATGCAAATAATTAGGACTTTAATTAAACGTATTTTTACTCTACTATTTTACTTAAACCAATAGCCCCCACTACTGATTCGGGAAATCCCATTGGAAGCTTTCCTAGTGGATCGGTATCCAAATTTCTGAAGAATAACCTTGAGTTTGCCTAACAAACCACATTTGAGTTCATTGGTAGGTATCCAATACCAAATACATTGTATGTAACTACCAGATCATTGGGTGATTGACAGCTTTTAATCTTAAAGCCTTTTAGGCTATCCCAACGTTTCCTCTAAATTTCTTTATGCTTAAGTTTACTCAACTAGGATAAAGAATTTAGTTAAACCTGACTCATTAATCAGGAATTTAATTCCAAAGGAATTTAATTCCATAGCTTGAACATGCCCAATGTTAAGTAGGCTTGGGTTTGCCCAACAACTTGGTTTCGAAAAAGGACTCTCGTTTTTACTATATTAACGGAAGGAATTAGGTTTAATATTAATTGAGGGATTTGTTCCTTTTAGTGATTTCGTTGAATGACATGCATAATAATCAATAAACCACATAATTGATAATCATGGTAATAAAGCAATTACGTGGTATGGTTATGGACTTTTCCTAAATTAATTTCTTTGAGCCATAAAAGAAATTAATATAGTTAACCCTATGTATTCATGCATGATTTAAGTAGAAGGTCTTACCTCCTCGCCTTGTTTTGGTTGCCATCTCCAGAATAAAATAATTCTACTCCTATCTAACCTATGTAAACTAATTACATAATTTCCTAAAGAGAGAAAACCTCGAGTTACATTCGAGGGGAGTTAGATGAGAAGAGAATTACACAAGAATTCTAGAGAAGACAGGACACGCAGGCCCTATTTCATAAAAACCAAAACTGTAAAATGCATGAACAGATATAATTGGTTTTAGTCCATAACCATCCACCATGCCATTAACTATGCTTGAACAAAATAAACATATACTTTTATTATTCCAAAATCACTATTTTGGAAAAATAAAAAAAATTCTAAAATCACCATTTTAGAGAATACATCAATTTTAGATTTTCAAAATCATTATTTTGAAGAACAAAATTGATTGTCTCAAAACTAATTTTGAGAAAATGCTTTTGGGTACCGTCTCTCATCCAATGAGGTTTTTCCCTTTCAAAATTCTATTCCGGAATTTTTTTATAAAAAAAATACTAGAGGTTGCAAACAGAGTAGAACCGGCGACGGTTTGGAAGCCGGAACCGACGCCGGCTCTGTTTTGGTTTCCAGAAATTTTTATCTTCCAAAAACAAATTTCGAACATCGCGAACAGAATGGAACCGGCGCAGGTTTGGAGGCTGGAGCCTGCGCCGCCTGTGTTCTGCAACAATGGCGGCGATTTTCAAAAAATTCCAGAAACAATTTTCTGGTGCTTTCTTCTTCTGCAAATTTTCAGTGAGAACAATTCTCAGCAGTATTTTCTATTTTGAGGCTCTAAACAACAACCACTTTGTTAGTTTAAAAAACATCAAAACAAAAAATTAAGATGAAACGGAGGGCAACATCTATGTTGCAAGAAAACGTTTTTCTGCAGTAATTTTCAACACCAAAGAAAGCATATTTTCGAAATACGCTGTGACTTTACACAATCATATTGTGCTACGAACCCAACCTATAAAGATCAAAACGATTTCGACTCGAGTGAAAACGATTTTCACAACAAATAAAGACAAACACAAAAATAATTTTTTTATGCCAAAACAATGTTTGTCGACCACACATAGCATGGCTCTGATACCACTGTTGGATATCTCCGGCTCATATCCCATACGGCGCAGCGGAAAATAAATCGAGATACCCTCCCAAGACTCTTCTATGTGTGGAAAACAAGACATAACGACAATAAAGGCAACAACTTTTACCTTTGGGTGTTCGTGCGAAGAACCAAATTTTCTTCTTCTAGTTGAGGCGCGATCCAGCAATCCTCGTGATCAACCACCACATGAGTTGAATGTCTACCCACTATAATCACAGTGTGTGATTATCTATAATAGTAATCCACACAGAGGAATACTCAAGCACGTAGCTTTCCGTGCTAGCAGAAATTCTAATTGGTGGCTAGGGTTCCTCTTCAAGATCAAATCGAGAGAGAAGAAGAAGAAGAAGTTCGTGGCTGTTGTTTCTTTTTGTGTATTGTTCAGCTATTGGCTAGGGTTTTTCGTGTGTTATTAGCTACTATATATCACACGAAATTCCCTTCCCAAAACTAAGAATTCTAATCCTATTAGAATTCCCTAATCGTAATTGGAAACATCATGTTCTCACAATTACAACTTGTACCACAAATTATAACTAATTATAATTTGTTCACAACAACTTTTCTTTCTCTCAATCAACCCCACAATGTTATCCTATAACATCTTGAGTATATAATCCTCTATTGTGTGTGACCTATTAGGTTTCCCAGTCAATTGGTAGAGAACATGAATTAATCCAAACGTCTTTGAGATTAATAATCCATAATTAATTAGAATTAATCCTATTAATTCTAATCAGGATTGGTTTATTAATTCAAGAATTAATAAGCCCATATTCTTAGATCATGAGCGGTATCTAGCAACACATCATGACCACCCAAGAGTCCAAGAAATCAAGTGGCTTGACGTGAACCCTTTAATAACAAACTTCAGTGCAATTAACTCATTTCACCATACAATATCTCATTCAGTTTGAAGTACGGAATTAGTGCCAACTCCCTCCAGAAATAATTCTGACCCGAATACAATAGTACTTGTACCAGGAACCCACTAGTCTAGATGTGTATCAATTGGAACTGTTTCCAATACACAATCGCCTTGGCCAAGGACTTTTCGAGTAGTAATTTCTACAAGTGGCCATGAGATATTCGCCCCTACTATTAGGAGTGGTGAATCCTTTATTGACCCTCTCAATTACTTTCGTTTACATCACAATGTACCCAATATCTATCCCATAGGCAGCCCTCATCGAGCTCTAGAGATTGGAATCAAAGTACAAAGCTAGGCAAACAAAGTACCTTGGAGATCTCAAGTCTAAGGATACTTACACGTTTGCTATATTGAGATTATATCACTGGTACTAAATAGTTATCCATGTGATTATCTCAAAGCTAGGTCATCCAATGAACTTGTTCTATTAACAAACATCCATGTGTTAACTTTGAGTATCTCAATACTCACGGTTATAAGAACCACCGCCTGATCAAATCAGAAAGTCTAACACATGTTAGTCTTAACGCATTAATGATGTCCTGTCTCATTAATACTATGACTAGGGACTATTTAACTACTAACACCATCCAGTGTAGTTGGAATCTCATATCATGATCTCTATCATGATTTCCTTAACACAATATTGTATTAGGGACTTTATCGAATAGTTATATTATTTAAAGTAAACAAAAAGAAACTGAAAGATAAATAATGCTTTTTATTAAAATAAAATATGTTATATACAATGTACAAGTGATTGCCTCTAGGGCACAACACTAACAGATGCCACCGTAGGTAGTATTTTATCCTTTTCTTTGGTCCATTAATCGTGTATAAGGTGATCCAGGGTGAAGTTTTTTGTTTTAATTCTGCCTGTAAAATGATTGGATGATTGCCAAACCTAACATAAACACATTTGGATTTTTATAACGTTTTAACGATAACTCACCTACATATGGAAGTTGTATCCTGTCAATTTTCATTGCATTTTTAGTTATGTTGCATAGTGAACTGATTTCACAAAAAAGTCCCCTGTTATTCCCTATATATGATCAAAACACATATTTATTACTTTGGTGATGAAACTATGTTTTAGCTATTTAGTTATCCTTGTTTTGATTTGAATTTTTATTATATTGACTTGGGAAGGTAATAGAATAATTAGTTTAGTACTTTGGTTCTTATGTGATTGTATGATTGTATTAAACAACTATATAATGGCTATGCTATTTATTGTGTTTATATAATGTGATCAAGTATTGTATGATTGAATAATATGTATATGCAAGTGAATTTGTTGAGTATGTTTGAACCTTAATTACTTACTATTTGAATTTAATTTGTGAAAAATAAATGTTATTTGATTAGTGATTATAATAAGCTTCTACATACTAACTAGACTATGTTTTCGATGTAGCTATTATATTATTACTTTGAGAATTGAGTATATATTATGTGATAATGAGAATGCACTGAGTGTATATGTGTCTTAATTTAATATGATTTGAAGTTGAAGCTGAGGTTAATGTGTGGTTTGGTATGGGTGATTGGTGAGAGTTAGATTTTGAGTTAGATTTATCTAAGACAGTGGCAATGTAATGGAATTTTATTAAGTTTATCAATTATGATAGGAAATTGATGTATACTATTATTTATGTACTAGAATTTGTTGTCAATCAATGGATTGAGCATTAAGCTTATTGTTGGAACTGTATTTCTTTTGCTTGGACTTATTGTAAGTCTCCACATTTCATAATTTCCTAAATATAGAAATACATATGAAATTGTTAGCCCTAAGGGATTTCTCCTATGTTTTGACTTATGACAAACATTGATGTGAACTAACTTGCGTAATCTATATGATATAGGACATGTTTGACATCAATTCTTCTAAGGCATTTAAATATAATTGTTAAACAACTCTTGAGCAATGGAGTTCAAGTATGGAAGATAAAAAAGAAGTTCAAGGTATATGAGGTTGCACACCAAGAAGTCCATATAGAAGAACTTTAGACTAGGAAATGTTATTAAGGTATTTCTTATTAATTCCTATGTCTCTTTACCTTTTGATTCAATTGATTTCTTCCTTGAAGCACACAAAGAAAAAGATTTCAAAGTTTTGAAAATCTCAAAATTTTGGATTGAGTATTTTGGATGTTTTTATATCCAAAATATTCGTCCAAAATCCTGTAAACAGTGTTAAATTGTTTCTGCTTGAAAAAGTGCCATCTTGGACTTACCTTTTGGATGCATCGTCGTCCGAAACTTGAGTCTAAAACACGGGTGAATTTAACAAAAAAATTATAGCCATTTTATAGCCGTTGGTACTTCACTTTTTGGCTATATAAAAAGCCTCTAAACAAGATTAGACATAATATTTTTTGTGACATTCTTCTAAGAAACATTATTGCCCAATAGTTTACAAAAATCTCCTTTTATCAAGTGCTTCAAAGTGAATTCATATTGTGTCAAAAGTAAAAGTGTTTATACTTTGTACCTTAGTGAACATCTGCTCAATCAAGTGAGCTTTTAATGTTCTATTAATATTCAATCTCCTTTGTAGTATAAGGTTATGGTGTAAAACCCAATTGGGGTGAACCTTGATGTGATTATTTGATTGAGAGGTTTTGGAAAACTAAGTGTGGTGATCCTCTCTTGTATGTGGTACAATTTAATTTCATTAAGTATAGTAAATGAAATCTGGTTGAAAATCCTTAAGTGTGAGCTTAAGGTAGTGGACGTAGATCTTGGTAGATCGAACCACTATACATTATGTGTCTCATTTCCTTTTATATGTCATTGACTATTATGTATTTCTTTATTTAGTCTGAATCTGAATATATCTCAAAGAGTTCTTGGATAATTTTCTTTGCCACCATAAAATCAGTCCAAGAAACTTGATGATCATTATTATTCTATATATCAGATGATTTGAAAATTTTTAGTTTGCCAAAAACCTTATTCAGCCCCCTTCTAAGGTTTTTATTTGGTATCAGAGCTTGGTCTACATATTCTTGGTTTAACAACCTTGTAGAAAAGATCTTCATGGCGAGCTCATTCTCTCTTCCATATGTTGAAGGATCTTTAACAAATCGACCTCCTTTGTTCAATGGAAACAACTACACATTCTGGAAAAATAGAAGAAAAATTTATGTGTGTTCTATCAACTTTGAGTTATGGAATTTGATAGAGAAAGGTCCTTTTATTCTGTCAAAAATTGTTGATGGCATAAAATTACCTAAATTGAATGATGAGTTTAGTGTGGAAGAAAATGCTAAGATGACTTTAAATTTTCAGGCTATAATATTTTATGCTATGCATTAGATGCGACTGAATATAATCAAGTTAGTAGATGTGATTCAGCCCATGAAATGCGAAAATTACTTGAAGTTACTCATGAGGAGACAAACCAAATCAAAACTGGGGCTTCTAATCCATGATTATGAATTATTCACAATGAAGCCGAATGAAAGCATCACTGATATGTTCACGAGATTCACTAATATCACAAATGGTTTCAAAGCCTACAGGAAGGTTTATTCCCTTGGGGAATAAAATTGAAAGATTCTAGATGCCTTACCTAAAAGCTGGCAGCCTAAAGCTTTTACAGTGGAAGAATCCAAGGATTTAAAATCCTTACCAACCAAAGAGCTGATCGGATCTCTTCTAACTCATGAGATGAAACTTAAAAGGTTTCAAGAATCTGATGATCATGATAGAGGTAAAAAAGGAATAGCATTGAAAGTTGAAAATGAAGATGAAGAAATAAGTCTATTGGAAAGCAGTGAGGGTATGGAAATGGACAATGAAGATTGGGCAATGATAGCAAAAAAATTCAGAAGAATGTTCAACAAAAGGAACTACAAAAGAGGAAAGAAGTTTGTGAGAAAGAAAGGACAAACCCTAGCATTCAAACCTCAATGTTATGAATGTAAAAGCACTTATCACTTTATTGCCGATTGTCCAGTTGCAAAAGGTAAGGAAGGAAGAACACTTAGAAAGAAGAAAGAATTGAAGGCAAAGAAAGGTAAAGGACTGATAGGAACTTGGGACTTAAATGGAACTGAGTCTGAAGATGACAATTCGGAGAATAAAACTACCAACATATGCTTTATGGCCATGGCAAATGAGATAAACTCTTCTACATTTAATTTCATGTCTAATTTGTTTATATCTATGACTGAAAAGCATGATGATTCGAATGAGCTGGTAAGTGATATGTTTCATGAACTAAAAAAACTGTCCAGAAAAAATAAAGAAATGAAGTTGAAGATTAACTATTTAAAAAAGGAGAACGAAATGTTGTTAAATGATAACAAAATGTCTCTTGAGTCACATGTGAGTGCTATTATTGAAAAAGATGTGATCATGACTACTTTACAATGTGCATCTATGGAAAATAGAAATTTGTGTGATAGAATTCAAACTCTTGAAAGTATGGTTAGCACTTTTAATGACATGAAAAATAGAGTTAATGATCTTACCACTTGTATTGAAAAATTCACAAATGGTAAAAGCAATTTGGAAAAATTACTTGGAGCTTAACATCAAGTCCAAAATCAAAATGACTTAGACTATAGACATGAGAATAAGGACAAAATTCACAAGCCTAGATTTGTTAATGTTGGAAATCGAAATGGCTTAGGATATAGACATGAGAATAATGACAAAAATAACAAGTCTCAATTTGTTAAATCTGCCTTATGTTACCTAACACACAAAGCTTGCACATATTGTGAAAAATCAGGACATATAGTATCAAGACGTCTTATTAAAAAAAAAAAAGTGGAATCCGATGGAATAACATTCTAGAAAATCAAAGGAAATGTTACTAACTTTCATGGACCCAAGAAAGTGTGAGTACAAAAAAATCATTCCTCCTTCTAATGTATAGGCACATTCTTTGAGCTTCACCAAGTGGTTCTTGGACAGCGGTTGTTCAAGACACATGATTGGAAACGTAGCTTTGTTATAGGATATACATACCACAAATGAAGGATTTGTTACATTTAGAGACAAGAAGAAAGGAAAGATTCTTGGCATTGGTAATATTGGTAAATGTTCCTTAACCATTATAAAACAAGTATTACTTATTGATGATTTGAAATATAACTTGCTTAGCATTAGCCAACTATATGATAATGGCTGCAAAGTCATCTTTGAAAAGGATTCTTGTTCTATAATGAATAGCTCAAATCTTGAAATAATCTTTACTACCAAACATATTGGAAATGTGTATGTATTCTCTCTAAATGTCCTTATAGCTAATGGTATTAGATGCCCATCTGTACATGACAATGATGGTTATCTTTGACATAGAAGATTAGATCATGTATCTTTTGATTTACTAAATAAACTATCTTCAAAAGAACTTGTTAGAGGACTGCCCAAGATGATGTTTGATAAAAGTAAAATTTGTGATGCATGCTAATTTGGAAAACAAATCAAAACCTCTTTTAAACCCAAGAAAATGATTTCAACCTCAAAACCTCTCGAATTAATTCATATGGATTTGTTTGGACCAATGAGGACTATTAGTCTTGGAGGTAAGAAGTATGCATATGTACTAGTTGATGATTTTTCTAGATTTACTTGGACTTTATTTCTTGGACAAAAAGATGAAGCCTTTTCTGAATTTTCGAAACTGATTAAACACGTCCAAAACTCTATTGGATGCAAATTTATTTTTATTAGAAGTGATAATAGTAAAGAATTTTGCAACAAAGAATTTACTCACTTCTGTGATGAAAATGGAATCTTTTACAATTTTTCAACAGCCAAAACTCCTCAACAAAATGTATTGTTGGGAGAAAAAATCTCACTTTGCAAGAAATGGCTAGATTAATACTTTGTGAAAATGCCCTTCCAAAATACTTTTGGGCTAAAGCTGTTAATACAGCTTGCTATATGGTAAATCAAGTTATGCTGAGATTATTTTTGAGAAAAACACATTTTGAACTTATGTTTGATAAAATTCCATCAATCTCTTATTTTAAAGTGTTTGGCTGTAAATTTTTTATTCTTAATACCCGAAATAATCTTGGAAAATTTGACATTAAGTTCGATAAAACCATATTTCTTGGATACTCTTCCAACAAAAAGGCATATAGAGTATACAACAAAAGAACTCTTTGTATAGAAGAATCCGTTCATGTTGTGTTTGATGAATCTAACATTTATGCTTCAATGAGAGATGATGATGATGTAGGAAGTTCAAAAGAAGTCAAATTAGATCAAGTCAAATCTCCACTGCTAGATACTCATGCAAAAGAAGAAGAAATTGAAGAGTTGCAAGCTGAACAAGGAAAAGAGCAAACTGAAGATTCTATGAATCAACAATTGCCAAAAGATTAGAAATACAAAACAGGCCATCCCAAAGAACAAATCATTGGTGATCCAAACTATAGAGTTAAAACTAGATAGTATTTCATTGACAACTTTTCTTTTCTCTCAAATATAGAACCTAATTGTATTGATATAGCATTGCATGATGAATTTTTTATTATTGCTATGCAAGAAGAATTAAACCAATTTGAAAGAAATCAAGTTTGGAAACTTGTTCCTAGACCTCTTGATCGTCCTGTTATTGGTACCAAATGGGTATTTAGAAATAAACTTGATGAAAATGGAGCTATGATCAGAAATAAAGCTAGATTAGTCGCCTAAGGATTTAATCAAGAAGAAGGTATTGATTATGATGAGACATTCGCTCCTGTTGCTAGACTAGAATCCATAAGAATGCTTCTTGCTTCTGCATCCTTAAAAAATTTCATGCTTTATCAAATGGATGTTAAGAGTGTATTCCTAAATGGTTTTATTGAGGAGGAAGTATATGTTGAACAACCTCCTAGTTTTACTAATGAGCATTTTCCAAATCACATTTTCAAACTTTCTAAAGCTCGTTATGGATTAAAGCAAGCTCCAAGAGCTTGGTATGAGAGGCTCAGTGGTTTCTTGATTTCAAAAGGTTTTTTTAAGAGGCTTAATTGATACCACCTTGTTCATCAAATCTGATAATTCTAGTGATCTACTAATTATTCAAATCTATGTTGATGATATCATTTTTGGTGCTACTAATGACTCTTTGTGCAAGATATTTTCTAAGACAATGTAGCAAGAATTCGAAATGAGTATGATGGGAGAACTAAGCTTCTTCCTCAGACTGCAAATTAAGCAAACCAAGGATGGGATCTTTATAAATCAAGCTAAGTATGCAAAGGAGTTGCTCAAAAGGTTTGGAATGAATGAAGCAAAAGAAATCTGCACACCTATAAGTACTTCTATAAAACTTGATCAAGATGAAAAAGGTAAGAAAGTAGATGAACATAAGTATAGAGGTATGATTGGAAGCCTACTCTATCTTACTACTAGCCAACCAGACATTATATTTTCAGTATGTCTTTGTACTCGTTTTCAATCTTGTCCAAAAGAATCACATCTATGTGTAGTAAAACGCATATTTCGATATCCAATTGGCACATATGATTATGGCTTATGGTATCCTCACAGTAACACATTTAATCTTATAGGATACAGTGATACAGACTATATAGGCTATAAAGTTGAAAGAAAAAGTACTAGTGCCCATTGTCAATTTCTTGGACACACTCTTATGTCATGGCACAACAAAAAGTAAGCTTGTGTATCCTTATCCACCACTGAGGCTGAATACATTGCAACCGGCAGTTGTTGTACTCAAATTTTGTGGATGAAGAATACATTGCTAGATTTTGGTCTTGACTATAATTGTGTACCTATATTATGTGACAATGAAAGTACTATCAATCTAACAAAAAATCCTGTTCAACATTCTAGGACAAAGCATATAGAAGTTAAACATCATTTCATTCGAGATCATGTGCGCAAAGGCGATGTGTGTGTGAAATATATTTCAACTGATGAACAACTTGCAGATATCTTCACTAAACCTCTAGCTGAGGAAAGATTTAACAATCTGAGAAGAGGTTTGGGAATTACAAAAATATGATAACTAACCTTTTGGCATAAGTCTTCTTTATTTTGTAGGATTAGTGAAGAAAACGTTTTTGGATATAGTGTTTGTATCCAAAACACATCAACAATTGTTTGGACACAGTATTTAAGTCCAAATCCCACACCCAAAATGCATTTTTGAAAAAAGTCTCATTTGGATGATTATTTCAGGTTAGGTCAAAATCTGAAACATTTTTTTTTATATACTCTATATTTCACCATATTCCAATTTTTGAATTTCAAAAAAGTTGATTTGCGCGTTTCTCTAAACTTCTGTGATAAATTTATCTTTTCAATGCACTTTATATCATATTTCTCCAGACATTCAAAGCACTCCGATTTTTCTCCAAATCCTTGTAACCGACATCCTCTAAAACTTTCTGTGTTCTTCTTCTTCAAAGAAAACTGCTAGTCTAAAAAGAAAAAGACCTAATCTTACAAATGGAGAAAACAAAATCTTCTGTACTGAAACCCAAGAAGGTGCATAAAATGTCTCTAAAGATGAAGAAAAAGGGTTCAACTTCAAGTAAAGTGAAAGGGAAAGAAGTCTTCCCTGAACCAGACTTCTCGGCGTTACACTATGACTCATCAAAGTCTTTTCCGGAACGAGTGAGTTCTGAAAATCAGGTACTCTGTTTCATAGACTCTAAATGTAAATCTGATTATCATGACAGGGTTTCAAGGAATAGAATAGTTATTTCTGGATACTGTGCTAATCCTTCGACTTTTCTAAATCATTCAAATGTATTGGATATGTTTGAACACATTGGATGGAGTAGTTTACTTTCTATCCATGATAAATTATTTACTCCATTTGTCTAGGAATTTTATGCAAATTGAAGAAAAGGTCATCTTGAGGAAACTAGGGGAGGTTTTATAATTCAATGGTATGTGTCAAGAGTTAAAGGAAAAGATATTGAGTTTGATCACCATTTGCTAAATAGGATCTGTGATGTGAGGGATGCTGGAATTCAATATTCTGAGTTGAAAAAATTTCCAGAGGGAAATGGTATTTTTTATTTGAAGAAATTTGAGAAAATCTTTATTGGGGGAAAGAGTTTTGGGAACTCTGGTAAGAGAAGTACTAAATGGCTTAATGAAGTTGGAAGGATTTTGCACCATATGGTTTCCACTATGGTAGTTCCGAGCTACAGACATAGGACCTCCATAAGCATCTTGCAAATGGTAATCATGTTGGCTTTGGCAGAGGGAAGGCAAATAAACTTTGGGTTTTTAGCTACTAAATTAATGCTGCAATTAAGGAATATATCAAGCAAAGCTCTGCTTTTTGGAAATTTGTCATCTAAAGTGTTCAGTTATTTTCATGTTGATTTAAATTCAGTTGCTAGTGATCTAACAAAAATGAATGTTTATAGCTTTGACTCATTTGAAAGAATGGGTTATGTGAGAATGGGTAATGAATGGAAGCTGCTGAGAGACACTGAGGGTAAAGAAAGAGAAAATTTGATGAAAATTAAAGCAGAAGGAAAGCCTGTTCCTATTGTTGGAACAAAAAGAAAGCTTGAAGATGATCCTCAGGTAGAATCCTCTACTAAGGGGAAAGAAAAGGATGAGGGATTATCTATGAGTATATTGGATGCTATCAACTCACTGGTTGTGAAATTGGATAATCTCAGGTTTGAGCTTCAAAGTCTTGGAAATAGATTGACAACAGTAGAAAAGACTGCAAAAATGGATGCACCAGTGTCTACCCATACAATGTTTGCTCAAGAAAAAGAACCAGTCATTGAAAAAGAAACTAATTTGCATGCCACGGAGGAAGAGCATGCTACTGAGCAAAACCGAAAAAAATCTCTGATTAAGGAAACTGTAGCACCTTCTGCATTCTTTAAACCACATATCTCATTTGGAAAGAGACAAAAGCATGTTGTGGTGAAAAGAAAATCCAACAGGATTGCTAGTCAACACTCTAAAAATGGTGCCAGATCAAAAGCTGAAACCATTAACATCTCCTAAGAAGACCAGTTGGGTAGAATGATCTTTAGTTGATATCTCTCTAATATCATAAACAATTTACTTTCTTGTCTTTCAATTATGCACAAGGATAACTGCTAAAATTCTGCATACTGCTTAAATTCTGATCTATCTAGATTCTATTTCTTCCACTTTCTTTCTGCTATTACTCTTTTTGATTGATGACAAAGGGGGAGAAGATTGAACTAATATGATATGAACTGTTGTTATGATGCATATTAAATTGATATGATACTGTTTGGGAAATTTTGGGTTAGTTAATGTTGCTACAATGACTGGGAAAATATTAGACTGATATGAATATGAACTAATATGAATGACTGGGAATATATTAGATATAAACTGATCTGAATGACTAGGAAGATATGAACTGATATGATACTGTTTGGGAAATTGTTAATGTTGCTGCAAATATAAACTGACTGAAAATGTTTGCTTTACTGGATATGATTATTGGAAAATGATTGGATGTTTCTGCTTGGAATGTTGGAATAATTTTTGGCTAAACTTCTGCTTATAATACCTTGTGCTTGATTTGATTTTCTTTATGAACTGCTTGATATAAAAATTGATCATCTCTGATTTCAGTTTATGGTCATTCAAATCTTTTTATCCAAAAAGTATTCTCTTGATATTTAAGGTATCTTTGAGATTAGATAAGATGTGATATGATCCTGTGACAAAATTTTCGATCAGAAGGAATGTTTTCTTTATGTAATCCATTATCTCGTGCAGTATGTTAGGGGCATTTTTGGAGTCATACTTCATTGATTCCATTATTTATTTATTTATTTTTTAAAGAATCATACTATTTTGAGAACACATCTTTTGGACATCCAAAACTCACATCCATAAGGGTTTTATACATACTCATATTCACAAATGTTTTGGACATATGTTTTGGATGTACAAATTTGATTTCAGTTTTCCCTCTCATTTTGAAATATGAAAATATTAAGGGGGAGCATCTCATCGTCTAACTTACCTGCTATATCTCTTTTATAAAATTTACTGAATTATTATTTCTTTTTGGAATAATCGTAAGGATATGGAGATAGGATATGCTATAGGTTTATTGAGATATGTTTATTCTTTATATATATTTAAGTCTCATAAGCATTCCTTGAGTTCGAATATGAGAGACTGCATTTCATTAAAAAATTTTCATATCTCTCTCGATCAATATGTTCACTTTATATACATTATTATTCTTTATATATATATATATATACACATATCATTTTTATTAATCAAGTTTGTGATCACTCAAAAAGGGGGACATTGTTAGCCTTAAGGGCCTTCTCCTATGTTTTGACTTATGACAAACATTGATGTGAACTAACTTGTGTAATCTATATGATATAGGACATGTTTGACCTCAGTTCTTCTAAGGCATTCAAATATGATTGTTAAGCAACTCTTGAGTAATGGAATTCAAGTATGGAAGATAAAAAAGAAGTTCAAAGCATATGAGGTAGCATACTAAGAAGTCCTTATAGAAGAACTTTAGACTATGAAATATTATTAAGGTATTTCTTATTAATTCCTATGTCTCTTTACCTTTTAATTCAATTGATTTCTACCTTGAAACACACAAAGAAAAAGATTTCAAAGTTTTGAAAATCTCAGAATTTTGGATTGAGTATTTTGGATGTTTTTGTATCCAAAAGATTCATCTAAAATCCTGTAAACAGTGTTAAATTGTTTCTGCCCAAAAAAGTATCATTTTGGACTTACCTTTTGGATGCATTGTCGTCCGAAACTTGAGTCCAACATATCGGTGAATTTAATAGAAAAATTATAGCTGTTGGTACTTCACTTTTTAGCTCTATAAAAAGCCTCTAAACAATATTAGACATAAGATTTTTGTGATATTCTTCTAAGAAACACTATTGCTCAACAGTTTGCAAAAATCTCCTTTTATCAAGTGCTTCAAAGTGAATTCATATTGTGTCAAAGGTAAAAGTGTTTGTACTTTGTACCTTAGTGAACATTTGTTCAATCAAGTGAGCTTTTACTGTTTTATTGATATTCAATCTCCTTTGTAGTACAAGGTTATGGTGTAAAATGTTAGTGTTGTGCCCTAGAGGCAATCACTTGTACATTGTATATGACACATTTTATTTTAATAAAATATATTATTTATCTTACAGTTTCTTTTGTTACTTTTAAGTAATATAACTGTTCGATAAAGTCCCTAGTACAATACTGTGTTAAGAAAATCATGATAAAGATCATGATATGAGATTCCTACTATACTATATAGTGTTAGTACTTAAATAGTCCCTAGTCATAGTATTAATGAGACAGGATATCATTAATGCATTAAGACTAGCATGCGTTACATTTCCTAATTTGATCAGGTTGTGGTTTTCATAACTGTGAGTATTGAGATACTCAAAGTTAACACATGGATGCTTGTTAATGGAACAAGTTCATTGGATGACCTAACTTTGAGATAATCACATGGATAACTATTTAGTGCCAGTGATATAATCTCAATATAGTAAACATGCAAGTATCTTTAGACTTGAAATCTCCAAGGTACTTTGTTTACTGAGCTTTGTACTTTGATTCCAATCTTTGGAGCTCGATTGAGGGCCGCCTATGGGATGGATATTGGGTATATTGTGAGGTAAACGAAAATAGTTGAGAGGGTCAATAAAAGATTCACCACTCCTAATAGTAGGGGCGAATATCTCACAGCCACTTGTAGGAATTACTACTCGAAAAGTCCTTGGCTAAGGCGATTGTGTTTTGGAAACAGTTCCAATTGATACACATATAGAGTAGTGGGTTTTTGGTATAAGTACTATTGTATTTAGGCCAGAGTTAATTCTGGAAGGAGTTGGCACTAATTCCGTACTCCAAACTGAATGAGATATTGTATGATGAAAGGAGTTAATTGCACTGAAGTTTGTTATTGAATGGTTCATGTCAAGCCACTTGACTTCTTGGACTCTTGGGTAGTCATGATGTGTTGCTAGATACCGTTCATGATTTGAGAATATGGGTTTATTAATTGATGAATTAATAAACCAATCCTGATTAGAATTAAAGGATTAATTCTAATTAATTATGGATTATTAATCTCAAAGACATTTGGATTAATTCATGTTCTCTACCAATTGACTAGGAAACCTAATAGGTCATACACAATAGAGGATTATATACTCAAGATGTTATTTGATAACATAAAAGGGTTAATTGTGAGAAAGAAAAGTTGTTGTGGACAAATTATAATTAGTTATAATTTGTGATCCAAGTTGTAATTGTGGGAACTTGAGGTTTCCAATTACAATTAGGAAATTCTAATTGTTTTAGAATTTCAAATTTTCAATGGATTTTGGAACATATATTGGATATACTCGAAACCCTAATCCAAGGGTGATACACACGCAAATAGGAGCCACAAAAAACAAATGCCATCTTCTCTCTCTCTCTTTCTCATTTTGCTGAAAACAAAAACAACCCTAGCTGCCATCTTTTTCTGCTAGCACAGGAAATCTTGGTGCTTGAGTATTCCTCTGTGTGGATTACTATTAGAGATAATCACACATTGTGATTATAGTGGTTAGACATTCAACCTACTTGGAGTTTGCGCAAGAGGATTGCTGGATTGCTCCTCGACTTGAAGAAGAAATTTTGTTCTTCGGACGATCAAACAAAGGTAAAAAGAGGTTACCTTTATTATCTTTATGTCTTATTTTCCACATATAGGCGGGTCCTGAGATGGTATCTCGTTTGTTTTCCGCTATGCCGTATAGGATACGAGTCTGAGATACCCAACATAAAACCTAGTTGGGGTAAACTTTGATGTGATTGTTTGATTGAGAGGTTTTGGAAAACCAAGTGTGGTGATCCTCTCTTGTATGTGGTATAGCTTGATTTCATTAAGTGGAGTAAATGAACTCTGGTTGAAAATCCTTAAGTGTGAGCTTAAGGTAGTGGACGTAGATCTTGGTAGATCGAACCACTATACGTTCTGTGTCTTATTTCCTTTCATATGTCATTGACTGCTTTGTATTTCTTTCTTTAGTCTGAATATGAAAATATCTCAAAGAGTTTTTGGATAACTTTCTTTTTCACCATAAAGTCGGTCCAAGAAACTTGATGATCATTATTATTCTGTATATCAGACGATTTGAAAATTTTTAGTTTGCCAAAAACCTTATTCACCCCTCCTCTAAGTTTTTTCAGAAATATTTCTATCTTGATAAATGTTTTCATTGCATAAATATTTATTCAAAAATTTTTGCAAAATTAAATGTTTATTTATTCAAAAAATGTTGAATTACGAAATGATTTACTTGTACAAGTGATATTTTAGCTAATGTTTGGAGATGATCCTTATTTTCAAAATTTGCTATATTAAGAGTGTGTTGCACTATTGAGAAACAAGTGGTGACTTATTATTTACGTAATATTTAATTATGCCTTATTTTGGGAAATTGTATATTCATGATATGTTAGATGTAAAAGCCTGCATTAAAATTTATTGAGCATATAGAATCACAAATTGCCATGCATAAAGGAATTGCAAAATACATTGCATAATTTGTAGAACTAGTTTAATATAACATGAGATAGTATTATGGCATATACATGGGCTATGTATTAATGGAATCTCGAAGCTAATATGAAATCTCGGGATGTTTGTGAAACCTTGTGTTGGATAAACTCTTTTGAAGTGATTTTGAAATCATGGAACGAATAAAACCTTTTGTGGTGATTTTTGAATCTATTGAGTATATTATTATTCTTGGTTGTAATTTTGCGCATCAAATATTTTTGAAAAGTTTTACGAAATCTTTTAGAAGGGTATTGAGCTATTTTTAAAAGTATTGCGCAAATCTATTCATGACGCTTTATCCTGTGTGGCTTTGTGTAACACCCTACTTAAAGTAACAGCGAAAATAAACTAAAACTGGGTGTTGCCCTATCCAGTTTTCCAGACAAGGGATCTTTATAACGAAAAAGCAAAAGTAGTAACCAAGGCCCAAACTGGTACAATGACTCTCATACATGCAAACTTCATACTACATCAGTAATAAAGTACATAATAAAAAAAGAACGCATCCAGATCTTGACTACTGTCACTATGGTATCGCCTCCCTATCCGTAGGTCTGCTCAACTCTGGATCCTATAAAATATTAAGATAAAAGACACGTATGAGTGAAAAATCACTTAGCGAGTCCCGTGTGTGTCAGTGCATTACAAAATAGATAAAGTAAAGTAATGTTGTGTTTTTGTCCCCAAAAGGGAACTACGGAAAGGTTTTTTTTTTTTTTTTTCCTTTTTCCACTAAAGTTAGTTCTAAAACTCTGTAAAGAAGAGTTTATTCAGAACTCAATCATTTTTGGAAAACTGTGTTTCAATTTCAAACCATTGCCCCAATTCTCAAATTACAGGCACTTCTCCAATAGAAGGTCATCCTGCATGTAAAGCTCATAAGGCTTCGCCTTCGGTGCCACGTCTTATTATGCTAAGACCGCAGCCTACAACACTTAATTGTGTGTCGTCGATGGTAAGTACACCGCAACATACTATCGAGAATAAATAAGTGTATGACAACACACTAAATATTTTACTTGCCACTGTAAGCCAAGGGGTCCCAATCTTAACGTCATTCACCATTAAGGAAGTAAGAAGTCAAACGCTATCGAGTGTCCCCACTCAACATTCAACGAACGACTCAAAAGAAAGGTGCGCTCGAAAGCACGACAAATGCCAGGTGCTAAATAGCTAGCCAGCTAGGATGACTCTTCTCAATGTCTTGTAACCCCGTTCAAAGCAAGACAATCCCTAGAACTAGGCCAGATTACTAGGGTCGTGTAACTCTGACGTAGGCGAGTACAAAGATTAAAGTCCTTGCTAAGTACTCAACATTACCAATACCAATCCCTACTGACTGATCGGGCTAGAGGGTTATTTGTTCCTGCAGAATTTCCAAATCAAATATTTTTAGGGCCAAAATATCATTTTCCAAAAGTTGATCCTACTGACTCGTAACGCAGATAATTATTCCCATAGGCTCTGCAGGGCCAATAAGTTCTTTCCAAAGGCACATCAGGACAATAAAGTAGTTTTCGAGATCAAAATGTTATTTTTCAAAAGTCAATCTCATACTGAGAGATCATTTTCCAAAACCGTGGTGAAACAGAGTGAAAAGTTCTTTTCGCACAATAAAATAACTTTCCAAAAGTATTCAGGTCATTTTATTTGTACTTGATCACAAAAGTCATTTCCAAGGGTATTTGGGTCATCTTACCCATACCTGATTCTAAAAAGGCTTTTCGAGAGTATTCGGGACATTTTACCCTTACTTGATTTGAAAAGTATTCACAAAAGTTCCAATAAGGATATTTCAATAATTTACTGAATACCCAATTCTAAAAGCTTCCATAAAATATTCCAATAAGGACATTTGGATTATTTTCCAAACACCCGATTTCAAAAGGAACTTATTTCAAGAAATACAGAATTCTAATCCTAAAAGAGGATTAAATTCAAAATTTTCAATCATGTTTCCATAAATTTTCCAATAAAGGTATTCTAGTCAATTCGTGAATTCTCGATTTCAAAAATTTCCATTTTGCAAAAATTTCAAGTATTTAATCCAAAAAGGACTAAATTCACAAAATTCATGCTTTAATCATCCGTTAAGGTTTCCAAGCTAATTAAGATGTTCATTCGAGCCTAAGATGGCATAAAAATAAATATTGCTCAGAAAAACCTTAAATATATTTAGAAATTTTCAAAATGGTATAAAACATATCATTTCATGGAAAAATAAAGTATACTAACTTTCAAAATTTTCTAGAAGTCAAAGGAACTCACCTTGTGTCCTAAATGAGCTTTTATTGTTCACGTGCCGTTCGACTACTGTTTTCACCATTTCCAATGCGTCGTTGGCCGTTTATCGGTAAACTTACATCAAATATCATTTTTATGTTTAGTTGTGTTTGGTCAAAAAGTAGCCGACGTTTAGCCTATGTGCCCGATGGTTAGCCGACGTCCAGCCAACGTGCCCAACGGTTACCTGATGTTCAGCTGACATTTAGCCGATGGGGCCGACGGTTAAGAAAACTCTCAACAATCGTTTGTGTCGTTTTTTTCGTCGTTTGTTAAATTCTTTTGTTTTCCTTTTTCCATATCCTTCCTCTCTTTATGAAAAAGGAATTATCTTCATGTTTCTCATTCATTTCATCCTAAAATCACACAATTAATCCCTCTTAAGTCCATCGATTTCCTAACCAAAATTCTAGAATTTCCTTCTTGACACACAATTTTCTTTCATGCATCATTTTCAATCTACAACTCCGATTGGGCTCTATGATATATCAAAATGATTGTAAGACTCTTATATTTAATTCAATGTAAGCCCTTTTTTGAGTTCAGATTTTCACGACATAATGTAGAGGCAAAACCACTCCCAGTAGTTTGGCCCTAGCTCAACAATTCATGTTATCCTTTAATATCCTTTAATCTTTAACACCTTGAGAACATTAAATTCATTCAATTTTTCCTTCAAATCATCTTTGATCCTTCAATTTTCAGATTCAAACAACTCATAAAAGTTATGTTTATTCAACACAAATTCACTTCCTTCAATCAAAAGTTAGCATAATTTATCCTTCTAAGTAATTAACTCCCATTTTCATTCCACTTTGTTCATCATCTCATCAACCAAGATCAACCCTTTGAAATACCATGAAGATTCATTCCTTCATCATACAAAACATTATCCATAAATTCCCTAGGCAGCCGGCACACATAATCACACAGAAAGTTCACATACAAAGTTTATATACCCTAGCTTTTGATCCAAAATTAAGACATGGAAATCATGTTTTCATGTTAAAATTAACATCAAAATAATCACCATTTATCCAACAACAACTTTAATTCTAGCAAGGTAAGGTTTTACCTTGTGTATAGAGCTCTTTGGTGTGATTTGCTCCAAGAAACTCTAAAAAACACACATGCTTCACCAAGAACACACACTATTCTCTTTTCTCTCTCTTTTGCTAATTTCATTTGATTTCTTTTCTCTTATTTTTCTCCCTTGTAACTATAGAATTTCTGGCCGTAAAAAAGCCTTCCCACCGCCACACTTCTTCAGAATTGTGGCCAATTAATTTCTAATTCAATTAATTGTATGGTGGTTTACATGTAGGTGTGTTCCAATTATAAAATTAGACACTATTTCCATTGATTTTCTTCCTTAAATTTTCCTTTTCTCTTCATTTTTGTGGCTGCTGAATTTCTAGTTATTTTTCAGCCCACCACCTCTTCATGGTCAAATATTGGCCACTTAAATTGTGCAAGACATAAATTAAATGGCTCCACAAATGATGTGTTCCAACACAATTAAACACATCATTCCTTTATTTATTTTTAAATTCCTTAATTCCATATCTCTTGCATGAATTCTTCATGCAACCGCTCATAAGTTGACACATGTTCAAGGCTAACAATCACAAAACGCCACACGTACCATTTCTTCTAACTGCAATTTTAGTTTTTTTTTTTCAAAATAATCAAAATTCGAGTTTGAAATGGAAAAATATTTTATTTTACCATTCAACTCCAAAAATTTCACTGAATCCATTGGTAATACTTAAATTATTCAATTCTTTTTCAGTTTGGTCAAATTTGCAGTCAAAATCGCAGACACAATCAAAATGACGAAAATGCCCCCGATAACTCAAATAACTTAATTCACACCAAAACATGCGTTTAATTGCACTGATCAATTTCCTTTCTTAGCATACCCTCAAATTCTTATTTTACTAACAGTAATAGCCTTTTGAAGATTTAAGGTACAAGTAGAACAAATTTAATAATTACATCCAGGTCTCGACAAAATGTTATTATACCAAAATATTCATTTTATTATACTAATCATCTTTTCTTTTGGCCGTTGATACAGTTCTCATATAAGTAGTAGCCAATCGAAGGTTAAAATACAGGGTATTACACTTTGTGCCGTCTTTTTTTGAGTACTCAAAGGGACTTTGAACTTATACTAAGTTGCGCGAGTTTTAAAATGCTACCTGGTTAGTGGCAACCTCAAGACTATGGTCTTTTTCTTCGTGGAGTGTAAGTATTTGATGTGTAGTTATTCTTAACTAGCAACACATTTCCCAACGTGTTAAAATGGAGGTCGGATGTGGAATGTTCCTAGTGGGTGGCAATAATGCCGGTAGGTTTGAGATTGTATCTGTGTCGGGTGACAAATTGATATTGTCAGCAGGATTGAGATCATATCTGTACCGGGTGAAAAAATTATAATGTTAGTAGGTTTGAGATCCTATCTGTGTTGGGTGGCAAATTTGTTTTGTCGATAGGATTAAGGTTCTATTCATGTCAGATGGCAAAAATTGAACGGGTAAGATCACGATGCATAACTTTTAAAATTGATATTCGAAATGTGGTTTTCAAAATGTGTATTGTTATGTGTGATTGTATGAGATAGTCATATGGTAAGCTCAATTTGGTTGATGTGTTTGATATGATCAAATGTTGTTGTTGAGAAATAATTTCCTTCCCAAAAATATTAAAGTTGACATATAACTTCTTATCTGGTGAGTTGAGAGTATAATATGTTACTCAATCATATCTATTTTTGGAACAACTACTTATGCATAATGAAAATGGTTTATCTGATAAATTCTCACAATGCACACACAAGACTCTTGAGATTATATCTTATACCTCTTAATTCATGTTTACAAGAGATTATACTTAGAAGCAAGAATGCTGAAGTTTTATGGATTTTATTGGCTTTGAAATTACACCCGGATATTGTTCTTATCATTATGAATTATGTTTGAAGACTATGTAGTTGGTATATTATTGAGAGATTACTTTGTATTTTGGATTCGATGTATTATTCAAAGCTTTGTAAGGATTGATTCGGTCTTACTTTTCAAGCTTCAGTTATTTCTTTATTTAATCTTGTTGTAAAGACCCATTATGTCATTTAGACAGGGCGACATCTGCAATTATTCGAGCCCTATGTTTGCAGGATATTACATTATATGCACAATAATATTTAATGCAAGCTTTTATATCCAACATATCTTGTATATGTATTTTCCCAAAATAAGGCATAATTAAATATTGTGTAAACAAAAATTCACCATTTGTTTTGCAATAGAGAAACATGCTCTCAATATAGCAATTTTCTAAAATAAGGATCATATCCTAACATTTGACAAAATATCACTTGCACAAGTAAATCATTTCATAATTCAACGTATCTTGAATAAATAAACATTTTATTTCACAAATAATCAATTTTTGAATAAATATTTATGCAATTAAACTTTTATCAAGATAGAAATAGTTTGTATGCATTCTTATATTTAGAAAATCATGAAATGTGGGGACTTACCATAAGTTCGAGCAAAAGAAATACAATTCCAACTTAAGCTTAATGATCAGTCCCTTGATCTCCAACAAATTCAAGTACGTAAGTAATAATACATCTCAATTCCCTATCATAAATGATATACTTGATAAAATTCATCTATATTATCCACAATCTTAGGCAAACCTAACTCACAATCTAACTCTCACCAATCCCTAACATCAAACCACACAATAATCCCAATCTCATCTTCAAATCATATGAAATTAAAATATACATACACTTAGCAAATTCTCATTATCGCATAATATATTCAATTTCTCAAAGAGTTATTACAATAGCTACATAGAAAACATAATCTAGTTAATAAATAGAAGTTTAATATAATCACCTTATCACACAACATATAATCTTCACAGTTGGAGTTCAAATAATAAATAACTAAGGTTCAAATATACTGAGCAAATTCACTTGTATATACATATTATTCAATCATATAAGGCATGATTACATTATGTAAATACAATACATACACTTGCTAATATATAGAAGCTTAATACAACCATACAATCACATAAGCACTGAAGTACCACACTACTTATTCCATTACCTTCCTAAGTCAATATAATAACAATTCAATTCAATACAATGATAATTGAATAGCTAAAATATAGTTTTATCTTCAAAATAGCAAATCAATGTTTTGATTATAAACAAAGCAGAACATCAGCAAAATTAAAGCAATTATATCACCAATCAAGCTAACTCAAAACAATATGAAAATTCACAGGTTACAACTTCAATATTGGGGGAATTACTATTAAAGTTTTATCAAAATCAAAGGTGTGTAACTATATTAATTAACTACTCAAAGTTGAGATAACCGCATAATAGTTTCAAAACTCTATTCTGACAGTGATTTTGTAAAAATTACTGATCAAAATACTTGGCCAAATCGAGTGATTATAGGGCCAAAATACTACTTGAAAAAATATAGTTTTATGTATTAGAATATAAATTTTAAATTCAAAAGGCAAAGGTTAAATTGGAGGTTAAATATCACCACAAAAAAAGAAAAAAAAAATAGCATCGGTGAAAACTATACAGAGTAATTTTGAAAAATCATAAAAAATCAATCAAGCAAGAAATTAACATGATTCTAATTGAAAATACTCCTAAGACACATAAAAAAAAGATAGAAATATAAAATGGCATCTTTCTTAAGAAAAATATTTGGTATTGTAAGTGAAAGTTCACAGAATATGTAATTCTAGTAAGCGAAACCAACTCACAATCAACAATTCATCATCAATCTTCCATCAATCCAACCTCTATCACTTCAAATCTATAAACACAACATCAATCCAGTACATTAACCTCAAAACTACCTTATTGTTTCACATCAAAATCATCACAAAACCACTTCTCCTTAAGAACATCAAAACTATCTAATAATGGATACTTATGCAAAACATGAATTAATCAAACAAATGAATTCAAATTACTTACCCAAGTGAGGATCACTTGAAAAAACATCAATAAAAAACTTCAAAATACTTTGGTTTTCAGAAATTTAGCATGAAATCAAAGAGTTTAAGTGAAGAAACCAAAAAGAGAAGAGAGAGGAGAGAGAGACAGTTGAGAGAGTGTGAAACACCCCACCTTTCTAGTTGTAGTGGGCTCTGTTTTTGTGAGGTATCGCCTTATCAGAACTCCCTAATAAGAGGTTTTTATAATGAAATAAACTTTATAGTGAATACAAAGAAACAGACTATCCATTAAATTTGCACAGCGGTTAGGGAAATATTACATATATTCTGGTCCAAAAATACAAAAAAAAAAAAAAAAGAGCCCATTTATAGTCTACACCTGGTAAATTCACAAAATTTCGCTTGGCTAAGCCAAAGGAATGATACTGCGTCACTGTCATTTATCTCCAGCTCAGAATCCTAAGAAATAGAAGAAAATAAAGGATTGGGTAAGTTTTATACTCAGTGAGTATGTTTGTACTAGTGTTTTTCTTAAGAAACTAGTATCAGAAAATGTTTATATTTTTCCACTGAAAACAACTCTACAACTGAGTAGTGGAAGAATTTTGTTAACGTCTATTCAAAATTCTTGCTTATTTGGAAAACATGAGTTTTTCAATCACATTAGCTCCAATTTCAAGAAAAGCAGGTACTTCTCTCACGAGAAGAATGACTTGCTTGCAATGCTCATAAGGCTTTGTCTTCAGCTATTACAGTCTTATTATATCGAGGGTTGTGCCCCGTATTCAACCAGATCATGTCAGAGTGGTAGAATTGTCATCATAATCTACCTTAAAATATATCAATCCTTTTTACTTGCAGTAGTACGGGTCCCTACTCTCGTACTCTGCTCACAACGAGGTTGGTAAGGATTGGTCACAAATTAGGTGTCCTATCTAGGATTAACCATTGGGCAGATAAAGATATCTAAGTGCCTTGTTCAATTAAAGCAGTTGCTTATGCATTAGGACAGTGCTAGAAGGGGATCTGGCTAATTCCAATATCTTGTAGCCCCGTTCGGAGTGTGATGAATCCCAGAACTAATCAGGTTGCTTGGGTCATTTTTCTCTAACATAAGTTAGTACAATGATCTAAGCTCCTACTAAGTACTCAACTTCTTCAGTAGTTTTCAAGACTAGTCATAATATCACATTTCTCGAAGAAATCACATTCCCTCAAAGGGAGATCAAGAAAATAGTTTTCGGGGCCAAAATAGCATTTTCCAAAATCTTCATTATATTTTTCCAAGATCCATTGAATAAAATCTTATCAATTTTCCAAAATCATTTCCTGAGTAACAATTCTCGAAGCCCATAAAACATAAAAGGACGCAAGCCTTTCAATCATCATGTAACATACTGGGAATGTAATTGAGGGAAAATACGTTCATGCATTGCTATAAGAATGTTTTCCTTTATCAAAGCATATTATTTTGAGAGCATAAGATGTCATTAAATAACTATTTTGCAAAATAGGTTTAGATTTCATATAAGCTGATGCGTATTTTATTTGGGTATAAAAAAATCATATAAAAATAAGCATTTCCCAATCAAGTTTAAATTAAAATGTTAACACCAAATTACATATATGAGCAAGTGTAGTCATCATTAACATAGCATAGGGTTCAAACGAGTGTCGATCCTCAAGAAACAAGTATACATTAATCCCTTTTCTTTTATTATTTAACCGACTCTATAAAGTGAAAAGTAAAATAAAACAAAAGAAAATAAAAATAAAAAATATACATGTCAAGGATGGAGAAGTATGTAACTCAAGCCATTGTTTAGACAAACATGATCTTAAAGTACCCAATCTTTATCACAACCAATTATTCTCTTGGCATCATGAAGGATTAAAGTAGACTCACTTCTTTTCCAATCCATGAATCCCAATATTCTAGATAACTTAGCATCACATTCCTGTCTCAACCAGTCTTACCCAAAAGATGCATTAAACACAATCCTTTGATTAAATTTCCATTCTTGGCAAACTTAAAACATGAAATTAACCAATGGATCCACTCCTGATAGACATCAATTAACCTTTAATTACCGTGCTATTAGCAATTAACCCCTTTTTCAAGCAAGTTAAGAGACAACATATATGAAATCAATCAAATTGAAACCACCATCAACCCCTTTTCCAAGCAAGTTAATGGAAAGAAACAACCAAATAATCTCGGAATAGGCGCAAGTAATTAAATACCAAGAAAACAATCAATTAATCAAAAGATCAAATAACTCTAAAAATCATGAATACCTAAAACAATGTCAAATTATAATAAAAAAAATAATATATCATTGTTCAAGAAAAAGAAAACAAAGTCAAAGAAAGCACTCGTAGACAAGCCTCATTCTTCTTCCTTTGTAGACCTTCTTGTACAACCCTCCTTGAATTTAAGAATTCCTCCTTTGATTGAGTGATTTTCTGTGATAATCAATGAATTCTCTCATTTTCCCTTGTGTTTTTCATCTATTTATAGGTTGAGGAAGTGCTTAAACTTGTTGGTGTAATGTTCTTGGTCGAGTAGAAGTTGGAAGATACTAAAACTCCACAGATTACCAAAAATCACGTAGAAAAATTACAATCCCACCTTTTTCTCAGAGCACAGCCAGCGCCGGTTGTGTTCTGGTTCTCCACTCATTCGTCGATTTTTTTCCGAATTCCACACAATGTAATCTAGCATGCAGCCGATGCCGCCTTGGCTACTGGAGCCGGCACCGGTTCCACTTTGTTCCGCTCTATTTTGATAATTTTTGTCTCCTCGAAGTTCATGTAAACAGTACATGGCCGGCGCTGCCTCTCCTCTGTTTTGGGACGTTTTTGCATCATTTTATCCCAAAAATTTGTAATAATGAACAAAATCCTTTTCCAAGGGTAATGCCTAAATATGAAGAAATATGACTAGTTATTGAACAAAATGTATCACAAAAAAGCCTCAAATAACTAAGAAAAATATGACTAATTTAGCCCCTATCATAAGCATACTCATGTGTTTAAATAAGCCTTGTTGTATAGCATATGCATTTAAAAGGTCTAATACCTATAAGGAATCATAAAAGGCTTATTTCTAATAATTGAATAAATTTTCAATGCATAGAAGCTTTAAAAAATTTACTAAATAAAATTTAATATGTAAAAGCTTCACTATTGATAATATTTCAAAGAAAATAACACACCAAGTCTAGCAGTTTATGCCCTCAAAATATTGTAAAAGCTTATTCCAGGATATGTCAAGAAAACTTATAGCCATATTAGGAAAACAAGAAATTTTATCAGAGAAACACTTAGCTAAACGGGAGTTTTAAAATTCAAAGGACTTACCTTATGCAAAAGATCAAGACTACTCACACCTTCCAATTCTAGAGTTTCTCTTAAGCTAGTTCACCTATATTAATAAGGTATTTCCACAAACCATTGCTCAATATACTCAAATTAGGATTTATAAAAGCTCTAGAAGTAAAATGGTATATTTATCTTTTTCCTATTCCTAAAGGAAATCAACATTTCTAGCTTTTTCACCTTTCAGTATTTTATTCATAATGTTCACTACATAACTCCTAATGATGTCAAACTAGTCTTTAAATATTGCTAAGACATTTCTCTACAAATTCCTCATGGAAGACCGATGCCTTTCCTCATTTTGTAAAGTTCTGATTGCAATGTCACAACAATATACACAAGCTATTTCAACTTCATAACTTTGGCAACTCTTGGTATTTACTCTCTAACTTTTTTATTACAACTCCCAATCATGTCAAATTAGTCCCAAAATGTTCCTTGAATATTTAGATACAAAATTTAGGTCATCAAGTTCTACTATAAATAGTCGTTTCATTTAGTTAATTTATTGGTTCTTCAGCCCTGGCTAGAAAACAATCAAAGCAATATTTTCTGTTTTGTGCTCTCAACTTGCACAAATTAATTCTCTTTATCCTTACATACAACATGTGCTATTTAAATTCTCCAAAACCTTGTTTATCATCTAAACTAAGTATTTTAACACACCTTAACCATCAGCCCCGTTAGCTAACTGTCGGCTAAACGTCAGTTGGATGTCAGCTAGTTGTCGGCTAAATGTCGGTTGGACATTGGCTATTCTTCGACCGAACACGATTTGAAAAACGATGTTTGGAGTAGGTTTATCGATAAACGGCCAATGGGACGTTGAAAACGGTAAAAACGGTGGTTGAACAGTCATAGACGAAAAGAGTTAGTTAAGACACGAGGTGAGTCTCTTTGATTTCTAAAACCTTTTTTATGCTAGTGTGCTTCTTTTTTCCATGAAATGTTATGTTTTATACCATTTTGGAAATCCCTGAATATATTTAAGGTTTATTTAAGCAAGAATCACTTTTATGCCACTTTGGGCTCAAATGAACTTCATATTTAGCTTGGGAACCTTAATGGATGATTAAAGCATGAATTTTGTGAATTTAGTCATTTTTGGGTTAAATACTTGGAATTTTCAGAAAATGGTAAATTTTGGGATCGGTTATTCATAAATTGACTGGAATGCCCTTATTGGAACATTTTATGGAAATGTGTTTGAAAACTTTGAATTTAATCCCCTTTTGGGATTAGAATTCTGAATTTCTTGAAATGAGTTCCTTTTGGAATCGAGTATTTGGAAAATGATCTAACTGTCCTTATTGAAATGTTTTATAAAAACCTTTGGAATCGGGCATTCGGTAAATGACCAAAATATCCTTATTGGAACTCTTATGAACATTATTCAAATTGGATAAGGGTAAGATGACCCAAATACTCTCGAAAAATCTTTTAGAATTGGACATGGGTAAAATAGCCCAAATGCCCTTGGGAAATGACTTTTGTGATCAAGTGTAGGCAAAACAACCCGAATACTCCTAGAAACTTATTTTGATGTGTGAAAAGAACTCTTTACCCTATTTTGACATGGTTTGGAAAATGATATCTCATAATGAGATTGAATTTTGGAAAACGATATTTGATCTTGAAAATTATTTTATTGGCCTGAAGTGCCTATAGTATAAATTGATTGGCTCTGCGGAGCCTATGTGAAAGATGATCTAACTTGTTGGTCAGTAGGATCAATTTCTGGAAAATGTTATTTTTCCCTAAAAATATTTGTTTTGAAAATCCTATAGGATCAGATTGCCCTCTAGCTTGATCAGTCAGAACGGGTTGGTATTGGTAACGTTGAGTACTCAACAAGGACTTTGATCTTTGTACTAGCCTACGTTAGAGTTAGACGGCCGTAGAAACTTGGCCTAGTTCAAGGGATTTATCTTACTCCGAACGGGGTGACAGGACATTGAGATGAGTTGTACGGTGAGTAAGGTTAGCATTGATAATGGTGGGTAAGGTTAACATTGATACTGGTGAGTAAGGTTGGCATTGATATTGGTGAGTAAGGTTGGCATTGATATTGGTGAGTAAGATTGGTATTGGGATCCTTGGGTTTACGGTGGTAAGAAAAACATTCTGAATTACTCGGTATTATGCTTGTTTGCACTTACTCTCCCGACAATGTACAATTGAGTACCATAGACTTGTGTCCTTAGTACAATAAGACTGTGATGTCGAAGGCAAAGCCTTGTAGGCTTTGCACATGGGCCGACCTTCTATTGGAGAAGTGCTTGTGATTTGAAAATCAAGGCAATGTTTTGAAACTGAAACACCATTTTCCAAAAATGATTGAGATCTAAATAAACTCTTCTTTAAAGAGTTTTGGAATTGTTTCCATTTGAAAAATGTATGGAAAATGAAATGCTTTCTCCACAAAAGTTTTATGTACTTTGTTCTTTCATAAAGCACTAGCACACTTTTGTTTTTCATCTAAACTAAGTGTTTTAACACATCTTTACCTCGCAGCTTCTCCTAATCATCCAAATCATAGTTATTATCCAAGATTGTCAAAACAGAATTTCATAGGCCACTTATACATATTCTTGTTTCCAATAATTCCCTAGCCATCAAAAGCTCACTTGATTTGTTCTAAAACTTTCTTAACATTCCAAGACATGTATATAAGTGTTTATGTTCAAATTTCCAATCATTTCCATCCAAGAAACACATACATGGCTCAAACAATTTAACTACTTCCTTCTATTTTCTCTAGCAAAAACAATATCCTAGCTTTCTTAACTATGTAAATCCATCACTTCTTCTAATTTCCAGCATTTTAACACTTCAAAACACATTATATAAACTGTTCAACATGCAAATTATCACCTTATTCAGCTGGTCAGCCCACCTCTGTAAAATAGAAATTTTCTTTGCAGTTCTTTCCATAAAATCATGTTTCCTTGATATGAAATTCATATATAAACAATTTCAAATAATTTTAGTTTGTGGAGAGAAAATCTTTACCTTCTCAAGAACATAAAATATGGCTGCAAATTTGTTTCCCTTCCTTTCTTCTCTTTCTTCTCCTCTCCTTCTTCTTTGCTGCTAGTTTGAAGTGACCACAGAGATACCGATTTTCAGCTTTCAAATATAACAACAAACATTCAAAACAAAGGCTAGAACCCTAAGACAAACAATGACCCTAAAACCCTAAGAATTATGAATTGAACCTTCCAAATCAACCCTAATCACTCTTAGCCTAGCTAGGAGGCAAGAAAAACTTTGAAAAGATAGAGTTAGGCAACCAATTGATTTCCTAAAAGTACTAAGAAACTAAAGACCCACTTTAGAAAAAGCATTGATCTATCTAAGAAAAGGTTAGAGATTCGATTCTTAGGCTGGACTAAGGCCTTAGAGAAGTCTTTATTGAATGGGACAATCGTAAGAGGAATTACCACCCTAAATTCTCAAAGAGTTCTTATATTCAAAATAATCAAAGCTCCAAAAGTTCCCTATTACAAGAGATATAACAGGATATATTTATAGAACCCCTAACCTAAGCTAGTCAAAAATGCCTAAAAAATAAGTTAAATTAGCCACTATTACAAAACGAGGTTACATGAACTACAACTAAAACAAAGTCAAACAAAATAATAAAAATGCTTTAAGGATATTGCATGACCATACATAGAGCTTACATAACTGTGCCCTTATCGAGCTTTACAAAAATAGAGAGTGCACTGCCAACTGCACGGCTGTGCCCCTGCATAGTGCACGGCTTCAGGCACGGCCATGTAGCTGGCTATGCACCAAAATTACTGGGAGCTTTAATTTCTATTAATCACACGGTTTGGTACATACCCATTCTTAAAGCCACACATCCCCTATTTTTTGCACTCCTAACTTGATCAAACAAATCTCCTTAGATTTCCTTAGCCATTCCTTGATCTTCCACTTGAATCAACTTTTCTTTAAGCTTTTTTGGCTCCTTAATTAGCTTCCAAGAGTTCTTGATCTTCCATATTTGTTTGTGTTGACTTTGAACTCCTTTGATCCTCTCTTTTGGCACCCATTTCTTGACTATCTCCTTGATTCTTGGCTTGTAGGCTTTAATGGCTTGAAAATCCTCTTGAAAACTTCTAAATGTGGATATTCCTTGAGGATCCTTGAAACGCATCTTGGCCTTCCATCCCTTTTCTTTGGATAGTCCTTTATACCTATGATGAATATTATCTTTTCCCCATTCTTGATGAGGATTCGTCTTCGAATCAACGTGCCATGTTGCTTGGGTGGATTTCCCTGTATAAAAATTCAAACAAGAGTTATTTGATGGAGAGAAAAATTTAGGCATTTGTTTCTCAACAACTACCTTGTTTTCTCTTTTCTCAACCCAAATTTCTTTCTCATTTACCTCCTCTCTCTTTTTCCACACTCTTGTCATTTTCACCTCCCAAAATCCAATAAAACACTTACATTTTATCTCCATACTCCCTCTTTGGCTATGCCTGGTTTTGTATTTCTATTCTCTCATTCTCCTCTCATTTTCTCTTCTCCCAAACTCTTGTTTTACCCTCTCTTGTTTTTCTGTCCCCTTTTTCTTTGTTTTCTTTTTATCTTTCTCCCTTAAAATATTTTGATCTTTTAGAACCTCACTAGGGCTCATGGGACAAAGTGTAAATTTGTTTTTTTATCCTTGCACAAAGAATAAATATTTTTCCTTCCATGGTGAACCACTCTATCATATAGCCAAGTCTTTCCAACAACATATGTTCAACATGCATAGGGAATACATCAGACATAATTTCATCCTTGTAATTCCCCATAGCAAATTCTACCATGACTTGTTTATTCACCTTCACTTTGCCACAATTGTTTAACCATTGAAGCTTGTAAGGTTTAGGATATTTCAAGGCCTTTTTTCCTCATTCCTCCACCAATGTAACACTAATTACATTTTTACAACTCCATCAATCAATAATCAAGCTACATGGTTTTTTATTGATTTGACACATTGAATAGAAAATATTCTCTTTTTGTAAATCCCTTTCTTCTTCAACCATACACACATCTACAATCTTCCTCACAACACCAATCAATGAGCATGGTTTCTCAAGTGCAACCCCATGTTTTCCATTCTCTCTAATTCCTATACTAGAGTTGGTGTCCCTTCACATTGTTGAACTAGATAGCTGACTCTCACTAATCTCACTTATTCTTATTTGTTTTTGCACCATCTCTGGGCAACTCTTCTTTTTCTCCTCTTGTTGATGTGAGCTTTCTCCCACTTCATAAGTACTCGAAGAATTTTTGGGACCTTCATCCATAGCACGTATTTGCTCATTTTCCACCCCATTCCTTAAATTCATTTGATCTTCAACAAATTCTACACTATTTTACTCAATTTCTTCTTGCTTTTTCTCCTCCAACATTCCGAACGGATGAGACTCTTCATCTAGAAAGAATAGTATATGGTAGAACTTAATAGTCACCCTATTTGTTGAGCGAATTTATTCCATATCAACTTCATCACCATCACTATATTCATATTCTTTATTTTCATTTTCTTGTTGCAAGCCATTTTTCAAAACTTGAGTGTTTGGAGTCTCATTGGACTCCTCACTCAACAGAATTGCTAGCTTCTCATTACACCAATATTCTTATCATCTACAACTTCCTTCTTGGCTTCAACCTCAACTCTTTATTTTTCCTCATATTATTTCTCTCTTAATTCAAATCTTTTGTTTAATTGTCTATGTTTCTCCTTAAAGGACTTTCAAGGACAATCAATTGAATTATGCCCATACCTACTACAATGTTCACAAAAATTTGTACTACTTTTCTTGCAAATCAATCCTTTTTCCTTGATTATTTATTCTTCGGCAATCACATGTACCATAACCATATTGTAACACCCCACTACTTAGGCCTGACAGGGCCGAGATGTCGCCCCGTCCAAAGGACAAGGGGTCTTTATAACTAGGCCACACAATCAAAATAATAGAATAAAAATAATACTTTAAACATAAAATTTATTACAATTCATGAATGAATCCAAGAATTCAAAAATCAAATCCATAATAAAATTATCCACTCTCAACTCCCCAAAGCATTACACAAATTAAATATCAGAAAAATCTTCTAAGGCAGGCAATTTCTAGCTACTCATCCTCACAACAGGATCGACCTGAAATCATGGTAAAAAGGGTGATGAGATAAAAATCTCAGTAAGTCTGTGTGTGCTTTGAGTGTCCAGTGAAAATAGTTCGTGAATGTAAAGTATAAATCTTTATAAGAGAAATACTTGCAAGCAATAAACATTAGTCAAAATCAAGAGTGGTGTTTTGGCTTTTCCAACCATACATAATCAATAAAATCAATCACTCAAATGAAATTATCATAGGTTACCACACGTTGGGCCCCATAACCTATCAGAATGCCGACACTTTGTGCAGACTGACAAAAGGTAGGTGATCGGCCTATCGGGCAAGATGCTCCTCCTTCTCTATACCCAAACAACAACCGGTTGTCCATTCCGGTAACACACAGTCACTTGACTGAAAAAAAAATTGCAAGCTCAGACCGGCACGATCTACTGTACTGACATCCTATCCGGGGAGGACTTACCCCTAGAGGTGGCCACCTATTGAGAGACTCACCCTAACCCTTCAAAGACTAGTCCTAGCAGTCCACCCTTATTGAGTACTCAACGTAACTTACCCCAATTGGGCAAAAAGGAACAAAACATAGTTTCACTTGAAAATGGCAATTAAGGGTTTCCAAAGCCTTTGTCAAAATCAGTTTTAGAAAGAGTTTTGAGTTTGAGTAAATCTACTTATTAATTTTCAAATATTTGTTTCATTGAAATAAGAAAGAAGTCAATCCCCAATTGCCTTTATAGAAATGAGTGTCCATACACTCTACATTTGTCTTGCCATAATAAATATTTTACATCAATCAGGTTTTATGCAGGAGCTTACTTGATCCTTAGCTTGAGATGAAATAAAGGTCTTCAACAGTTGACCTAACCCCGCCTGGGGTAAATACAAGCCATAATTAATCTCAAGCTAAAATCCACTTTCACAAATAAAGCTAGCTCAACTCACTACTATCATGATCCTAGTGTCCCAAGCTTTAATGCCAAATAATAAATAAAAAGGGTTTATAAGCTAAGTCTAATTTGATATTTAAAATAATTATTGTTTTGGGAAATAGGTACTAATAAGTTGAAGGTTTAAATCTTGCTAAGAATAATTTAGAGTTTATTTGATGAAGAGTCCTAGGTGGTATTAGGTAAAATAATGATTTATTAATAATTAATTATTTGAAAATAATTGATAACTAAAATTAGTTGAAAATAAATTTAAATGGGTCTTGATTGAAAGATACTAAATAACTTTAATAGGTTTTGATTAAAAGATAATAAATTTTAATGATATTTATGAATATAAGACTTACAAAATTAATATTTTACTTATTATGATTATTTATATATAAAAGGCTTTATTTGATATTATTATTATTATTATTATTATTATTATTATTATTATTATTATTATTATTACTACTACTACTACTACTATTATATATAATATCTATATATTTTATTTCTTGAAATAAAAGCTATCATTTATTTGACTAAAATATCTTTATTATATATAATAATCCAAGTCTACCTTACTAGCAAAAATTATAATATCAAATATTTTATTGATGAAATTAAATTAGCTTAGGGACAACTAAATCATGATCATATTTCTATTGCTAACCACAATCATGAACATATACTCATCATGAATAAAAGCATAGATCTAAATTTACCAAGGCATGATCCAACCTCTACTAGCATAAACATAATCATGGCTTTAACAATCATACATGAATATAAATCCTATTCACCATAGGTGCTATAATCTCTAACATACTTGATCACAAATACTACTTATGACATGGAGACATGCATTAAACCCTAAAAACACCATACAATCAATCAAGATAACCAACTCATGCATAAATCCCATCTCCATCATATACACACATTTATTCATGCTTCAATCTCAACTTATCACAACAATACATGCTCAAATTCTATTCATAATCCATCTCCTACTAATATCATCCTAGAGACATGAATCTAGAATTAAAAAGGTGGGTTGAAAAGGCTTACTTGATTGATGAGTACCTTGAAGGAGTTTTGAATGGATCTCAACTCCTAGATGATTATATCCGTCCAAGAGAGATGAAGAAAGCATGGCCATTGGTGAAGAATTCATTTGGCCAACAAGGAGAGGGTATTCGGCCAAGAGAGAGAGAGAGAGAGAGAAAAAAGAGAAGAAGAGCATCCATTAACATGCTTATACACATATATATTCATTAGAGATTGGAGATTAGAGAAGATGAAGTTGATTGCACAAACTTACCTTGAAAGTGTTCTTGAGACTTCACAAAAATACTGATTTTTTATCCAAATAAGAGAGTTGGATTTTGGAGTTTGATGTTAAAAATGGTATGGATGGACTCACGGCAGTGAGTAGATGAAATCTGGAATTTTTTTTGAAGGAGATTGAAGTGGTTTGGAGAGGTATTAGGCGAGAGAAGTGAGTAGGTGTTCTATGTGTGCTTGAAGGTTGAAGAGAATGGAGGGATTTTGGATTTGAAGCTGCCGAAATTCTGTATGTTTGCAGTGGTCGAATTGCTTTTGTATTTTAGGTAGATGATTTTTCTGGTTTGAAAGGAAAAGAAAAGGCTGGTTGTTGAAATCTTAAAAGAATATTTTTGGAAATCAAATTTAGAAACAAAATATAGCAAGAATATCTTTGATCAATGGAGAGCTTTTTGGAAGCTGCTATGGCCGACTGATGTTCAGTGATTTTGCTGGATGAAAGCTAGATGAAGAAGGTTAATGGTGGCCGAAAAGAGGGAGTATAATGGTGAAGGAAAGGTCTGGTTGTTTAAGGAACATTTTATGGAAGTTTACTAAATTAGGATTGCTGGAATTTTAGTCTTCAATTAAGGCATGATTGGGGTAATTGTTGGAGATATTTTAGGGGCAGCCATGACTGGTTTTTCGAGCAGTAGGCTGGGGAAGACAATGGAGTTCAGTTCAAGGCTGTTCAAGATAAGTTTGGACAGAAAGATGAGCAAGTTTTTGGACATGGCTAAAGATAAAGCAAGGCTGGAAAAATTCTGCACAGGATTTCGCAAGTGCTGGAATTTTCTGGACAGCTTTTGCTGCCATTTTTCCAGTCATTTTGTAAAGGATTTGAAGGGGACTTCAAAGGTCTTTCAAGTCTGGCTTCTATCTTTCTTTGTAGAGGAAAAATGTGGCTAAGGAGTTGGGAGAAAACTAGAAGAAAACAGCTTGATTTAAGCTCATATATACTGCGATTTTGCCTAAAAAATTTTCTAGTTTTGCACAGCATTTGTGTAGTTTGAATTTGGCCAGAAAATTTTAGATTTCAAGCTGGTCAAGAGGGACATTTTCTGGCAGCATTTGGGAGGGAATGATGGCCGAAAATTTCGACACCTTGAAGGCACAAGAAGCTGGAAAAATTTCAGATCAATACATGAAGGAAAATGAACATAGCTAGAGTGAAGTTTTGAAGGTTCACTAGGGGGATTAATTCTCTTGGAACCTTCCCCATCTCTTCCACATTTTCAGTCCATAAGATGTCTTTCACTTAAACATTTTAAACATTCAAAGCCACAACACTTTACTAAAATTTCTGGAATGAAATTAGCTTGAATAAATTGAATAACTTAAGAAATTGAGAAGTAAGGAAAACTAAGGATCAAGAAGGGTATGAATTCCCTTAGGAATTTTTGTAGGGTACAAGAGTAGGATTAGGGTACTCCTATCATGTCTCCCTTAGGACATCACTTTTACCCTTCTCTAGAACACTCAGGGATGAAAATCTAACATTCCCTAACAGAAATAAAATTTAAGCATGCTAAAACTCCAATGATGGAATTTGAACCCAAGACCTCAAGAATTTATTCCAAAGCTCTAACCAGTAAACTACAACAATTCTTGTTCTTATTTTCTCTCTAAAATATTTTTCATATTTAACCCTCAAGTTATCTCCCTATTTTCACCTCAAGCAAAAATTACCATTTTTCCCTTCTTATTTAATAAACACAATTAAGCCCTCGAGACTATCAAACACAAATCCAAAGCATATAAAATCATATAAAAATATATTTAAAAATGCATTAAAATATGATATGCATCCCAATCCCTTACTCTAAGGTTGGTTCCGACTGAGGTTTCACACATATTCCCAACAAGTAGCGCATACATATCCTTGTTTTTATGTCAACTCACTCATTGAAAAATTTTGCAATGTACTCCTATTTCTAAGTTTAGAACTTCTTGGATAATTCTAAGTTAAGTGGTCTTAGCTCTCGCAAATTTTGCATATATTCTCCCTAATAGGTAGTTTTTTTGCATTGGAAATAGTAGAAACAATCCACAAAATTTATGTTTTAAACTTAACATGCTAAGTACTAAAACCACATATATGGGCAAATATACCAATCGTATAGTATAGAGAATAACAACTAGAAAGTATCAAATCCACAAGAACTTAGTAATTACTACTACTTTACTCTAATCTCATTGTCTAGCTAAATAAATGAAGGGATAAAGTTAATAAAACTAGTTACACGAAACTAAACTACTACAATAGATAGTACATCGGACCCACACGAGAAGAGCCACAAGGATTCTCAATGAGTAAGAATACGGGAAAGGCCATGTAAAAGAAGAAATTTCCCTAAACCTTGTCAAATAGAGAGATCATCACTAAATTCATCAATTCTTAACTCAAGCACCGGTTTTTTCCTATGGCTTAATTAATTAGTATCTTTACGTAATCAAGCTAACCCAAGGAAGTATTACATTCAATCATCACCTAAAAAGCACCCCAGAAGCCCCAATAGCCCAATCTCTAGGCAGTATTGAAAACACATTGACAACCATGTTCTAATCCTTCAATCCTTCTCTCGAGTTAATCAAATGAAAACAAATATTAGATTATTTAATTTGGTGTTTAACTCATAACCCCATCTCTTTGAATAATTAAGAGTGAACCAATCAATTGAATAAATCAATCAAGCCCAAATAATTGCTCTAACACAATAATGCCCAAGTAGTTTCATGCAAGCATAGGAATTCAATAAATCATAATAATAACTCAATACACGAACATAAATTAGGGTTCATTCCTCTAATACAATTAAAATTATATAAATCTTAACATTATTAAAGTGTAATACAAAGAAAAAGAGAGTATTCACTCATAGACAAGATCTTAAACTCCTTCTTCCTTGGGTTTTCTTCAACAACCCCTTTTTCATCTCCTTGATTCTCCATGATCTTCCCTTCCTTGGTGAATCTTTTGAGCTCCCTAAGAGATCTATTGGTTGCTAGACATCTAAGGATGATTATTTAGGGTTTATAATGGGGTATTTTGATAGGGGCTAAATTAATTATATTTTTTCTAGTTATTTGAGGTTCATTTGCAATATATTTTGTTCAATAACTAGTCACATTCCTTCATATTTGAGATTTTGTCCATGGAAAGATATTTTGTTCTTTATTACAGATTTTTAGGGTAAAACGAAACAGAAACATCTCAAAACAGAGGAGAGGCGGCACCGGCTAGGGCCCTAGAACCGGCGCCGGCCATGCATTGATGAAATGAACATCGAAGCAATGGAAAAATTGTTGAAACAGAGTAGAACAGAACCAAGGCGGTGCTGGCTGTGCCCTGAAGCTAAGGCAGTGCTGTGATTTTTCTACGCGATTTTTGGTAATCTGAGGAGTTTTAGTATCTTTCAACTTCTATTTGGCTAAGAACTTTGTACCTACTAGTTTAAGCACTTCCTATGCCTATAAATAGATGGAAAACACAAGGGGAAGGGGGAGAATTTATTGATCATCATAGAAAATCACTCAATCAAAGGAGGAATTCTTTAAGTTCAAGGAGGGTTGTGCAAGAAGGTCTTCAAAAGAAGAAGAAGGAGGTTTGTCTATGAGTGCTTTCTTTTACTTTGTTTTCTTTTTCTTGAACAATGATGTATTAATTGTTTTATTGTAATTTAACATTATTTTAGATATTCCTGATTTTTAGAGTTCTTTGATCTTTTGATTAATTGAGTGTTATTCTTGGTATTGATTACTTGTGCTTATTACGAGATTGATTGGTTGGGTCTTTCCATTAACTTGCTTGGACAAAGGGGTTGATGGTGGTTTCAATTTATTAGCTTCATATTTGTTAGATTTTAACTTTCTTGGACAAAGGGGTTAAGAGTAGGGACAAAGTAACTCAAGGTTAATTGATGTTTGCCAGGATATGGATTCATTAGTTAATTTCATGCATAATTTACCAGGAAAGGGAATTAAATCAAGGACTATGGTTAATGCATCTTTTAGGTAAGACTGGTTGAGACAGGATATGTGATACTAAGTTACCTAGAAGATAGGGATTCATGGATTGGAAAAAGAAGTGAATCTATATTATTCTTCATGATGTCAAGAGAATAATTAGTTATGATAAAGGTTGGATACTTTAAGATCATGGTTGTCTAAATAATGGTTTAAATTGCAGAAATCTACATCTTTGACATGTATATATATATATATATATATATATATATATATATAATTTTATTTTTATTTTTATTTATTTTTCAATTTACTGAGTCGGTTAAAAAATGAAAGAAAGGTAATTAATGTCTACTTGTTCCTAGAGGATCGACACTCGTTGAACCCTATGCTCAGTTAATGATGAGTACTCTTGCTCATATTCATGATTTGGGTTGAACGTTTTAATTTAAATTTGATTGGGAATGTGCTTAGTTTTTGTATGATTTTTATACCCAAGTTTGAACACATCAAGTTTTTTGCACCGTTGCCGGGGAACAATAGCATGAAAGCTTAGTTTTTGTTGATTTAACCATGTAAATACGTAAATAAGTAAATATGTAAATATGTATATATGTTCCTTGTATAAAGAAGTGCCATATTTTGTTGTTTGTATAATTATATTTTACTTTCACTATATGTTGTAAATATGTAAATAGGTAGATACATGTTAATAATAACTAACTTATTTTTTTATGTTTGTATAAATTGTATATTTAGTTATTTAATTTTACTAACCCAATGTTAATACGGAATATGTGTAATAATGATATTTTTAATTTGTTGATTTTTCATCTATAATTTTGAGTCAATACTAACTCTTTTTATTTTCAGGTTTGGACTTTTGCTAACACGATATTGGAGACGAACTATTTTATTAGTTGTTTCTTTATTTACAATTTTTACTTTTAGTTTAATTTAGGAATTCCTATTTTAAATGTATTGTGGTCATGCATTCAATTAGGATAGTTTTTAGTTATTACCAAAAAAAAAAAAAAAAAAAAATTAGTGTATTGATGATAGATTGGTAAAATTACAAGCTAACATTGATGTTTTTAGTGAGACGTCATTAGAAGCATTTGTGAATTCTTTTATTGCTAATACAAATTCATCTGTTCAGTGGCATGAAGAACCTTCCCAACGATTGTGCGATCAAAGGAAACACTTAGTTAAGATTGTTGAGGAGAATCATAAGTTCATGCTAGCCCATACATTCGAACAAGAGAATCTCCAAGGAGAAATGCTATGAGGGACAATTATCCAATGTGGGAAAGGAGGTATCCAATTCTTCGCTATGTGCTAATAATCCTAGCCTCTCTTTGTCACATGATTTCCTAGGTTCCTCTCTTTTTCTCGGAGAATATGGGTCCAAATAATGATGTGTTAACTTTAGCATACTTCGAGGAGTTTGATCTTTCAACACTATATCATAAGAAGTCCTTGGAGGATGGTGGTAATTTCTCCCCTTCACCCCATTCAACGGGAGGTAACTTAGTTTTTGTAGATGTGTCAAAAAGAATAAAGTCCTCTTGGACAAGCCCTTCTCTTTACCTCAACCTTGGCTATCTATTGGAGCATTATTGCACTTGGGAAGTATTACTTAAACTTTCTACCCCTTTATTATTTTTGGTCCCTTTGGAGATGCTTTCTTGTGGTTATCTTTTGCCAAGGAGGACATTGTCCAATTTAAGTGTGGGGGAGAGATTTAACATTTTCTCAAGTGCATCTTTGTGATTTTCAATGGATTTCCAATTGTATATGTTTAAGGGATTTTCGATGATATATGTTTGAATTGTTTTGAATTTTTTATTTTTTTAAAAAAAAACAGAAAAAAATTAGAGCAAAATGAATGGAAGTTTGTTTTTCTTATCTCTTCTCCTTTATATTTTTGGTCCCATAGTATTGTTGTTATTGTTATAGTTATTTGGCCATTGAGGTCAGTGTCCAGTTTAAGTGTGGGGGAGTGATTTGATTGACAATTCTTCTATGCATATACTTTAGCCTTCTTGGAAATATTTTGAGCAAAATTTTCAAAAATTTTTCTAATTTTCTAGAGATTTCAAGCTATATTTTTAATGCATATCTTTATGATGGATTATAGAGCATATGTTTTAGATCGTTTATGGCTTATGCATGACTTTTTGCAATTACTTGGACAAAGTAGTTCTTGATCTAATACTTTGCATTATTCTTAAACCTATTTTTCTACTAAAATTCATGGAGCATTCTAGAACTTACTTAAATACCTCTTGAGGTGAAATAAGAAAGACAGTCATGATTTAACTTAGGAATGGCGGTAATAGGCCTTCTTTGGATAGTTTGAGCTTTTCAAGCCTACCTATTTTCATAACATCCTTAGTGCCTATTTTGAGCCTAAATGGTTGAGTTCTTTCTTTAAAACCCGTCACAATATTTTGTCCATTACTTGTGCTGAGAGTTTGAATAATTTTTCAAATCTTTATGCTCTTAGTGGATGAAAGTGTATGTAAGAAAATGTTGAGGAAGAATATTTGGGAAAAAGATCATGACTTGTTACTTTCAGTCATGGATCAATAACAAGTTGAGCTGGAAAGAGGAAAGGAAGCAAAGAAAGAGAAGAAAAAGAATAGAGGGATTGAAAAAAAAAAAAAAAAACAACAACAACAACAAAAAGCTGCTAGGAAGAATTGAAAAGAGAGATTGAAAGCAAGTGAAGAAAACAAAAACAGCAGTAGTGAAAGAAAAAAAAAAGACAAATTGAAGGAAGAAGAAGAAAAGAAAAGATCAAAAAAGGGATAGTGATTGAACTGTAAAAGTTAAGTTCATAATCTTTGACACCATTGCTGGAAATTTGAGGGATTTTGTGAAAGGAATAGAAAAGAGTTGATAAAAAGAAGAGTTGAAAGAAAAAGAGAAAAAATGTAGGATTTCCTTAAGTGGAGTTGTAATTGCTGAGTAAGGTTATGGTTTGTTGGATTTTTGGAATAGGAGAGCAAGAAGAGTTGAAAATGATTGCTTTATTTGTTTATCCTTTTCTTGCTAACTCTCAATTTTTCTTTGTCTTTTGATTCTCCTATATCCTTCATTTGATAAGCTACATTACAAGCCTTTAGCCTTACATTACAAGCTTAAAAGTCCTACTTGATCTAAGTAGAATCATGATATGTCTCGGATTAGTGGAGAGAGTGTGTGAAAAGTAAGCATATGGAATGCATAATCTTTTTGAGCTAAATTCTTTCCAATGGTTTGAGAATATTGTAGAATATTATGATGGTTCTACTAAGTCATTTATCACTAACACAAGTCTTGCATTGGTTGTGGAAGATGTAGTAGCATGTGTTTTATATTCTTGAATAAAGAAAGCATTGAAGATATAGTTTGGAAATTAATTGAGTGATTAACGAAACCTTGTGTTTTCCTACTTGTTCTTGATACTTTGCTTGAGGACAAGCAAAAAGCTAAATGTGGAGGAATATGATAGGGGATAAATTAGTCATGTTTTTCCTAGTTATTTGAGGTTTATTTACAATACATTTTGTTCAATAACTAGTCATATTCCTTCATATTTGAGATTTTACCCTTGAAAAGGTATTTTGTTTTGTATTACAGATTTTTAGGGTAAAACAAAACAAAAATGTTGCAAAACAGAGGAGAGGCGGCGCTGGTTAGGGCCCTAGAACCGGCACTGGCCATGCATTGATGAAACGAACTTCGAAGCAATGGAAAAATTGTTGAAACAGAGCAGAACAGAACTAAGGCAGTGCCGACTGTGCCCTAAAGCTAAGGCGGTGCTGTGATTTTTCTACGCGGTTTTTGGTAATCTGAGGAGTTTTAGTATCTTCCAACTTCTACTCGGCCAAGAACTTTGTACCTACGAGTTTAAGCACTTCCTAAGCCTATAAATAGATGGAAAACACAAGGGGAAGGGGGAGAATTTATTGATCATCATAGAAAATCACTCAATCAAATGAGGAATTCTTCAAGTTAAAGGAGGGTTGTGCAAGAAGGTCTTCAAAGGAAGAAGAAGGAGGTTTATCTATGAGTGCTTTCTTTTACTTTGTTTTCTTTTTCTTGAACAATGATGTATTAGTTGTTTTATTGTAATTTGACATTGTTTTAGATATTTATGATTTTTAGAGTTCTTTAATCTTTTGATTAATTGAGTGTTATTCTTGGTATTGATTACTTGTGTTTATTACAGGATTGATTAGTTTGGTCTTTCCATTAACTTGCTTGGGCCAAGGGGTTGATGGTGGTTTCAATTTATTAGATTCTTATTTGTTAGATTTTAACTTGCTTGGACAAAGGGGTTAAGAGTAGGGATAAAGTAACTCAAGGTTAATTGATGTTTGCCAGGATATGGATTCATTAGTTAATTTCATGCATAATTTAACAAGAATGAGAGTTAAATCAAGGACTATGGTTAATGCATCTTTTGGGTAAGACTGGTTGAGACAGGATATGTGATACTAAGTTACCTAGAAGATAGGGATTCATGGTTGGACAAAGAAATGAATCTATATTATCCTTCATGATGCCAAGAGAATAATTAGTTAAGATAAATGTTGGATACTTTAAGATCATGGTTATCTAAATAATGGTTTTGAATTGCATAAATCTACAACCTTGACATATATATATATATATATATATATATATATATATTCTATTTCTCTTTTATTTGTTTTTCAATTTGTTGAGTCGGTTAAACAATAAAAGAAAGGTGATTAATGTCTACTTGTTCTTGGAGGATCGACACTCGTTGAACCCTATGCTCGGTTAAAGATGAGTACACTTGCTTATATACATGATTTGGGTTGAACATTTTAATTTAAACTTGATTGGGAATGTGCTTAGTTTTTGTATGATTTTTATACCTAAGTTTGAACATATCATATTTATAGTGAAAAATGAAGAAAACTTAGAAAATGTGATGAAATGCTCAAATCTACGCAACTGGGCTTACTTTCTTAGGCCACAAAGTTTTCAAGAAATAAGGTTGCTGAAGGAAGCTCAACTTCCCTACACTACCCAGTTTCTGGCTAGGCACAGATTGGAATGCAGTAGGTGGCCTAGGTAAGTGAAAGCTCCCTAGGCTGCCACCTAAAATTACACTACATATATATACAATTACTACACGGCCAAGGGAAGTTAAGCTTCCCTAGCGGCCACCTAAACTACACACATATACAGTCACAATGAAGCAAGCAGCCTAGGGAAGTTAAGCCACCTACTTTATGGATGATGCACAACTAGAAAAAATGCTAGGCAACCTAGTGAACTTAAGGTTCCTTTGGCAACCTCTTTCAATCTCCCTAGCATTGCCTTATGTGTTGTACTTTTTTTTTGTTTGCATTTTTTCAAAATTCTCCCTTTTTCTTTATTTTCATCTTTGTTCACCTTCATATGGCATTTTTCAATTCCTACAAAAATAAGATGAAAACTTGTGGTGACTAGTGATTTATACCAGAAGTTATCACAATTAAAGCACAAAAACACTAGAAAAGATGTATATGATGAGACCTCATTACACACCCCCACATTTAAACCATTACTTATCCTCAAACAAACCATACTTATTCACAAACAAAGAATTTACTAATATACAAATCTAACACCCTACATTTATTCATGGTTAACTATTGTACAAATGTCATTAAATACATTTATTTCACAAGGACAAAGAATAACTAATTCACAAGTAGAATAAAAAATATTCTACATCGCATTCTAGGTGAGTCATCAAGAACGACTTAGCATATATGCAATAACGTCAAAATGTTAAAGAGATTATTTCTTCTTCTGCTTTAGAATTCATCTCAATACCAATCCATCCAAGTTAATCCTATGTATACCCTTATATTAAGCTAGACACAACTAAGAATCTCAACGTAAAATTAAAGAAGCGTATGCCAATTAAATGTGATTCACTCAATATCTCTAATCAAGATTTCAAACAAAGTGTTTCATAGTAGATAGGATCAAACAAATTACTCAAGTCTCGTGGCTTTCCCCAAGTACGTACATTACATATGTTACATTACAATACAACAAGACTTTATACTTTAATACAACAATATACTAATAAATTTTAATTTGATTTGGCAAAGTAGGAGCCTCTCATTTTTCTTTCTACAAAGGAAATGCATTTATAGTGATCTTAACTTTTTTTTTTTTTTTTTGGCATCCCTTGCATTTTCTTTATTTTTCTCTTTCTTGCATTTTCTTTCATGACACGTTTTTCATCATAGGAAATGCATTTTGAATTCCTCAAGCCATTTTTCTACTCACTTAGGTAGGTGCATTAACAAACCTACCTCTTGCTCCTATTTGCCTTCTTATTGAAAATTACAATAAATCATTGAAAATTTCTATAATACAACACACAACACAAATGAATGAATGAATGAATTGGAATTAGCCACGAAACTAGAAATAAGTCTACAACCCACACTCTATATTTCATTACTAAGTTTTCATATATTCTCAAAGAATCAAGCTTCACAAACATTTTCAAAGGCATAAACAAGATTTACTCTCTTATCCAAACTTAGTTTATGTCATACCCAATATCTAAGTGTACATAAAAATAACTTTCCTAGAAAAGTCTTAAGTAGAATCTCAAGAAAAAAGATAAATAATAACTCCACCAAACTAACACATATCAATATACATACCAACAAGCCTTGAAAACTAACCTAACAATGTGGGGAAAAAAAAATTGAAAAAATTTGGCCAAAATGGAAAAACAAGAAATTCTGCCCAAAATAAGAAAATTCCAAAATAAATAATATAAAATTATAAGGAAAATATTATTCAACCTCTTCACCATACTTAAATTGGACAATGCCCTCATTGTCCACAAATTAAACAAAATAAGCATTTTCAATGGGACTTATAAGAATAAAAATGAGAAAAAGATAAACAAATACTCCCCTAGTATCTTGAAGCACGATGTATCATAAGAGGGAAAGGAAAGACGATAGTTGTCCAGAGAAAAAAATATATGGTGAAAATAAAGAAAACTACAACAATATACCATGGCTAAATAGATGATAATAACAAGAAAACAAAAATAATAGACAAAGAAAATATAAATAAAAAGGGTACAAGGAGTTGTAAAAATAGAAAATAATTCAAAAGAAAATATAAATAAAAAGGGTACAATGAGTTGTAAAAACAAAAAATCATTAGTATCAATATTAATAACAAATAAATCATTATATAACAACAACAACAACAACAACAACAACAACAACAACAACAACAACAACAATATACACAAATATTATTAATAAGTTATAAAATCAACTGATATAAATAACACCAAAACATATGTTATTATCAGGAATTATGTTATTATCAATACAACAAAGCCATAAAACAAATGAATAACCCAATCATTTCACTAAAGATATACTAAGTTAATACATACATGTTAATACATCTAAATCAATAACTATCTTATATATATATATATATATATATACAATAATATACTAATATATCATACACTAGAACTAGTTGTAATACACATCCCATAAATTCAATAAAGTCTAAAGGAAAGTGAAAAAGTCAAGGATTTTAGTGGTTTTATTGAAAATAATCTCCAAATATTTTCACAACTATAACCACCAAGTCATGAATACCACACCTTCTAAAAACACCAAAGCATCTCTGAATTACAACATCAACTATACAAATAAACCATCTTCATAATTAATTTACCACTACTTCAATTAAATTTTCAACCTCTACAAGATATGGTAGAACAACAAACAAAACTACAAACATAATGCTTTCATCCTCAACACTCAAATTCTCAAAACTCCAAAACCTATACAAAAACAAAAAAAACCAATCCTATTATACAATAATCAATCACAAATAGCTATTATATAATAAGATCTCCTAAACAACAATAATAATAGCCTATTATAAGAACATTTCCATCCTAAGAATACTAACACAATAACAAATACACACATCCCTAACAACAACAACAACAATAATATACAACAAGGCTAAATACAAAAGCGAAGAATCTACTAAACATATACAATTTCCCAATAGAGTAACGTACAATAATATCAAACATACTAATAATACAACAAATATAATGATACAACACATTGGAATTGAATATAATTTATTCATCTCAAAAACTAAAAAAAAAAGAATTAAAACAACGTACAAAAAAAGGTATAGAAAGGAAAAGAAAGCTACATACAAGTAATGATTAGTATTTATACAAATAGAGAACCAAATATTTACATAGTATAGCAATATATACATAGCTAAATAAAAAAGACTCAAGGGTTTCACGATATTACCAATCCCAGGCAACATCGCCAAAAACTTGATGGGCAGTTTACGTGTATTGGAAATAGTAGAAACAATCCACAAAGATGAAGTTTTAAATTTAAAATGCTAAGTACTAAAACCACACATATGGGTAAGTATACCCATCGCATAGTATAGGAAATAGCAAGTATCGAATCCACGAAAACTTTGCAATTACCACTACTTTTCTCTAATATCATTGTCTAGCCAAAATAAATGAAGAGATAAGGTAAATAAAACTAATTACACTAAACTAAACTACTACACTAGAGAGTATAATGGACCCACACAAGAAGAGTCACAAGGATCCTCAAGCAATAATACGAGAAAGGCAATGTAAAAGAAGAAATGCCCCCAAAACATGTCAAGTAAAGAGGTCATCACCAAGTTCATCAAATCCCAACTCAAGCACTGGTATGAGTTTTCAAGAATAAATCTCACTCTCTCCCGAGTTATGAGATTTTTTTTCCTAAGGCTCAATTAAGTGCCATCTTTAATAATTAACCTAACCTAAGGAAGTATTATACTCACTCATCACCCAAAAGGTACCTGGAAGCCCCAATAGCCCTAGCTCTAGGCACTGTTGAAAGCCCATTGACCACTATGTTCTAACAGTTCAACCTCTCTCTTGAGTTAATGAAAGGAAAACAAACATTATATCAAGTAATTTAGTATTTAACTCCTAAACCCATCTCTTAAAATCATTAAAAACAAACCAATCAATTGAATAAATCAATCAAGCCCAAATAATTAATCCAACATAATAATGCCCAAGTAGCCAAATGCAAGAATATAAATTCAGTAAATCATAATAATAACTCAATATACGAACATAAGTTAGGGTTTACCCCTCAAATATAATTAAAATTATATAAATCTCAATATTTTTAAAGTATAATACAAAGAAAAAGAGACGACTTCACTCATAAACAAGATCTTAAACTTTTTCTTCCTTAGATTTCTTTCAACAACCCTTCTTTATCTCCTTGCTTCTCCATGATCTTCCCTTCCTAGGTGAATTGTTTGAGCTTCCTAAGGGATCTCTTGGTTGCTAGCTAACTAAGGATGATTATTTAGGATTTATAACGAGGTATTTATAGTGAAAAGTGAAGAAAACATAAAAAATGCACTGAAATATGCGAATCTAGCTTTCCAAAAACAAGGTGGCCTTGGGATGCTCAACTTCCCTAGGCCACCTAATTCTTAGCTAGGTGCAAATTGGAATGTAGTAGGTAGCCTATGGAAGTGAAAGCTCCCTATGCTACTGTAGGATTTCTATCATGCATAATCAGATTAAGCGCAGTGGAAAACAACAAGAAATCCAAGCCATGGATCACGGGTTTGCAATAGAAACGGGAAAAAGGAGAAGATTGCGTTTATTACCTCGTGAAGCCGGAATTCAAAAAATTTCAGAAACAAGAACGCAAGCGCGATCCAGATTATCCAAAACCGTTCACTACAGCTCAACTGAAGTCCAAGAAAGAACTCCCTCTAATGATAATCCACACAAGGTTGAATGCTCACAATCTCACAATTCTATACTAGTAGAATTCGGGAGGCTAGGGTTTTAATCAAGAAGAGAGACGGCTAGGGTTTGATCAAGAGAGAGGCAGAGAAACGGTTTCTCTGTTATTGTGTGAATAGTCTGTCTCTAACCCTAAGGAAACCGTTTCCTTATATTTATAGATTTATAATTACCATAAATTGTAACTTAGTCCTTTAACGTCCAATTGTCAACAAATTGGTCCTTGAAGTTTACTTAATTATAATTAGGTCCCATGAATTATAACAAACTTATAATTCACCTATAAATATATTCCCTTCTCTTAATTAACCCCACAATATTATCAAATAATATATTTGAGCATTCAAACCTTTATTGTGTGTGACCCATTAGGTTTCCTGGTCTTATTGGTAGCATAATATGAATTAATTCTAACAATATTAGAATTAATAATCCTTAATAAAATAAAGGATTAAATTTATTAATTCTCTAATTAATAAATTCATATTTAGCATATCAAGAGTGATATCTAGCAATGACTCTTGACCACCCAAAAGTCTAGAAAGTCAAGTGGCTTGACATGAACCTTTCAATAGCAAATTATCAGTGCAATAAACTCCTTTCAACGTACAATATCTCATTCGGTCTAGAGCATGGAATTAGTGCCAACTCCCTCCAGAATATTATTAATTCTGGCCCAAATATTTTAGTACTTGTTCAAGAAATCCATTACTCGATATGTGTATCAATTGGAACCATTTCCATCACATAGTCGCCTTGGCCAAGGACTTCATGAGTAATGATTTCTACAAGTGGCCTTGAGATATACTCTCCTACTATTAGGAGTGGTGAATCCTTTATTGACCCTCTCAACTACTTTCGTTTACTTTATGTTGTACCCAATATCCATCCCATAGGCGGTCCTAGATAAGACTCCAAAGATTAGAATCAAAGTACAACGCTCGATAAACAAAGTACCTTGGAGATCTCAAGTCTAAGGATACTTGCACACTTGCTATAATGAGATTCTATCACTGGCACTAAATAGTTATCCAAGTGATTATCTCATAGCTAGGTCATCCAATGAACTTATTTCAAAACAAGCATCCACACGTTAATCCTGAGTATCCTAATACCCACGGATATGAGAACTACCGCTTGATCCAATCAAGAGATATAACATGTGCCAGTCTTGGCGTATTAATAATGTCCCATCTTATTAATTTTATGACTGGGGATTATTTAAGTACAAACACTGCATAGTGTAGTAGGAATCTCACATCATGATTTCCTTAACACTGTGTTGTACTAGGGACTTTATCTAACGGTTTGTACACATATTTAGATATAACAATCAAACTGAAAGATAAAGAATGCCTCTTATTAATTTAATATGTAATATACATGGTACAAGTGATTGCCTCTAGGGCACAACACTAACAGCTACCACCTAGAATTACACTACATATATATACAAACATTAGGCAGCCAAGGGAAGTTAGGCTTCCCTGATCTACCACATTAACTACACATATATATATTCAGAATAAAGCAAGTGGACCAGGGAAGTTCCTAGGCAGCTTACTTTTTGGACGATAAACAATTACAAAAATTGCTAGGCAGCCTAGGGAACTTAAGGTTCCTTTGGTCACCCCTCTTTATCTCCCTGGCCTTGCCCTGTGTTCTCTGCCTTATTTTATTTGCATTTCTTCAAAATTTCTCCCTTTTTCTTCCTTTTCATCTTTATTCATCTTCATGTGGCATTTTTCAATTCCTACAAAAATAAGATGAAAATGGTGTGGTGAGTAGTGATTTAAATAAGAGTTTATCACAATTAAAGCACAAAAGCACTAAAAAATATGAATGTGATAAGATCTTATTATCTCTCAATTTCTTTTGCACTCCACTCCTTGAACAATTTTGTGTTCTTCCTATATAGGCTCTATCATTCTAATAACTTACACCCTTATATTTTTCCTCTCCATATCCTCAACACTTCCTCCCATTTTGCTTAGCCATTCTTCATAGCTAATCCTTTAAGATTTAAATTTATTTCTATTATACTTCCTTTCATTTGTATTTAGCCCTTTATCACATTCATTCCAACATTTTATATCCCCATATTCATTCTCCTCATATGCTTGTTCATATTCGTCATATCCCTCATAACTATTTCTACTCAAATAAGATTTCTCATTATAATCATACATTTTATTATCACTCCAACTAGCCATTCTGAACTTTCTTTCAAGATAAATACCCGCAAAATTGAAGTAGAAACATAAGAGAAATTCCTTACTTAACTCCCTCACGTGTTTACTCTCAATTTTAGTGGTCACTCTTCACATGTGTTTTCACTCTTCTTAGCTTTTATCACAATAAGCTCACCATCTTACCTCTTTCAATGCTTAATTCCTCAATATTTCTTTCCAAGACAACCTCCCTAATTGCTAAGGAATTAGTTCAACTAGATAAGTCAAACCAACTCTTTAAAGGCAATCAACTAGGGGTCCTAAGGGAATTCAAATAACACTTATTGGTTACCAAAGAACAAGGCAAGTTCAAGAAAGAATTTAAAGAAATAAAGGCATAACAAACTCAAGATTTCAAGAATAATTTATGAAGAAACTCAATAAGCAAATGCTACAAGGATTCAAGGTAAGATAAGTTCAAATCTCTTCTAAAAATCTTTAAAAGATTTAAAACCAAGTATTGAACTCACCAATGATAAAAAACATCTCAATAATGTCAATGGGAAGTAGAAAATGAAAGCTAAGAACCTATACAAATTATTGTATAGTCATTTATTTCATCAAACACATGGTAGGCAACTATTCAAATTAAGGATTTTTAAATATTGGGAAGCTATCACAACCCCAAGAATATAATTTTGATGCTCAACTAACTCACTTAAAACAATGCTAACATATGGAATTCAAGATTCAACAAATATCATGACATGACCTATGTATGCACCAACAACTTCCCAAGCTACAGTATAGATCACCAATGAAAAATTCTTACTAGAAAAATAAGTATAAATCACAAATTACTAAGCAAGAAGATGATAAGAATTCATCATAGGAAGCATTTGGTAGTCATGTATTCACACTCACAAGTCATAGAAACAACACATCAAGCACCTTATATGTAAACTCATAACTCAAGCTACTCCAATTTTTTTGCCTTTATTAAAGCCCTAAAACTCAAAATTCATAATAATATCAATCTCCAATGATTCTAATAACATCAAGGAATAGTTTCAAAACAAGAACATGGATAAATTTTGAGTTTTATATCTCACAAAATTAGCACCAATATAAGTCACGAGATTTATTATGCACAAAAATTCTAGCAGCAAATAAAATCAATAAACTTCAAATTTTCTACACTTTAGCACTACAATTAGCTACCCAATCATCAGCCAAACATATATGTTCAATTTCACAACAAATCTATGATAAAAATTTGAAATAATAGAGCTCAAATATAGCAAGAGAATGAGTTCTGAGATTTGAAAATTTGCAAGCAAGTTTCAACAAGAAATTTGTATATTTTGCCAAGAAAATTTAACTTGATTACAATCAAATCATACACAGCTCTGACAACAACTTTGATGTGAGCACAGAGGCAATGATTTTCAACTTTCAAATACAGAAACTAACATGTAATACAAAAGCTAGAACCTTAGGACAAATAATTACCCTAGAACCCTAAGAACTATAAATTGAACCTTCCAAATCAACCCCAATCACCATCACCCAGTTAGGAGTCAAAAAGAACATGGAAAAAATAAATTTGGACAACCAATTGATCTTCTAAAAGAACCCAAGATAAGATAGAAATCTAAGACCTACTTTTGAAAGAATATTATCCAAGAAAAGCTTAGAGACTTAATTCTTACATTGGACTAAGGCCTAAGAGCAGTCTTGATTGAAAGGAACAATACTAAGAGGAATCACCACCCAAAACTCTCAAAGAGTTCTTGTATTCAAAATACTTAAAGTTCCAAAAGTTTCATATTACAAGAGTTATAATGGGGTATATAGAACTCCTAACCTAAGCTAGTCAAAGAAGCTTAAAAATAAGTCAAATTGGTCATTAAAACTATTATAAAATGAGGTTAAAGAAATACAATCTAAATAAAGTCAAACAAAACAATAAAAATGCTTCAGGAATGTTGCACAGCCATAGCTTTTCCATCCATACATGTATAATAAAATCAACCACTCAAAAGGGTAGCCATGAGTTACCACACGTTAGGCCCCATAACCATACAACGGTCAGAATGCCACACTTTGTGCAGACTGACAAAAGGTAGGTGATTGGCCTACCGGGTAAGATACTCCTTCTTCACTACACCCAAACAAAACCGGTTGTCCACTCCAGAAACACACAGTCCACATGACTGAAACTTGCTAGCTTGGACCGGCATGACTAAGTAGTACTGTCACTTTTCCAAGTAGAGTTCATCCTACCAGAAGACTCACTCTTACTCTTCAAAACTAGTACTACTAGCCTACCCTTATTGAGTACTCAACGTAGTTTATCCCACTTGGGAGAAAACTGATAAAATATATCTTTACTTGAAAATGGCAATTAAGGGTTTCTAAAGTCCGTGTCAAAATTGGTTTTAGAAACAGTTCGGTGTTTGAGTAAAACTTCTTGTTGATTTTCAAATAATTAGTTTTACTGAAACAAGTAAGGAAACAGTCCTTAATTGCCTTTACCAAATCAGTGTTCACATATTTCGTGTTTAGCTTGCCAAAGTAACCTTTTACAACAAACAAGTTTTATGCAGGAACTTACCTGATTCTTTGCTCGAGATAAATCAAAGATCTCCAAAAGCTGACCTAACCCCGCTTGAGGTAAACATAAGCCATAATTAAACTCAAGCCAAAATTTTCTTTCACAAATAATCCTAACTCAACTTACTACAATCATGACCCTAGTGTCCCAAACTTTAAGGCTAGATGATAAAAAGAATTTTATAAAATAAATCTAGCTTGATAATAAAATAACTAGGGTTTGTGAAATAGTTTCTAATAAGTTGTAGGTCTAAATCTTGTTATAAATAAATTAGGGTTTATTTGATGAAGGGTCCTAGGCTCTGGATGATATTATTTAAAATAATAATCTATTAATAATTAATGGTTAGAAAATAATTGGTAAATAAAATTAATAATAAGTAAATTTTAATATGTTTTGAGTAAAAGATAATAAATAAATTTTATTAGTATTTATGAACATATGACTTACAAGATTAATATTCTACCTATCATGACTATTTATATAAAAGGCTTTATTTAATAATATTTTTATATATAATATTTTTATACTTTAATTTTAACAAAAGATATCATTTACTTGGTTAAAATATCATTATTTCATATAACAATCCAAATCCACATTTTCCTAGGGTTTTAGAAATCTCCAGAAGAAAATATAGTATTAATTTTTATTAATGAAATAAAATTAGCTAACTTAAATAGATTAGGAGCATCAAGGTCATGATCATAGTTCCTATTGCTAACCATGAACATACACTCTACACCAGTCAACAAACCATCCAAATCATGAAAAAAATCATACATCCATAACTACCAACCCATGATCTAAACTCCACTAAACATAATCATTTTTATAGCTTTAACAAGGATACAAGAATATAAAACCCTATTCACCAAAGGTGACATAATATTTATCATGCTTAATCATTCATACTACTCACGACATGAAGGCATGCAACAAACCCTGAAACATCATAGAATTCAACTAAGCCAAATCATCCTCATGCAACAATTCCAACTCCATCATATAAACACATTCATCCTCATACTTCAATCTCAACTCCATCATATAAACACACGCTCAATCTCCAAACATAATCCATCTTTTTCCAACAACATCCAAAAGACATGAATCTCTAATTGAAAGAGAAGATTGAAGAGGCTTACTTGAATGATGACTACCTTGAAGACGTTTCAAGAGAATCCTCACGCTTAGAAGGCTTGATCCGTCTATTTAGGAAGAAGAAAAATGGCCATGGTTGGAGTAACCATTTTGGTCGAGAGAGAGAGAGAGAGAGAGAGAGAGAGAGAGAGAGAGAGAGAGAGAGAGAGAGAGAGAGAGAGAGAGAGAGAGAGAGAGAGAGAGAAGAGTTTATTAGTTTATTTCATTAAAGGTCAAAGAGGAAAGGAGACAGAGATAATCGATCATGTTTACCTTGAGAGTGTTCTTGAGCCTTCAAGAAAATTCTGGTTTTTGATCCAAATGTGGAACCTAGATTTCAGTGTTTGATGTTATAAATTGCAGAAATGGATTCAAGAGAGTGAGTAGATATGATTTGGAGTTTTTGGAGAAGATTGAAGGGGTTTAGAGTAGTCTTAAGCTTAGAGAATGGTGGTGTGTGTTCTTGGTGTTCTTGGAGGTTTGGAGAGAATGGAGGAAAGCTGGCCGAAATTTTTCTTGGAAAGGGTGGCCGAATGGATTGGAGAATTCTGGTGATTGAATTTTTAGATTTGGGAGAAAAATGAAAGCTGGTTGATTGAAATTCAAAAGGAGTAATTTATGGAGTGAATTATGGTAGCAAATATGGTAAGAATGTCTTGGTTGAAGGAGGTCTTTTGAGCTTCAATGGCCGATTTGTTTGGCTGGAATTTTGCTGAGATGAATGATGTTTGAATAAGCTTTAGTGTGGATGAAATATGGAGTGCAATGGTGAGGGAATTTTCTGGATGGTTGAGGCTTAATCCATGGAAGTTTGATGAAATAATTTACTGGAATTTTGGACTCCAATTGAAGGCTTGATTGTAGTGATTGATGGAGTGATTCAAGGGGTAGCCATGGAGCTCATTTCATGCAGAATAGTGGTGGAGATGATGAAGTTCAGTCCATGGCTGACTAAGGTTGGTTTTATAGAAAAATGGTGTGAGTTTCGGATAAGGGTGAGGAGGAAACAAACCTGGAATTTCTGGTTGCTTGCTCGAAGGTTTTGCTAGAAATTTCGTGCAGTTTTTTTTCTGCCATGCTCCATCCAATTTGCAGCAGGTTTGAAGGGCTATTGGAGGGTACTGTAAGGCTGGTTTTCAGCCTTCTTTGTGGAGGAAAGTCAGAGATGAAATACTAGTTTGAAGTCTAGAAGAAACAGCTTGGTTTTTGGACTAATAAGTTGTGAATTCTGCCCAGAATTTTTCTCTGGTTTGCATAGCTTTGTGCAGTCCGAATTTTGGCCAAGGTTTTCAGTCTTCAAGCTGAGTAAATTAGTTATTTTTTTGGCAGTATTTGAGAGGGGAAGATAGCTGAAGATTTTGACAATTGGACTGATCAAGAAGCTAGAAAAATTTTCCAGATTACTACATGAAGAAGATGAATATATATAGGTTGGAGTTTGAAGGTTCAACCATGGAGATTAATTCTCTTGGGAACCTTCCATAACCCTTCCCTATTTTTAGTTAAAATTCCATCCTCCAAGAGGCATTTTTGAAGCTTCAAAATCACAGAACCTTGCTGGAATTTTATTTAAATAAAATGGGTTAGATAAATTAAGTAACTTATTTGATCAAGAATCAAGGTAAGCTAGAGAACAAAAAGGGTATGAATCCCTTAGGAATTTTTGTAGGGCACAAGAGTAGGATTAGGACATTCCTTTTATGTCTCCCCTAGGACAACATTCCTACTCCTCCCTAAGGCATGCAAGGGCCGAAAATAGCCTACCTATCTAAAATAAAATTTAATCATGATAAAACTTAAATGATGTAATTTGAACTCAAGACCTCAAGAATTTATTCCAAAGCTCTAACCACTAAACCACAACAACTCTTGTTCTTATTTTCTCTCCCAAATATTTTTCCTATTTAATCCTCAAGCTATCTCTCTATTTCCACCTCAAGCAAAATTACCATTTTGCCCTTATTACTCAATAAGCACAATTAAGCCTTCTAGACTATAAATCACATTTCTAAAGCACATAAAATCATACAAAATATATATTTATGCATGCAATAAAATATGATTGTATTCCAACCCCCTTACTCTAGGGTTGGTTTTAATTGGGGTTTCACATCCTCCCCTCCTTAGGAGAATTTCATCCCGAAATTCAGGCATACCTCTATCCCAGATCGGAATACTTCTGCTTTACCCACTCTTCTGATTCCCATATGGCATCTCGCGTGCCATGATGCTCCCACAGAACTTTTACCATCGGTATCTGCTTGTTCTGGAGATTCTTGATACTGTGGTCTAATATTCGCATGGGTTTCTCCACATAGCTCAGATTAGGTTGCAACACCAATGGCTCATTATTCAGAACATGACCGGGATCGGCATTGTACTTCTTCAGCTGTGACACATGAAACACATTATGAATTCCCGTCAATCCATCTGGCAAGTCCAATCAATATGCTACTGGGCTAATCCTTTCCTTTATCGGGAACAGTCCCAAATACCTCGGATTTAGCTTTCCACCTTTTGAATGTTTCAAGATTCCTCTATTCGGCGTTAATCTCAGAAATACACTATCTCCTACTTGAAACTCCAACTCTCTCCGCCTATTGTCTATATAGCTCTTTTGTCGGCTCTAAGCTGCCTTCAACCTTTCCCTGATTAACTTAACTTTGTCCAATATTTCCTGAACATAGACTTCCCGGTTTTGCTTATATGTCCATCTTCTGACCAACTCCAGTATAATGGTACCTGACACTTGCGTCCATACCGGGCCTTATACGGAGCTATACCAATTGAAGCTTGATAATTATTATTATACGACTACTCCGCACACGACACACATTCGATCCACTTATCCCCGAAATCTAGAACACACGCTCTCAACATATCCTCTAATATCTGAATAACCATTTCTGACTGCCCATCGGTCTACGGATGCACCGTTGTACTGAACTTCAGACTCGATCCATTGATTCTTGAAATTTGCCCCAAAATCGAGATGTAAACCTTGAGTCTCGGTCAAACACTATACTCGAAGGTACTCCATACAGTCGTACTATTTCTCGCACATAGGTTTGAGCCAACTTCTCTATAGAGTCTCTTACATTCACTTGTATGAAATGAGCCGATTTGGTCAGTCGATCCGCCACTACCCATATGGCATCCTTCTGGGTCCTTAACATAGGAAGTCTGGTAACAAAGTCTATGGTCACTTCCTCCCACTTCTATTCAGGTACTGGCAATGGTTGTAACAATCCTACTAACTTCTTATGCTCCGCTTTGACCTTCTGACAGGTAAGACATGTCGAGACATATTTAACCACATCTCGCTTCATTGCGGGCCACCAATAGGCCCTTTTCAGATCCTGGTATATTTTGACTTCCCCCGAATGAATGACATACTTGCTCTTATGTGCCTCTTCCAAAATTCTGTCCTTCAATTGGTAGTCTCTGGGCACACATAACCGATCCCTGAAATACAAAACTCTCGCTTCGTTTTGCCGGAATTCACTACCTTGCTATTGAAGCTCCTTGTCTTCGAAAAGCTGAAATTCTGCATTACTTTGCTGAGCTTCCATAATTTCTTGCCTTAGATCTAGTGTCAACTTCAGGTTGCCAACAACAATTCTCTTCTCTTGCACTTCCATTCTCTTGTCCAACACATCCTGAACTACTTGAATCTCCTGCACTCTTAATCTGGCCATACTAACTTTTCTGCTCAGGGCATTAGCAATAACGTTGGCCTTCCGGGATGATAGTTAATTAGACAATGGTACTCTTCTAAAAATTCCATCCACCGTCGTTGGCTCAAATTCAAATCCTTTTGGGTGAAGATTTACTTCAGGCTCTTGTGGTCAGTGAACACTTCATATTCCGCCCCGTACAGATAGTATCGCTGTTTCTTGAGAGCGGACACAATAGCTGCTAGATCTAGATCATGCGTAGGGTAGTTGACTTCATGAGGCCTCAACTTTCGAGAAGCATAAGCGATCACTTTCCAATCTTGTATCAAAACTACTCCCAATCCTTCCATCGAAGCATTAGTATACAAAGCGTAAGGCTTATCTCCCTCTAGCAGACTCAACACTGGTGCTGTCATCAATCTTCACATCAGCTCTTGAAACTCTTCTCACATTTTTCATTCCAAACAAATGGAACATCTTTTCTCAGCAATCGGGTCATAGGCAATGTGAGCGTTGAAAATCCTTTGATGAACCTCCTATAGTAACCAGCCAATCCCAAAAAGCTTCGAATCTTGGTGATGTTCTCCTGTTACTTCCAGTCTGACACTGCTTCAACTTTTGCTGGGTCTACCTTGATTCCCTCCTTGGTCACCACGTAGCCAAGAAATGCTACACTATCTAGCCAGAACTCACATTTGCTAAACTTGGCGAAAAAGCTTATGCTCCCGTAGGTTCTCCAATACGAGCTTCAGATGTTCTGCATGCTCCTCCGGATTCTTGGAATAAATTAGGATGTCATCGATAAAGACCACCACGAACTTGTCCAAATAAGGTCGGAACACTCGATGCATCAAATCTATGAATACTGCTGGAGCATTGGTTACCCCAAATGGAATTACCACAAACTCAAAATGTCCATATCTGGTGTTGAAGGCCGTTTTTAGGATATCCTCCTCTTTTATCCGCACTTGATAGTACCCTTACCTCAGGTCCAACTTGGAGTAGCAACTGGATCCTCTAACTAATCAAACAGCTCATCAATCAGCGGTAGGAGATACTTGTTCTTGATCGTCAGATTGTTCAAGCCTCGATAGTCGATACATAGTTTCAGAGTCCCGTCCTTCTTCTTCACAAATAGTACGGGTGCTCCCTAGGGCAACGTGCTAGGTCTGATGTAGCTTTGCTTCACTAACTCTTCTAATTACTCCTTCAACTCTTTCAGCTCTACCGGTGCCATCCGATATGGGGTCCGAGATACTAGTTCGGCTCCCGAAACTAGGTCAATGGTGAATTCAACCTCTCGGCTGGAAGGTAGAGAGGTAAGTTCCGCTGGGAACACATCGAAAAAGTCCTTCACTACCTCGGTGTCCTCCAGAGTGCACTGGTTCTTTGGCTTGTTTATCACATACGCTAAGTATCCTTGACATTCTTGCTTCAGCAATTTCAGGGCCTTAGCCCCCGCTATCAAATTCTTCAATTATTTTACTCTCTTGCTATCGAATTCCAACACATCATAACCCAGTCTAATGAACTGGACTGATTTATTCTTATAGTCTACCCTATCCCCATGCTTTGGTAGCCAATCCATTCCCAATATCAAATCACAATCCTCAATATCCAACACTATTAAATCTCCCTCCAAGCTTTCTCTCCCCACATCAATTTTATAATTTCGCAAATAACGATCTGCTTGCACCATCTTTTCCAAAGGTGTACTTACCAATAAGGTAAAAGGTAGCTCTACTCTATCCCAACCCAAATGACATGCACTGATCTTAGTTAAATAGGAATGAGTAGAGCCAAGATCTATCAATACATTAATGGAACGTCCTTGGATAGTAAATGTACCTTCCACTACTGTTGCATCGGTTCCAACTTCCTCTCTATTGAGAGTGAAAACCTTAGCCTTCACTTGAGACTTCGTTGCTTCACTCCCAGATGCTCCCATGGTATTGGCTCTATTAGGTCCTGGATTCTGAGCTGGATTTCCTTGCCCGACTCAGTGCAGTTTAGGGTAGGCGTTCCGCAGGTGGTTCGGGTCGCGGCAGTGATAACATTTCTATTCACCTTATTTAGACCAACAGTTCTTCTCGGTATGACCTCTTTTCCCACACTGCTGGCATAATGGAAGGTTCTGCACAGGTCCAACTGGTGTTGTCCGGGTTTGCTTTCCCTGATTCTGCCACTGCTGGTTGGCGGGGCGCTTTTTGGATTGTTGTCTCTGCAAGTGTCCCTGAGGTTGCCTTCGCGACTGGAAGGGTCTCGATGCCATCCTACTGCGGTCCTCATTTTCTGTCTTGGTAGCTATGTCTACGGCCCCCGAATAGGTCGTTGGTGGAGAATATGCCAACGCCCTCCTCAATTCCTGCCTCATTCCCTTGACAAATTGCCTCGTCCTATTTTGCTCAGTGTCCACTAGACTATTGCAGTACTTCAATAGCAGGGTAAACCGGGCTGCGTACTGGGCTACTGTCATACCTCCCTGCTTTAAATTTTGCAACTCGTCCTCCCACTTTTTTGCTATCCACTAAGGGATATACTCAATTCTTAATGCTTCAACAAAGTTGGTCCACGTCCATTCCTGATCAACCATCTCCCAATCGTCTTGAACCCGCTACCACCATGCCTGAGCTAGGCCCCTCAAACGGAATGCAGCAAACTTAACTATTCGTTCCTTAGTGTAGTGGAGCGTTGCAAATATGTCTTCCATCTGCTCGATCCATTGCTCAGCTTCGACCAAGAAGACGGGCAGCTAAAACTTCAAAAACTGCTCTAATGCCTCATCCTCTCTCCTGTGATTTCTCCGCTCAGTTAAAGTCTATAGTATCTCTGCCATCTTACTGAATGCTTGCCCTATTGTCACTTCAACCGGTGCTTCAGACCCCATTCCTATATTTGGTTCACTCTCATTACCCCAGTTAGGTGATTGCATCTGGGTTGTCTCAACTTCTGGTGCCACATGATCTGCTTCCAGAATTCTCCTGCTTAACGAAGCTACACGGTGCTTGGGTGTCATTCTAAACCATACCCAAATGATAATTTTATGCATTCAATGATTAAATCATTTTAGTTGTGCATGCATTCACAGTCAGATTTAAGTGAAAGAAAGTCATATGCAAGTTTTTGTCTAAAGAATTGCTAATAATTTTTTTCTCAAATCTTAGAGTACTGAGGGACTCTTATTCGCATAAATTTGAATTTAAACAGAAAACAGAAATAAATCTCCTTCACATAGAGGTTTACGAAAAATAATAAATAAACATCCTGATCATAATAACTCTCAGCCCTTCTAGTCGTCATCAGAATCTTCAAGATCAGCCTCATACAACCATCCCCCAGAGTTCTTAGAGAAGTCTATCCCAGCCCTACTGACAAACCCCTCCATTGGCTCTTTCCCGGGTCGTCTAGAACTCTCTCTGGTCTCAACCTGGCTGAGTGGAGGAATGAAAGAAGGCTTAGGTGGAGATTAATAATCTATCTCCCTCGGGTCATCACTATCTGTTGATAAATCAACTATGGGGCTAGGAGGGTGGGGAACATACTCCACGTCTATCTCCTCATCTTCACTGTCAGAACTCAAATCTATCACAGGTATTGGGGGTGGCTCATTGATCAGAACCTCATCATCAGTGCTATCTTCCAAAGGAATAACTGGCTGAAGAGTAGGCTGAGATACTGGGAGGTCTTCTGGGTAGATAGGGATAGGAGGATGCCATTGCTACCCTTTCCTCGCGGTTCTAAGCATTTTAACCATCCTACAGCATAAACAAGACAGGTTAGATAAAGATTTGAACTTAAATAAATAGAACATATACTATCAATATTTGCCTAAACCTAGTCTCTGATACCACTTGTAACACCCCACTACCTAGGCTCAACAGGGCCGAGGATGTCGCTCCGTCCAAAGGACAAGGGGTCTTTATAACTAGGTCACAAAAAAAAAAATAATAATAAAACAATACTTTAAAATTAAAACTTATTACAATCCAAGAATTCAAGACAAATCCACAAATACATTGAATACTCTTGCCTCTCAAAGCAATACATAAAGAAAATAACACAAGGCCTTCAAAGCAAGCAACAAACTATCTACTCATCTCCATATCAGGACCGACTTGAAAACATGGCAAAAGGGTGATGAGATAAAAAATCTCAATAAGTCCGTGTGTGCTTTGTGTATTTAGTGAAAGTAGTTAATGTATGTAAGGTGTAAGAACTTCATAAGAAAAAGTACTGGCAAGCAAAAACAATGTTAAAAGTCAAGAGTGGCGTTTTAGCTTTTTCAACCATACATGTACAATAAAATCAACCACTCAAAAGAGCGGCCATAGGTTACCACACGTTGGGCCCCATAACCATACAACAGTTAGAATGCCACACTTTGTGCAAACTGACAAAATGTAGGTGATCGGCCTACCGGGTAAGATACTCCTCCTTCTCTACACCCAAACTAAATTGGTTGTCTACTTCGGCAACACACAGTCCACATGACTGAAACCAGCTAGCTCGGATCGGCATGACTAAGTAGTACTGACGTTTCTCTAAGTTGAGTTCATTTTTTGGAGGTGACTTCCTGCCAGAAGACTTACTCGTGCTCTTCAAAACTAGTACTACTTGCCTACCCTTATTGAGTACTCAACGTAGTTTATCCCACTTGGGAGAAAACTGATAAAACATAGCTTTACTTGAAAATGGCAATTAAGGGTTTCTAAAGTCCGTGTCAAAATTGGTTTTAGAAACAGTTTGGTGTTTGAGTAAAACTGCTTATTGATTTTCAAATAATTGGTTTTTCTGAAACAAGGAAACAGTCCTTAATTGCCTTTACCAAATCAGTGTTTACATACTTCGTGTTTAGCTTGCCATAGTAACCTTTTACAATAAACAAGTTTTATACAGGAGCTTACCTGATCCTTTGCTCAAGATAAATCAAAGATCTCCAAAAGCTGACCTAACCCCGCCTGGGGTAAACATAAGCCATAATTAAACTCAAGCCAAAATTTGCTTTCACAAATATTCCTTGCTCAACTTACTATAATCATGACCCTAATGTCCCAAACTTTAAGGCTAGATGATAAAACGAATTTTATAAAATATCTAGCTTGATAATAAATCTAGTTGTAAGTCTAAATTTTGTTATAAATAAATTAGGGTTTATTTGATGAAGAGTCCGAAGTCCTAGATGATATTATTTAAAATAATAATCTATTAATAATTAATGGTTAGAAAATAATTGATAAATAAAATTAATAATAAGTAAATTTTAATATGTTTTGATTAAAATATGATAAATAAATTTTATTAGTATTTATGAACATATGACTTACAAGATTAATATTTTACCTATCATGATTATTTATATAAATGGCTTTATTTAATAATATTTTTATACTTTAATTTTAATAAAAGATATCATTTACTTGGTTAAAATATCATTATTTCATATAATAATCCAAATCCACATTTTCCTAGGGTTTTCGAAATCTCCAGAAGAAAATATAGTATTAATTTTTATTAATGAAATAAAATTGGCTAACATAAATAGATTAGGAACATCAAGGTCGTGATCATAGTTCCTATTGCTAACCATGAACAGACACTCTACACCAATCAACAAACCATCCAAATCATGAATAAAAGTATAGATCCATAACTACCAACCCATGATCCAAACTCCACTAAACATAATCATTTTTATAGCTTCAACAAGGATACAAGAACATAAAACCCTTGTAACACCCCACTACCTAGGCCCGCCAGGGCCGGGGATGTCGCCCCGTCCAAAGGACAAGGGGTCTTTATAACTAGGTCACACAAATAAAAATAGTGTAATAAAAATAATAATTTAACTTAAAATTTATTACAACCCAAGAATAAATCCAAGAATAAATACATGAATTAAAAAAAAACAAATCCATAATAAAATTTATCCACTCTCATCTCCCAAAAGCATTACACAAAATAAATTATTAGAAAATCTTCCAAAGCAGGCAATATCTAGCTACTCATTCCCACAGTAGGATCAACCTGAAATCATGGTAAAAATGGTGATGAGACAGAAATCTCAGTAATTCTGTGTGTGCTTTGAGTGTCCAGTGGAAATAGTTCGTGAATGCAAAGTATAAAACCTTTATAAGAGAACACTGGCAAGCAATAAACGTTAGTCAAAATCAAGAGTGGTGTTTTGGCTTTTTCAACCATACATAATCAATAAAATCAACCACTCAAAAATGTGGTCATGGGTTACCACACGTTGGGCCCCATAACTGGTCAGAATGCCGATACTTTGTGCAGATTGACAAAAATGTAGGTGATCAGCCTACTGGGTAAGATTCTCCTCTTTCTCTATACCCAAACAACAACCGAGTGTCCATTCTGGCAAAACACTGTCACTTGACTGAAAAATAAACTTCTAGCTCGGACCGGTACGACCTACTAGACTGACATCTTATCCGGGTAGGACTCATCCCTCAGATGTGGCCACCTACTGAGAGACTTACCCTAACCCCTCAAAGACTAGCCCTAGCAGTCCACCCTTATTGAGTACTCAACGCAACATATCCCACTTGGGAGAAAATGAAAAAACATAGTTTCACATGAAAATGGCAATTAAGGGTTTCCAAAATCTTTGTCAAAATCCGTTTTAGAAAGAGTTTTAAGTTTGAGTAAATCTACTTGTTGATTTTCAAATAATTCAATTGACTTAAATAAGAAAGAAGTCAATCCTCAATTGCCTTTACAGAATTGAGTGTCCATGCACTCTACAATTAGCTTGCCATAATAAACATTTTACATCAATTAGGTTTTATGCATGAGCTTACCTGATCCTTAGCTTGAATAAAATAAAGGTCTTCAACAGTTGTCCTAACCCCGCCTGGGGTAAATATAAACCACAATCAATCTCAAGCCAAAATTCACTTTCTCAATTTAAAACAACTTAACTCACTACTACCATGATCCTAGTGTCCCAAGCTTTAAGGCCAAATAATAAATAAAATGGGTTTATAAGCTAAGTCTAGTTTGATATTTCCCTCCTTGTGTGTGTGTGTGTGTGTGTGTGTGTGTGTGTGTGTATACTAATGGTAAAATAATATAACAATGCAACATAATTATTGAATTTAATTATGCTATAATTTAATATGGCCAATGGATTTTAGTAGTAAATAATAAATATAAAATAACATCAAGGGTTATAGAATAATAATGTTAATAAAATAAAATAAAATACATTAATAATAGCAAAAAAAAAATTAATATTATGAATAGTATTAATTTGTGGCCTTAATAACACTATTAATAATTTAGAAAAATAAATATATCATTAATTCCTTTCATATTTATTCTTAGTTTAAACAAGTCCACCCAACATAAATCCTTTATATAAGGCGGGTTATTACACACTCTACATTTTGCTTGCCATAATAAACATTTTACATCAATCAGGTTTTATGTAGGAGCTTACCTAATCCTTAGCTTGAATAAAATAAAGGTCTTCAACAGTTGTCCTAACCCCACCTGGGGTAAATATAAACCACAATCAATCTCAAGCCAAAATTCACTTTCTCAATTTAAAACAACTTAACTCACTACTACCATAATCCTACTGTCCCAAGCTTTAAGGCCAAATAATAAATAAAATGGATTTATAAGGTAAGTCTAGTTTGATATTTAAATAATTAGTGTTTTGGGAAATAGGTACTAATAAGTTGAAGGTTTAAATCTTGCTAAGAAAAATTTAGAGTTTATTTGATGAAGAGTCCTAGGTGGTATTAGGTAAAATAATGATTTATTAATAATTTAGTTGTTAGAAAATAATTTTTAACTAAAATTAGTTGAAAATAAATTTTAATGATTCTTGCTTGAAAAATAATAAATAAATTTTAATAGGTTTTGATTAAAGGATAATAATTAAATTTTAATAATAAATATTTTACTTATTATGATTATTTCCATAAAAGGCTTTATTTGATCATATAATACCTATATATTTTATTTCTTTCAAAACCACTATTTAATTTACTAAAATATCCTTGTTATATATATAATAGTCCAAATCTACCATCCTAGGGTTTTTTTGAATTTACTAGAAAAATTATAATATTAAATAATTTATTGATGAAATAAAATTAACTTTGGGATAACTAGATCATGATCATATTTCTATTGCAAACTACAACCATGAACATGTGCATCCTTTCAATTCACCAAATCATTCAAATCTTGCATAATAGCATAGATCTAAATATATCAAAGCATGATCTAACCTCTACTCGCATAAATATAATCATGGTTTCAATAATCCAACATGAATATAAATCCTATTCACCAAAGGTGACATAATCTCTAGCATACTTGATCACAAATACTACCTATGATATGGAGGCATGCATTAAACCCTAAAAACACCGTACAATCAACTAAGAAAATCAACTCATGCATAGATCCCATCTCCATCATAAACACACATTTATTAATGCTTCAATCTCAACTTATCACAACAATAAATGCTCAAGCCCTATTCATAATCCATCTTCTACTAATATCATCCTAGGGACATAAATCTAGAATTTAAAAAGAGGGTTAAAAAGGCTTACTTGATTGGTGAATACCTTGAAGGAGTTTCGAATGGATCTCAACTCCTAGATGTCTAAATTCATCCAAGGAAGATGAAGAAATCATGGCCATGGTTGATGAAATCATTCGGCCAAGAAGGAGAGTGGTTCGGCCAAGAGAGAGAGAGAGAAAAGAGAAGGAGAGAGTCCATTAGCATGCTTATTCATATGTATATTCATTAGAGATCAAAGATTATAGAAGAGGAAGTTGTTTGAACAAACCTACCTTGAAGGTGTTTTTGAGCCTTCACAAAATTTCTAGTTTTTTATCCAAAAGAGCAAGTTGGATTTTGGAGTTTGATGTTAAAACTAGTATGGATGGACTCACGGTAGTGTATAGATGAAATCTGAAATTTTTAGAAGAAGTTTGAAGTGATTTGGAGAGGTATTAGGTGAAAGGAAGGAGTAGGTGTTCTTGGTGTGCTATATGTTCTTGAAGGTTGAAGTGAGTTGAGAGCTTTTGGATTGGAGGCTGCTGAATTTCTGAAGGGATTAGGGTTGGCCGACTGCTTGTAGGGTTTTGGTAGATGATTTTCAAGTTTGGAAGGGAAAAGGAAAGGCTAGTTGTTGAAATCCTTAAAGAATATTTTTGGGAAGCAAAGTTGGAAACTAAATACAACAAGAATATCTTTGATTATTGGAGAGCTTTTGGGAAGCTGCTATGGCCGACCGCTTGTGCAGTATTTCAGCTGGATGAGAGCTGGTTGAAGGAGGCTAAGGGTGGCAAAAAATAAGGAGTATAATGGTGGAGGAAAGGTCTGATTGTTTGAGGGATATTTTATGGAATGTTGCTAAATTATGGTGGCTGGAATTTTGGTAACTAATCAAGCATGATTGCAAAGATTTGTTGGAGAGATTTTTGAGTAACCATGTCTGAATTTTGTGCAAAAGCTTGGGAAGGACAATGGAGTTCAGCTCATGGCTGTTTAAGGAGGGTTTTTGCAAAAGAAAGCTGAGGTTTTGGTTAGGGATGAATTAGGAAACAAAGCTGGAAAGTTTTCCTGCACAGAATTTTCGCAAGGCTGGAATTTTTGGGTAGTTTTCGGTTGCCACTTTCCAATCAGCTTGCACAGAGTTTGAAGGGGATTTTAGGGGCCTTTCAAGGCTGGTTTCCAGCCTTCTTTATGGAGGAAAAATGTGGCTAAGATGCTGAACAAAAACTTAAAGAAAACAACTTGGTTTCAGACCTCCAAAGCTGCAATTTTGCCTAGGAATTTTTTTGATTTTGCACAGCCTTTGTGCAGTCCGAAAATGGCCAGAAAAACTTAGGTTTCAAGCTGATCAAAAGGCCATTTTCTGGCAGCATTTGAGAGGGAATAATGGCTAAGAAATTTTACATCTTGAAGGCACAAGAAGGCACAAGAAGCTGGAAAAATTTCAGTTCTATGCATGAAAGAAACTGAATCTAGCTAGAGTGAAGTTTTAGAAAGTTTACTAGGGAAATTAATTCACTTGAAATCCTTCCTCATGTTCCATGGTTTCGATCCATAAGATATCTTTTACTAAGACATTTTGAACCTTCTAAGCCACAGCACATTACTGGAATTTTTCTAGAATAAAATTAGCTTGAACAAATTGAACATCCTAATGGATTGAGAAATAGGAAAAATTAAGGATCAAGAAGAAATGAATTTCCCTTAGGAATTTTGTATAGGGAAAAAGAGTAGGATTAGGATACTCCTATCATGTCTTTCTTAGGACAACATCTCTACCCTACTCCAAAGCACATAAGGCCGAAAACAACGCTTCCCAAGCAAAAATAAAATTTAATCAAGCTAAAGCTCCTCTGATGGAATTTGAACCCAAGACCTAAAGAATTAATTCCATAGCTCTAACCACTAAATAACAACAACTCTTGTTCTTATTTTCTTTCTAAAAATATTTTCCTATTCAACCCTCAAGCTATCACCCTTTTTCCACCTCAAGAAAAAATTACCATTTTGCCATTCTCACTCAATAATCCTAATCAAGCCCTCTAGACTATAAAATACAAATTCAATGCACATAAACTCATATAAAAATATATTTAAACATGCAATAAAGTATGATATGCATCATAACTCCCTTACTCTAAGGTTAGTTTCGACTGGGGTTTCACAACCCTATTCACCAAAGGTGACATAATATCTATCATGCTTAATCATTCATACTACTCGCGACATGAAGACATGCAACAAACCCTAAAACATTATAAAATTCAACCAAGCCAAATCATCCCCATGCATCAATCCCAACTCCATCATATAAACACATTCATCTTTATACTTCAATCTCAACTCCATCATATAAACACATGCTCAATCTCCAAACATAATCCATCTTTTTCCAACAACATCCAAAAGACATGAATCTAGAATTTAAAGAGAATATTGAAGAGGCTTACTTGAATGATGACTACCTTGAAGACGTTTCAAGAGAATCCTCACGCTTGGAAGGCTTGATCCGTCCAAGGAGGAAGAAGAAAAATGGCCATGGTTGGAGTAACCATTTCGACCGCGAGAGAGAGAGAGAGAGAGAGAGAGAGAGAGAGAGAGAGAGAGAGAGAGAGAGAGAGAGAGAGAGAGAGAGAGAGAGAGAGAGAGAGAGAGAGAGAGAGAAAAGAGAGAGTTTATTAGTTTATTTCATTAAAGGTCAAAGAGGATAGGAGACGGAGATAATCGATCATGTTTACCTTGAGAGTGTTCTTGAGCCTTCAAGAAAATTCTGATTTTTTATCCGAAAGTGGAACCTTGATTTCAGTGTTTGATGTTAAAAATTGCAGAAATGGATTCAAGAGAGTGAGTAGATATGATTTTGAGATTTTTGGAGAAGATTGAAGAGGTTTAGAGTGGTCTTAGGCTTGGAGAATAGGGGTGTGTGTTCTTGGTGTTCTTGGAGGTTTGGAAAGAATGTAGAGAATGGAGGAAAGCTGGCCAAAATTTTTCTTGGAAAGGGTGGCCGAATGGATTGGAGAATTCTGGTGATTGAATTTTCATATTTGGGAGAAAAATGAAAGTTGGTTGATTAAAATTCAAAAGGAGAAATTTAAGGAGTGAATTATGGTTGCAAATATGGTAAGAATGTCTTGGTTGAAGGAGGTCTTTTGAGCTTCAATGTTCGACTGGTTTGGCTGGAATTTTGCTGAGATGAATGATGCTTGAATGAGCTTTAGGGTGGCCGAATTATGGAGTGCAATGGTGAGGGAATTTTTTGGATGGTTGAGGCTTAATCCATGGAAGTTTGATGAAATAATTTGTTGGAATTTTAGACTCCAATTGAAGGCTTGATTGCAGTGATTGATGGAGTGATTCAAGGGGTAGCCATGGAGCTCTTTTCGTGTAGAAAAATGGTGGAGATGATGAAGTTCAGTTCATGGCTGACTAAGGATGGTTTTATAGAAAACTGGTGTGAGTTTCGAACAAGGGTGAGGAGAAAACAAAGCTGGAATTTCTGGTTGCTTGCTCGAAGGTTTTGCTGGAAATTTCATGCAGTTTTTTTTCTGCCATGCTCCATCTGATTTGCAGTAGGTTTGAAAGGGTATTGGAGGGTACTGTAAGGCTGGTTTCTAGCCTTTTTTTATGGAGGAAAGTCAACTATGAAATACTGGTTTGAAGTCCAGAAGAAACAGCTTGGTTTTTGAACTATTAAGCTGCGAATTCTGCCTAGAATTTTTCTCTTGTTTGCACAGCTTTGTGCAGTTCCAATTTTGGCCAAGGTTTTCAATCTTCAAGCTGAGTAAATTGGTTATTTTTCTGGCAGTATTTGAGAGGTAAAGATGGCTGAAGATTTTGACAATTGGACTGATCAAGAAGCTAGAAAATATTTCCACATTACTACATGAAGAAGATGAATACACATAGGTTGGAGTTTGAAGGTTCAACTATGGAAATTAATTCTTTTGAGAACCTTCATAACTCCTCCCCATTTTCAGTTAAAATTCCATCCTCCAACAGGAATTTTCGAAGCTTCAAAATCACAGAACCTTGCTGGAATTTTCTATAAATAAAATGGGTTAGATAAATTAAGCAACTTATTTAATCAAGAATCAAGGTAAGCTAGAGAACAAAAAGAGTATGAATCCCTTAGGAATTTTTGTAGGGCACAAAAGTAGGATTAGGACATTCCTTTCATGTCTCTCCTAGGACAATATTCCTACTCCTCCCTAAGGCATGTAACGGCCAAAAATAACCTACCTATCTAAAATAAAATTTAATCATGCTAAAACTCAAATGATGGAATTTGAACTCAAGACCTCAAGAATTTATTCCAAAGCTCTAACAACTAAAACACAACAACTCTTGTTTTTATTTTCTCACCCAAATATTTTTCCTATTTAATCCTAAAGCTATCTCCCTATTTCCACCTCAAGCAAAATTACAATTTTGCCCTTCTTACCCAATAAGAACAATTAAGCCTTCTAGACTATAAATCACATATCCAAAGCACATAAAATCATACAAAAATATATTTATGTATGCAAGAAAATATAATATGCATACCGACCCCCTTATTCTAGGGTTGGTTTTAATTGGGGTTTCACAATATGTGTTTGTGTTGACTTTGATTTCCTTTTGATCATCTCTTTTGGCAACTATTTCTTGACTATCTTCTTTGTTCTCGGCTTGTAGGCTTTGATAACTTAAAAATCTTCTTGGAATCTCCTGAATATGGATTCTTTCCAAAGATCATTAAAGTGAGTCTTGGAATTCCTTACTCTTTCTTTGGATGGTCTTTTATGCCTATGATGCATCTCATTATGGTTTCTCTCTCCCACTCCCTCTTAGTCGTTTCTCCTTCTCTCTCTTGTTCTTTTCTTTTTTTTTTCTTCTTGCTTTCTTTCCTTCTCTTCTTATTTTCCTTTCTTTCTTCTTCTTGGCCGGCCATCTTTCTTACTTCCATGTATAATTTCCTCAAATAAAGTCATGTGACTTTACTTTGATGACTAAGCGTGCTAGAACTTCCTAGAACACCGAAGAATTTGATAAAATCTTGTGGAAACTATAGAAGCTTTGAGAAAACCTTAGAAGTATTGAGAAATTCATAAATATCTTGAGTAACTTGTGGAAGTTCCATTTGTCATGCAAAAACCATGTAACCAATCATACGTCTCCAAGTGATCATGCTTAAAATTATCTTAGGCATAAGTGGCCTACAAACCTTTTATCCTTGGCCCACAATTTTTATATATATAAAAGCCCACCAAATTATATCATCCATGAAATAACTTATATATAATAATAATAATAATCCATTAATCCTTTTTCTTCTGTCTTAACCATGGTTAACCATGTTTCCTAAAGTAACCATATTTAGTGTTACTGCCCATCTCAGTTGGTAAAAGTTTTTATTTTACCAATATGATCTATACATTAAATTGAGCATTTTGGTGTCACTCAGATTTTCCATATCCCTTCTGATATTTCCTAATTTGCGATTGAAAATTCCTTCGACACACCTTAAAATTTTTATTACTCCAAAATGTCCTTCCTATTACACTAATCATTTCTTACTGTAAGCCTTTATATGTATACTCATTCAATAAAAGTAGTTGCATATCAAAGTATATAAAGAGGGATGTTATAGAGAGAGCAAGCATAGTTTGAATGTTTGTGAGTGTGTGCTCTTCAACCAAAATTATGTGTATTTCTTGAAATTTTAGCCTTTGTTTGATGAATAAGTGTTTTAGATTGAATAACTTATTGTTAACCCTAAGGACATTCTCTTGTGTTTTGACTTATGACAAACATTGATGAGGACTAACTTGTGTGAGTTACATGTGATAGGATATGTTTGACTCAGTTCTTTCAAGGCATGCATATAAGATTGCTAAGTAGCTCTTGAGGAAATGGAATCAAAATTAGTTATTGATAAAAAAACAACCTTAACCTAAGAGCTCACAAAATCATGAAGTTCTTGAGAAAGAACTTCAGACTAGGAATCTTTTTATTAAGGTATTTTGTGTAAATTCTTATGTCTTCTTTACATTATGATTTAGTTTATTTTTACCTTAAATCACACAAACAAAAAGATTTCAAAGTTTGAAGTTTTCAAATTTTTGGATTGAATAGTTTGGAAGGCTCTACATCCAAAAGCTTTGTCCAAAACTCTGTGAACAGTGTCAAAATATTTCTACCAAGAAAAATGCCATTTTGGGCTCAGCTTTTGGACACAACCTCACCTGATTCTTGAGTCCAAAACTCTAGAAAATCTAACAGGGTGAAACTAGCCGTTGGAGCTTTACTTTTTACTTTTATAAAATGTTTCAAAACTTAATTTTAAAACAAATTTTTGTCCTATCATTCTAAGAAACACTCTTACTCTCTAGAATAAAAAAATCTTCCTTTTCATTAGTGCTTCAAAGTGAAATCAAATTAATTCAAAAGGTAAAGGTTGTCGGTGCTTATTTCTTTGTACATTTGCTCAAAAAAGTGAGGTATTTCAAACTCATTTCTATAATCCTTTTTGGTACATCAAGGTTGTAGTGTAAAACCCTTTTAAGGTGAGCCTAGATTAGTTGTTGATTGAAAGGTTTTGATAAAACCAAGTGTGGTGATCCTCTTATATAATTGGAGTAAGTTAGAAACTATTAAGTTGGCTGAGTTAAAGAAATCTAGTTTAAAAATCCTTAAGTGTGAGCTTAAGGTAATAGATGTAGATCTTGATAGATTGAACCACTATAAATTGCGTGTTCATTTTCTCTGCATTTATTTTGACAGGTAGCAAACTTCATTGCTTAAAAGTTTTTAAATCATTCAAAAGATTTTTTTTATGATTCTCACTAACCCATCAATATTCTTGTATTAATTGCACATTCCTTATCTCATCTTATTCAGATCGTAGTTGGTCTTTAAGACGGTTTAAAAGCTCTTCATTGTATCACTAGCAAACTCCTCGATGTGAAATACAAAAGGAATATTTCAAAATTAAATTTTTGAAAAGTGTTTTAAATTTGCTAAAAACCTTATTCACCCCCCTCTAAGGATTTTCAATATGCATCAAAGCATTGGTCTACTCTTTTTTGGATAAACAGACTTGTAGAAAAGATCCTTTTGGCAAATATATCCTCTCTTCCCTATGTTAAAGGATCCTTGACAAATAGACCTCCTTTGTTTACTAGGAGTAATTACACTTTTTGGAAAAATCGCATGAAGATCTATGTTTGCTCAATTAATTTTGAGCTGTAGAACATAATTAAAAGAGGACCATATGTTCATTCTAGAAGTGTTGAAGGTCAAATAGTTCCAAAACAAAGTAATGAATATGATGTCAAAGACAATACCAAGATAACATTGAATTTTCAACCTATGAACATTCTATGTTGTGCCCTTGATGCCACCAAATATAATCGAGTAAGTGGCTGTGATTCAGCCCATGACATGTGGAGATTGCTTGAAGTCACCCATGAAAGGACAAATCAAGTAAAGGAGTCTAAGTTGGGATTTTTTTATTCATGATTGTGAATTTTTCACTATGGAGCCAAATGAGAGCATAACTGATATGTTTAATAAATTCACAAACATTGCAAATGTGCTTAAGGCTTATAAGAAAAGCTATTCCTTTGGTGAACAAAATAGAAATATTTTGGATGCTTTACCAAAGAGCTGGCAATGTAAAGCTCTAACTGTGGAGGAATCAAAATATTTGAAAACCTTACCAACTAAAGAGCTAATTTGCTCTCTTATAACTCATGAAATAAAACTCAAAAGGTTTTAAGAGTCTAATGACCATGACAAAGGTAAAAGAGGAATAGCACTGAAAGTTATTAATGATGACGCTGAAAGTAGCCAATCTGATAGTGACGATGGAATTGAAGTGGATACCAAAGAATTGACCATAATTGCAAAGAAATTTAAAAGAATGTTCAAAAAGAAAAACTTCAAAAGAGGAAAGAAGTTCATGAAAAGGAAGGGATAGACCTCGTCCTTTAAGCCTCAATATTATGAATGCAAGAGTACAAAACACTTCATTGCTGACTGCCTAATAGCCAAAGAGATAAAAGGCAAAATGCTCAAAAAGAAAATGAAGGCTTTGAAAACAAAGAAGGGAAAAGGACTAATAGAAACTTGGGATCAAAATGAGTTCGAATCTGAGGAAAATGAAGATTCTGAAGATGAAACTGCTAATATATGTTTCATGGCAGTGGAGGACAACATAAACTCCTCCTGATCTAACCTTGTAGCTGAATTGCATGATTCTACTTGTGATAATATTGATGATCCAAATCCTCTTCTTACTGATATGTTCCGTGAACTAAAAAGATTGTAAAAAAGGAACAAGGAAATGAAGGTGAAAGTTAATTCTCTATCAATTTAAAATGACAATCTGATAAATGAGAACAAAACTCTTCTTGACTCTATGTGCTACCTGATTGTTGAAAAAGAAATCATTTCTACTTTCTAATACTATTCTACTCTTGTGAATAAATGTTTGTATGATCGAGTTTCATCTCTTGAAGTCATGATATGTGAATTTGATAATACGAAAATGAAAGTTGATGATCTCACTACTTATATTGAAAAATTCACTGATGGCCAAAGAAACTTGAATAAACTTCTTGGAGCTTAATAAATGGTTGGAAATAGAAATGGCCTTGGCTATAGTAATTACACAAAATAGGAAAAATACAAGTCTTATTTTGTAAAAGCAAGCTCCTCAAAAAATAATTATACATTTTCACTTATTATGGTAAAAATGGACACATTGCATCTAGGTGTTTAGGAAAAGCATTGGTTTAGGAATGAAAATTGATTGGAGAATTAAAAGAATCACTACTAACCACTATGGACCGAAGAAGATATGGGTATAAAAAATCACTCTCCCATCTCATGTATAGGTACATTCATTGGAGAAAATGGACTTGACAAAGTGGTTCTTGAATAGTGGATGCTCAAGACGCATGACTAGAAATGTAGCCTTATTAGAAGATGTTCAAGCAACAAATGATGGGTTCGTAAAATTTGGAGAGAGAAAGAAAGGAAAGATACTTGGCATAAGTTACATTGGTAAAGGATCTTCAACCATTATCAAACAAGTATTATTGATTGATGAGCTGAAATACAACTTGCTTAGCATTAGTTAATTATGTGATAATGGTTGCAAAGTCATTTTTAAAAAAGATTCTCGCTCTATTATGGACAGCTCAAGTAATGAAATAATTTTTGTAGCTAACCGTGTTGGAAATGTATATGTATTATATCTTGATGATCTTATGGCTCATGATATTAGATGTTTTTCGTGCATGATAATGATGGCTGTCTATGGCATAGAAGACTAGGTCATGTATCATTTGATTTGCTAAATAAATTGCTACTAAAGATCTTGTTAGGGAATTGCTCAAAGATCATTCTCAAATTGACAATTTCAAATACATTAGCTTTGCCAACATGGTTTCATATAAGTTGATTTGAAAACGTTTAGTAAGAGAGGAAAAGAAAAACAATGCTTATTAAAACCTTATTTGATAAAACTATTTAGTGAACAAAATGAACCATGCTTGGAACCTAAGTAATCAAAATTCTTCACATTATCATTTCACATATGACTTGCAAACAATAGCTTTATTCAACAAAATATTTATGCAAGGGCTTACTTGGAACAGTTCTATTAGATACGACAAAACGACAACTTTGATTTTTAACTTCAATTATTACCCTCATCTAGAATGATATAATACATTATAGTCAAACTCCATCCCGTTCCATAGTGTAATCATTAAAAACCATCCACGTCAACAAGACTCAAGATTCTATCAAATCAACCATGTATTCACCATTTTAGGTGTAAATCAAATTTACCATACAATAACCATTTTTCCTATACTGATCCAATTGTTACATGAGCAAGTTATATATAACTCAATCTAAACATCAAAACAACTTAAACTAATCAAATGATCAAACAATGGTAATAAAATATCCCTTTGTCTTACTCATAATAAAAAACCAACATTTATTCCCTTAAATCTCAAAGAACAACTAATTGAATATTCTAAATCTTCTATAGTCATACAATTGACAAAACAAGCTCAACTAAATTAGAAGATCAGGTCTTATCTATTGCATACGTTTATACATTCTAGTCAAATAGAATATCAAATTAAATAAATCTTACACCAATTGCTATAAATAGGCCATTTGGATTACCTCAATGTAGTTTAAGACTATAGAGATCGAAAAGTGACTCCTGTGCAACCTAAAGTGAATCCGTCTAAGAAGAGAAGCAAAATTGGCCTAGAAATCCCAATTTTTTGAGTGTTTGCAAGAACTGGGGAATATCAATCCCTTGTTTTGGTCAAGAGAAAAAAAAGAAGATGAAGGGAAAAGAGTAAGAATATATTACCTTGTAGATGTCTTGGTGATATCAGGAAATAGATTCAATTACCAAAGTGAAGAGTAAAAGCAAACCAAAATGGTTTAAGGTTGTGTGTGTGTTTTGGCCACCAAGAAGTCTTCTTGGTGTCTTGGTTTTGAGAGAAAAATATGTGGAAGAGATGGTCTAGAATGTAAGAGTTTTGGTTCACTAATTATTAGAAACTAAAAGAATGCGGTTTGTGAATTTTAGTGTGAATAAAATAGGCTAGAAGATGATCAATTCCTTTAATGAAAGCAATAAAGACAAAAGATAGAGTTGGAAACGTTTGGAGAATGTTTGTGCTTCGGTTGATGTGGTAGTGTGGTTTGTGTTATTTGGTGTTTCAGTTTTGGTGGGTGAATGTTGGCCACAACTAAAGTACTAGAGGGATTAAGCTTTGTGTAATCGAGATACATTCAAAATAAATATGATTTATCAAAAGACATAGAATTGGAGTTTACCTTTTGAGAGAACTCTTTAAGTTTCTCTCTTGTTCTTACCTGCTAGGATAAAGAAGAAAGAAAAAAAGCTGTCTTTCTTGCCCTAGGTTGGCTAACTATGAGAGGGAATTAAAGGAGAGTGGCTAAAACTTAGACGGAGCAAAGAAAGAGTTTAACCCAAGAAAAATTCTAGTTTTATGTATGATAGCTTGTAAAACATCTAGATAAGATTCTATCCCTAGATTTTAGGGAGATCTCTTCTCGATGTCTTAGAAGTTTTGATAGGGTTTAAAATCCCCTAAAAGTGGCAGCTACTAAGCTCATTAAAAGATGGAATTTTATATGTAAAACTAGAGTGAAATCTTAAAGAAGATAAATGATAATTTTAAAAGGCAAAAACTAGATTTTTATCCTAATATATTTAAAACTTCAAAAAACTAATTTGGTTTGCCTTTTTGTAGTACCAAACCACATAGGCACCATAAGACCAAACACCAAGTGTCTTCTAAACCTACCTACCATAAGAAGCAGTATAGACATGCCAAGCGATCTACACTTCTTACGCCAACCAAAACCAAAACTCCTAAGGTCAAGCCCCAGCCTTCCAAGTAAAAAATAGTTATCTGTTTCAAATGTAACAAGCCTAGTCATATTACTAGATATTGTAAATTCTCGAGAAAGATTCATGAACTCTCTTTAAATGGTGATATTTTTGACAAAATCTAAAATCTCCTTTTTTTTTTTAATCTGATTCAGATCAAGCTGATGATGAATTTGAACAATAGTTCAATCAAATATAGGAAGATGATCTTTATTCTTCATCTCTTCTAATAATTTTGATCTAGAAAGACTAACCATCAACACTTTTACAAAAGAATAGGATCTTCTTCTAGAACTCATAGGAAAACTTCCTAATGATTCTAACAAACAAGAGTACCTTAATAAGTTCAAACAAACTCTTGACCAGCCGTCAACATCATATTCCAACCTTTTCCAACATCATTCGCGTATTGCCAATACGTACGATCTTACTGCCATTCTCAACAGGTTTCCTGGTAAACCTTCCAGGACTGTCACCATTCAAGACCTTCTATCTGAAATCTCCCTTCTTAAGGAAGAAATCAGAGAGATAAAAGCATCCTAAGAATTAGATAGATTAGTTCTTCAAAATCTTTGTTTGAAAAAGAACCTAAAAAACCATCAGATTCTAGTGCTGAAGAGAATACTTTTTTGAATTATCTTTCAAAATTCCTAATTCAAATATGACATGTGCGCATTACACTTGTCATTTAAAATTCTTTTACTCTTGAAGTCCCAACTCTACTTGATACTGGAATTGATCTCAACTATATTCAAGAAGGTTTTAATTCTACAAAATATTTTGAAAAAACTAAACAAAGCCTTCGTTCAGCCAATGGTAAGAAGCTAGGGATTAGCTTCAAACTTTCAGATGTTGAGGTAAAACATTCCACCTTATCTATATCATTCTTACTTGCCAAAGATGTCACTAACCCTGTTGTCTTAGGCACTCCATTTATTCAATAGATTATACCTTTCATAGTCCTCAAAATAGGTATTCAGGTAGAACATTTAAACCAAAAAATTCTTATTCCCTTTGATATAGCTCCTATCCAAAAGGATCTTTATCTCCTTGAGATAAAGCAATATCAAATTAATTTTCTTAAAAAAGATATAGATGTTGCATTCCAGCATCTTCGACAACATCGAACTAAGCCTCACATCAAAGCACGGATCAAATTCCTAGAAATCCATATCCAGACCCAACTCTATTCTAATCTTCCAAAAGCATTCTGAAACAGAAAATAATATATTATTTGACTCTTTTATGAGCTTGACTTTGACGAAAAATTAATTCCAACCAAGGCTCATACTATTCAATTGAACCATGAGATTACAACACTTTACTAAAATGAGATCAATGATCTCTTACAAAAGAAAATCATTTTTCCAAGTACTTCACCCTGGAGTTGTGCGGCATTCTATATCAACAAAAATGCTGAAATTGAGCGTGGTGTTCCTCGCCATGCTATCAATTAAAAACCACTTAATTCGGCTCTCCGATGGACTAGGTATCCTATTCCTAACAAAAAAGATTTACAAAATAGATTACATTTTGCTTTACTATTTTCAAAATTTGGTTGATTTTGGCAAATTCAAATTAGTCCCAATTATTGATACAAAGTGGCTTTTACAGTTTCATTTGGCCAGTACAAATGGAATGTCTTACCATTTAGATTAAAAAAATGCACCTTCAGAATTCCAGAGAATTATGAATGAGATTTTTAATCCTTTTTATCAATTTATTATTTTTATATTGATTATATTCTATTCTTTTCTCAAAACTTAGAACAACATTTTAAACATTTAAATACCTTCTTTTTTACTGCCAAGCATAATGGCATAGTATTTTCAAAATCAAAATTCAGTCTGTTTTAAACCAATGTCCGACTTTTTAGACATATCATTCTGCAAGGAATAGTAGTTTTTATCAAAAGATCTCTTTAATTTCCTAACAAATTTCCAAATCAAATTCTTGATCGCACTCAGCTTCAAAGATTTTTAGGGTGTTTAACTTATGTCTCTGAGTTTATTTCATGATTGAGCAACCTTATCAAACTTTTGCATAACAGTCTCAAACAACCTTCTCCTCCATAGACCGATGTTCATACTTTAATAGTCAGACAAGTCAAGTCTAGAGTTAAACAACTTCCTTGTTTATCTCTTCTTAATCCATCTGCCCCAAAAATTATTATGACGGATGCCTCTGATATTGGTTATGGTGGTATCCTCAAAAAAGCTAAAAATGGCAAAGAACATATTGTGACTTTTGCATCAAAGCATTGGAATAGTTCTAAGCAAAACTATCCTACTATCAAAAAAGAAAATTTGGCTATTATTTTACACATTTCCAAATTTCATGTTGATTTATTAAATTAGAAATTTTTACTTCGCATTGATTGTAAAATTGTAAAACATGTCTTGTAAAAAGATGTAAAAAACCTTGCCTCTAAACTGATATTTACTAGGTGGCAAGCTATTTTTTCTTTTGATATAGAATATATCAAAGGGTCTTTAAACTCCATTCCTGATTTTTTAACTCGGGAATTTTTGTAGGGAAGATAGACTTGCCTCCCAAGAAAAGAATGCTGAAGCTTAATAAGCTTCCAGCCCTTCCAGCACTCCTTGTAGCACAGGCCTCAAAAAAGGATTCCAGTGAATCCTCATCCTTCTCTGGTAAACTAAAATTTACCTCCCCAAAAGATTATGCCTTGAGCATATCCCAACCAGTTGTAATCCAACATGCCAAAAAACAGGAGCCTTTCTCTTTAATAAGTTTGCCATGAGCAAGTTTAGCTAATATTGCAGAATCATAAAATCTATAGCATACCTAATCCCAATCCTTTAGTCCATCCGATTTTGAGAATGCTGCAAACTAATAGGATACTTTTCCAGTCAGGTAGTTCATTTTGACTCTTAAAATGTGGTGGTTAATCATCCCACACCTATTTTAAAAAATGTGGTGGCAACTAACCCCACAACTACTGGAACCCAAAGTTCTAAACACACAAACACAGGCACGATGCAATCGGTATCCAAATAGGCTCTTTCTTCTTAGCTAAAACTAATTTCTTCCAGGTTTTATTCGACCTAAGAACCTGCATGTATCAAAACCCCTGGAGTATACAAACTACTCCAAATAAAGCCTGAATTTTAGTATCCAAACCCACAAAAAGTAGCTCGATAGCTCTTTGGTCCGGAAGTCAACTTCCTTTAGAAGTCCCCAAAATTTATACAAAAATACTAAAATTTTATACTTGTAGATATAGATAATGCATCTCTTCACCGTCACAAAGATAAAAAGACTGAGTCATATGTCACCAACACCTGAATTCAAATCCACTCTATCAATACACCTTCTATATGGAAAGCTCTGTAACACCCCACTACCTAAGCCCAACAGGGCCTGGGATGTCGCCCCGTCCAAAGGACAAGAGGTCTTTATAACTAGGACACACAACAAAAATAAAATAATACTTTAAAACTTATTACAACCCAAAAATTCATGAGTAAATCCAAAATAAAAATTGTTCACTCTCAACTCCTAAAGCATTACATAAAATAAATAACAAAATATCTTCCAAGCAGGCAACAACTAACTACTCATCCCCATAGCAGGATCGACCTGAAATCATGGTAAAAAAGGTGTGATGAGATAAAAATCTCAGTAAGTCCGTGTGTGCTTTGTGTGTTCAGTGAAAATAGTTCATGAATACAAGGGGTAAGAACTTTCATAAGAAAAATACTGGCAAGCAATGAACAATATTAAAAATCAAGAGTGGCATTTTAGCTTTTCCATCCATACATGTACAATAAAATTAAACACTCAAAAGGGCGGCCATGGGTTACCACATGTTGGGCCCCATAACCATACAATGGTCAGAATGCCACACTTTGTGCAGATTGACAAAAGGTAGGTGATCGGCCTACCGGGTAATATACTCCTCATTCTCTACACCCAAACAAAACCGGTTGTCCACTCCAGCAACACACAGTCCACATGACTGAAACCTGCTAGCTCGTACCGGCATGACTAAGTAGTACTGACGTTTCTCTAAGTTGAGTTCATCTTTTGGAGGTGGCCTCCTGCTAGAAGACTCACTCTTACTCTTCAAAACTAGTACTAGTAGGCTACCCTTATTGAGTACTCAGTGTAGGTTATCCTACTTGGGAGAAAACTGATAAAACATAGCTTTACTAGAAAGTGGCAATCAAGGGTTTCCAAAGTCCATGTGAAAGATTAGTTTTAGAAACAGTTTGGTACTGCTTGAAGATTTTCAAATAATTGGTTTGACTAGAACAAGAAAAGAAACAGTCCTTAATTGCCTTTACCAAACTAGTGTTCACATACTTGTGTTTAGCTTGCCATGGTAACCTTTTCCAACAACAAGTTTTAATGCAAGAGCTTACCTGATCCTTTGCTCGATATAAAATAAAGATCTCCAAAAGCATACCTAACCCCGCTTGGGGTAAACATAAGCCATAATTAAACTCAAGCCAAAATTTACTTTCACAAATAATCCTAGTTCAACTTACCACAATTGTAACACCTGCTATCTAGGACCGCCAGGGGCGGGGATGTCACCCCATCTAAAGGACAAGGGGACTTTATCACTAGGTCGCAAAAATGAAATAGCGGAAAATAAATGATACTTGAACTTAAAATTTATTACATCCTAAAATAAATATCAATCCAAGAATAAATCCCAAAATACAAAACAATAAATCCGTAATAAAATTTATCCACTCTCATCTCCCCAAAACATTACAGAAAAATAAATCATTAGAAAATCTTCCGAAGCAGGTATAATCTAGCTACTCATCCCCACAGCAGGATCGACCAAAAATCATGATAAAATGGTGGTGAGACAAAAATCTCAGTAAGTCCGTGTGTGTTTTGGGTGTTCAGTGAAAACAATTCGTGAATGCAAAGTATAAAATCTTTACAAAAGAATTGCTGGCAAGAAATAAACATTAGTCAAAAGGAAGAGTGGTGTTTTAGCTTTTCCAAGCATACATAATCAATAAAATCAACCACTCAAAATAAATGATTATGGGTTACCACACGTCAGGCCCCATAAGCAGTCAGAATGCCAACACTTTGTGCAAACTGACAACAGGTAGGTGATCGGCCTACCGAGCAAGATACACCTCCTTCTCTATACTCAACAACAACCGGGTGTCCATTCCGGCAAAACACAGTCACTTGACAGAAATAAAACAAACTGCTAGCTCAGACCGGCACGACCTACTAGACTGACATCTCATCCGGGAAGGACTCACCCCTCAGAGGTGGCCACCTACTGAGAGACTTACCCTAACCCTTCAAATACCAGCTCTAGCAGTCCACCCTTATTGAGTACTCAACGTAACGTATCCCACTTGGGATAAATGAACAAAACATAGTTCCACTTGAACATGGCAATTAAGGGTTTCCAAAATCTTTGTCAAAAACAGTTTTAGAAAGAGTTTTGAGTTTGAGTAAATCTGCCTATTAATTTTCAAATGAATCATTTATCGGAAATAAAATAGAAGACCACCTATAATTGCCTTTACAAAAATGAGTGTCCATGCACTCTACATTTGGCTTGCCATAATTTAACACTTTTCATCAATCAGGTTGAATGCAGGAGCTTACCTGATCCTTGCTCACAACAATAGGTCTCCAACAGCTGACCTAACCCCGCATGGCAAAAACAAACCACAATCAATCTCAAGCCACAATCCACTTCCTCCATTTTAAATTAACTCCACTCACTACTATCATGATCCTAGTGTCCCAAGCTTTAAGGCCAAACAACTAGTAAATAGGTTTATAAGCTAAGGGTAATTTTGATATTTAAAATAATTACTGTTTTGAGAAATAAGTACTAATAAGTTAAAGGTTTAAATATTGCTAAGAAAATTTAGAGTTTATTTGATTAAGAGTCTTATGTGGTTTTTAGGAAAAATAATGATTTATTAATAATTTAGTTGTTAGAAAATAATTGATAAACAAAGTTAGTTGAAACTGAATTTTAATGAGTCCTGCTTGAAAAATAATAAATAAGTTTAATAGGCTTTGATTAAAAGGTAATAATTAAATTTACAATAATAAGTATTTTACTAATTATAATTATTTCAATAAAAGGCTTTAGTTGTTTCATTACTTTATATAATATCTATATATTTTATTTTTAGTAAGAGCGAATATTTATTTGACTAAAATATCCTTAATATATATATAATAATCCAATTCTACCCTTCCTAGGGTTTTTTTGAAATTACTAGCCAAAAATCATAATATTAAATATTTTATTTGAAGAAATAAAATTTAGCTTCGGGACAACTAGGTCATGATCATATTTCATGGCTATTCACAATCATGAACATATACAATCCGACAATTCATCAAATTATCCAAATCATGCATTCAAGCATAGATCTAAATTTATCAAGACATGATCTAACCTCTACTAGCATAAATATGATTATGGCTTCAATAATCCAACATGAATATAAATCATATTCACAGAGGTGACATAATCTCTAGCATACTTCACCACAAATACTACCTATGACATGGTAACATGCATCAAACCTCAAATCATCATCCAATCAACCAGGATAATCCTTCCATGCATAAATCCCATCTCCTTCACAATCATGTATATACTCATGCTTCAATCACAACAATACATACTCAAATCCTATTACAATCCACCTTCTATCATCATCATCCAAGAGACATGAATCTAGAGTTTAAAAGAAAGATTGAAGGGACTTACTTGGTTTATGAATACCTTGAAGGAGTTTAGAATGGATCTCAACTCCAAGATGCCTGAAATCGTCCAAGGAACATGGAGGAAGCATGGCCATGGAAGAAGAAGCCATCCGGCCAAGAGAGAGAGTTTCGGCAATGAGAGAGAGAGAGAGAGAGGGAGAGAGAAACCATTAGCATGTTTATTCATATATATTTTCACTAGAGATCAAAATTAGAGAAGATGAAGTTGTTAGAACAAACCTACCTTGAAGGTGTTCTTGAACCTTCATAGAATTTTCTGGTTTTGATCTGAACTAACGAGTTGGTTTGTGGAGTTTGATGTTAAGAATGGTGTTGATGGACTCACGACAGTGAGTAGGTCATATCTGGAGATTTTAGAGAAGGTTTGAAGTGGTTTGGAGGGATATTAGGTGAAAGGAAGAAGTAGGTGTTCTTGGTGTATTGTGTGTGTTCTTGAAGATTGAAGGAATTTGAGAGAATTTGATCTGCAACTGCCAAAATTCTGTGAGAACTAGGGCTGCCAAATTTTTTGTTGGGTTTAGGAAGATGGTTCTCTGATTTGGAAGGGAAAAGGAAAGGCTAGTTGTTAAAATCCTTGAAGAATATCTTTAGGAAGCAAATTTGGAAACTAAATATCCTAGAATATCTTGATTATTGGAGAGCTTTGGAAATCTGCCATGGCCGACTGTTTTGAGCAGAATTTCGGTGGGATGAAAGCTGGTTTAAGGTAGCTTATGGTGGCCGTAAACAAGGTGCATAATGGTGGAGAAAAAGTCTGGTTATTTGAGGGATACATTATGGAAGGTTGCTAAACTATAGTGGCTGGAAATTTGGTAATCATTCAAGCATGATTGCAGGGATTTGTTGGAGAGATTTTTGGGCAGCCATGTCTGAATTTCGTGCAGAAGCTTAAGGGGAATAATGGAGCTCAGTTACTGGAGGTTTAAGGGAAGTTTATGCAGAACAAGGATAGTGTTTCAGTTGGAAGAGAATTAGGAAACAAAGCTGGATAGTGGACTGCATAGAAATTTCGTTGAGCTGAAATTCCTGGACAGTTTTTTGGCTGCCAAGTTCCAGCCAACTTGTAGAGAGTTTGAAGGGGAATTTTAGGGGCTTTCAAGGCTGGTTTCTAGCCTTCTTCATGGAGGAAAAACATGGCTAAGGTGCTGAACAAAATTTGGAAGAAAACAGCTTGGTTTTGGACTATCAAAGTTGCGATTTATACAGGAATTTTTCCTGGATTCGCTCTATCTTTGGGCAGTCCGAAAATGGCCAAGAAATTCAGGTTGTAAGCTGATCCAAAAGACCATTTTTCTGGCAGCATTTATGAGGGAATGTTAGCTAAGAATCTCGACACCTTGAAGGCACAATAAGTTGGAAAATTTCAGCTCATTCCAAGAAGAAAGATGAACCTAGCTAGAGTGAATTTTTAGCAAGTTCACTAAAGGGTTTTATCCTCTTGGAATCTCCTACAACTCTTCCACATTTTCAGACCAAAAGAAGTCTTTCACTAAGACATTTTGACCCTAAAAAGCCACAGCACTTTACTGAAATTTCTGGAAAGAAAATGGCTAGAACAACTTGATCAAACTAAAGAGTTGAGAAATAAGGAAAATCAAAGATCAAGGAAAAATGAGTTCCTCTTAGGAAATTCAAGTAGGGCAAAGGAGTAGAATGAAGATACTCCTAACATGTCTCTCTTAGGACAACATCACTACCCTACTTTAAGCACATAAAGCCGAAATTATTACTTCCCAAGCAAAAACAAAATTTAACCAAGCTAAAGCTCCTATGATGGAATTTGAACCCAAGACATCAAGAATTAATTTCCAAAGCTCTAACCACTATACCACAACAACTCTTGTTCTTATTTTCCCTCAAAAATAAAAAATATTTTCTATTCAATCCTCAAGCTATCTTCCTATTTTCACCTCAAGCAGAAATTACTATTTTGCCATTCTCACTCAATACTCACCAAAAAGCCTCCAAGACAATAAAACTTAATTCCAAAGCATAGAAAATCATTTAAAAATATATTTAAACATGCAATAAATTATGATATGCATCCCAACCCCCTTACTCAAAGGTTGGTTTTGACTAGGGTTTCACATCCTCCCCTCCTTAGAGGAATTTCGCCCCGAAATTCAAGCTTACCTCTATTGCAATTCGGGATACTTTCGTTTAGCGCACTCTTCTGACTCCCATGTGGCATCCTACATGTCATGGTGCTCCTACTGAATCTTAACCTTCGGTATCTGTTTGCTCCGGAGTGTCTTGACACTACGGTCCAATATTCGCACAGGCTTCTCCACATAGCTCAGGTCTGGTTGCAACACCAACGGTTCATCATTCAATACATGACCGGGATCCGCTTTATACTTCTTCAATTGTGACACATGAAACACATCATGCATTCCCGTCAACCCATCTGGCAGGTCCAATCGGTAAGCTACCGGTCCGATCCTTTCCTTAATCGAAAACGGTCCTAAATATCTCGAATTCAATTTTTAGCCCTTCAGATGCTTCAAAATTCCTCTGTTTGGCGTCAAATTCAAAGACACATTGTCCCTGACTTGAAATTCTAATTCTCTTCACCGGTTGTCCGCATAGCTCTTTTATCTACTCTATGCCACCTTTAACCTTTCCCTAATCAATTTCACTTTATCCAACATTTCTTGGACACATACTTCCCCGGTTTTGCTCACATGACCATCTTCGGACCAACTCCAATACAACGGTACCTGATATTGGTGCCCATACAAAGCCCCATACGGTGCTATCCCGATCGAAGCTTGGTAGCTGTTGTTATACGATAACTCTGCATGCGGTACACACTCTATCCATTTATCTCTAAAGTCCAAAACACAGGCTCTCAGCATATCTTCCAATATTTGTATCACCCTCTCTGACTGCCCATCGGTCTGCAGATGCGCTGTCGTACTGAATTTCAGATTCGACCCCATTGCTTCCTGAAACTTTCCCCAGAAACGAGACATAAACCTCGGGTCTCGATCTGACACTATTCTTAAAGGCACTTCATGTAGTCGGACGATCTCTCGAACATAAGTCCGGGCCAGCTTCTCCATCGAGTCCCTCACATTCCCTGGTATGAAATGGGCCGACTTGGTTAGTCGATCCACCACTACCCATATGGCGTCCTTTTGAATCTTTGACATAGGAAGCCCGGTGACAAAACCATGGTCACCTCCTCCCACTTCCATTCCGGTACTGGCAAAGGCTGCAATAATCCCGTTGACTTCTTATGCTTCGCTTTAACTTTTTGGCAGGTGAGACAGGTCAATACATACTTGACCACTTCTCTCTTCAGTCCGGGCCACCAATAAGCTCTCTTCAAATCCTGATACATCTTGACTTTCCCTGGATGAATGGCATACTTGCTCTTGTACGCCTCCTCCAAAATTCTGTCCTTTAATTGCTACTCTCCGGGCACACACAATCGATCTCTGAAATAAAAAACTCCCACCTCATCTTGACAGAATTCCCTGCCTGGCCACTTAAGCTCATTGTCCTTGAAAAGTTGAAACTCGGCATTGCTTTGCTGAGCTTCCATGATTTCCTTCTTCAGATCCGGCACCAACCTCAAATTGCTTATGACAATTCCTCTGTCTTGCACTTCCACCCTTTTATCCAACACCTCTTGGACCGCTTGCATTTCCTGCACCTTCAGTCTGGCCATTCCAACTTTTCTGCTCAGGGCGTCTGCCACAACGTTGGCCTTCCCAGGATGGTAGTTGATCAGGCAACGGTATTCTTCCAAGAACTCCATCCACCTTTGCTGCCTCAAGTTCAAATCTTTCTGAGTGAATATATACTTCAAACTCTTATAGTCGGTGAACACCTCATATTCGGCTCCATACAAGTAGTGTCACCATTTCTTTAGGGCGAACACTATAGCTGCCAACTCCAGATCATGAGTAGGGTAGTTCACTTCATGAGGACTTAGCTTCCGAGATGCATAAGCAATCACCTTCTTGTCTTGCATCAGCGCCACTCCCAGTCCTTCTTTCGAAGCGTCGGTATACAGTGCGTAAGGTTTGCCTTCTTCCGGTAGACTCAATACCGGTGCTGGTCATCAGTCTTTTCTTCAATTCTTGGAAACTTTTCTCACATTTTTTGTTCCACACAAATGGAACATCCTTTCTCAACAGACGGGTCATTGGCGATGCGAGCAAAAAAAATCCCTTGAAAAACCTTCGGTAATATCCTGCCAATCCCAAGAAACTCCGAATCTCGGTAATATTCTCCGGCTGCTTCCAGTGTAATACCGCTTCAACCTTTGCCGGATCTATCTTGATTCCCTTCTTGGTCACCACATGGCCAAGGAATACCACATTGTCTAGCCAGAATTCGCACTTGCTGAACTTGGCGTATAGTTTGTGCTCTCGCAATTTCTCCAATACAAGCTTCAGATGCTCCGCATGCTCCTATAGACTCTTGGAGTAAATCAAAATGTCGTCGATGAAGACTACCACGAACTTGTCCAGATAAGGTCGGAATACTCGGTGCATCAGGTCCATGAATACTACTGGAGCATTAGTCACCCCGAATGGCATCACCACGAACTCGTAATGTCCATATCTAGTGTTAAAGGCTGTCTTGGAAATATCATCTTCTCTTATCCGCACCCGGTAGTACCCTTGCCTCATATCCAACTTAGAGTAGCAACTGGATCCTTGTAACTGGTCGAACAGCTCGTCAATCAACGGTAAGGGATACTTGTTCTTGACCGTTAAATTGTTTAAACCCCAGTAGTCAATGCATAGCCTCAGAGTGCCGTGCTAGGTCTGATATAACCTTGACTCACTAACTCCTCCAACTACTCTTTCAACTCTTTTAACTCTGTCGGTGCCATTTGGTACGGAGTCCACGATACTGGTTCTGCTCCCGGAACTAAGTTGATGGTGAATTCCACTTCTCGGCTAGGAGGTAGAGAATCAAGTTCTGCCGAAAACACATCGGGGAAATCCCTTACTACTTCAGTGTCCTCCAGAGTCCACTGGTCATTCGGCTTGTTTATCACGTAAGCCAGGTACCCTTGACACCCTTGCTTCAATAATTTTCGGGCTTTACCCTTGCAATCGAGTACTTACATTCTCTCACCCTCTTGCCATTAAATTCCAATACATCGCAACCCGGTCTGATGAACTGGACTATGTTATTTTTACAGTCTACCCTAGCCCCATGCTTGGCTAACCAGTCCATCCCCAAAATCAAGTCATAATCCTCAAGGTCTAACATTATGCAATCCCCCTCCAAACTTTCTTTCCCCACATTAACTTTACACTCCTTTACATACCGATCCACTTGCACCATTTTCCCCAGAGGTGTGCTTACCTCTAAAATAAAAGGTAGCTCTATTCCATCCCAACCTAAATGACATGCACAAAACTTGTTTATATAGGAATGAGTAGAGCTAGGATTAATCAAGGCATTAACGGAACGTCCTTGAATAGTGAACGTACCTTCTACCACCGCTGCATCGACCCCAACTTCCTCTCTGTTGAGAGAGAATACCTTGGCCTTCACTTGCGGCTTTGTTGCTCCACTCCCAGATACTCCCGTGGGGTTGGCTCGGTTAGGCCCCGGGCCCTGAGCCGAGTTTCCTTGCCCGACGCGGTGCAATTTGGGGCAGGCGCTCCTCAGGTGGTTCGAGTCACCACAGTGATAGCACTTTCTTTCTCCACCCTTGGACCAACAATTCCTCTCGGTGTGGCCTTTCTTTCCACACTGCCTGCTTGATGGGAGATTCGGGGCAGGTCCACCTGATACTGTCCGGGCTTGCTTCCCCCGGTTCTGCCATTGGTAATTGGCAGGGTGCTTGTGGGGTTGCGGTCTCAGAAAGTGACCCTGCGGCGGCTGGAAGGGCTTTGCCGCATCATGCTGCGATCCTCATTTTCTGTTCATGTAGCTGCATCTACAACCCCCGAATAGGTTGTCGGTGGAGTAGGTGCCAATGCTCTCCACAATTCCGGTCTCAGCCACTTGACGAACTGCCTCGTCCTATTCTATTCGATGTCCACCAACCGCTTGTAGTATTTGGACAACTGAGTGAACCAGGCCGCGTACTGGGCTACCAACATGCTTCCCTGCCTCAGATTCTGGAATTCGTCCTCTCGCTTCTCCACAATCCATTATGGGATGTATTCAGCCCTGAAGGCTTCAACGAAGTTGGACTATATCCATTCCTGCTCATCCATCTCCCAGTCATCTTGGACCCACTGCCACCATGCCCGAGCTGGTCCTCTCAATCGGAAAGCTGCAAACTTAACCATTTGTTCCTCAGTGTACTGGAGCGTCGCGAATATGTCCTCCAACTGCTCAACCCACTGCTCTGCCTTCTGATCTTGATCTGCTTCGCCCAAGAAGATAGGCGGCTGAAACTTCAAGAACCTCTCTAAGGCCTCATCCTTACCCCGAGGGTTCCATCGCTCAGTCATTGACTATAAAATCTCGGCCATCTTGCTGAACTCCTGGCCCATGGTCACATCAACTAGAAATTTAGACCTCGATCCCATATTCTGACTGTTCCCTTCACCCTGGTTGGGTGCCTGCACCTGGGCTGTTTCCACTTCCGGTGCCACTTGATCGGCTTACGGAACTCTTCCACCTATTGAGGTTGCATGGCGCTTTGGTGCCATTCTAAACCACACCCCAAATGATAAGTGTATGCATGTAAGGTTCAAATCGTTTTAGTTGTACTTGCATTTACTATCAAATAGATGTAAATGGAAAGCAGATGTAATTTTAGCTAAGGAATAAATTCTCTTTCAAAAATGGACTTGCATAGATTTGAAATCTTGATAGAAAGTAGAATTAAAAATCCTTGACATAAAAGTTCTCAAAAAACAATAAAAAAATAACATCCAAATCAAAAGAACTCCTAGTCCTCTAATTCTTATCAGAACCCTCATCATCAGCCTCATACAACCATCCCCCAGAGTTCTTGGAAAAATCTACCCCAACCCCGCTAGCAAATCCTTCCACTGGCTCCTTCCCAGGGCGCCTAGAACTCTCCTCGGGCTCAACTCGGCTGGAAGAAGGGAGGAAATAAGGCCTAGGTGGAGACTCATAGTCTATCTCCCCCGGGTCATCACTATCTGCTATTAAGTCCATCTCGGGAATAGGAGGGTGGGGTTCAGGCTCCACTATCATCATCTCATCCTCACTGTCAGAGCTTATATCTATCACCGGAATTGGGGGTGGCTCAATGATCTGGACCTCATCCTCACTGCTATCCTCCATAGGGATAACTAGCTGAGGGGCAGGATGGGGAACTGGAAGGTCCTCCGGGTATATAGGGATAGGCAGGTGCCACTGCTGCCCTTTCCTCGCGGTCCTAAGCATCCTAACCATCCTACAGCATCAATAAGATAGGTAAGATAAAGATTTGAACTTAAATAAATAATACGCATACAATCATTATTTGCCTAAACCTAGTCTCTGATACCACTTGTAACACCCTGCTACCTAGGCCCGCCAGGGCCAGGGATGTCGCCCCGTCCAAAGGACAAGGGGTCTTTATAACTAGGTCACACAAATGAAATAGCGGAAAATAAATGATACTTGAACTTAAAATTTATTACATTCCAAAATAAATATCAATCAAAGAATAAATCCCAAAATACAAAAAACAAATCCGTAATAAAATTTATCCACTCTCATCTCCCCAAAACATTACACAAAAATAAATCATCAGAAAATCTTCCGAAGCAGGTATAATCTAGCTACTCATCCCCACAGCAGGATCGACCTGAAATCATGGTAAAATGGTGGTGAGACAAAAATCTCAGTAAGTCCGTGTGTGCTTTGGGTGTTCAGTAAAAATAGTTCGTGAATGCAAATTATAAAATCTTTACAAAAGAATTGCTGGCAAGCAATAAACATTAGTCAAAAGCAAGAGTGGTGTTTTAGCTTTTCCAAGCATACATAATCAATAAAATCAACCACTCGAAATAAATGATTATGGGTTACCACATGTCGGGCCCTATAACCGGTCAGAATGCCGACACTTTGTGCAAACTGACAACAGGTAGGTGATCGGCCTACCGGGCAAGATACTCCTCCTTCTCTATACCCAGCAACAACCGGGTGTCCATTCCGACAAAACACAGTCACTTGACTGAAATAAAACAAACTGCTAGCTCGGACCGGCACGACCTACTGGACTGACATCTCATCCGGGAAGGACTCACCCCATAGAGGTGGCCACCTACTGAGAGACTTACCCTAACCCTTCAAAGACTAGCCCTAGCAGTCCACCCTTATTGAGTACTCAACGTAATGTATCCCACTTGGGATAAATGAACAAAATACAGTTCCACTTGAACATGCCAATTAAGGGTTTCTAAAATCTTTGTCAAAAACAGTTTTTAAAAGAGTTTTGAGTTTGAGTAAATCTACCTATTAATTTTCAAATGAATCATTTATCGAAAATAAAATAGGAGACCACCCTCAATTGCCTTTACAAAAATGAGTGTCCATGCACTCTACATTTGGCTTGCCATAATTTAACACTTTTCATCAATCAGGTTGAATGCAGGAGCTTACCTGATCCTTGCTCACAACAATAGGTCTCCAACAGCTGACCTAACCCCGCATGGCAAAAACAAACCACAACCAATCTCAAGCCACAATCCACTTCCTCCATTTTAAATTAACTCCACTCACTACTATCATGATCCTAGGGTCCCAAGCTTTTAGGCCAAACAACAAGTAAATAGGTTTATAAGCTAAGGGTAATTTTGATATTTAAAATAATTACTGTTTTGGGAAATAAGTACTAATAAGTTAAATGTTTAAATATTGCTTAGAAAATTTAGAGTTAATTTGATGAAGAGTCTTAGGTGGTTTTTAGGAAAAATAATGATTTATTAATAATTTAGTTGTTAGAAAATAATTGATAACCAAAGTTAGTTGAAAATAAATTTTAATGAGTCTTGCTTGAAAAATAATAAATAAGTTTAATAGGCTTTGATTAAAAGGTAATAATTAAATATACAATAATAAGTATTTTACTAATTATGATTATTTCCATAAAATGCTTTAGTTGTTTCATTACTTTATATAATATCTATATATTTTATTTTTAGTAAGAGCTAATATTTATTTGACTAAAATATCCTTAATATATATATAATAATCCAATTCTACCATTCCTAGGGTTTTTTCGAAATTATTAGCCAAAAATCAAAATATTAAATATTTTATTTGAAGAAATAAAGTTTAGCTTCGGGACAACTAGGTCATGATCATATTTCCAAGGCTATTAACAATCATGAACATATACAATCCTTTAATTCATCAAATCATCCAAATAAAGCTTACAAGCATAGATCTAAATTTATCAAGACATGATCTAACCTCTACTAGCATAAATATGATCATGGCTTCAATAATCTAACAAGAATATAAATCATATTCAGAAATGTGACATAATCTCTAGCGTACTTCACCACAAATACTACCTATGACATGGTAACATGCATCAAACCTCAAATCATCATACAATCAACCAGAATAATCCTTCCATGCATAAATCCCATCTCATTCACAATCATACATATATTCATGCTTCAATCTCAAGAATACATACTCAAATCCTATTACAATCCACCTTCTATCATCATCATCCTAGAGACATGAATCTAGAGTTTAAAAGAAAGATTGAAAGGACTTACTTGGTTGATGAATGCCTTGAAGGAGTTTAGAATGGATCTCAACTCCAAGATTCCTAAAATCATCCAAGGAAGATGGAGGAAGCATGGCCATGGAAGAAGAAGCCATCCAGCCAAGAGAGAGTGTTTCGGCCATGAGAGAGAGAGAGAGACAGAGACAGAGATAGTTTTACCATTAGCATGTTTATTCATATATATTTTCACTAGAGATCAAAATTGGAGAAGATGAAGTTGTTAGAACAAACCTACCTTGAAGGTGTTCTTGAACCTTCACAGAATTTTCTGGTTTTGATCCGAACTAGTGAGTTAGTTTGTGGAGTTTGATGTTAAGAATGGTGTTGATGGACTCACGGCAGTGAGTAGGTCAAATCTGGAGATTTTAGAGAAGGTTTGAAGTGGTTTGGAGGAGTATTAGGTGAAAGGAAGAAGTAGGTGTTCTTGGTGTATTGTGTGTGTTCTTGAAAGTTGAAGGAATTTGAGAGAATTTGATTTGCAACTACCAAAATTCTGTGAGAACTAGGGCTGCCAAATTTTTTATAGGGTTTAGGAAGATGGTTCTCTGATTTGGAAGGGATAAGGAAAGGCTAGTTGTTAAAATCCTTGAAGAATATCTTTAGGAAGCAAATTTGGAAACTAAATATCCTAGAATATCTTGATTATTGAAGAGCTTTGGAAGTCTGTCATGGCCGACTGTTTTGAGCAAAATTTTGATAGGATGAAAGCTGGTTTAAGGTAGCTTATGGTGGCTGAAAACAAGGTGCATAATGGTGGAGAAAATGTCTGGTTATTTGAGGGATACATTATGGAAGGTTGCTAAACTATGGTGGCTGGAAATTTGGTAATCAATCAAGCATGATTTCAGGGATTTGTTGGAGAGATTTTTGGGCAGCCATGTCTGAATTTCATGCAGAAGCTTAAGGGGAATTATGGAGCTCAGTTACTGGAGGTTTAAGGGAAGTTTATGCAGATCAAGGATGGTGTTTCAGCTGGAAGAGAATAAGGAAACAAAGCTAGATAGTGGACTGCAAAGAAATTTCGCTGAGCTGAAATTCCTGGACAGTTTTTTGGCTGCCAAGTTCCAGCCAACTTGCAGAGAGTTTGAAGGGGAATTTCAGGGGCTTTCAAGGCTGGTTTCCAGCCTTCTTCATGGAGGAAAACATGGTTAAGGTGCTGAACAAAATCTGGAAGAAAACAGCTTGGTTTTGGACTCTCAAAGTTGCGCTTTGTATAGGAATTTTTCTTGGTTTCGCTCCATCTTTGGGCATTCTGAAAATGGCCAAGAAATTCAGGTTGTAAGCTGATCCAAAAGACCATTTTTCTGGTAGCATTTGGGAGGGAATTTTAGCTAAGAATCTCGACACCTAGAAGGCACAATAAGTTGGAAAATTTCAGCTCATTCCAAGAAGAAAGATGAACCTAGCTAGAGTGAATTTTTAGCAAGTTCACTAGAGGGTTTTATCCTCTTGGAATCTCCTACAACTCTTCCACATTTTCAGACCATAAGAAGTCTTTCACTAAGACATTTTGATTCTATAAAGCCACAGCACTTTACTGAAATTTCTTGAAAGAAAATGGCTAGAACAACTTGATCAAACTAAAGAGTTGAGAAATAAGGAAAATCAAAGATCAAGGAAAAATAAGTTCCTCTTAGGAAATTCGAGTAGGGAAAAGGAGTAGAATGAAGATACTCCTAACATGTCTCTCTTAGGACAACATCACTACCCTACTTTAAGCACATAAAGCCAAAATTATTACTTCCCATGCAAAAACAAAATTTAACTAAGCTAAAGCTCCTATGATGGAATTTGAACCCAAGACATCAAGAATTAATTTTCAAAGCTCTAACCACTATACCACAACAACTCTTTTTCTTATTTTCCCTCAAAAATAAAAAATATTTTCTATTCAATCCTCAAGCTATCTTCCTATTTTCACCTCAAGCAGAAATTACCATTTTGCTCTTCTCACTCAATACTCACCAACAAGCCTCCAAGACAATAAAACTCAAATCCAAAGCATAGAAAATCATTTAAAAATATATTTAAACATGCAATAAATTATGATATGCATCCCAACCCTCTTACTCTAAGGTTGGTTTTGACTGGGGTTTCACAATAATCATGACCCTAGTCTCCTAAGCTTCAAGCCTAGATAATAATTAAAGAGTTTATAAAATAAATCTAGCTTAATATTAAAATAACTAAGGTTTGTGAAATAGTTACTAATATGTTGTAGGTTTAAATCTTGCTATAAATAAATTAGGGTTTATTTGATGAAAGATCCTAGGTCCTAGATGATATTATTTAAAATAATGATTTATAATAACTAATGGTTAGAATATAATTGGTAAATAAAATTAGTTGTAAGTAAATTTAAAAACATTTGATTAAAAGATACTAAATAAATTTTGTTATTATTTATGAACATAAGACTTACAAAATTAAAATTTTTCCTATTATGATTATTTATATAAAAGGCTGTATTTAATATTATTATTATAATATAATATCTATATATTTTATTTCTTTAACAAAAGCTATCATTTATTTGACTAAAATATCATTATTTTATATAATAGTCTAAATCCACATTTTCCTAGGGTTTTCGAAATCACTAGAAGGACTAGTATCAATTATTTTATTGATAAAATAAAATTGGCTAACTTAATTAGCTTAGGGATAACAAGGTCATGATCATAATTCCTATTGCTAACCATAATCTTAAACAAACACTCTACACTAATCAACAAAACATCCAAATCATGGATAAAAGCATAGATCCAAATCTACCAACACATGATCTAAACTCCATTAAACATAATCATATTCATGGCATCAACAAGAATACAAGAACATAAAACCCTATTCACCGGAGAAGACATAATCTCTAACATGCTTGATCAATCATACTACTTACGATATGAAGGCATGCATCAAACCCTAAAACATCATAAAATTTAACCAAGATAAATCCTCCTCATGTATCAATCCCAACTCTATCATATAAACACATTCATTCTCATGCTTCAATCTCAACACCATCACAAAAACACATGCTCAAACTTTAATCATAATCCATCATTTTCCAAAAACATCCTAACGACATGAATCTAGAATTTAAAGAGAGGATTGAAGAGGCTTACTTGAATGATGTCTACCTTGAAGACGTTTCAAGAGAATCCTCACGCTTGGAAGGCTTGATCCGTCCAAGGAGGAAGAAGAAAAATGGCCATGGTTAGAGTAACCATTCGGCCAGAGAGAGAGAGAGAGAGAGAGAGAGAGAGAGAGAGAGAGAGAGAGAGAGAGAGAGAGAGAGAGAGAGAGTTTATTAGTATATATTCATTAAGATCAAAGATGGAAGAAGATGGAGTTAATTGTTCATGCTTTCCTTGAAGGTGTTCTTGAACCCTCAAGAAATTTCTGGTTTTGATCCAAAAATGGAACTTTGATTTCAGCGTTTGATGTTAAAAATTGTAGAAATGGATTCAAGAGGATGAGTAGGTGTGATCTGGAGTTTTTGGAGAAGATTGGAGAGGTTTTGAGTAGTCTTAGGCGTGAGAATGGTGGTAGGTGTTCTAGGAGGTTTGGAGAGAATAGAGAGAATGGAGGAAGCTGGCCGAAATTCTACTTGGAAAGAGTGGCCAACTGGTTTGAAGAATTTTGGTAATTGGATTTTCAGATTTGGGAGAAAGAGGAAAGCTAGTTGTTTGAAATTCAAAAGGAATAATTTAGGAAATAAATTATGGTAGCAAATATGGTAAAAAGATCTTGGTTGATGGAGGTCTTTTGGAAGCTTCAATGGCCGACTGAATTGCTGGAATTCTATTGAGATGAATGTTGGTTGAATGAGCTTTAGGGTGGCCGAACTATGGTATACAATTATGAGGGAATTTTCTGGATGTTTGAGGCTTAATCCATGGAAGGTTGATGAAATAAATTGCTGAAATTTTAGACTCCAATTGAGGGCTTGATTGCAGTGATTGATGGAGGGATTTTAGGAGCAGCCATGGAGCTTTTTCGTGCAGGACAATGGTGAAGAAGATGAAGTTCAGTTCATGGCTGACCAAGGTGGGTTTTACAGAAAAATGGGATGAGTTTCGGACAAGGGTGAAGAAGAAACAAAGCTGGAAATTCTGATTGGACCTTCGCAAGGCTTGCTGGAAATTCTGTGCAGATTTTTCTGCCATGTCTCATCCGATTTGCTGTAGGTTTGAAGGGATACTGGAAGGTCCTTTCAGGATGGTTTCCAGCCTTCTTTATAAAGGAAGGATAAGGTTGAATTGCTGGTTGAAAAGATGGAAGAAACAGCTTGGTTCTTGGTTCACCAAGCTGCGAAAATTGCCCAGGAATTTTCCTGGTTTGCACAGCTTTTTGAGCAGTCCGGTTTTGGCTGAAATTTTCAGTCTTCAAGATGAGGAGCTTGGTATTATTCTGGAAGTATTAGAGAGGGAAAGATGGCTAAAGATTTTGACAACTGAACTGATCAAGAAGCTGGAAAAATTTCTAGATTACTGCATGAAGAAGATGAATACACATAGATTGGAGTTTGAAGGTTCAACCATGGAGATTTATTCTCTTGGGAACCTTCCATAACTCTTCCCCATTTTCGGTCAACAAGATATCCTCACAAAGACATTTTCGAAACCTCAATATCATAGAACCTTGTTGGAATTTTCTGGAAATAAAATTGGCTTAGATAAATTGAAAAACCTAATTGATTAAGAACTAAGGAAAGCTAGAGATCAAAAGGGGTATGAATCCCTTAGAAATTTTTGTAGGGCACAAGAGTAGGATTAGGACATTCTTTTCATGTCTCCCTTAGGACAACCCTCCTACTCCTCCCTAGGGCATGCAAGGGCCGAAATATAGCTTAGCAAAAAAAAAAAAAATTTAATCATGCTCAAACTCAAATGATGGAATTTGAATTCAAGACCTCAAGAATTATTTCCAAAGCTCTAACCACTACTCCACAATAACTCTTGTTCTTATTTCTTCTCCCAAATATTTTTTATATTTAATCCTCAAGCTATCCCCCCATTTCCATCTCAAGCAAAATTACCATTTTTCTCTTCTTACTCAATGAACACGAGTAAGCCTTCTAGTCTACAAATCACAAATCCAAAGCACATAAAATCATACAAAATATATTTATGCTTGCAAGAAACTATGATATGTATCCCGACCCCCTTACTTTAGGGTTGGTTTTAATTGGAGTTTCACAAGCTCCCCCTAAATACTTTCAAAAAGTTTTCACATCCTTTTGATCCCATGGTATATAATTATTTGAACTTTCAATATCCTTGGCTAAATGCCTTTACTTTTCAAAACCAATTAAAGAAACCCGTCCAAGTAGTCTTTCCTAGTTAGTTCATCAATCAGTGGTGGCTCTGTAATGGCCTGACTGAAGAAATTCTTCCTAATCCTATCAAGAAAGGATTTGAATATTTCAAAAACAAGTTTCACAACCAGCAGCTAGTAGTTCCCTTACTGCTCCAAATTTTCAGCATATTCAAGCTAGCCTGGATATATTCCAAAAAATTTGCATACGTAAAAAATCCCAATCTGCAAGGTCTCCCACACCTTACCCTCTAAGGCCATCGCCATCACAAATGGTGGAAGGATTGGAATGCACAGAATATGTACATTCTATCCATTAAAAAATGGTTTAAGACCATTCCCACGTACCTGTCTCCCTCCGACAGTCAACAAACAGGATTTTTACAATAGAAAATCCATAGTTGCTGCAACTTTTGTAGCATCTGCCTTAAAAGAAGATTTACTTGCAGCAATGGATAAATTACTATAAAAAATGAAAGCAGAATTAACTAAAAACATAGAATAGTCCTCTGAAATGTTCTCGTGATGATGAAGAAGACAAAAATTACTATTTTAAATAGTAATCTGACCATGACATCAACGAAAATCTGACACCACCTATGATATCAACAAAATACTTTAGCAGTATTGTAGCACTTTTTCACGTGTTACTAGTTTCAACTGAACACTGTAGCAACTTTTCACATGTCACTATTTTATACTGTACACTATAACAGGGCTACTGTAGCAACATGACTATTTTATCTATAAATAGCCATCCCATTCCCATTCAACCATAAGCTTAGCAACACAAGTTCTAAGGTTAAATCCCCAATCCTTCCTTGGTTAGAATTCCCTTCTAACTTTCAATTTATATGTATTTCAGTTTTCATTTGTAATTTTACTGTAATACATATATTGTATCCTTTTTGTATCTCTATTTTATTCCTGCATAAGGTCGGCTAAACCGCCTCTTTCATTTAATTATTTCTTTACTATTTTATACTTTGTGTGCATTCCGTATGTAACCTTATTCCCTGTGTTAATTCCCCGTATCTTCTTTCTATTTTCGAGACTAGCTTCCCACATCTTAGCATCAGAGACAACATCTGAAAGTTTGAAGAAATGATTTATATTGAACTTATGTTTCTTAGTTTCATGATCATGAAATATCGGCTTGGACAAGAACAACATTTGAATAATCGGCTGGAATCTTATCTAAAGACAGCATCCTAAAATTTAGGTTCAATTGAATAGGATGGACCTTGGTTGGATTTGATTTTTCGTCAAAGTCAGGCTCATAAAAGAGTCAAACAATATATTATTTTTTGTTCCAGAATGCTTTTGGAAGATTAGAACAGAGTTGGGTCTGGATATGGATTTCTAGGGATTTGATCTGCACTTTAATGTGAGGCTCGATTAGATGTTGTCGAAAACGCTGGAATGCAACATCTTTTTAAAAAAAAAAATTGATTTGATATTGCTTTATCTCAATTAGATGAAGATCCTTTTAGATAGGAGGCATATCAAAGGAAATAAGAATTTTTTGGTTTAAATGTTCTACCTGAATACCTATTTTGAGGACTATGAAAGGTATAATCTGTTGAATAAATGGAGTGCCTAAGATAACAGGGTTAGTGACATCTTTGGTATGCAAGAATGATATAGATAAGGTAGATTGTTTTACCTCAACATCTGAAAATTTGAAGCTAATCCCTAGCTTCTTACCATTAGTTGAACGAAGGCTTTCTTTACTTTTTTCAAAATATTTTGTAGAAATAAAGCCTTCTTGAATACAGTTGAGATCAACTCCAGTATCAAGTAGAGTTGGGACATCAAGAGTAAAAGAATTTTAAATGATAAGTGTAATGCGCATATGTTATATTTGAATCGAGATTTTTGAAAGATAATTCAAAAAAGTATTCTCTTCAACACTAGAATCTGATGGTTTTTGAGATTCTTTTTTAGAACAAAGATTTTGAAGAACTAATCTATCTAATTCTTGAAAAGCTTTTATCTCTCTGATTTCTTCCTTAAGAAGGGAGATTTCAGATAGAAGGTCTTGAATGGCGACAACCCAGGAAGGTTTAGCAGGAAACCTATTGAGAATGTCAATAAGATTGTATGTATTAGCAATACACGGATGATGTTGGAAAGGGTTGGAAAATGATGTTGAGGGTTGGTCGAGAGTTTGTTTGAACTTGTCAATGTACTCTTGTTTGTTAGAATCATTAGGAAGTTTTCCTATGAGTTCTAGGAGAAGATCCTGTTCTTTTGTAAGAGTGTTGATGGTTGGTCCTTCTAGATTAAAATTATCAAAAGATGATGAAGTAGATAGATCATCTTCCTGTATTTGATTGAACTATGATTCAAATTCATCATTAGCTTGATTTGAATCAGATTAAAAAAGAAGGACATTTTAGATTTTGTCAAAAATATCATCATTTAAAGAGAGTTCATGAATCTTTCTAGAGAATTTACAATATCTGGTAATATGACTAGGCTTGTTACATTTGAAATAGATAACTATTTTTTACTTGGAAGGTTGGGGCTTGACCTTCGGAGTTTTGGTTTGCTTAGAGTTGGAAATGCAGATCGCTTGGCATGTCTATACTGCTTCTTATGGTAGGTAGGACTAGAAGACACTTGGTTTTTGGTCTTATGGCGCCTATGTGGTTTGGCACTACAAAAAGGCAGACCAAATTGTTCACAGAAGGTGCTTAGGTTACGACTACTCTAGGCACGGTCTTTGGCTAATTGTCTCAACATCTTATCTTGACAATAGATTTTGAAAGCAACTTGTTAGATTTGGCTAGTCAGTTGGCCAAATGTAATTTGTTCGAAAGGTACAACTCCATTGTACTTGGTTTGAAATTCTTCACGAACTAAGTCACGAAGAGATTTAGAAAGGCCAACTAGGAATTTTTTTTCTAATATTGGTTGTACCCATCTGTTCTAGCATAGATTCTAGTAAGAAAAGTATGCTTATACCATCAAAAGCCTGACAGGGTTTTTGCATTTGAGGTTGTTAAGTATTTCAGAAAATTTCTCTCTGAAAATTCCTGGGTTAGCTATAAATGTTTTTACAACGGTAAATATAAGGGTTGAGACAACCTCTGGAATAGGATTACCATCCTGAATAATTAGCTGACCCTCAAGGTTAGTTTTGAAAGCATGGAAAATATTATATCTATCTTTCTCTTTGAGGTGTTCATCTCACCATCCTGTGCGTTAACCTGTAAAACTTGCTACAATAATATGGTAGCTAATTGGTTAGAAGAATTGTGGGTAGTTCTATACGCAGTGGCTACTGTGGTCATTTGCTAGAATTTAAATATCATGTTTTACTCCGACTAGCCATATATGTTTCATTCATAGATGTTATTGGCATTATAACAATTTTGAAGAATGTTTGAGCATTCTTCTAAAGAAACATCTGGATGGGTGGCTATAGGATAATAGAGTTTATGAGGATTCTTCCAATGAAAGGGTCTACCTAGTCAAAGAGGTAAAGCATCTAAAGAAGGAAGACGAATCTCTGTATTGGGCTCAGAATGGCTTTTAGTATCTGAGTCATTTTGATTTAAAACAGAAACAGAATATTGGGAACCAACACGTTGTTGAGGAGTTGAAGGAGGTTGATTCTAGAATAATAAACTTCTCTATTTTAGCTATCCTTTTTTGGGATTTAGTGAGAAGAGGCTTTTTTGAAGTTTTTTTACTGAGTTCTTTCCTGTACTGGAGAGGAATCTTATATGGGTTGAAAAGAGGAATGGAAGAAGTTCAAGTACTTGAAGAAGTATTAGATACATGTTTATCCTATATTAAAGGAGTACTCGGTTTTGAAATCATATATTCACCAATAGTTTGTAAATATTTGTTTGTATAATTATTTTGTTCATAAAGATTTTCAATGTCTTTTGGATGAAGCATATCATCTTCTTTGTCCTTTCTTTTAAAAGGAGAAGCATCAATTTGCTCAATCTCAAAAAGAATTTTAAACTTCTGACCAGGTGGAAATTCAGAAGAAATATTTGTTCCTTGAGCTGTTTGCCAAAGTTTTGAAACATTGATAGTTGAAGCAAAAGGATAATCAATTTTATGAATATGAGCATAAGCTTTAAACCATAAAAGAAATCTATTTATTTTTTAATTAAATTTAAAAATGCATAATAAGAATCTTGGATCTATTATCTAGCAAATCCCTGAAATTGTTCAAAGAACTAAGTTCTTTTTGAAACATTTGAAGAATAATAGAATTCTTCTCTAAATTTAGTGTTGTTAATTACAAAAGGAATTTGTAAATCGGTTTGTAAAGTATTGAATTCTCCAGCCATAGCAAAAAGGTTTGGGGATGCAAGACTTTCGGATTCAATATCATCCGAATCAGGTTAGACTGCAAATCTAGCTTAAGGAATTTTAAGTTCTGGATTGATACCTTGTAGATGGGTAGTTACTGAGGATACTGAATGTCTAAGAGGTTGGACGTTTGATAAAGATGCATAAAATTAAGCATGGGAAAATCTTTGATTGAGAGATCTTTGGAAAGCTATTTTCACAGATCCACAACAGAATTGTTTGATGTCTGATACAGTGGTGTTTTTTGGTTTCTCAAAATGAGCTACATCAATCAAGAACTAGTTATAAAGAAGACTAACCTGGTTCCATGAGATCAGTTTTGGAATGGAAAGAAGAGATCTTTGCAAATCCGTTTGGAAGAGAACTGTTTTACCATTATGAGACATTCTAAATGCAGCAGTATTGAAGGCAGAAGTCATAGCCTTACACTAAATATGATATATGACGGCTACAGGGAGAGAACCTATTTTGATTTTGCAATTTGCAGTTTTGACATTAAGAGTCAGAGCATTAGGTAGATTTTAATCTTTGAGAAAAACTAAAAAATTTAGAATACAGTCAAAATAAACTGGTCTACTACAAAGGCTAGTTTCCACCATACCTAAGAGTGAATCATTAAAGTCTAAAAACCTAGGATCTCTTAGACATAAAAGGAGGGAAGTATCAAAACCTTCTCTAGAAAATGGTTTTACAGCAATTTAGATAAGGTCAAAACGTAAATAATTGTATTTGTTAGTGTTATACCTTAGAGGCAATCACTTGTACATTGTATATGACACATTTTATTTTAATAAAAGGCATCATTTATCTCATAGTTTCTTTTGTTTACTTTTGTGTAAAATAACTGTTAGATAAAGTCCCTGGTACAACACTGTGTTAAGGAAATTATGATAGAGACCAAGATATTAGATTACTACTACACTGTATAGTGTTAGTACTTAAATAGTCCCTAGCCATAGTATTAATGAGATAGGACATCATTAATGCATTAAGACTAGCATGTGTTAGACTTGCTGATTTGATCAGACGATGGTTCTCATATCTATGAGTATTGAGATACTCAAAGTTAACACATGGATGCTTGTTAATGGAACAAGTTCATTGGATGACATAGCTTTAAGATAATTATATGGATCACTATTTAGTGCCAGTGATATAATCTCAATATAGCAAACGTGCAAGTATCCTTAGACTTGAGATCTCCAAGGTACTTTGTTTGCTGAGCTTTGTACTTTGATTCCAATCTCCGAAGCTCGATCGAGGGCTGCCTATGGGATGGATATTGGGTACATTGTGAGGTAAACGAAAGTAGTTGAGATGGTCAATAAAGGATTCACCACTCCTAATAATAGGGGCGAATATCTCACGGCCACTTGTAGGAATTACTACTCGAAAGTCCTTGGCCAAGGCGATTGTGTATTGGAAATAGTTCCAATTGATACATTTCTAAAGTAGTGGGTTCCTGGTACAAGTACTATTGTATTCGGGCCAGAATTAATTCTGGAGGGAGTTGGCACTAATTCCGCACTCCAAACCGAATGAGATATTGTATGGTGAAAGGAGTTAATTGCATTGAAGTTTGTTATTGAAGGGTTCATGTCAAGCCACTTGACTTCCTGGACTCTTGGGTGGTTATGATATGTTGCTAGATACCGCTCATGATCTGAAAATATGGGTTTATTAGTTGATAAATTAATAAACCAATCCTAATTAGAATTAATAGGATTAATTCTAATTAATTATGGATTATTAATCTAAAAAATGTTTCGATTAATTCATGTTCACTATCAATTGACTGGGAAATCTAATAGGTCACACACGATAGAGGATTATATACTCAAGGTGTTATTTGATAACATAGTAGGGTTAATTACGAGAAAGAGAAGTTGTTGTGGCTAAATTATAAGTAGCTATAAGTTGTGGGCCAAATTATAATTGTGAGAACTTGATACTTCCAATTACAATTAGGAAATTCTAACTGTTTAAGAATTCTCAGTTAGAGTTTTTTTCCAGCAGATTTCGTGTAATATATAGAGGATATATGCACGAAATTTCTGGGGGGTGTAAGACACGAAACAACTCCAACCCTAGCAACACACGATCTCTCCCTTTTCTCTCCCTTGTGGTTCTTGCAACCTAACCCTAGCCACCACTTAGTTTTTCTGCTAGCACAGAAAATTTCATGCTTAAGTGTATCCTTTATGTGGATTTTGTTAGAGATAATCACATATTGTGATTATAGTGGTTGGCGTTCAACTCACGTGGTGATTGATCAAAAGGATTGTTGGATCGCGCCTCGACTTGAAGAAGAAAAATTTTGTTTTTTAGACAATCAAAGAAAGGTAAAAAGTTATTACCTTTGATCTCTTTATGTCTTTTTTTCCACACATATGCAGATCCTAGGATGGTATCTCGTTTTATTTTTCCACTGTGCCATATATGATATGCGTAAGATACCTAACAGTATTTGTTTTAAAATCTTTTAATGGCATTGGCAAAAGGAAATTTTATTTCTTTCCAGTTAGAGTCTAATTGAGCTATTTCTTCAATAGTTCGGATGACATAGTCACTGTTAAGTGACCATTTAGAGATCTGTAAATATCATTGGGGGAAAATTTTGGAATTTTTCAATTGTAGATAGAGTGTTGGTGGTCGAAAAAGCTAAACTCTTCCTTAAATTTTGGATAGATGGATTAAAAATCTATATACATGTAACAGACTGGAATCTCTAAGAGAAACTAACTCTGTTGTGCTACGTCAAACGTATCAGCCTGGACAAATCCATATGTATGTAGATTACCTTCATAGTTACATCACCCTTGACATATACTTAGTACCAACTTTTCAGTGGGGCTTTGATCCACTTAATCCTACTACAGTGTATAGTTGAAAACAGTAACACGTGAAAAGTGCTACAGTACTGCTACATTTATGGGCGATGTCAGATTTTCGCTGATATCATCCATGATGTCAAGGTTAGATTACTATTTAAAATAGTAATCTTCGACTTCTTTATCATCACTGGGTTCTCCTAGGGACATTTCAACAGACTGTTCATTGTTGGCAGTTGATTCTACTTTCATTTTTTGCAGTAATGACTCTAATGCTATAAGGAATCTTCTTTTGAAGCAGATGCTACAAAAGTTGCAATAGCTATGGATTTCTACTGTAAAAATCCTATTTTTTGACTGTCAAAAGGAGACAGGTACTTGGGATTGGTCTTACACTATTTTTCAATGGACAGAATGTACGTATTCTGTGCAATCCAATCCTTCAACCATTTACAATGGCCTTAGAAGGCAAGACGTGAGAGACCATGCTGGTCAAGATCTTTTTCATATGCAAACTTCTGGGAATATATCCAGGCTAGCATGAATATGCTAAAAAATTAGAGCAGTAACGAAACTGCTTGCTGCTGGTTGTGATACCTACTTCTGAAATATTCAAATCCTTCCATGACAAGGTCAGGAAGAATTTTTCCACTTAAGCCATAACAGAGCCACCACTAATTGATGATCCAATTAGGAAAGACTAATTGGGCAGGTTTCTTTTTATTGAAATAAAGAAACCAAGAGTGATTTTGAAATTGGTTTTGAAAAGTAAAGGCATTTAGCCAAGCATGTTGATTGTCCCAATAATTAAAAACCATAGGATCAAAAGGTTGTGAAAACTTTTTGAAGGTATTTAGAGGAGCTTTCCAAACAGAAGGTGTATGGATAGAGTGGATTTGAACTAAGGTGTTGGTGACATACGACTCAATCTTTTTATTTTTGTGAGGGTGAAGAGATGCACTCTTTATATCTAAAATTATAAACTCGTAGTATTTTTGTGTAAAATTTTGGGACTTCTGAAGGAAGTTAACATCTGGACCAAAGAGCTATCGAGCTACCATTTGTGGGTTTGGGTCGCACAATTCAGGCTCTATTTGGAGTAGTTTGCATACTCCAGAGGTTTTGAAATATATAGGTTCTTAGGTCGAAGAGAACCTAGAAGAAACTGGTTTTAGCTTAGAAGAAAGAGCCTACATGGATGCAGATTGCATTATGTCTGTGTTTTTGTTTTTGGAACTCTGGGTTAGTAGCCACCATATTTTTTGAAATAGGTGTGGGGTGATTAACCACCACATTTTGAGAGTCAGAAGAAACTACCTAACTAGGAGAGTATTCCATTAGTCTGCACTAATTCTCGAAATCAGATAGACTAAAGGATTAGGATTGGGTATATTGTAGATCTTCTTATTCAACAATATCGGCCCAACTTACTCATAGCAATTTTATTAAAGAGAGATGCTCCTGTATTTTGGTATGCTGGATTATAGTTGGTTGGGATATGCTCATGGCATAATCTTTTGGGGAGGTTATTTTTATTTTACCAGAGGAGGATGAGGATTCACTGGAATCCTTTTTTGAGGCCTGTGCTACAAGGGGTGCCGATATTAAGGGGTTTGTAATTGATAACAAGGTGAGAAACACTACGGTCAAATTTAGCATTTTTGTTGGCATAGAATGCCCCACAACTCTCGGGTGAAGTATTTGGAGAAATGATTTTCTTTTGTAAGAGATCATCGATCTCATTTTGGTAATGGGCTGTAAGCTCATGGTTCATTTCAATAGGATAGGCCTTAGTTGGAATTAATTTTTCATCAAAGTCAGGCTCATAAGGGAGTACGACAATATGCTGTTTTCTGTTCCAGAATGATGTAGGAAGATCAAAACAGAGTTGGGTCTGGATATAGATTTCCGGGGATTTGATCCAGGTTTTGATGTGAAGCTCAATTAGATGTTGTCGAAGATGCTAGAATGTAACATCTTCTTTAAGAAAATATATTTGAGATTGCTTTATCTCAAGAAGATGAAAATCCTTTTTGATACGAGGCCTATCAAAGGGAATAAGAATTTTTTTAGTTCAAATGTTCTACCTGAATACCTGTTTTGAGGACCGTGAGATAGCATCTAGGATAGGATTACCATCCTCAATAATTGGCTGACCCTTAGGGTTGGTTTTGACACATGAAAGATGTTATATCTATCTTCCTCTTTGAAATGTTCATCCCGCCATCCTTTATGCATCATCCGTGATGTTACAGTGCTAAGTATTCTCTTTAGTCAGGCTCATAAAAGGTAATTGGATCAGCTTCCCACCTCTTGGAATCTATGAAGGTTAGTCTTTTCTTCTCCTAGACATTCGGTATCGATGGTGCTAAGTATATTGCATGTCCTAGTTCACCGTGTAGTGTTTAAGACGATAGCTTGCCATCAGAAGCCCACGTACAATGCATAAATATTTCTGAGGTTGATAGATCTGTGAATTATTTTGTATATTTTGAATAAATCTATAAATTCTATATCAGATTTGAGGTGATAAGGAAAGAGATCTGGTTTCAGATCTACTCTGCATGTGGTCTAACTGAGTTGTTGTCGGCCGATGAGTTGAGAAATGGCTGTTGTTATTAACTCAGTAGCTTGTAAAATACAAGAATTTATTCTCAATAGCCTAATCCCTCTCAGATCTATTACAGACTTTGTAAATGTATTCTTTATTTACTGATTAATGCTCATATCTGCCAAGGCCACAAACAGATCTCCATGGTTTACATCATAAGATATTAATAACTTGAATGTATCCTTCTTATGGAACCTAAAAGTGATATTTATCAAGTTATATGAAGTATAAAGCCCATATTTGCACTTTTTGTGTTTATTTAATTTCTTTAATTTTCACACTTTCTACATTATGTCTTCTTTTCTCCGTCCTTTTTCCAGATCCTCTTCTTCCTCCTCTTCTTCTTCTATGTCCTCTTCCTCTTCTTAAAATTCTTTAAAACTTAAGGAAGAATTTAATTTTTAAGACCTCCAACAGTCTATCAAGAATTGGAAAATTTCCAAATCTTCTCTTAATAAGATTTTCAAATCTCCTAAATAGTCACTTAATAGTGACTATGTCATCCAAACTGTTGAAGAAACAATTCAATTAGACTCTGATTGCAAAGAAATAAAACTTCTTTCTGCAAGTGCTATCAAAAGATTTCAAAACAAATACAATTATTTACATTTTAGCCTTGTCCAAATTGCTGCAAAACCACTTTCTAGAAAAGGCCTTCATACTTCTATCCTTTTATGTCTAAGAGATACCATATTTTTAAACTTCAATGACTCACTCTTAGGTATAGTGGAAACTAGCCTTTGCAGTGGATCAATTTATTTTGACTGTTTTCCAAATTTTACAGTTTTTTTCAAAGATCAAAATCTACCTTATGCTCTAACTCTAAAATGTCAAGACTGCAAATTATAAAATCAAAACAGCTTCTCTCCCTGTAGCCATCATATATCGTATTCAGTATAAGGTTATGACTTCTGCCTTCAATATTGGTGCAATAAGCTCACAAGGGTGAAACAGCTCTCTTCCAAATGGATTTGCAAAGATATCATATTTCCATTCCAAAACTGACCTCATGGAACCAGGTTAATCTTTATTCTATCTGCTGATGCAACATCTTCTGAAAAACCAGAAAACACCGCATTATCAGACATAAAACAATTCTCTTGTGGATATGTGGAAATAGTGTTTTAAAGATCTCTCAGTTAAAGATTTTCTTATCCACAGTCTCATACGTCTTCATCAAGCGTCTAACCTCGTAGACATTCGGTATCCTCAGTAGCTACCCATCTACAACCTAAAATTCCTCAAGCTAGATTTGCAGTCCAACCTGATTCGAATGATATTAAATTTGAAAGTCCAGCATCCACAAGCCTTTCTGCAATGGCTAGAGAACTCAATACTTTACAAACTGATTTACAAATTTCCTTTGTAATTGACAAAACCAAACTTAGAGAAGAATTCTCTGCTCCTTCAAATGTTTCAAAAAGAACTTGGTTCGTTGAGCAATTTCAAAAAGAACTTGATTCTTATTATGCATTTCTAAATTCAATTAAAAAACAAAGTGATTTCTTTTTATGGTTGGAAGCTTATGCTGATATTCATACAATTGATTATCCTTTTGCTTCAACTATCGATGTTTCAAAACTTTGGCAAACTGCTCAAGGAACAAATATTTCTTCTGAATTTCCACCTGGTTAGAAATTTAAAATTCTTTTTTAGGCTGAACAAATTGATGCTTATCCTTTTAAAAGAAAAGATAAAGAAGATTATATGCTTTGTCCAAAAGACATTCAAAATCTTTATGAACAAAGTAATTATACAAACAAATATTTACAAACCATTGGTGAATATTTGATTCAAAACTGAGTACTCCTTCCATATAGGATAAACTTGTATCTAGTACTTCTTTAAGTTCTTCAACTTCTTCCATTCCTCTTTTCAAACCATATGAGATTCCTCTCCGGTATAGGAAAGAACTTAGAAAAAAAACTTCAAAAAAACCTTTTCTCACTAAACTTCAAAGAAGGATAGCTAAAATAGAGAAGTCTATTATTCCAGAATCAGCCCCTCTTTCAACTCCTCAACAGCCTGTTGGTTCCCAACACTCTGTTTCTGTTTTAAATCAAAATGACTCAGATATTAAAATCTATTATGAGCCTAATACAGAGATTCCTCCACCTTATTTAGAGGCTTTACCTCTTCAACTAGGTAGAACCCTTCATTGTAAGAATCCTCAAAAACTCTATTATCCTAGAGCCACCCATCCAGATGTTGCTTTAGAAGAATGTCTAAACATCTTTCAAAATTGTAATAACGCCAATAACATCTATGAATGGAACATAGATGACTAGTCAAAGTATAACATGATGTTTACACTCTAGCAAATGACCATGGTAGCCACTGCCTAAAGGACTGCCCATAACTGTTCTGACCAATTAGCTGCCCATATTATTGTAGAAGGTTTTACAGGTCAGCTCAAAGGATAGTGGGATGAACACCTCAAAGAAGAAGATAGATATAATGTAACACCCCGCTACTTAGGCCCGCCAGGGCCAGGGATGTCGCCTCGTCCAAAGGACAAGGGATCTTTATAACTAGGTCACATAAATAAAATAGAGGAATAAAAATGATACTTGAACTTAAAATTTATTACATCCCAAAAAATAATAATAATAAATCCAAGAAATCAATCCAAGAATACCCAAAACAAATTCATAATAAAATTCATCCACTCTAATCTTCCCCAAACATTACACAAAATAAATCATCAGAAAATTCTCTCAAAGCAGGTAATATCTAGCTACTCATCCCTACAGTCGGATCAACCTGAAATCATGGTAAAAATGGTGGTGAGACAGAAATCTTAGTAAGTCCGTGTGTGCTTAAGTGTCGGGAGAAAACAGTTCGTAAATGCAAAGTATAAAATTCTTTATAAGAGATCACTGGCAAGCAATAAACATTAGTTAAAAGCAAGAGTGGTGTTTTGGATTTTCCAACCATAAATAATCAATAAAATCAACCAATCAAAAGAAATGGTCATAGGTTACCACACGTTGGACCCCATAACCGCATGGTCAGCATACCACACTTTGTGCATCTGCTGATCAGAATGCCACACTTTGTGCAGACTGACAAAAGTAGGTGATCGGTCTATTGTGCAAGATACTCCTCATTCTCTATACCCAAACAACAATCGGGAGTCCATTCCGACAAAACACAGTCACTTGACTGAAAAGAACACTGCTAGCTCAATCCAAGAATACCCAAAACAAATTCATAATAAAATTCATCCACTCTAATCTTCCCCAAACATTACACAAAATAAATCATCAGAAAATTCTCTCAAAGCAGGTAATATCTAGCTACTCATCCCTACAGTCGGATCAACCTGAAATCATGGTAAAAATGGTGGTGAGACAGAAATCTTAGTAAGTCCGTGTGTGCTTAAGTGTCGGGAGAAAACAGTTCGTAAATGCAAAGTATAAAATTCTTTATAAGAGATCACTGGCAAGCAATAAACATTAGTTAAAAGCAAGAGTGGTGTTTTGGATTTTCCAATCATAAATAATCAATAAAATCAACCAATCAAAAGAAATGGTCATAGGTTACCACACGTTGGACCCCATAACCACATGGTCAGCATGCCACACTTTGTGCATACTGCTGATCAGAATGCCACACTTTGTGCAGACTGACAAAAGTAGGTGATTGGCCTACTAGGCAAGATACTCCTCATTCTCTATACCCAAACAACAACTGGGTGTCCATTCCGGTAAAACACAGTCACTTGACTGAAAAGAACACTGCTAGCTCGGACCGGCACGACCTACTGAGGAGTGAGTCCTTCCCGAATAAGATGTCAGTCCAGTAGGTCGTTCCGGTCCGAGCTAGCAGTGTTCTTTTCAGTCAAGTGACTGTGTTTTGTCGGAATGGACTCCCGATTGTTGTTTGGGTATAGAGAATGAGGAGTATCTTGCACAATAGACCGATCACCTACTTTTGTCAGTCTGCACAAAGTGTGGCATTCTGACTGGCAGATGCACAAAGTGTGGTATGCTGACCATGCGGTTATGGGGCCCAACGTGTGGTAACCTATGACCATTTCTTTTGAGTGGTTGATTTTATTGATTATTTATGGTTGAAAAAGCTAAAACACCACTCTTGCTTTTAACTAATGTTTATTGCTTGCCAGTGATCTCTTATAAAGAATTTTACACTTTGCATTCACGAACTGTTTTCTCCCGACACTTAAGCACACACGGACTTACTGAGATTTCTGTCTCACCACCATTTTTACCAAGATTTCAGGTCGATCCTGCTGTGGGGATGAGTAGCTAGATATTGCCTTCTTTCGGAGAATTTTCTGATAATTTATTTTGTGTAATGTTTGGGGAAGATGAGAGTGGATGAATTTTATTATGAATTTATTTTGGGTATTCTTGGATTGATTTCTTGGATTTATTATTATTATTTTTTTGGGATGTAATAAATTTTAAGTTCAAGTATCATTTTTATTCCGCTATTTTATTTATGTGACCTAGTTATAAAGACCCCTTTTCCTTTGGACGAGGCGACATCTCTGGCCCTGGCGAGCCTAGGTAGCGAAGTGTTACAAGTGATATCAGAGACTAGGTTTAGGCAAATAATGATTGTATGCGTGTTATTTATTTAAGTTCAAATCTTTATCTAACCTATCTTATTGATGCTGTAGGATGGTTAGGATGCTTAAGACCATAAGGAAAGGGCAGCAGTGGCACCCGCCTATCCCTATATACCCAGAGGACCTTCCAGTTCCCCAGCCTGCTCCTCAGCCAGTTATCCCTACGGAGGATAGCAGTGACAATGAGGTCCAGATCATTGAGCCACCCCCAATTCCGGTGATAGACGTAAGCTCTGACAGTGAGGATGAGGTGATGATAATGGAGCCTGAACCCCACCCTCCTATTCCCGAGATGGACTTAGCAGCAGATAGTGATGACCTGGGGGAGATAGATTATGAGTCTCCACCTAGGCCTTCTTTTCTCCCTTCTTTCAGCCGAGTTGAGCCCAGGGAGAGTTCTAGGCGCCCTGGGAAGGAGCTAGTGGAGGGATTTGCTAGTGGGGTTGGGGTAAATTTTTCTAAGAACTCTGAGGGATGGTTGTATGAGGCTGATGATGAGGATTCTGATGAGGACTAGAGGACTAGGAGTTATTCTGATTTGGATGTTTATTTGTTTACTGTTTTTCGAGAACTTGGATGTCAAGGATTTTTAATTCTACTTTCTATCAAAATTTTGAATTTATACAAGTCCATTTTTGAAAGAGAATTTATTCCTTAGACAAAATTTATCTTCGATTTCTATTATACATATTTGACTATGAATGTATGTGCAACTAAAATGATTTGAACCTTACATGCATACACTTATCATTTGGGGTATGGTTTAGAATGGCACCCAAGCGCCGTGCAGCTTCAGCAGGTGGAAGAATTTCGAAGGCCAATCATGTGGCACCGGAAGTGGAAACAGCCCAGATGCAAGCACCCAATCGGGGTGAAGGGAACAGTCAGAATATGGGATCGAGGTCTGAAATTCCAGTTGATGTGACCATGGGACAAGCATTCAGCAAAATGGCCAAGATTTTGCAGTCGATGATTGAGAGGCGGAACCCAAGGGGTGAGGACGAGGCCTTAGAACGGTTCTTCAAGTTTCAGCCACCCGTCTTCCTGGGTGAAGCAGAACAAGATCAGAAGGCAGAATAGTGGGTCGAGCAAATGGAGGACATATTCGCAACGCTCCAGTACACCGAGGAGCAGATGGTTAAGTTTGCAACTTTCCGATTGAGAGGTCCAGCTCAGGCATGGTAGCAGCGGGTCCAAGACGACTGGGAGGCGAATGAGCAGGAATGGACGTGGTCCAACTTCGTTGAGGCCTTCAGGGTAGAGTATATCCCATAGTGGATTGTGGAGAAGCGAGAAGACGAATTTCAAAATTTGAGGTAGGGAAGCATGTCGGTGGCCTAGTACGCGACCCGGTTCACCCAGTTGTCCAAATACTCGCGTGATTGGTGGACACCGAGCAGAATAGGACGAGGCAGTTTGTCAAGGGGCTAAGAATGGAGTTGAGGAGAGCATTGGCACCTGCTCCACCGACCACCTATTCGGGGGCTGTAGACGTAGCTACTCAAACGGAGAATGAGGATCACAGCAGGATGGCGGCAAAACCCTTCCAACCGCCAAGGCAACCGTAGGGACACTTCCCGAGGCCACAACCCCATAAGTGCCCAGCCAATCACTAATGGCAGAACCGGGGGAAGCAAGCCCGAACACCACCAGGTGGTCCTGCCCCGAATCTTCCATCCTGCAGGCAGTGTGGAAGGAAAGGCCACACCAAAAGGAATTGTTGGTCTAAGGGTAGTGAAAAGAAGTGCTATCACTGTGGCGACCCGAACCACCTGAGGAACACTTGCCCCAAATTGCACCGAGTCGGGTCAGCAAAACCCGGCTCAGAACCCGGTACCCAACCGAGCAACCCCACAGGAGCATCCGGGAGTGGAGCGCCGAAGCCTCAAGTGAAGGCCAAGGTATTCGCTCTCAATAGAGAGGAAGTTGGGGCCGATGCGGCGGTGGTAGAAGGTATGTTCACTATTCAAGAACATTCTGTTAATGCTTTGATTGATCTTGGCTCTACTCACTCCTATATAAACAAGTTGTGTGCATGTCATTTGGGTTGGGATGGAGTGGAGCTACCTTTCATTCTAGAGGTAAGCACACCTCTGGGGAAAATGGTGCAAGCGGATCAGTGTGCAAAAGAGTGTAAAATTAATGTGGGGAGAGAAAGCCTGGAGGGAGATTTGATAGTGTTAGACAATGAGGATTATGACTTGATTTTGGGGATGGACTGGTTAGCCAAGCATGGGGCTAGGGTGGACTGTAAAAATAAGACAGTCCAGTTCGTTAGACCGGGTTGTGACGTATTGGAATTTAAGGGCAAGAGGGTGAAAGAATGTAAGTACTTGATTGCGGGGGCTAAAGCCCGGAAATTGTTGAAGCAAGGGTGTTAAGGGTACCGGGCTTACGTGATAAAGAAGCCGAATGACCAGTGCACTCTAGAGGACACTGAAGTAATGAAGGATTTCCCCGATGTGTTTTCGGCAGAGCTTGATTCTCTACCTCCTATCCGAGAGGTGGAATTCACTATCGACTTAGTTCCGGGAGCGGAACCAGTATCGCGGACTCCGTACCGGATGTCACCAGCAGAGTTGAAAAAGTTAAATGAGCAGTTGGAGGACTTAGTAAGTCAAGGTTATATCAGACCTAGCACGTCGCCTTGGGGAGCGCCCGTGCTATTTGTGAAGAAAAAGGACGGCAATCTGAGGCTATGCATTGACTACCGGGGTTTGAACAATTTAACGGTCAAGAACAAGTATCCCTTATCGTTGATTGACGAGCTGTTCGACCAGTTACAAGGATCCAGTTGCTACTCTAAGTTAGATATGAGGCAAGGGTACTACCGGGTGCGGATAAAAGAAGATGATATTCCTAAGACAGCCTTTGACACCAGATATGGACACTACGAGTTCGTGGTGATGCCATTCGGGGTGACTAATGCTCCAGTAGTATTCATAGACCTGATGCACCGAGTATTCCGACCTTATTTGGACAAGTTCGTAGTGGTCTTTATCGACGATATCTTGATCTACTCCAAGAGTTCGGGGAGCATGCGGAGCATCTGAAGCTCATATTGGAGAAGCTTCAGGAGCACAAGCTATACACTAAGTTCAGCAAGTGCGAATTCTGGTTGGACAGTGTGGCATTCCTTGGCCATGTGGTGACCAAGAAGGGAATTAAGGTGGACCCGGTAAATGTTGAAGCGGTATCAGACTGGAAGCAGCCGGAGAGTATCACTAAGATCCGGAGTTTCTTGGGACTAGTCGGTTACTACCGAAGGTTTATCAAGGGATTTTCGACACTTACATCACCAATGACCCGATTATTGCGAAAGGATGTTCCATATGTGTGGAACGAGAAATGCGAGAAGAGTTTTCAAGAACTGAAGCGCAGACTGATGACATCACCGGTATTGAGTTTACCGGAGGAAGGCAAACCATACGCGTTGTATATCGACGCTTTGAAAGAAGGACTGTGAGCAGTGTTGATGCAGGACCGGAAGGTGATTGCTTATGCTTCTCGGAAGCTGAGACCTTATGATGTCAACTACCCCACTCATGATTTAGAGCTGGCAGCTATAGTGTTTGCCCTAAAGAAATGGCGACACTACCTGTATGGAGCCGAATATGAGGTGTTCACCGATCATAAAAGTCTGAAGTATATCTTCACCCAGAAGGACCTGAACTTGAGACAGCGAAGATGGATGGAATTCTTAGAAGAATACTGATGCCCTATCAACTACCATCCCGGGAAGGCCAATATTGTGGCAGACGCCCTGAGCAGGAAGGTTGGGATGGCCAGGTTCAGAGTGCAAGAAATGCAATCGGTTCAGGATGTGTTGGACAGAAGGGTGGAAGTGCAAGATAAAGGAATTGTCATCAGCAATTTGAAGTTGGTGCCGGACCTGAAGAAGGAAATCGTGGAAGCTCAGCAAAACAACGCCGAGTTCTAACTTTTCAAGGACAAGGAGCTAAAGTGGCCCGGTAGTGAATTCCGTCTAGACGAGACGGGAGTTCTACATTTCAGGGATCAGTTGTGTATACCCAGAGAGCAGCAATGAAAGGATCGAATTTTGGAAGAAGCGCACAAGAGCAGGTACGCCATTCATCCGGGGGAAGTCAAGATGTATCAAGACTTGAAGAGAGCCAATTGGTGGCCCGGACTGAAGCGAGATGTGGTCAAGTATGTCTCAACCTGTCTCACCTGCCAAAAAGTCAAAGCGGAACATAAGAAGTCAGTGGGACTATTGCAGCCATTTCCAGTGCCGGAATGGAAGTGGGAAAAGGTGACTATGGATTTCGTCACCGGGCTTCCCATGTCAAGGACTCAAAAGGACACCATATGGGTAGTGGTGGATTGACTAACCAAGTCGGCCCATTTCATACCGATGAATGTGAGGGACTCGATGGAGAAGCAGGCTCAGACTTATGTTCGAGAGATCGTTCGACTACATGGAGTGCCTTCAAGTATAGTGTTAGATCGAGACCCGAGGTTTATGTCTCGTTTCTGGGGAATATTTCAGGAAGCAATGGGGTCGAATCTAAAATTCAATACGATGGCGCATCCGCAGATCAATGGGTAGTCAGAGAGGGTGATACAGATATTGGAAGATATATTGAGAGCCTGTGTTTTGGACTTCAGAGATAAATGGATAGAGTGTGTATCGTATGCAGAATTATCATATAACAATAGCCATCAAGCTTCGATCGGGATGGCACCGTATGAGGCTTTGTATGGGCACAAATGTCAGGTACCGTTGTATTGGAGTTGGTTCGAAGACGGTCATGCGAGCAAAACCGGAGAAGTATGTGTCCAAGAGATGTTGGATAAAGTGAAATTGATCAGGGAGAGGTTAAAGGCGGCACAGAGTCGACAGAAGAGCTATGCGGACAACCGGCGAAGAGAATTAGAATTTCAAGTCGGGGACAGCGTATTTTTGAAGTTGATGTCGAATAGAGGAATTTTGAAGCATCCAAAGGGCGGAAAATTGAATCCGAGATATTTGGGGCCTTTTCCGATTAAGGAAAGAATTAGACTGGTAGCTTACCAATTGGACCTGCAAGACGGGTTGACGGGTAACCATGACGTGTTTCATGTGTCACAATTGAAGAAGTATAATGCGGATCCGGTCATGTATTGATTGATGAACCGTTAGTATTGTAGCCCGACCTGAGCTATGTGGAGAAGCCTGTACGGATATTGGACCGCAGTGTCAAGACTCTCCAGAACAAACAGATACCAATGGTTAAGATTCAGTGGGAGCATCATGGCTCACAGGATGCCACATGGGAGTCGGAAGAATGGGTTAAACGGAAGTATCCCGAGTTGAAATAGAGGTATGCTTGCATTTCGGGACGAAATTCTTCAAAGGAGGGGAGGATATGAAACCCCAGTCAAAACCAGTCTTGGAGTAAGGGGGGTTAGGATGCATATCATACTTTATTGCATGTTTAAATATATTTTTATATGATTTTCTGTGTTTTGGATTTGAGATTTATTGTCTTGAAGGCTTGGTTGTGGGTATTGCTTGAGAAGGGCAAAATGGTAATTTTGCTTGAGATGGAAAAAGGGAGATAGCTTGAGGATTGAATAGAAAATATTTTTTTTAGAGGGGAAATAAGAACAAGAGTTGTTGTGGTGTAGTGGTTAGAGCCTTAGAATTAGCTCTTGAGGTCGTGGGTTCAAATTCCATCACAGGAGCTTTAGCTTGGTTAAATTTTATTTTTGCTTGGGAAGTAATAATTTCGACTTTATGTGCTTGGAGTAGGGTAGAGATGTTGTCCTAATAGAGATATGTTAGGAGTATCCTCATTCTACTCCTTTGCCTTACACGAATTTCCTATGGGGAATTCATTTCCCCTTGATCTTTGATTTTCCTTATTTCTCAACTCATTAGTTTGATCAAGTTGTTCTAGCCATTTCCTTTCCAAAAATTTCAGTAAAGTACTATGGTTTTGTAGGATCAAAATGTCTTAGTGAAAGGCATCTTATGGTCTGAAAATGTGGAAGAGTTGTGGGAGATTCCAAGAGGATAAATCCCTCTAGTGAACTTGCTAAAAATTCACTCTAGCTAGGTTCATTTCCCTTCATGCATAGAACTGAAATTTTCCAGCTTTGTGTGCCTTCAAGGTGTCAAAATTCTTAACCATTATTCCTTCCCAAATGCTACCAGAAATGGCCCTTTTGTTTAGCATAGAATCTGGATTTTTCTGGCTATTTTCGGACTTCACAAAAGTGGTGCAAAACCAGAAAAATTCCTGTGCAAATCGCAGCTTTGGAGGTCCAAAACCAAGCTGTTTTCTTCCAGATTTTGTTCAGCACCTTAGCCATGTTTTTCCTCCATGAAGAAGGCTGGAAACCAGCCTTGAAAGCCCCTAAAATTCCCCTTCAAAATCTCTGCAAGCTGGCTGGAAAATGGCAGCCGAAAAACTGTCCAGGAATTCCAGCCTAGCGAAAATCCTGTGCAGTCTAACTGTCCAGCTTTGTTTCCTAATTCACTCCCAACCGAAACCCCATCCTTGTTCTGCATAAACTTCCCTTAAACCTTCAGTAACTGAGCTCTATTATCTCCCTTAAGCTTCTGCATGAAATTCAAACATGGCTGCCCAAAAATCTCTCCAACAAATCCCTGCAATCATGCTTGAATGATTACCAAATTTCCAGCCACTATAGTTTAGCAACCTTCCATAATGTATCCCTCGAATAACCAGACTTTTTCTCCACCATTATGCACCTTGTTTACGGCCACCATAAGCTACCTTAAACCAGCTTTCATCCCACCGAAATTCTGCTCAAAACAGTCGGCCATGGCAGATTTCCAAAGCTCTCCAATAATCAAGATATTCTAGGATATTTAGTTTCCAAATTTGCTTCCTAAAGATATTCTTCAAGGATTTTAACAACTAGCCTTTCCTTTTCCCTTCCAAATCAGAGAACCATCTTCCTAAACCCAACAAAAAATTTGGCAGCCCTAGTTCTCACAGAATTTTGGCAGTTGCAGATCAAATTCTCTCAAATTCCTTCAATCTTCAAGAACACACACAATACACCAAGAACACCTACTTCTTCCTTTCACCTAATATCCCTCCAAACCACTTCAAACCTTCTCTAAAATTTCCAGATTTAACCTACTCACTGCTGTGAGTTCATCAACACCATTCTTAACATCAAACTCCACAAACCAACTTGCTAGTTTAGATCAAAACCTGAAAATTCTGTGAAGGTTCAAGAACACCTTCAAGGTAGGTTTGTTATAACAACTTCATCTTCTCCAATCTTGATCTCTAGTGAAAATATATATGAATAAACATGCTAATGGTCTTCTCTCTCTCTCTCTCTCTCTCTCATGGCCGAAACTCTCTTTTTTTGGCCGGATGGCTTCTTCTCCCATGGCCATGCTTTCTCTATCTTCCTTGGACGAAGCTAGGCATGTAGGAGTTGAGATCCATTCTAAACTCCTTCGAGGTATTCCTCAACCAAGTAAGTCCCTTTAATCTTTCTTTTAAATTCTAGATTCATGTCTCTAGGATGATGTTGATAGTATGTGGATTGTGATAGGATTTGAGTATGTATTGTTGAGATTGAAGCATGAATATATGTATGTTTGTGAAGAAGATGGGATGTATGCATGGAAGGATTATCTTGGTTGATTGAATGATGATTTGGAGTTTGATGTATGTTTCCATGTCATAGGTAGTAATTGTGATGAAGTATGCTAGAGATTATGTCACCTTAGGTGAATAGGATTTATATTCATGTTAGATTATTGAAGCCATGATCATATTTATGCTAGTAGAAGTTAGATCATGTCTTGATAAATTTAGATCTATGCGTATATGCATGATTTGGATGATTTGATGAATTGAAGGATTGTATATGTTCTTGATTGTGGTTAGCCATAGAAATTTGATCATGATCTAGTTGTCCCTAAGCTAATTTTTATTTCATGAATAAAATATTTAATAATATAATTTTACTAGTAATTTTCAAAAACTCTAGGAAGGGTAGATCTAGATTATTATATATAATAAGGATATTTTAGTCAAATAAATAATAGCTTTTGCTAGAAAAATAATATATATATATATATATATTACTTAAAATAATTAAATCAAATAAAGCCTTTTATGGAAATAATTATAATTAGTAAAATATTTATTACTAAAAATTTAATTATTATCTTTTAATCAAAACCCATTAAGAATTTATTTATTATTGTTCAAGCAAGTCTCATTAAATTTATTTTCAACTAATTTTAGCTATCAATTATTTTCTAACAACTAAATTATTAATAAATCATTATTTCATTTAATACTACCTAGGACTCTTGATCAAATAAACTCTAAATTTTTCTTAGCAAGATTTAAACTTTCAACTTATTAGAATTTATTTCCCAAACCATTAATTATTTTAAATATCAAATTAGGCTCAACTTATAAACCTATTTATTTATTGTTTGGCCTTAGAGCTTGGGACACTAGGATCATGGTAGTAGTAAGTTGAGTTGATTTAAAATTGAGGAAGTGGATTGTGGCTTGAAATTGATTGTGATTTTTATTTGCCCATGCGGGGTTAGGTCAGCTGTTGGAGACCTTTTATTGTGAGCAAGAATCAGGTAAGCTCCTACATAAAACCTGATTGAGGTGAAATGTTTATTATGGCAAGCCAAATGTAGAGTGTATGGACACTCATTTATGTAAAGGCAATTGAGGGTTGAATTCTTTCTTCTTTCAAACAATTGAATTATTTAAAGATCAGTGAGTAGATATAATCAAACTCAAAACTCTTTCTAAAACTTATTTTGACAAAGACTTTGGAAACCCTTAAATTGCCATTTTCATGTGGAACAGTGTTTTGTTCATTTTATCCCAAGTGGGAAACATCGTTGAGTACTCAATAAGGGTGGACTGCTAGGGCTAGTCTTTGAGGGGTTAACTTAAGTCTCTCAGTAGGTGGCCACCTCTAAGGGGTGAGTCCTTCCCGGATAAGACGTCAGTCCAGTAGGTCGTGCCGGTCCAAGCTAGCAGTGTTCTTTTCAGTCAAGTGACTGTGTTTCGCCGAAATGGACACCCGGTTGTTGTTTGGGTATAGAAAATGAGGAGTATCTTGCCCAATAGGCCGATCGCCTACTTTTGTCAGTCTGCACAAAGTGTGGCATGCTGACTATGCAGTTATGGGGCCCAACGTGTGGTAACGCTTGACCATTTCTTTTGAGTGGTTGATTTTATTGATTATTTATGGTTGTAAAAGCCAAAATACCACTCTTGCTTTTGGCTAATGTTTATTGCTAGCCAATGATCTCTTATAAAGAATTTTATACTTTGCATTCACGAACTGTTTTCTCCCGACACTTAAGCACACACGGACTTATTGAGATTTCTGTCTCACCACCATTTTTACCATGATTTCAGGTTAATCCTTCTGTGGGGATGAGTAGCTAGATATTGCCTGCTTTAGGAGAATTTTCTGATGATTTATTTTGTGTAATGTTTGGGGGAGATGAGAATGGATGAATTTTATTATGAATTTGTTTTAGGTATTCTTGGATTTTTTTTTTTTTTTTGGATGTAATAAATTTTAAATTCAAGTATCATTTTTATTCCACTATTTTATTTGTGTGACCTAGTTATAAAGACCCCTTGTCCTTTGGACGAGGCGACATCCCCGGCCCTGGCGGGCCTAGGTAGCAAGGTGTTACATATAACATCTTTCATACTGTCAAAACTAACCCTGAGGGTTAACTAATTATTCATGATGGTAATCCTATCCTAGATGCTATCTCAACCATTATCTTTACCATTGCAAAAACCTTCATAGGTAACCCAGTAATTTTTAGAGAGAAACCTACTGCAATACTCAACAACCTCAAATGTAAAACCCTGTCTGACTTTAGATGGTATAATCATACTTTCCTTACTAGAATCTATGCCAAAACATATCGAAATATCTAATATTGGAAAGAAAAATTCCTAGATGGCCTTCCCAGATCTCTTCGTGACTTAGTTTGTGAAGAACTTCAAACCAATACTACAGAGTTGTACCATATGAACAAATTACCTTTGGCCAACTGACTAGCCAAATCCAACAAGTTGCTCTCAAAATATGTCGTTAAGATAAGATGCAGAGATAATTAGCCAAAGACTGTGCCTAGAGAAGTCGTGACCTAGGTATCTTCTGTGAACAATTTGGTTTGCCTTCCTTTAGTGCCAAACCACATAGGCACCATAAGACCATACACCAAGTGTCTTCTAGACCTACCTACTATAAGTAGTAATATAGACATTTCAGGCAGCTTGCACTTCTTGCTCCAACCAAAACCAAAAGTCCTAAGGTTAAGCCCCAGCCTTCCAAGTAAAAAACACTTATCTGTTTCAAATGTAACAAGCCTGGTCATATTGCCAGATATTGTAAATTCTCCAGAAAGATTCATGAACTCTCTTTGAATGACAATATTCTTGACAAAATCCAAAATCTCCTTCTTTTTTAATCCGATTCAAATCATGCTGATGATGAATTTGAACAACAGTTCAATAAAATACTAGAAGATGATCTCTCTTCTTCATCCTCTTTTGATAATTTTGATCTAGAAGAACCAACCATTAACATTCTTACAAAAGAGCATGATCTCCTCCTAGAATTCATAAGAAAACTTCCTAATGATTCCAACAAACAAGAGTACCTTGACAAGTTCAAACAAACTCTCAACCAACCCTCAACATATTCTTCCAACCCTTTCCAACATCATTCACATATTACTAATACATACAATCTTACTGACATTCTCAATAGGTTTCCTGCTAAACCTTCCAGGACTGTCACCATTCAAGACCTTCAATCTAAAATCTCCTTTCTCAAGGAAGAAATTAGAGAAATCAAAGCTTCTCAGGAATTAGATAAATTAGTTCTTCAAAATCTTTGTTCTAAAAAAGAACCTCAAAACCATCAGATTCTAGTGTTGATGCGAATACTTTTTTGAATTATCTTTCAAAATCTTTGTTCAAATATGGTATGTGCGCAATACACTTGTCATTTAAAATTCTTTTACTCTTGAAGTCCCAGCTCTACTTGATACTAGAGCTGATCTCAACAGTATTCAAAAAGGTCTTATTCCTGCAAAATATTTTTAAAAAACCAAAGAAATCCTTCGTTCAGCTAATGGTAAGAAGTTAGGAATTAGCTTCAAACTTTCAGATGTTGAGGTAAAACATTTTTCCTTATCTGTTTTTGCTTCATTCTTGCTTGCCAAATGGGTCACTAACCCTGTTATCTTACATACTCCATTTCTTCAACAGATCATACCTTTCATGGTCCTCAAAACAAGTATTCAAGTAGAACATCTTAACCAAAAAAAATTTATTCCCTTTGATAGGCCTCTTATCAAAAAAGATCTTCATCTTCTTGAGATAAAGTAATCTCAAATCAATTTTCTTAAAGAAGATGTTACATTCTAGCATCTTTGACAACATCTAATCGTGCCTCACATCAAAGCCCAGATCAAATCCCTGGAAATCTATATCCTGACCCAACTTTATTCTGATCATCCTACAGCATTTTGGAACAGAAAACAACATATTATCCAATTCCCTTATGAGCTTGACTTTGATGAAAAATTAATTCCATCCAAGGCCCATCTTATTCAAATGAGCCATGAGCTTACATCCCATTGCCGAAATAAGATCAATGATCTCTTACAAAAGAAAATCATTTTTCCAACTACTTCGCCCTAGAGTTGTGCAGCATTCTATGTCAACAAAAATGCTGAAATTGAACATGGTGTTCCTTGCCTTGTTATCAATTACAAAATACTGAATTCAACTCTCTTATGGATTAGGTATCCTATTCCTAACAAAAAAGATTTGCTCAAAAGATTACATTCTGCTTTACTGTTTTCAAAATTTGATTTGAAATCAGGATTTTAGCAAATTCAAATTGATCAAAATGATTGATACAAAATGGCTTTTACAGTTCCATTTGGCCGGTACGACTTCCTTTTTACTACTAAGCATAATGGCTTAGTACTTTCAAAATCAAAATTTAGTCTATTTCAATCAAGTGTCCGATTTCTTGGACATAATATTCAGCAAGAAACAATAGTTCCTATCAAAAGATCTATTCAATTTGCTGACAAATTTCCAGATCAAATTCTTGATTGGACTCAACTTCAAAGATTTTTTGGTTGTTTAAATTATGTCTCTGAGTTTATTTTAGGATTATGCAACCTTATCAAACCTTTGCATGACAGACTCAAACAGCCTCCCTCCTCCATGGACCGATGTCCATACTTCAACAGTCAGATAAGTCAAGTCCATAGCTAAACAACTTCCTTGTTTATCTCTTCTTAATCCATCTGCCCCAAAATTTTATATATATATAGGAGATAAAACTAATAATATCTTTAATTTAAAGGTAAATTTTTTTGGAGATTTATTATCCTTGGGGCCTGCTAGATTAGTAGGAAAAATGATAATATCTTTATATGATGATATCTAGGAGTCTATGTAGGTTTAAAAATCTGATAAGATAAAGTTTTTAAACAGTTAAGTGGATAAATTTATAAAAGACAAATGAAGTTTTAAGAAAAACTAAAAGACAATTTTGCTTAGCTTCTATCTTGAAGAAAAAATCAAAAGATAATCACACTCCTAGGTTTTAGGGATAATATAAAGAGTGGCGGCTAGACTAGGGAAGTATTGGCCAGAAGGAAAAAGATAAGCTAAGAAAAAATAAAGATGAATTGGGATTCGAACTCGAGTCTCTAAGAATCAAACACCAAGCTTTAACTATTAGACCATATCAATACTTGCTCAAATATTCCCCAACAAATTCTTTTCACCCTCGATCACTGCATCTTAAATACTGCTTATCAAATTCTATCCCAAAAATATAAACGCAACTAACTCAACCATAGCATCACTATAATTCACTAAGTAAAAACACATATAAGCAAACACAACAATCGTATAAACATATATAAATGCATCAAAATTTCACATGCTTAGACAATATTCCATGAAATTCCCATTTCCCCTATATAACTAAGGGTGGTTTCAGGTAGGGTTTACATACCTTGATCCCTTACTTGTTAATCACGTGTCCAAAGAATGACATTATATCAATCCAAAATTCACACTTGTTGAATTTTGCAGAGAACTTGTGTTTTTTCAACTTTTTTAGAACCAATATTAATTGCCTAGCATGATCCTTAGGGATTTTCAGGTAAATTAAGATGTCATCTATGAAGATGACAACAAATTTGTCTAAGTATGGTCTAAAACTCGATGCATTTGGTTCGTAAAAATAGCAATGGCATTAGTCGCTCCAAAAGACATCACAGCAAATTCATGATGCCTATGTTTTGTGTTGAATGTTCTCTAAGGATATCCTCCTCCTCAATCCACACTTAATAATACCCTTACCTTAGATCCAACTTTGAGTAGTAGCAAGACAATTGTAATTTATTGAATAGGTTGTCTATAAGAGGTAAAGGGTACTTGTTTTTAATTGTCAAGTTGTTCAACTTTCTATAATTGATAAATAGACTCAAAGTCCTACTTTTCTTCTTAAGGAATAACACCGGGGCTTCCCATAGTAATGTGCTAGGCAAAATGTCCCCTTGCTCCAAAAGCTTTTCTAATTACTCCTTCAATTCCTTCAACTTTAGTAGAGCCATTCGATAAAGGGTTCTTGAATGAGGCTCTGCCCCTAGTATCAGGTTAATCACAAACTCCACATCTCGAGGCAAGAATAAATTTGTTAACCCAGTTGGAAAGACATCTAAGAAATCTTTTACCGCTACTATGTTTTCTATTAACAACTGATCTTTAGGTTTATTTATCAAGTAGGAAAGGTACCTTTGACATCTTTATCAATTTATGAGCCTTTACTCCTACTATTAAATATTTTATTTCCTTCACTTTAATCCTATTGAATTCCCACGCATCTCTCCTACACCTAACAAATTACAACATTTTGCTTTAGCAATTAGCCTATGCATGGCTTGACAACCAATTTATGCCCAATATGAGATCATAGTCTTCAAAGAGCATAACAATCAAATCTATTGGTAATTCTTTAAACCTTACTTCATCGTAATCTCGTACATACTTTTTGGCCTCCACTAATTTCCCTAGTGAGGTACTTATTGGTTGGGTGTAGGACAACTCTGACCTATCCCACCTTAAAATGGCATGCATATCCTTTATTAATGTAATAATATATGGAACTAGGATAAATTAAAACATTCATAGGATAACCTGGAATAGCAATATTACCTTCCACTATCGCTACATTAACTCCTACATCTTCCTAGTTTAGTGCAAGCATTTTGGCCTTCACCTGTGGCTTCTAGCTACTACTTCTTGAGGTTTTGGTGGTGTTGGTCCAATTAGCTAATTGAACTGGTAATGCAGGGGCTCCTTAATTGTAAATTGATGACTTTGGGCAATTGTTCCTCATATGTGAGGGATTCCCATAGTTAAAGCACTTCTAATTCTCCTATTTAGACTAACAATCCTTCTCCAAAAGCACTTTCCTGCCATAATTTTGACATGCCATCGAGTTCGTAGTTGCTATGGTAGTCCATAGCTGCTTACCCTTATTTCCCCACTGCTTTCTAGAGGACCTCTTGTTTGGGAAATGTTTAGGGTTGGTAGTTGGTGGCTTGCTGGCATATCTTTGCTTGTCATTCATTGGAGGGAAGGGTGCCATTTCCTTCCTCAATTCTGGCCTCAATCTTTTCATGAATTATCAGTTGCAGTTTTGCTTCGTGTTTATTATGCATTCGTAATAATTGGACATTTTGTTGCATTGGGCTACATATTGTGCCACTAACATGCTACCAGCTTTATCTTTTGGAAGTTGTCCTCCCATTTCTCCACCACTTATTTCAGGATAAACTTATCCTTAAACACTACCACAAAATCATCCCATTACCATTCCTGCTTATTATTCTCCCAGTCCACCTAAATTCTCAGCCACCAATCCTAAGCAGGTCCTCTTAGTCAAAAAATAGCAAACTTAACCATTCATGTGAAGTAGCTTAGGATACTAAAGATATTCTCCATTTGCTCTGCCTACAGTTTTGCTTTCTACTTCTTCTCTGCTTCTCCAAAAAACATTGATGGATGGAATTCAAGAAATGTTCGAAGGCCTTGTCTTCTCTTCGAGGTGCTCTTCCTTCCATCATATTTTACAAGATCTTAGCTATCTTGCTAAAAGCTTTCCCAATGGATACCTCTGCAAGTGTCTCTTATTCCATCTCTAGTTCTTTCCTATCTCTAACCGCATTATCTTAAGTAGGGTTTTGTTCAATTTTGGGTTGTAGGGTTACCAGTTCTAGTTCAAGAGCTTTGCCATAATGGGTCACCATTTTACATCTGGAAGGCATCTTCTTAACACATATATCACACTCTTATCAAAACGATATAAAAGTAATGATTTTATGCACATGCGTTCATAAAAGTCACAATGGGATTCTCAATGTTCTTTAAGCATTATGTCATGAATAAGCTGCTTAAGTAACATATAAAGTTATTGCACACATATAAGTAGGCAAGAATTAACAAGTTAAAAAGTTCATAAACATTTACTCTATAACACAATACCTATTACATGCATAGATGTACTAAAAGAAATAGATACCACAACTGATATCTTTATTTCAGGAAACATAGTTTGAAAACATCAAAATCTCAAAACAAATCAAACACAAGTATCAAAATTATTTAAACATCCAAAATAAAATTAACTTCTACTATCCTGTTCAATTCCACTCCTAGGCAATCACTCATCAGTATGGTCATCAGAGTCGCCATCACTAGAATCACTAGAATCAGCCTCGTATAACCATCCTCTAAGGTTCCCAGTCAGGTCCACTTACCTAAGGAGTCCATTCTCATCAGCCTTACCACATAGACAAAGTCTAAGCTTCTTGCTCTTTTGTTAGGTCTCCTAGTGTTTTCCACCATTTTTTCTTTCCTTTTGAGTTTTACCATCCTAGGTCTCTGACGAAGTCTCTCCATATCCTCTTTTAACTTACTCTTGCTTCTTCAAAATCTTTCACTTTGGTGTCATGACTGTATAGAGCTATAATCTTGACCCCATCATCACAATTAACCTAATTCTAATAGCCACTATGATCCTAGACCTTATTATCTCTTTTAGCTTAAACTTCATTATTTCTATTATCTTGATCATACTCCTACTTCTCTAATGACTTTGATAAGAATGAACTAGTAGGGCACTAGATAGGAATAGGTTGGCAAGCCATGCTCTTATGGGCAGTCCTATACATCCTAACCATCCTGCTCACAAAAAACACAATGATGTTAGTAATAAATTGAAAACTCTTAAGGTACTAATCCCAAATAATTTAAAGGAGTGCCTAAATATAGGCTTAGCTAATTGTAACACCCTATCAACCTATAAAACCTAAATGGGTCAGGGATATCGCCCATTCCCCTAGATAAATAATCTTTGTCACACCCCTACTAAAGACAACAATGGAAGAATATCAACACCAGGTGTCGCCCCCATCCAGTTTCCCAAACAAGAGGTCATTGTAATGGAAACAACAAATTAAATACATATATAAGGTCCAGACTCAACAATATACTATACTAATGGCCACACATATACATATATCAGAAGATTTCATCTATGCCATCTCTATCTATAACAAAATACAAAACATGATCAAAAGGAAAGCTGTCTAGACCAAAACTGCCGACTCTGTGGTATCGTCCTTCTATCCTTAAGTCCGCTGAGCTCTGGATCCTACAAAAGGTAAGTTAAAAGACACGTGTGAGTGAGGAATCACCCAATGAGTCCCATGTGTGCTAGTACTTCATGAAAGAATAAGATACATAAAACTTTGTGGAATAGCATATCATTTGTTCACTGGAAACAATTCCCAAACTCGCTAAAGAAGAGTTTATCTAAAACTCAATCAATTTAGGAAAATTTTATTTCAAATTTCAAATTATTGCCCCAGTGTTTAAATCACAAGCACTTCTCTAATAGAAGATCGGCCTATAGGCAAGTCCTGTAGTCCTTGCCCTCGGTGCCACGTATTATTGTACTAAGACCGCAACCTCCAGTACTCAACCGTGCGTCGCCAGAATAAGTACACCGCAGCGTATTTCTGCTCAAGTATACCGCAACATACCTAGTGTATTGCAGCACACAATCTTTTACTTGCCCCCATAAGCCAGGGGTCCCAATCCTAATGTCAATCACCATCGAGGCGATAAAAAGTCAAACACACCAGTGTCCCCGTCCAGCATCCAGTGAATGACTCAAAATAAGAAGTGCCCACAGACGCGGCAATTGCCAGATGCTAAATGGCTAGCTATGATGACTTATCTCAATGTTCGATCACTCTATTTGGAGTAAGACAATCCCCATAACTAGCTAGGTTATTTGGGGTCGTCTACCTCTAACATGAGCTAGTACAAAAAATAAAGTCCTTGTTGAATACTCAACATTACCAATACCAACCCCTTCTGACTGATCAGACCAGGGGGTTATTTGATCCCGCATGATTTTCAAATCAAAATATTTTTGGGGCAAAATCACATTTTTTAGAATTTGATCCCACTAACTCACAATTCAAATCATTATTTACATAAGCTCCCAAAGCCAATCAATACATTCTATGGCACATCAGGCCAGTAAAACAACTTCAGGGATCAAAAGATCATTTTCCAAAAGTCGATCTCATCACGAGAGTTCAATTTCCAAAACCATGTCAAAATAAGTTTCCAGCAGTATTCGGGTCATCTTCCTCGTACATGATCACAAAAGTTATTTCCAACAGTATTCATGTCATTTTATCCATACCCAATTTTTAAAAGAATTTTCAAGGGTATTCGGGTTATTTTACCCTTGCCTGATTTGAAAATATTCATAAAGATTCTAGTAAGGGTATTTCGGTCATTCACCAAACACTTGATTCTAGAGGTTTTCATAAAACATTTCAATAAGGACATTTGGATCATTTTTCAAAAACCCGATTCCAAAAGGAACTCATTCCAAGAAATCTAGAATTCTAATCACAAAAGAGGATTGAATTCAAAGTTTCCAAACACATTTTCATAAAATGTTCTAATAAAGGCATTCAAATCAATTTATGAGTACCCAATTCCAAAAAATCTCCATTTTCTGAAAATCCCAAGTAAATAATCCAAAAGGACTAAATTCACAAAATTTATGCTTTAATCATTTATTAAGGTTTCCAAGCCAATCATGAAGTTCATTCAAGCCTAAAATTGCATAAAACAAATCTTGCTCAGATAAACCTTAAGCACATTCAAGGATTTCCAAAACGGTATAAAACATAGCATTTCATGGAAAAGAGAAGCACACTAGCTTTCAAGAGGTTTTAGAAATCAAAAGGACTCACCTCGTATCCTAAGTAACCCTTTCCGTTCACGGCTGTTTAATCATCGTCTCTACCATTTTTTGACATTCTGTTGGATGTTTACCGCTAAACCTGCACCAAACATCGTTTTCGGGACAAATCAGGTTCGGTCGACTAATAGCCGACGGTTAGCGGATGTGCCCGACGAGTAGTTGATGTCCAACCAATATTTAGCCGACGAGGCCAACAGTTAAGAAAAACGTTCAACTTTCGTTCACGTCATTTTTTCGATTCTTTCTTTTTCCTTTTTTCCACATCCTTTCTCCTTTCATAAAAAAATAATTCACTTCATATTTTCGTAATAATTTCATCCAAATCATACAATTAATCATCCTTAAATTCGTCCATGTTCCAAGCAAATTTCTGAAATGTGGTTGCTTTGACACATGATTTTGTTTCGAACATAACTTTCAATCCATAACTCCGTTTCAACTCTATCATATACCAAATGACCATAAGACTCTTACTGTAATTTTGTATAAGCTTTTTCCGTAATTCTAGTTTCCGAGGGACGGTACTGGGCAAAAACAGCTCCAATAGTTTTACCTCAATTTCACTATTTTTGTTTTCCTTTGTTCTCCTTCAATCCAAACACTTATATATCACTTAATCATCCTCAAATGTTACTAAAAAAGCCTTCATTCTTCTGATTTTTAGACATATTTAGCTCAATAAAACCATATTTCCCAATACTAATTAACATTCTCAAACAACAACAATAACCATTCATTTTCCTTTAACAATTAGTCCAGCTTTCCATCCTATTTCATGTGATTCTTTTGTAGCCATGATCCACCAATAAAACCGGCATGAAAACATCTATAATCACCATATAAAACATAGCATAAAATCCTCTTCACCAACCAACACACACACAACACACACAAACTCTTGGACAAGCCCTTCTCTCTATCTCAAGCTTGGCCATCTATTGGAGCATTATGGAACTTGGGAAGTATTATTTAAAATTTCTACCCCTTTATTATTTTTGGTCCCTTTGGAGATGCTTTCTAGTATTTATCTTTTGCTAATGAGGACATTGTCCAATTTAAGTGTGGGGGAATGGTTTGATGATATACTTTGTCCAAGTTTTTATCAATTATCTTGGTGTTTTCTTAGTGGTGAGCTACTTTAGAAAAAAATTGGTTTAAAAGTTCTGAAAATTTAAAGATTTAGAAGAGTGAAACTTTTGGAGCTAATTTGGAATGGAAGTTTGTTTTTCTTATCTCTTCTCCTTTATATTTTTGGTCCCATGGTATTGTTTGTTTTGGTTATATTTATTTGGCCATTGAGGTCAATGTCCAGTTTAAGTGTGGGGGAGTGGTTTGATTGACAAGTCTTCTATACATATTCTTTAGCCTTCTTGGGGGTAAACAATTTTTGGTGCAAATTTTTCTGATTTTCTAGAGATTTCAAGCTGTATTTTTTGTGCATGTCTTTATGATGGATTATAGAGCATATGTTCTAGATCATTTATGGCTTATGGATGACTTTTTGCACTCACTTGGACAAAGTAGTTCTTCATCAACTGCTTTGCATTATTCTTAAACCTGTTTTTTTTTTTTTTTTAATTCATGGAGCACTCTAGAACTTACTTGAATACCTCTCGAGGCGAAATAAGAAAGGCAATCATGATTTAACTTAGGGATGACGGTAATATGCCTTATTTGGATAGTTTGAGCTTTTCAAGCCTACCTATTGCTATATTATCCCTAGTGCCTATTTTGAGCCTAAATTGATGATCTATTTCTTTAAAACCCGTCACGATATTTTGTCCATTACTTGTACTGAGAATTTGTGTAATTTTCCAAATCTTTATGCTCTTGAGGGATGAAAGTATATGTATGTTGAGAAAAAAAATGCAGGGATAGAGATCATGACTTGTTACTTTCAATCATGGATCAATTACGAGTGGAGCTGGGAAAAGAAAGGAAGTAGAATGGAAGAAAGAAGTTGAAAAAATTGAGAAAGAAAATAGTGTTGAGCTGAAAAAGATGAGAAAGAAGAAAAGAAATAAGAGGAATTGAAAAAAGAAAATGACAAGCTCCTAGAAAGAAAAGTGAAGAAAGAGAAAAGAACAGCAGCAGAGAAAACAAAAGAGGAATAAAAGAAGAGAAATTGAAAGAGAATCAAAAGAAAATTGAAAAAGAAAAGAAAAAAAAGAGCAAAAGATCACAAAAGGGATGGTGAGTGAACTGTAAAAGTAAGTTCATATAAAACACTTGACACCATTGCTGGAAAATTGAGTGCTCTTGTGAGGAAAAGAGTTAATGATAAGAAGAGATGAAAGAAAAAACAATGCAGGATTTGCTTGAAGTACATAAGGGTTGTTATATAAGGTTATGGTTTGATTGATTCTTGGAATAGGAGAGCAAGAAGAGTTGAGAATTATAGGTTTATTTTGGTTACCCTTTTCTTGCACACTCTCAGTTTTTCTTTGACTTTTCATTTTCCTATATCCTTCGTTTGCTAAGCCACATTACAAACCTTTAGCCTTATATTACAAGCTTAAAAGTATTACTTGATCTATGTAGAATCATGATATGTCTCGGTTTAGTAGAGAGAATGTATGAAAAGTAAGCATATGGAATGCATATTCTTTTTGAACTGATTTCTTTCCAATGGTTTGAGAATATTGTGAAGTGTTGAGATGGTTCTACTAAGTCATTTATCATTACATAAGTCTAGCATAGGCTGTGAAAGATTTAGTATCATATGTTTCATGTTCATGAATAAAGAAAGTATTGAAGCTATGGTTTTGGAATTGATTGAGTAATTTGATTAAAACCTTGTGTTTTTCCTACTTGTTCTTGATACTTTGCGTGAGGACAAGCAAAGAGTTAAGTGTGGGGGAATTTGATAGGGGCTAAATTGGTCATACTTTGCTTAGTTATTTGAGGCTCTTTTGTAATACATTTTGTGTAATAACTAGTCATATTCCTTCATACTTGAGATTTTACCCTTGGAGGTATTTTGGTCATTATTTCAGATTTTTGGGTAAAACGAAGTAAAACTGTCGCCAAACAAAGCAGAGGCGGCGCCGGCTAGAGCCCCTAGAACTGGCGTCGGCTATACACTGGTTGTACAAACTTCAAAGTGATGGAAAAATTGTAGAAACATAGTAGAAAGAACCTAAGCGGCACCGGCTGTAAGGCTGGAACTGGCGCCGGCTGCATTCTGGAACTTATGCGTACAATTCGGAGAAAAATCGGCGAACGAGTGGAGAAGCATAACACAGGCGGCGCCGGCTCCGAAGAACCAAGGCGTCGCCAGCTGCGGTCTGTCCTTGAGGCGGTGCTGCGATCTTTCTATGCTTTTTGGAAATCTGAGGAGTTTTATTATCTTCCAACTTCTACTCAGCCAAGAACTTTGTACCTATGAGTTTAGGCACTTCTTTAGCCCATAAATAGATGAAAAACACAAGCGAAAATGGAAGAATTCATTGATCATCATAGAAAATCACTCAGTCCAAGGAGGAATTCTTCAAGTTCAAGGAGGGTTGTACAAGAAAGTCTTCAAAGGAAGAAGAAGGAGGCTTGTCTATTAGTGCTTTCTTTTACTTTGTCTTCTTTTTCTTGACAATGATATGTTAATTATTTTATTGTAATTTGTCATTGTTTTAGATATTCATGATTTTTATAGTTATTTGATCTTTTGTTTAATTGATTGTTCTTCTTAGTATTTAATTACTTGGGCGCATGACGATATTAATTGGTTGTTTCTTTTCATTAACTTGCTAGACCAAAGAGGTTAATTGCTGAGAATGAAGTAATTAAAGGTTAATTGATGTTTGCCAGACCAAGGATTCATTGATTAATTTCATGTTTTAAATTTGCCAGACCAAGGAAATTTAATCAAGGATTGTGCTTAATGCATCTTCTTGATGAATTAGTTGAGACAGACCAAGTGATGTTAACTTATCTAAAAGGTAGTAATTAGTTGAGACAGACCAAGTGATACTAATTTACCTTAATCCTTCATAATGCCAAGAGAATGATTGGTTATGATAATGGTTAGGTACTTTGAGATCATGTTTGTCTACACAATGGTTTGAGTTGCATACTTCTTCATCCTTGACGTGTATATATTTCAATTTATGTTTTCTTTTGTTTCGGTTTGGTTTTATCGAGTCGGTTAAACAATGAAAGAATGGTAATTAATGTCTACTTGTTGTTTGAGGATCGACAATCGTTTGAACCCTATTCTGAGTTAATGATGAGTACACTTGCTCATATGTGTGATTTGGGGTTTAACGTTTTAATTTCAACTTGATTGCGAATGTGCTTAGTTTTGTATGATTTTTATACCCAAGTCCGGACACATTAAGTTTTTGGCGCTGTTGCCGGGGAACAATAGCATGAAAGCTTGGATTTTGTTGATTTAACCATGTAAATTGGTAAATATGTAAATATGTATATATGTTCCTTGTATAAAGAAGTGCCATATTTTGTTGTTTGTATAATTGTATTTTACTTTCACTATATGTTGTAAATATATAAATAGAGAGATACATGTTAATAATAACTAACTTGTTTTTGTATGTTTGAATAAATTGTATATTTAGTTATTTAATTTTACTAATCCAATGTTAATATGGAATATGTGTAATAATAATATTTTTAATTTGTTGATTTTTACATCTATAATTTTGAGTCAATACTAACTCTTTTTTATTTTCAGGTTTAGACTTAAGCTAACACGATATTGGAGACGAACTATTTTATTAGTTGTTTCTTTATTTACAATTTTTACTTTTATTTTAATTTAGGAATTCTTATTTTAAATGTATCATGGTCATGCACTCAATTAGGATAGTTTTTAGTTGTTAAAAAAAGAGAGAGAGAGAGAGAAATGAAAAAACATTAGTGTATGGATTGGCAAAATTACAAGCTCACATTGATGTTTTTGGTCAGACGTCATTAGAAGCATTAGTGAATTCTTTTTTTGCCAATATAAATTCATCTGTTCAGTAGCATGAAGAAGCTTCCCGACAATGGTGAGATCTAAGGAAACAATTAGTTAAAATTGTTGAGGAGACTCATGAGTTCATGCTACCCCATACACTTGAACAAGAGAATCTCCCAAGAGAGGGGAGATCCTATGAGGGACAACTGTCCAATGTGGGAAGGGGGTATTCAATTCTTCTCTATGTGCTAATAATCTAAATCTTTCTTTGTCACATGGTTTCGTAGGTTCCTCTCTTTTCTTGGAGAATATGGGTCCAAATAATGATGTGTTGACTTTAGCACACTTCAAGGAGTTGGATCTTTCAACACTATATCGTAAGAAGTCCTTGGAGGATGGTGGAAATTTCTATCCTTCACCCCATTCAACGGGAGGTAACTTATTTTTTGTAGATGTGTCGAAAAGTAACGATTCCCTTATCCTATTCTTAAGAACTCAATTGCAAAGTTTTAAAGAGAATTTTAATTGTAAAAATTCTTTTGAAGGGTTAATTGGTGAGTTCAAAGTTGATGCATCCATTAGATACTATGTGCACCTATATGTTGGAAAAGATATTTATGTGTCTAAAGGAATGTTAGAAAATGAGGTTTATATGTTTTGCTAAGATAAATCGTTTTCATGAACCTTCCATTTTTCAAAATCCTCCATTCTTTATTCTACATTTGTTATGCCTATCTTCTATTTTGAACTTCATTTCTTTTCAAAATGTTTGATGAGGAAGCATGATGGGTGTAGGGTGTTTTGTGTTATTTTTATTTTTTTAGTCTTTTTATTTAGTTTGTTTTCTTTTATTTAGGTATGTTTTTATTTTATTATTATTTTTCTTGTGCTTTTATTTGTATTTTATTTTATAGGCATAAAGTCCTCTTGGACAAACCCTTCTCTTTACCTCAAGCTTGGCCATCTATTGGAGCATTATGGTACTTGGGAAGTATTCCTTAAACTTTCTACCCCTTTATTATTTTTGGTCCCTTTGGAGATGCTTTCTGGTGTTTATCTTTTTCCAAGGAGGATATTGTCCAATTTAAGTGTGGGGGAGTGGTTTGGTGATATACTTTGTCCAAGTTTTTTATCAATTATCTTGGCATTTTCTTAGTGGTGAGCTACTTTAGAAAATTTTGGTTAGAAAGTTCCGAAAATTTAAAGATTTAGAAGAGTGAAACTTTTGGAGCTAATTTGGAATGGAAGTTTGTTTTTCTTATCTCTTCTCCTTTATATTTTTTGTCCCATGGTATTGTTTGTTCTGGTTATATTTATTTGGCCATTGAGGACAATGTCCAGTTTAAGTGTGGGGGAGTGGTTTGATTGACAAGTCTTCTATACATATTCTTTAGCCTTCTTGGGAGTAAACAATTTTTGGTGCAAAATTTTCTGATTTTCTGGAGATTTCAAGCTGTATTTTTTGTGCATGTCTTTATAACGGATTATAGAGCATATGTTCTGGATCCTTTATGGCTTATGCATGACTTTTTGTACTCACTTGGACAAAGTAGTTCTTGATCGACTGCTTTGCATTATTCTTAAACATGTTTTTTCTCTAAAATTCATGAAGCATTCTATCACTTACTTGAATACCTCTCGAGGCGAAATAAGAAAGGCAATCATGATTTAACTTAGGAATGACGGTAATATGCCTTCTTTGGATAGTTTGAGCTTTTCAAGCCTACCTATTGTTATATTATCCCTAGTGCCTATTTTGAGCCTAAATTGGTGATCTCTTTCTTTAAAACCCGTCACGATATTTTGTCCATTACTTGTGCTGAGAATTTGTGTAATTTTCCAAATCTTTATACTCTTGAAGGATGAAAGTATATGTATGTTGAGAAAAAATGCAGAGATAGAGATCATGACTTGTTACTTTCAATCATGGATCAATTACGAGTGGAGCTGGGAAAAGAAAGGAAGTAGAATGGAAGAAAGAAATTGAAAAAATTGAGAAAGAAAAGAGTGTTGAGTTGAAAAAGACGAGAAAGAAGAAAAGAAACAAGAGGAATTGAAAAGAGAAAATGACAAGCTGCTAGAAAGAAAAGTGAAGAAAAAGAAAAGAACTGCTGTAGTGAAAACAAAAGAGGAATAAAAGGAGAGGGAATTGAAAGAGAATCAAAAGAAAATTGAAGAAGAAAAGAAAAAAAAAAGACCATAAAAGGGATGGTGAGTGAACTGTAAAAGTAAGTTCATATAAAACACTTGACACCATTGCTGAAAAATTGAGTGATCTTGTGAGGAACAGAGTTAATGATAAGAAGTGGTGAAGGAAAAAACATTGCAGGATTTTCTTGAAGTACATAAGGGTTGTTATATAAGGTGATAGTTTGATTGATTCTTGGAATAGGAGAGTATGAAGAGTTGAGAATTATAGGTTTATTTTGGTTACCCCTTTCCTGCTCACTCTCAGTTTTTCTTTGACTTTTGATTTTCCTATATCCTTCGTTTGCTAAGCCACATTACAAACCTTTAGCCTTACATTACAAGCTTAAAAGTCCTACTTGATCTAAGTAGAATCGTGATATGTCACGGATTAGTGGAGAGAATGTATGAAAAGTAAGCATATGGAATGCATATTCTTTTTTAACTGACTTCTTTCCAATGGTTTGAGAATATTGTGAAATGTTGAGATGGTTCTACTAAGTCATTTATCACAATACAAGTCTTGCATTGGCTGTGAAAGATTTAGTATCATATGTTTCATGTTCATGAATAAAGAAAGCATTGAAGATATGGTTTTAGAATTGATTGGGTGATTTGATTAAAACCTTGTGTTTTTCCTACTTATTCTTGATACTTTACTTGAGGACAAGCAAAGAGTTAAGTGTGGGGGAATTTGATAGGGGCTAAATTGGTCATACTTTGCTTAGTTATTTGAGGCTCTTTTGTAATATATTTTGTGTAATAACTAGTCATATTCCTTCATATTTGAGATTTTACCCTTGGAAAGGTATTTTGGTCATTATTTCAGATTTTTGGGTAAAACGAGGCAAAATCGTCGCGTAACAGAGCAGAGGCGGCACCGGCTAGAGCACTAGAACTGGCGTTGGCTATACACTGGTTGCACAAACTTCAAAGCAATGGAAAATTTGTAGAAACAGAGTAGAACAGAACCTAAGCGGCACCGGCTATAAGGCTAGAACTGGCACCGGCTGCATTCTAGAACTTATGAGCACAATTCAGAGAAAAATCGGCGAACAAGTGGAGAAGCATAACACAGGCGGCGCCGGCTCCGAAGAACCAAGGCGTCGCCAGCTGCGGTCTGTCCTTGAGGCGGTGCTGCGATCTTTCTATGCTTTTTGGAAATCTGAGGAGTTTTATTATCTTCCAACTTCTACTCGGCCAAGAACTTTGTACCTACGAGTTTAGGCACTTCTTTAGCCCTTAAATCGATGAAAAACACAAGCGAAAATGGAAGAATTCATTGATCATCATAGAAAATCACTCAGTCCAAAGAGGAATTCTTCAAGTTCAAGGAGGGTTGTACAAGAAAGTCTTCAAAGGAAGAAAAATGAGGCTTGTCTATTAGTGCTTTCTTTTACTTTGTCTTCTTTTTCTTGACAATGATATGTTAATTGTTTTATTGTAATTTTTCATTGTTTTAGATATTCATGATTTTTATAGTTATTTGATCTTTTGATTAATTGATTGTTCTTCTTGGTATTTAATTACTTGGGCGCATGACGATATTAATTGGTTGTTTCTTTTCATTAACTTGCTAGACCAAAGAGGTTGATGGTTGTTGCAATTGATTAATTTTATATTTATTGGCTGTTAACTTGTTAGACCAAAGAGGTTAATTACTAAGGATGGAGTAATTAAAGGTTAATTGATGTTTGCCAGACCAAAGATTCATTGATTAATTTCATGTTTTAAATTTGCTAGACCATGGAAATTTAATCAAGGATTGTGCTTAATGCATTTTCTGGATGAATTAGTTGAGACAGACTAAGTGATGCTATCTTTTCTAGAAGGTAGTAATTTGTTGAGACAGACCAAGTGATGCTAATTTTCCTTAATCCTTCAGGATGTCAAGAGAATGGTTGGTTATGATAATGGTTAGGTACTTTGAGATCATGTTTGTCTATACAATGGTTTGAGTTGCATACTTCTCCATCCTTGACGTGTATATATTTTGATTTCTGTTTTCTTTTATTTCGGTTTGGTTTTATCGAGTCGGTTAAGCAATGAAAGAAGAGTAATTAATGTCTACTTATTCCTTGAGGATCGACACTCGTTTGAACCCTGTGCTAAGTTAATGATGAGTACGCTTGCTCATATGCGTGATTTGGGGTTTAACGTTTTAATTTAAACTTGATTGGGAATGGCTTATTTTTGTATGATTTTTATACCCAAGCATGGACACATCAATTCGTCTCATCACACCGATCAACTTTTGTTCTAGACATCGGTACAAATTCTCATCCTATTACAAATAGTAGCCTTTCGAAAGTAAAATGGTGGGATGTCACATCCTCCCCTCCTTACAAAAAATTTCATCTTCGAAATTGGCTTACACTTAGAATAAATCTGGATACTTTTTCAATATCCTCACTTCCGTTTTCCCAAGTTACATCTTACACAGGATGATGATTCCATGATACTTGTACAAGTGGAATTTTCTTATTGTGCAATTCCTTTACAGTATACTCCAAGATCTTAGTAGGTTTTTCCTCATTCTTCAAGCTTAGAGTCAACTCAATAGGTTCTTCATTCAAAATATGGGCAGGATCAGCCACATATTTTCGAAGTTGGGATACAAAAACTCTCCATGAATAACTTAAAGTTCTACTGGTAACTTCAATTGATAGGCTACTTTCCCAGTATAATGAGAACTGACATTTTCTTACACATAAATCTTCAAATGGGGCCATTCCGATTCATACACAAATTCTGCATATGCTAAATTATCAATCTACTTAGTACCAAAATCCAAAGCATAGGCCCTCAACATATCTTTCAAATCTCTATTCACTCGTTTTATCTACTCATCCGTTTGTTGGTGCACTGTTGTACTGAACTTTACAGTTGTCCCGTATCTTTGCTGCAATTTAGTCCAAAACTTCGAAGTAAATCTGGGGTCTCAGTCCGACACAATACTAAGGGGTGCTCCATGAAGTCTGATCACTTCCTCCATATAGATTTTACTTAACTTCTCTAGAGAATCACATTGATTGATAAGGATGAAATGAGTGAACTTAGTCATTCGATCCACTATCACCCATATAATATCTCGCTATCCTACTACCATGGGCAATCCTGTAATGAAATCCATAGTAATTTCACTCCATTTCCATGATAGAGTTGGGTAAGAGTAGCAATACTCTTCAGGCCGTTGCTGATCGGCTGGAAATGTTGACAAGTTAAACATCGAGCTACAAAAACTAAAATATCCTTCTTCATACCAATCCACTAATAATATCGTTTTAAGTCCTGATAGATTTTTACGACTCTTGAATGGATAGTATACTTACTTCAAGATGTCTTCATTAAAACTTCTTATTTCATCGCACACTGTTTCAAGATACAATAGCGATTTCGGTAATGAATGATTCCATTACTAGGAATATTAGAATAGGAGTAGATTTAATCCTTCTCTCAACTCTCGAAAATTTCTCTCATGCTTCTTAGTTCCAACACAAGGAACTTCCTTTTGGGCGGGTCAAATCAATGGTGAAACTATCTTAGAGAGTTTCGTTAATAAATCTTTGATAATATCCTGCCAATCTCAAGAAACTTCAGATTTCGATTAGAGTCTCGGGACGTTTCCAATTTGGCATCGCTTCAACCTTTGCAAGATCGACTATAATCTCATCCTTGGATATCACATGTCCGAAGAATGCTACTTCTTAAAACCAAAACTCAGTTACTAAATTTTGTATACAATTTAGTCTCTCTTAACTTCCCTAAGACTTTCTGAATGTGCTACCCATTTTCTTGGAGATCTTTAAAGTACACAAAAATGTCATCTATGAATATATCAACAAAATTATCTACGTATGGCTAGAATGTTCGGTCCACTAAGTCCATAAAAATGCCAGAGGCATTAGTAACACCAAAGGGCATCACTATAAACTCAAAATGCCCACTTCGAGTGTTAAATGCCATTTTTGGTATATCTTCTTCTCGAATCCGGACCTGGTAATATCCTTGCCTCAAGTCTAATTTCAAGAAACATTCAGCTCCTTACAATTGATCAAACAGTTCATCAACCACAAGCAATGGATATTTATTCTTTACCGTCACTACATTCAACCCTCGATAATCTATACATATTCGCAATGACTTATCTTTCTTCTTAACAAATAATACAGGTACTCCCCCATGGTGAAGCACTCGGCCAAATAAACCCTTGGTCTATCAATTCTTGTAATTATTTCTTGAGCTCCTACAATTCTATAGGTGTCATTCTATAAGGGGTCCTTGAAATTGGTTCTGACGATGGCACTAAATCAATAGAAAACTCTACTTCTCTTTCTGGTGGTAACTTCTTTAATTCCACAGGAAAAACATCTAAATACTCATTCACAATAAGAACATCTTCGGGTTTCTTAACCTCTCCCGGCTTATTAATTACATAAGCTAAGTATCCTGTGCAACCTTGCATAATTATCTTCCGGGCCTTAAGTCTCGATACAAAAGCATTGTTTTTCCTTCCAGCCTCACTTACAAATTCTAATATAGGTTTCCCAAGCTGATGGAAACGTACTACTTTATGTTTACAACCAACTTAAGTATGATGCTGCGATAGCCATGTTGGGTAGCTCAGGCTCGTATCCTATACGGTGTAGCGGAAAATAAAATGAGATACCATCCCAGGACCCATCTATGTGTGAAAAACAAGACATCATGAGGGTAAAGGTAACAACTTTTACCTTTGCAAGATCGTCCGAAGAACAAAAATTTCTTCTTCAAGTTGAGGCGCGATCCAGCAATCCTCATGATCAACCTCCACATGAGTTGAACGTCTACCCACTATAATTACAGTGTGTGATTATCTCTAATAGTAATCCACACAGAGGAATACTCAAACACCAAAATTTTCGTGCTAGCAAAAATTAATGGCGGCTAGGGTTCAAGATCAAAATCAAGAGAGAGAAGAAGAAGCTGTTGTTTCGCTGCCCTAGGAATTTTGGAGTCAATTTCGTCTATCTTTTTTCCTTGGAATTTCATGTACATCACTACCATATATCACATGAAAATCTGCTAAAAAATCCTCCAAATTGAGAATTCTAAAACAGATAGAATTCCCTAATTATAATTGGAAACATCAAGTTTTCTTAATGACAATATGGACCACAAATTATAACTAATTATAATTTGTCCACAATAACTTTTCTTTCTCTCAATTAACCCCGCAATGTTATCAAATAACATCTTGAGTATATAATCCTCTATTGTGTGTAACCTATTAGGTTTCCCAGTCAATTGGTAGTGAACATGAATTAATCCAAACGTCTTTGAGATTAATAATCCATAATTAATTAGAATTAATCTTATTAATTCTAATCAGGATTGGTTTATTAATTCATCAATTAATAAACCCATATTCTCAAATTATGAGCGATATCTAGCAACACATCATGACCACCCAAGAATCCAGGAAGTCAAGTGGCTTGACATGAACCCTTCAATAACAAACTTCAATACAATTAACTCCTTTCACCATACAATATCTCATTCAGTTTGGAATACGGAATTAGTGCCAACTCCCTCCAGAATTAATTCTGGCCCGAATACAATAGTACTTGTACCAGGAACCCACTACTTTAGAAGTGTATCAATTGGAACTATTTCCAATACACAATCGCCTTGGCCAAGGACTTTCGAGTAGTAATTCCTACAAGTGGCCGTGAGATATTCGCCCCTACTATTAGGAGTGGTAAATCCTTTTTATTGACCCTCTCAACTACTTTCGTTTACCTCACAATGTACCCAATATCCATCCCATAGACGGCCCTCGATCGAGGTCCGGAGATTGGAATCAAAGTACAAAGTTCAGCAAACAAAGTACATTGGAGATCTCAAGTCTAAGAATACTTGCACGTTTGCTATATTGAGATTATATCACTAGCACTAAATAGTTATCCATATAATTATCTCAAAGCTATGTCATCCAATGAACTTATTCCATTAACAAGCATCCATGTGTTAACTTTGAGTATCTCAATACACATGCTAGTCTTAACGTATTAATGATGTCCTGTCTCATTAATACTATGACTAGGGACTATTTAAGTACTAACACCATCCAGTGTAGTTGGAATCTCATATTATGATCTCTATCATAATTTCCTTAACACAGTGTTGTACTAGGGACTTTATCGAACAGTTATATTACTTAAAGTTAACAAAAGAAACTGTAAGATAAATAATGTCTTTTATTAAAATAAAATGTGTCATATACAATGTACAAGTGATTGCCTCTAGGGCACAACACTAACAAGCCAATCCATGCCTAAGAAAACATCATAGTCCTCATTGGGTAAACTTATCAAATTTCCTTCCAATACTTCACCTCCTACCAAGATCCTACAACTCCTATATATTTTCTCACTATTCATTTAATTTCCCAATAAGGTACTAGTAATCATTTGATATGAAATTTCTTCCCCTTTTTCCCCATAGAATTAAAAAGGATGCGTAGAACCAGGATCTATCAATAAATACTTTAGCATTATAATAAAAATTAAGGAGTATACCTTCCACCACTGCAATCTAATCATCTGTCTTCTCTAAGGCTACTACCCAAGCGTTTAGTTGCAGTTAGGGGAAGAGGGGGTCCAATTCTGGAGGTAGAAGCCTACCCTGGGTTTCCTTTTCAAAATCCTGACCTCTATCCTTGGTTGTTACCTCCAAGTCAGCTCTATCCTCCTATCCTTCGTGGGTGAGGGCAATTTAAAATCTTATGCCCCATTTCCCCACATTTGAAGCATTTAAAGGAAAGCAGTCCTCCCATTGGGCTAGTTGGGCCTCCCCTCCTTTGCATTTTCCTTTTTCCCTACCATCGGGATCCTCCAGGTCTCTTCTGATTCATGTCCCAAAATTCGCCTCGGTTCCTTTCACCTGCCTATTCAATATCAGCCATTTCTATTGCATCGTTATAATTGGTAGGAGGCATACTTGCTAATACTCTTTTCAGCTCTAGTCATAACCCTATCTACTTCTAAATGGACTAAAAGTGGGTAATATTTAATAGTCTAATAAATTCAGCAACGTATTGTCCTACCGTATGGCCTTCTTGCCGAACAATTTGGAATTCATCCTCCTTTCTTTCCACCACTCAAATAAGAAAAACAAACTCCTTACAACTGGCCTTAAAATCTATCCACTCCCATTCTCATTAATTCATCTCTCTTGCCCACCAATCTTGGGTAGGTCCTTTTAACTAGAATGTAGCAAGCTGTACCTTCCTTTGCTCCTAATAATTCAAGGCTACAAAGATCTTTTCCATATGCTCAATCTAATTCTCAGCCTCCTGTTTTGAGTTAGGTCACCCTTGAAATTGCAGAGGGTGAAATTTCAAAAAGAGCTCAAGGGCTGAATCCGATTCTACTTCATTTTGCTGTCTTTTCTTACTCATTCTCTGATTTACCCTAGCATTCTCAATTAGCTGTTGGAACATGTCAGCCATCATTTGGAAGGTTTAAAACATAGCGTGATCCAAGATTGTGAGGTGGGGACCTTCCGCTTATGGTTCCTCCACTATTAGTTCAAGGTTACTTCGAGTAACTTGCGATGATCGTCCGGAGGTCTGTTTCGAAGGCATCTATACAGTTCGTAAGATTTTACCGGTATAACAAATGTAACATAGCTCAAAAGCAGTCATAAAACAGGCACAGTTCAATTAGCAAAACACAACATATGTTCATTCTCATTTATCACAAAGTCAGTAAAAATTTCTGTGCCAAGCACACAGTCATAAATACTAGCCGAACTGTACATAGGGTGAGATGTATATATATATATATATATATATATATATATATATATATACATCTATATATACATCTCACCCTCCTACTCATTATCCTCACTGTTTGATATGGGAGGTCCTGAATCAATAGAGATTGTATAAAACTCCGCTATATCAACCTCCTCATCGTCGTTCGTATCTTGATGCAACTAAGCTAATAGTTCTCGGTCCATCTCTAAATCCTCCTCAGGCTTTGCAACTACAGGTACCTCCACCTCAAGTACCTCCTGGTCCTCTCCCGCATCAACAACCTCCAAATCCAATATCACTTCCTCAAGTACCCTGGGTATATCCCTACCAAACACCTCCGCATCAACAACCTCCAAATACAGATAGTGTCGAGGATGCTATCCTCCTCATCATCATCATCCTGATGGCATAGCTCAGTATCACCATCGATCTCATCGGAGTCGCCAGCTGCCTCTTCATGCGGCGAGGTATCCTCTCGGGGGTACATTCCTCTCCACACCCGAGCTCTCACCTATCTCTTTCTTTCCTTCATCACTATGCTCGACCATTAGGCGCTTTCCAGTATCGTTCCTATGCACCATACTTACACAATAACAGAGTTCTATCAATTCCTATGACGATACCATAGTTTTATAAAAATAGGCTTTGATACCAATTGTAATACCCCTACTAAAGACAACAGCGGAAGTATATCAACACCGGGTGTCACCCCGTCCAGTTTCCCAGACAAGGGGTCATTGTAATGGAAACAATAAAGTAAACACATATATAAGGTCCAGACTCTGTAATAGCCCACACTGATGGCCACACATATATATATCAGAGGATTTCATATATGCCATCTCTATTAATAACAGAATATAGAACATGATCAAAAGGAAAGTTGTCTGACCTAAACTACCAACTCTGTGGTATCGTCCTTCTATCCATAGGTCCGCTTAACTGTGGATCCTACAAAAGGTAAGTTAAAAGACACATGTGAGTGACGAATCACCTAGTAAGTCCAGTGTGTGCTAGTGCTTCATAAAAGAATAGGGTACATAAAACTTTTATGGAATAGCATATCATTTGTTCACTGGAAACAATTCTAAAACTCTCTAAAGAAGTGTTTATTGAGAACTCAATCAATTTTGAAAAATTTTATTTCAAATTTTAAATCATTAATCTAGTTTTTAAATCACAGGCACTTCTCCAATAGAAGGTTGGCCTGTATGCAAGTCTAGCAGTCCTTGCCTTTGCCACCACATATCATTGTACTGAGACCGCAGCCTCCAGTACTTAACCGTGCGTCATCAAAATAAGTACACTACAATGCATTTTTGCTCAGATATACCGCAGCGTACCTAATGTATTGCAGCACACAATCTTTTACTTGCCACCATAAGCCAGGTGTCCTAATACTGACGTCAATTACCATCGAGGCAAGAAGGAGTCAAACGCACCGAGTGTCCCCACCCAACATCCAGCGAATGACTCAAAATAAGAAGCGCCCGCAAATGCAACAATTGCCAGATGCTAAATCGCTAGCCAGGACGACTTATCTCATTGTTCTGTCACCCTATTTGGAGTAAGACAATCCTCAGAACTAGCTAAGTTACTTGCAGTCATCTACCTCTAACATGAGCTAGTACAAAGATCAAAGTCCTTGCTGAATACTCAATGTTACCAATACCAACCCCTTCTGACTGATTAGGCCAGAGGGTTATTTGATCCTGCAGAATTTTCAAATCAAAACATTTTTAGGGCAAAATCACATTTTCCAGGATTTGAATCCACTGACTGGCAAGTCAGATCATCATGCAGAGCCAATCAATTCATTCCATGGCACTTCAGGCCAATAAAACAACGTCAGGGATCAAAAGATCATCTTCCAAAAGTCAATTTCATCACGACAAATAATTTTTCAAAACCATGTCAAAACAGGTTAAAGAGTTCTTTACATAAATCAAAACAAGTTTCCAGTAGTATTCAGGTCATTTTCCCTGTTCGCGATCACAAAAGTCATTTCCAAGGGTATTCAGGTCACTTTATCCATACCCGATTTCCAAAAGACTTTCTGAGGGTTTTCGGGTCATTTTTCCCTTACCCAATTTGAAAAGCATTTATAAAAGTTTCAATAAGGGTATTTTAATCATTTACCAAACACCCGATTACAAAGTTTTCATAAAACATTCCAATAAGTACAATTTGGATCATTTATCAAATACCCGATTTCAAAAGGAACTCATTCCAAGAAATCCAAAATTTTAATCCCAAAAGAAGATTAAATTCAAAGTATCCAAACACATTTTCATAAAATATTCCAATAAGGGCATTTCAATCAATTTATGAATACCCGATTCTAAAAATATCCATTTTCTGAAAATCTCAAGTATTTAATCATAAAGGACTAAATTCACAAAATTCATGCTTTAATCATTTATTAAGGTTTCCAAGCCAATCATAAAGTTCATTCAAGCCCAAAATAGCATAAACAAATCTTACTTAGATAAAGCTTAAGCATATTTAGGGATTTCCAAAATGTATAAAACATAGCATTTCATGGAAAAGTGAAGCACACTAGCTTTCAAAAGGTTTTAGAAATCAAAGGGACTTACCTCGTGTCCTAGGTAACCCTTTTCGTTCACGGTTGCATAATCATTGTTTCTACCATTTTTGACATTCCGTTGGCCATTTACTGCTAAACCTACACCAAACAACATTTTCAGATAAATTCGTGTTCAGTCAAAAAATAGTTGACGTGACTGACAGGTAGCTAACATCTAACCAATGTTTAGCCTACGAGAGCTGACGGTTAAGGAAAATGTTCAACTTTCGTTCACATAGTTTTTTATTCGTTTCTTCGATTCTTTTTTTTTTTTTCCTTTTTTACACATCTTTTATCCCTTCATAAATAAGTTATGTACTTCATATTTCCCTAATTATTTCATCCAAAATCATACAATTAATCATCCTTAAATTCGTCCATGTTCCAAGCAAATTTCTAAAATGTTGCTGTTTTGACGCATGATTTTGTTTCGGACATAATTTTCAATCCACAACTCCATTTCAGCTCTATGATATACCAAAACTACCGTAAGACTCTTAACTTTAATTTTATATAAGTCTTTCCTAGAATTCTGGTTTTCAAGGCATGGTACTGGGCAAAAATAGCCCCAGTAGTTTTACCTCAATTTTAGTATTCATGTTTTCCTTTGTTCTCCTTCAATCCAAACACTTATATATCACTTAATCCTCCTCAAATTTTACTAAAATAGACTTCACACTTTTGATTTTCAGACATATTTAGCTCAGTAAAACCATATTTCCCAATACTAATTAACATTCTCAAACAACAACAATAACCATTCATTTTCCTTTAACAATTAGTCTAGCTTTCCTTCCTATTTCACATGATTCTTTTGCAGCCATGATCCACCAATACAACCGTCAAGAAAACGTCTTTATTCACCATAAAAAACATAGCATAAAATCCTCCTCACCAACCAACACACACAAACTCGTAAACAAACTTGAATTCTAGAGAAAAATTCATAAATAGCTTGAATTTACCAATAAAATGTATATGAAAGTAATTCTCATGCTTTAATATACAACTTTAATTCTTGAAGCTTGAATGTTTACCTTGTTTGTAGCTTGATTTGGCTGAAAAATGCTTCAAGTTTCCCTTTTTCTCATCAAGAACTCTTCTTCTCTCATTTTTCCCATTTTTCTCTTTTTTTTTTTCTAGCTTTTCTTTCCTTTTCCTTTCTTTTCTTCCTCTCCTTCCTTTTGTTCTTCTCTTGGTCAAATTTCTGGCTGTTTTACAGCCCTTCCACCGCCATTCTAGTGTCCAAAGTCAACCAACATTAATTACATTATGGGCTATCCATTTTAAAACTAAATTCCTATTGGTGAATTAATGTAAATGGATAATTCTTAATATTTTTCAATTTAATAATCCCACAAATATTTCACTCCCCTAATGGTATTTTAACACTTGTTTTCATCCATCATTCACACAATGCCACAGTCTATTTTTAACTGCAATTTCCTATTTTCTTCATAAACGACCAAAATCGAGTTCATAATAGAAAAATATTCTATTTCACCATTCAACTTCAAAAATTTCACTGAATTCATTAGTAACACTCAAATTCTTCAATTCCTTTTCTACTTGGTCAAATTTGCAGTCAAAGTCGCAGACGCGATCAAAATGACGAAAATGCCCCCAATACCCCAGGTAGCATAACTCGCACCAAAACATGCGTTTCACTGCACTGGCCAATTTCTCTTTTTAGAGTACCTTTAAATTCTTATTTTTTTTTAATAATAATAGCCTTCTGAAAATTTGGGGTACAGGTAGAATAAATCTCATAATTACATCTGGGTCCCAACAAAATATTATTCCACCAAAATATTCGTCTCATTACACCGATCAACTTTTGTTCTGGACATCAGTACAAATTCTCATCCTATTACAAATAGTACCCAATTGAAAGTAAAATAGTGGGATGTCACAATCTTTCTCTACTCATTCACTAATTTTTTCTTGAATTCCGCACAATGTATTCCAGAATGCAACCAGCGTCGCCTTGGCTACTGGAGTCGGCGCCGGTTCTATTCTGTTCCGATCTTGTTTCACCAATTTTCCATCACCTCGAAGTTCGTGTCAACAGTGCATAGCCGGCGCCGGTTCCTTTGTCCTGGCCGGCGCCACCTTGGTTCTGCTTTGCGACATTTTTGCTTCGTTTTACCCTAAAAATCTGAAATAATGAACAAAATACCTTTCCAAGTGTAAAATCTCAAATATGAAGGAATAACTAGTTATTGAACAAAATGTATCACAAAAGAACCTTAAATAACTAGAAAAAGTATGACTAATTTAACCCCTATCATATTCCCCCACACTTAGCTCTTTGCTTGTCCTCAAGCAAAGTATCAAGAATAAGTAAGAAAACACAAGGTTCCATCAAGTCACTGAATCAATTTCAAAACAATATTTTCAATGCTTTCTCCATTCAAGAACATAAAACACATGCTACTACATCTTTCACAACTAATACAAGACTTGTGTAAGTGACTAATGACTTAGTAGAACCATCTCAATACTTGATAATATTCTCAAACCATTGGAAAGAATTTAGTTCAAAAAGAATTGCATTCCATAGGCTTACTTTTCATAACTCTCTCCACTAATCCGAGAAATATCATGATTCTACTTAGATCAAGTAGGACTTTTAAGCTTGTAATATAAGGCTAAAGGCTTGTAATGTAGCTTATTAAACGAAGGATATATGAGAATCAAATATCAAAGAAGATGAGAGTTAGCAAGAAAAGGGTAAACAAAATGAATCAATAATTTCCAAAATCTTCTTGCTCTCCTATTCCAAGAATCAATCAAACCATAACCTTATTCAAAACTTACAACTCAACTCAAGCAAATCCTGCATTTTTTCTCTTTCTTTTTTCTCATCAACTCTTCTCTATTTCTTTCACAAGATCACTCAAATTTTCAGCAATGGTGTCAAGTATTTTATATGAACTTAACTTTTTACAGTTCAATCACCATTCCTTTTGTGATCTTTTCTTTTCTTCTTTTTCTTTCAAAAATTTTTCTTTTCTTTCTTTTCTCTCTTCTTTTCACTCTTACTGTTGCTTTTCTTTTCTTTCTCAATTTCTTTTCTTTTCTTTCTCAGTTTCTTTTCTCACTTCTTCTCTTTCAATTCTTTCTAGCAGCTTTTTGTTTTGTTTTCTTTTTCTTCAATTCTTTTATTCTCTTTCTTTTCTTCCCTTTCTTTTCTTTTTCTTCTCTTTCTTTCTTTTTTTTCTCTTTCCAGCTCAATTCATTATTGATCCATGACTAAAAGTAACAAGTCATGATCTTTCTCCAAGTACTCTTCCTCAACATTCTGTTACATATACTTTCATCCATCAAGAGCATAAATATTTGAAAATTTTATTCAAACTCTCAGAAACAAGCAATGGACAAAATATTGTGACAGGTTTTAAAAATAGAAATCAACAATTTAGGCTCAAAATAGGTACTAAGAATAATATTAAATAGGTAGGCTTGAAAAGCTCAAACTATCCAAAGAAAGTCTATTACCGTCATCCCTAAGTTAAATCATGACTGTCTTTCCTATTTCACCTTGAGAAATATTCAAGTAAGTTCTAGAATGCTCCATGAATTTTAGTAGAAAAACAAGTTTAAGAATAATGTCAAGCATTAGATCAAGAACTACTTCGTCCAAGTGAGTACAAAAAGTTATGCATAAGTCATAAATGATCTAGAACCTATGCTCTATAATCCATCATAAAGACATGCATTAAAAATACAGCTTGAAATCTCAAAGAAAATTAGAAAAAATTTTTAAATTTTTTTGTTTTACAAGAAGGATAAAGGATACAAGAATGATGCATAGAAGAATTTTCAATCGAACCACTCCCCCACACTTAAACTAGATATTGTCCCCAATGACCAAAGAAATAGAACAAAGAATAAACAATGCCATAGGACCAAAAATAACGGGAAAAAGATAAGAAAGAAAATACTTCCATGACAGAGTAGCTCCAATTTTCTAAACTTTGTGCTCAAAATAAAATTGATAAAAACTTGGACAAAGTATATCACCAAACCACTCCTCCACACTTAAGTTGGACATAGTCTCATTGGCAACAAATAAACATAAGAAAGCATCTCTAAAGGGACTAAAAATAATAATGTGTTAGAAAGTTTAAGTAATACTTCCCAAGTGCAATAATGCTCCAATAGGTATCCAAACTTGAGGTAAAGAGAAGGGCTTGTCCAAGAGGACTTTATGCCTATAAAACAAAACACAAATAAAAGCACACGAAAAATAATAATAAAATAAAAACATACCTAAATACAAGAAAACAAACTAAAGAAAAAGACTAAAATAATAAAAATAAAACAAAGACTCTCTACACCCATCATGCTTCCTCATCAAACCTTTGGAAAAGAGTTTAAAACTCCAAGTAGAAGATAGACATAACGAATGTAGAAAAAATGGAGGGTTTTGAAAAATGGAAGGTTCAGGAAAACGATTTGTCTCAGAAAAGCCAAACACATAAACCTCATTCTCAAACATTTCGTTAGACACATAAATATCTTTTTCGATATATGAGTACACATGGTATCTAACGGATGCATCAACAGTGAAATTACTTATTAACCCTTCAAAAGAATTTTTACAATTTAAAATACCCCTTTAAACTTAGTGTCTAAGTTCTTAAAGATGGGATTAGGAAATCCGTACTTTTCAATGCTTCTACAAATACCAAGTTACCTCCCTGAGATTGGGGTGAAGGGTAGAATTTATCAACATCCTCAAAGGATTTCTTAGAATGAATGATAAATCCAACTTCTTGAGGTATGTTGAACTCCATACATCATCATTGGGACCATTATTCTCCAAGAAATGAGAAGAGCCTAAGAAATCACGTGACAAAGAAATATTAGAATTATGAGCACATAGAGTAGAACTAAATACCTCTTTTGCCACATCATGCAATTGTCCCTCATAGCCACTCTTTTGTTCCATGGTCCATTGTATAGGCTAGCATGAACTCATGAGTCTTCTCAACAATCTGAACTAATTGTTTCCTTTGGTCGCACAAACGTTGGGAAGCTTCTTCATGCCACTGAATAGATGAATGTATATTGAAACCAAAAAATTCACTAATGCTTCTAATGACGTCTCACTAAAAATATCAATGTTAGCTTGTAATTTTGCCAATCTATCATCAATACACTAATGTTTTTTTTTTTTTTTTTGAAAATGAAATAAAAATGATGAACACGCAGCAATGATGAACAATGCAATTTAATTCATGAAGAAATAAATAAAAATAAAACAAAATCTAGTATATCACCTTTAGGTCATTAAATCATGTACCAAGGCTAACACCTAAAAAAAACAAAGAAGCAAGTTAGATACAGAATTTGTAATTAAAACAAGATTAAAAGATTACAAAGTTAGTTAATCGAACATAGTCAAAGTTAGTAGGTTAGATTATAATGGTACACACAAATACACAAAATATAAAAGATAAAACCTTTTTGTGGAAAGAACAATTATACATAATTTACATATTTACAAATTTACATATTTACATGGTTAAATCAACAAAATTCAAGCTTTCAAGCTATTGTTCCCTGGCAACGGCGCCAAAAACTTGATGTGTCCAAATTTAGGTATAAAAATTATATAAAAACTAAACATATTCCCAATCAAATTTACATTAAAACGTTAACTCCAAATTACACATATGAGCAAGCGTACTCATCATTAATATAGCATAAAGTTCAAACAAGTGTCAATCCTCAAGGAACAAGTATACACTAATCACCTTTCTTTCATTATTTAACCGACTCGATAAAGTGAAAAAGAATTAAAATAAAACAAAACAATATAATATATATATATATATATATATATATATATATATACATGTCAAGGATGGAGAAGTATGTAACTCAAACTATTATTTTGACAATCATGATCTTAAAGTATTCAATCATTATCATAACTAATCATTCTCTTGGCATCATGAAGGATTAAGATAGATTCACTTCTTTTTCAATCCATGGAATCACTACCTTCTAGATAAACTAGAATCACTTGGTCTCATCTCAATTAACTTATCCAAAAGATGCATTAAATACAATCCTTGGTTAAATTCCCTTGGTCTCGGTGAATTTAAAACATGAAATTAACTAATGAATCCTTGGTCTCGGCAAACATCAATTAATCTTTCATTACCTAGTCCTCATCAATTAAACCCCTCGGTCTCGGCGAATTAATAGACAACAAATATGAAATTAATAAAGTGCAACCACCATCAACTCCTTTAGTCTCAGCGAATTAATAGGAAGAACCAATCAATTAATTTCGTAATAAGCACAAGTAATTAAATACCAAGAAAAATAATCAATTAATCAAAAGATCAAATAACTTTAAATATCATGAATACCTAAAACAATGTCAAATTACAATAAAACAATTAACATATCATTGTTCAAGAAAAAGAAAACAAAGTAAAAGAAAGTACTCATGGACAAGCCTCTTTCTTCTTCCTTTGAAGACCTTCTTGTACAACCTTCATTGAATTGAAGAATTCCTCCTTTAATTTGAGCGATTTTCTATAATAATCAATGAATTCTCCCATTTTCTCTTGTGTTTTCCATCTATTTATAGGCTTAGGAAGTGCCTAAACTCATTGGTACAATGTTCTTGGCCAAGTAGAAGTTGGAAGATACTAAAACTCCATAGATTACCAAAAATCGCATAGAAAAATCAAGCACCGTTCTAACTTTAGGGCACAACCGGCGCCGGTTATATTCTGTTTCTCCACTCGTTCGTCGATTTTTCTTGAATTCCGCACAATGTATTCCAGAATGCAACCAACGCCGGTTCCATTCTATTCCGGTCTTGTTTCACCAATTTTTTGTCACCATGAATTTCGTGTCAATAGTGCATGGCCGGCACCGGTTCCTCTGTCCTGACCGGCGCCGCCTTCATTCTGCTTTGCGACGTTTTTACTTTGTTTTACCCTAAAAATCTGAAATAATGAACAAAATACCTTTCCAAGGGTAAAATCTCAAATGTAAAGGAATATGACTAGTTATTGAACAAAATGTATCACAAAAGAACCTTAAATAACTAGGAAAAGTATGACTAATTTAGCCCCTATCATGGACATTGCAGATTCTTGGGACATTCTTCGACATTATCAAGTAAATGGGACAGCAAGAAAGGTCCTCAACTCGGGATTCTACTGGCCTTCATTATTTAAGGGAGCACATAGGTTTGTGACGAATTGCAATAGATGCTAGTGGACATGTAATATCTCTAAAGCATATGAGATGCCCCTTTCCATTTAACAAGCCTATTTACTTTGAAAACTCCTTTTTCTAGATGAGATAGCTCAACTACTCCAAAGGGGAACACCTTGGTCACCAGGAATGGTCCAGACCACCTAAATCTCAGATTCCCTGGAAATAGCTGTAGCCTTGATTTGAAAAGTAGCTATTTCCATGGAGAGAACATTGGAGACATAGAGAGAGTGCATTACATCTTATACGATGTAGAGGAGCCTTGACTTTTGGTTTTTGGTTTTTGGGAACTTCATTTATTTTTCCTTTTCTTGTCTTCTCTTTAGCTTCATTTTTGTATATATTTGATTTTGGTTTTGGTTATGTTATATTTTTATTTCTTATATTTGACATTTACTGTATTTAACTTATTTTTTGCAGTTTTCTTTTTCTTCTTTTGACATAATTTCACTTCTCTACGAAGCTGTGATCACTTGGGGAGTATTACTAACCTTTTGTCCCTTTTTATTCATTTTATTTCAATTTGGATAAATTTAATGTTATATTCATACCAATAAGGATATTGTCTAATTTAAGTGTGGGAAAAAAGTTAGGTTAATATTCTCTTCAAGTTTTTTTTTTTTTTTTTATGATTATAGATATTTTCTTCATTTTGAGGAGTTGTGTGATTGAGCAAAATATTTTTTTTTTAATTTTTGGACTTTATTTGGCCTTGGTGGTACTGTTGTTGTTTCTATCTTGGCATTAGAATTCAATCTTAAACCTATTAGATGAGTTTGTTTTGGGGAAAACTTGTACATTAGGAATAAAATAGTTGAATCTTGAGAATTTAAATTAACCTTGTTTAGGCTTTGCTAAAAGTGATAGCATATTGTTTCTTCAGAATTCAGGTAGTGGTTAAGATAAAATATAAGCATGGAACTTTATGTTAAACTTTGTTCTATGATTGCTCAACTTGTCTTTATTCCACGTGACTAAATATAGATTGAGGTATAAAAAAAAGAATAAAGCAAATGTAATACAAAAGCTAAATAATCTTTATTCATATCATTACTAGGGTTTTGTATTACCTTGTCTAATCCACAAGGAAATAGAAAAATTTCTAGAGTAAGGTAACGCAAAAGCTGAAAAATCCATATTACACATCTTTAATGGGCTTTTGCATTACCTTACTATAAGAAAGAAAAATAAAAATTTTTAAAAAGTATTGAGACAATAAAATGAGCTTATGGACCAATTAGTCCAATCCTACATTTGCCTATTTGGACTATGCTAGTTAGGGGATTATAGAACTTAAAACTAACATATTGGCCCATCTAATATGAATCACACTACTAGCCTTTGAAACCTAGAGAATCAAGATGGAACACCTTGAATGAGTATACACTTGTTTAATTTAACTTTGATGGCTTTGATCATTTCGTTCCTAATTCATTAGTTCACACAAAAATTGGCTTGGCTAATTGGGTTTTGGACTTGACTCTTAAATCACATGGGAAATAATATCTTTACTATCTTAGCCAACTCATGTTCGAAAATCTCATCCTATTTTGTGAAACAAAATTTATTTGTACCGCTTTATAGTTTGCTTTAGGACAAGCAAATGTTTAACTGTGGGAATGCGTTATGAGACTTTATGCTTTAATAGAGATAAATTCCTACACAATACACTACTCACCACATCCTTTTTTTTTCCATTTTTTGCTAGGAAATGGAAAATATCAATTAAAGATAAAAGTGAAAGAAAAAGGGAGAAGAAGTAAGAAGAGGGAAGAAGATACAAGAAATGGAGGTTAAAGAGATCAATAGAAACTATGTGAGAATTCAGCCATTGAATAGGTATTTCTCAAGGCCACCAAGTGACTTTCAAGAGAACAAATCTTTTCCAAAAAGCTGGTGGCCAAAGGAACCTCAAGTTCCCTAGGCCACCTGCTATTTATCCTTTGTGTACCAAAACCTCCAGAAAGCTAGTGGCCAAAGGAAACTGAGCTCCTTAGGCCGTCTGCTTCATTATATTTATATACATGTGTATGTATTATTTTTATTTAGTGGCCCAAGGAAGTCTAGCTTCCCTAGGAGGCCTAGTTGTATATATGTATACATATAGCTTTAGGTTAGCAACACTGGGAAGTCCAGCTTCACAAGGCTACCCGGTCTTCTTTCAAATTTTCAAATTTTCTACAATGTTAGTGGCCCAAGGAAGTTAGACTTCCCTAGGCTACCTTGGTTCTGGAAAAACATGGCAACCCAAGGAAGTTTAAGTTCCCTATGCTGCCCACCTACGAGAAAACATTATTTTTCGTATTTTGTGATATTTACATGACCAAACCTCTATATAATCAATCTTTTCACATAGAATCAAGAAATGAGAGTTTGGGAAAGACTAGGGTTTCTCTTAAAGAAAACTAGTTCTTGTGAGTTTGAGTACCAAGAAGAGAGGAAGACTAAGGGATCCAAGAAAGAGAATGGGAACTTACTTGAAAATTTCAAGAGAAAAAGGAATGATGCTTGTTTATGAGTTTACCTTTCTATTCTTTTTGTAATTCTACTTGTCCTCTTAAGCTAAGATTTGACTTTTAAATGTAATAAATGGTTGTACCCTATTTTTGTACTTGAGAATGATGTATTTTCTTTAGATCTATGATTCTTGTTCATGGGTATTTCATAATATGAGCTTATTTGATTATCTTGGTTGAGTTAGATTTTGATTAATTTCTTTCAATTAATTGTTCTTCATTAATGATTTCGATATATGGGATTGAGGTTAGGACACACACTTGACTAGGTTAACATTTGTTAGTTTCAATTGACTCGAGAGAAAGGTCGCAAATTAGGACTAATAACCCATGGTTTTATAAAATTATGTAGAGATAGAGATTTTGGAGCCTCCGAAAGATTTGGGATAGCGAGTGATGTGTAATGCACCTCTAGGTTTGGTTGCCTTGGTAGAGATATTGATTAATCGAATTTGGGGGTAGAAATTTTTTAACTCGAGAGATAGTGTGATTGATGGTAGACTCACTCCAGTGCCTAGAATTAGGAATTATGGGTCCAATAAGTGCTTATTTCTTAGGTCCTGAATAGGGGACTTTATTTTATTAAATGGGTTATACTTTTTCTTATTCTTTGAGAAAATTGTAACTCTTTCTTCTGTGCAAGAACATGACCTCTCTCCTATTGTAGTTAGTGCTATACCTTACATTTTCTTTTTGATAAAGAATGAGAAGAGAAGGAAGTAGTGGTGCTAACCACGTTCCCTAAAGCTCTATGATATTTACCAATAGTATTGGACTACACGATAGGTGCACTTGCCTATATGTGCATGTTGTGTAATTCTAATTAGTATTTTAATTATTAAAACTTGTATGTATGTGGGGCACAATGACTTGGATTTTCTTACATGCACAACATACCCATCAATGAGTCTACCATTTATAGGGATGTTCTGAAAAGTTTAGAATGTGACAAATAGCTTGATGCCAAGAATTTAGAAATGGATTCCATGTATAACAACCAAGTTTAGACTTTGGTTGATTCATTTGAAGGGATAAAACATATAGGGTGGGTATTTAAGAAGAAGACTAACATGAATGGTAAAATAGTTACCTATACGGCATAATTGGTTGCTAAAGGGTTATCGTCAACAATAAGGTATTGACTAAGACGAGACTTTTTCACCAGTAGCAATGCTGAAATCTATTAGAATACTCTTAGCACTTGCCGATCATTATAACTATGAAACTTTGCAAATAGATGTGAAAACAACTTTCCTTAAATGGAAATCTAACTAAGAAAGTGCATATGACACAACATGAGGATTTTATATCCAAGATCACACTAAAGTGCGCATGCTACAAATGTCTATTTATGGACTAAAGCATGCTTCTAGTTGTTGCAACATCTATTTTGATTAAACAATTAAAGAATTTATTTTCATATAAAACCTGGATCTTGTATATACAACAAGGTTAGTAGGAGTGCAATTTTTTGTCTATTATTATATGTAGATGATATATTGCTAACACGTAATCAATCAAAATTTGGATATCAAAGAAAATCTCCATAAAAGACCTTAGAAAGGTAAATGTTCTATAGAGATAGATAAAAAAGGTTGCTTAGTCTTTAAATACGTGGATAGAGTGCTAACAATTTTAGCCTGAATCAATCCAAAAGAGGATTCTTACCCATGACCCACGGGGTAAGCCTTTTAAAATCTATATGTTCTCAAACACAAGATGAAAGAGATCATATGAGTAGAATACTATATGCTTCAACAATTGGATCCATTATGTATGTAATAATATGTATTAAGTCTGATGTATCTTCTGGTCTTACCTTAACGAGTAAATACTAATTTGACCTTAGAGAAGGTTACTGGGTGGCTTTCAAGAACATCTTTAAGTACTTAAGAATAACAAATGATGTATTCTTAGTATATGAAGAAGTTCAATTACAAGCCAAAAGGTATGTTGATGTCAGTTTCTAAAATGAAACAGATATAAAGATAGAGAGTTCCTACTAATCAGAACATAGTTGATCCACTTACTAATGCTCTACCCCAAAGGAAACATGATATTTAAGTACAATCATTTGGTATTTGATGCATAAATCACTAGCTCTACTACAAATTGGAGATTATTAGAGTTATGCCTTAGAACTAATCTAATTGTACAATATATTTTGCACATTTGTATAATAAAGTCATTCTTTATCTTTTAGTTTTTTTTTTCCATATGTGTATGTGTTTAAAACTAATAGATAAAGTCTCAAGTACAATGTATAGTATTAAGAAAATTATGATAGAGGTCAAGATGTGAGATTGCTACAACACTATTTAGTGCTTGTACCTAAATAATCCCTAATCATAGTATTAATGAGGTAGGACATCATTAATGTACCAGGACTAGCACGTATTAGATCTCCATATTAGATCAAGTGGTGGTTCTCATATCTGTCGGAATTGTGATACTTAAAGTTAACACGTAGATACTTATTACACGAACAAGTACATTAGATAACCTAGCTATAAGATAATCACTTGGATAACTATTTAGTACCAATAATAGAATCTCATTATACCAAATGTATAAGTATCCTTAGATTTGAGATCTTCAAAATACTTTGTTTGCTGAGTATTGCACTTTGATTCAAATCTTTAGAGTCTCATTGGGATTACCTTTAGGATGGATATTAGGTACAATATAAAATAAATGAAAGTAGTTGAGAATGTCAATAAAGGATTCATCACTCCTAATAGTGGGGGCGTATACTTATGGCCACTTGTAGGGAATCATTACTCAAGAAGTCTTTAGTCAAGACAATTATATGTCAGAAATAGTTTCAAATAATACCCAAGTTAAGTAATAGGATCTGAAAAAAGTACAATTAATTAGGGCTAGAATTATTTATATTCTAGAGGGAGCTACCACTCATTCCATACTCTAAACCAAATGAGATATAGTATGATGAAAGGAGTTTATTGTAATGATATTTTACTATTAAAAGGTTTATGTCAAGACACTTTATTTTCTACACTTTTAGGTGATCATGATGCATTGCTAGATGCCACTCATGATCTAGTAAATATGAATTTTTTAATTAAAAATTAAAAAATTAGTCCTAATTAGAATTAATAAGTTGATTCTAAATATTAAGGGTTACTAATTCTATAGTTATTAGAATTAGTTCATATTTTTGCTACCAATAGACTAAAAAGCCTAATAGGTCACTCGCATTAGAGAAATTAGTACTCAAGATAATTTGTGATCATATTAAGAGGTTAATTTGTGAGAAGAAATAAAAATATGGGAGAATTATAAGGCTGTTATGATTTTTGGGGTTAAATTGTAATTATTGAGACCTTGTTGGTTTAATTACAATTAAAGAATCCCAAGCCTATATAATAAGGAAAGGGAGTTTTGTTATTTTCCAAAAAGGTTTGGGAAACTAATAAAAAAAACATGTTTCTGTGTTTTGTTTTTTCCAAAAGCAGTTATATCTATATAAATGGACGTATAGGAGCCGCTATTGGTGTTCAAAAACTAAGAACACTAAAGTTCTTTTTACCTTCATTTGTCTTCACAAATTAATTTCTTTCAACCACCAAAAGGAATTAAAAATTGCTAGCACAATTTTTCTGGTGGTTTCTTGAGTACATTCTCGTGTGATTTCTATTGGAGAAATTCCTAAACTTGGAATTTTGTGGTACAGGACTTGGACAAATATTTGGAAAAGTTTAGTGCATGGAGAACAATTTTAAAAGTTGCATTTTTAGGTAATGAAAATTTTCTCCCCTCCCTTGTGTCATTTAATTACATACAAGTGATCCTATTGCATAGATTTTGTTTTAATTTTCACTGCGCATAAATAATTTTAGCATGAACGAAATCCAACAACATAGACTTTGTAAAGCTTGTCTCATGTGTCATGGATAAGAATCCCTTTTTGGATTGATCTATACTAAATCTCTTCAGCACTTTGTCTATGTATATGGACTATGAAATATTGAGCAACCTATTTGATCTATCTCTATAGATCCTTATCCCTAAAATATAAGTTGATTTTCTAAGGTCTTTCTTGGAGAATCTCTTTGATAGCCATATTTGTATTGATTGGAGAGTAGAGATATCATTTTCTATCAGCAATAAGTTATCTACATATAGCAATAGGAAAACAATTGCACAACACACATCAAATGAAGACCAAAAACATAGAAAATGCTCCCAGAACCAACCGATACACAAAACACCAACAAATAGTCTAAACAGAAAAATATTTATGAAATTCACCTTTTGTTTTCACAATTTTCTTCAACATATTCATACCAAAATAACCTCCATCAACTATGAAACAACTTTAGATCTAAAGTATGGAGTCTTACCTATTTAAAGATTTGAAAACAAGCTTGTAAATGTCCACTTTCTTCTCTCTTCTCTCTTCTCTCTTATTCTTAGTTTTCCTCTCTCTCTCTTTCTCTCGATTTCTTTCCTTTTCTTCCTTTCTCTCTTTTTTCTTTCTTTCTTCCTTTTCTTATTTCTTTCTTTTCCTTCTCTCTTGATCTCCTTCTTGACAAATTACCTTTATTCTTCTTTTAATGGCTTTCTAAAACCTTCCTTAAATGATTTGATGACTTAGCATCTCTAAAAATCTTTAGAACTCGATAGAGAATAGTATAAGTTAATGGAAGCTTGGAGAAACCTTAGAAAACTTGTAGAAATTATACCTAATCATGTAAACCAATCGTGTGTACTAGTGGTCTTTAATTATGGGCCTAATTTAATTAAGGTCCAACTAAACAAATGGCCTACCAAAACCTTACATAATGGCCTACCAAACTTTTATATATAATGGAGCACTATACTTTATTATATCCATGGCCCACTATACTTTACATGTAATGACCCACCAAAATCTATATAACATGGCCCACCATGGCCCACTAAACTTTTATATAGCATAGCCCACCAAAACATATAACATGGCCTACCAAGACATCACTAATATTGCTTACCAAAACATCATTAATATTTCTACTCCTAAATCCTTATCAATCACCCATATATTTAATGAACATAATTATTATATTTATTCTTTTTCGTCTTATCAACAATTCTTGTATTCCATAATTTCTCAAGAGAGGGGTATTACATTTGTCCCCAAGATCTTCTTAGGATATTCTAAAGATCTTCAATAGATTGACTTCTAAATTCTCTTCAATTTTACTCCGCATCAAATTATGCCAACAATTGCAAATATTGTCTTCTTACCAAATTGAACCACATATCTTGTTAAAGTTAGCTGTCACAGTTTTAGCAGTATCGACTCTAACAATCTCCCCTTTTGGCATTGTATGATGCGAAAATATAAGTTTTGCTTTGGTAACATGACACTAAGTCCAACTCATTGTCCAACATACCATAAATGTGCACTAATACTTATAAGAAAAAAAAATAATATCTGGAGTAGTAAATAGGCGCCAGTACACAAGTACATTTAATTACTATTACATAGCCAAAGTACATTGTCCATCAAATGCAACAAATTGTTCCAATAAACCATGAATTAGAAGAACTCCCTAAAAAAAAAAAAAAAACATTTAAGACAACTTCCAAGACTTCCAATCAGCAAAAGGACAAACTTCCTCTGAACATAGCATACAATGTCTCCCCCTCTTTTTGAATCAAACACACAATCACTTAGTTATCAGAGAAGGACTGAAGATCATGCTGAATCTGTTGCTGAGTAGCCAATATCATGTCTAGCTTGCTAAGATTTGCATCAATAGTAGCACCGAGTTAAATAACTTGATTAGAAAAAGTATTAATCTGTTGATATAGAGGTGTAGATGTTGAGGGAGATGCTTCAGCTCCAAAACTAGATACTGTAAATGCTTCAAAAGGAAAACTCCATATCCTAGGAGAATGACTGGTAGATAGCAGAGGAACTGCCACTGGAGTTGCAACAGGTGGTCTCTTCAGAGATGGCTGTAGGATCTTGACATCCTTAATGATCTTGTTAGATTTGAACACCATATAACTGAGACATGTACGCAAATACTTAGTCAATAAACAAGGATATAACAGGAGAGTAGTACTGCGCGTAGTCATTTGTGCAAGTTTCATCACTTGGTGAAATATTAAGTCTCTCAAATTAAACTTTATTCCTTGTCCAATTTTGTATAGCAAGACTATCCGATCCCTGAGCACAATAGAAACATTGTGAGTAGGTAACTAGTTATAACAAGAAATTTTGTAAAATGTAAATTAAAGGCCTGTCAAAGTTAAGGGTTTCAAATATCCTTCAACTGGCCAATCCTTCAATGCTACTCATGTAATTGTCTGATAGACTATAGAAATAGCAACCTCCTCCCCAAGTCCTTGAACATTTCCTTGAACATTCTTATTACAGGGAATGTCAAATATAGCAGAGATATCCTTAGGACTAAATATAACAAGTGATCCATGCACAAGACTGAATGAAAAAAATGATTTTGATGGCTCTATGATGGCAGACTTCAAATTGGCATAGAATTCTTGGACCAAAGAATCATTATAAAACTCCACAATGTTTAGTAATTCAAGCAGTCCAACATTCTTTAGGATTGAATGTAGATCAAATGCTATAAACTTTGAGAAATCTATCTTTCTTTCCTTAAGAAATCTTTTGTCAGAAATAATTTTAAACTGTTCTTTATTGTCTTTATCACAAAAGATATGTAACTCAGATGTTATAGCAAGTCTTTTTCTTGAAGTGGACTTATCCTCAAGCACTTCAAGATCTATTATATCACTCCCCTCATCTATCTTCTGAACAGTATCGTGAGTAACTTGATAAGACCTTTTTGTTGGGATGAATTCAGAAGTCTCTATTATCTCCTTAACTTCAACAGATAGAACAGTGGCTATCAACTATTAGTTTTGTGGAGAATTATTATCATCCTCAGTAACTATATAGTAATATATCTGAGGTTTAATCTGAGGTTTAATGAGTTGTGACCAATATGAAAAGATTTGACTCTTTTTGAACTCTCGAGACTTTTAAGCTTCTATTAACTACCTCATATATTGCTTGTTACATTGAATAAGACACAAATTCAGTGATGTTTGATTAGTGCACCACCTCTTTTGCAAAGATCAAGTCTTATTAAAGCTTTTGCATGTCTACAGCATATCACGGTCATCAACTCTTTTTTTTTTCTATTTTAATAAAAACAAATAAAATAAGTAACAAAAGAGCATTTTCTATTGTTGACAACTGAAAATGCAGCTAGCCAGACAAGTTAAAAAGTAGTTGGACAAGCCAGTCAAAATATGATTCGATAAGCCAGTTAGGAGCATAATTTGGATGGGCCAAGTAGGTGAGACTGGGCCAAGCAAGCAAGTTAGGAATGGCAGCCTCCAACAGGACCCCAGGAAAATCGGAGAAGCAGCCGGCTAGGAGTTTGACTTCAGTTAGGACACTTTCTATTTTCAAGAAAGTTAGTTGTGGTCAGGAGTTTGACTTTAGGACACTTTCAATCTTTAAGAAAGATTGGTTATTGATGGGATAATGCACGAATTTCTCTTTAAGTAATCTTCCACTTCACCATTAACGATCATGGAGTAGAGAGGAGTAACCACAATCACTATTTTCTCTATTTATAGTCATGAAGGCGTGACTTGGAAGCTTGGAGACCAAGGAATTCTGCCTATAAAAGCCAGAAGATGAGCAGAAGAAGGAGGATATCAAGAAATCATCTCAAGATCATGTTTCATACCTTAATTTCATTTGAAAGCTTGTTTTACTACTTTTCTTTACAACTTTCTTTTAAATTTATGCCTTTTACAACCTTTAATCAATTCTAACTAAGTCTTTCTTTCAAATTATTAAGTGTTTATACTCTTGGGGTTATTACTTCGGTCTCCAGTTCATTCATTCCAATTCACACTAGATAATTACATTCACTTCACGAAATATGCTTGCTTAGGGGCTTTTTGAAGTGCTCAAAGAAACCCTATCATTTGATTCTCAGCTTCATGCATAGAAATATTTGCGTAGAAGAAGTAAAAATACATGTGGAATGTTTGACCAGCCAAGTGTTGTCTTCGGTCAATCTGATCACAAGTTAAGCCATGCTCGGCTAGTCACTGACTTGATAGCTAGTTGGTGAATTCTAGATTCAACACCTATTTTTTGGCACGCTTGGTAGGACCACAAAGTGTAGGTTCTATTGAATGTAATTACGATGTAATCACATAATCAGTCAGATGGAAGGACATTTAGGAAAAAATCCCAGCCGACTGAAAAGTGCACCTTAAACATCAATGGGAGTTGAGGCCTCTACATCTCTTTTTGCCATTCAACAGTAGTTTAATAAAAGTATAGGCTAGTTGATTCAACGTCTAGTGCAATAGATGGCTACTATCTTCAAACTAATGTTGCAAAATAAGCTACTTACAGTAATGGAAGGATTCCGACTAACATCTAATCCAGTATATTCAGCTACTTTGCAGGGGTAGAGGGCAAGTCAAATCCCTAGATAGCTAGTGCCTCTTGCACAACTATAGTATGGTAGGATGACAATAGCCTGTCCAAATCACTTTGTGACAACATAATAGATACCACAGGCAAGGAACTCAAACCCAATGATTGGAAAATTGCCATCATCTATGGCCTATTCCTATACAGATGTCTAGTCACCCATAAGTTATAGAATGAAGGCCTAACAACAAGTTTACATTGGAGGGCAACAACCAGTGTATGCTAGGGGACATCAAGTAATATACCCTGCAAGTCAATATCTGGTGACCGGACCCGAGGGTAATGTAATAGCAGGATCCTTCATACTAATTGACGTAATCGAACCATCCTATAGTACTATTCCAGGTAGCTAATTTGCATACACTATAGCGCAACAAGTAGGGAATCCTGTAGTGGAAGGCTATGCACGACCAATTGTGGTTCTTGTGCTAACTTAGTAAACAATGCGGGTCGGACAATTCCTATAGGTTGCCTCAACTATTGGAATATATGCCTAAAATGTACTATGTATTTTTTATTTTAGAAATTAATAAAATATTTCATTTGCTTATGGTTATTTCTTTACATATATTTGCATATTAAAGGTCTAAGTGTGTTAGTAAGTACTCTACGTAATTGGGTCGTGCTTTCACAGTAAGGTATAGATTATAGGCTACTAACATACAAGTGAAAAATTATTTTCGATCAATTGATAAAGTTGGGTACTTTATCATAGTTTAGATCATTACACTATAGTTTCTAAATGGGGAATAGTTTACCTTTAACCACTGAGTAATCCTCTTATGCCAATAGTGTAAGTGTATTTAGAATATGCAAAATTGGATCACGTGATAATAATCTCTATAAAAGTACTATAATAAATAAAGATTAGTTTATCGCTTTTACTGTGTGGACGAGTAGCCTAAGACTTGAGTATAATTTGGTGGTCTGGTGATGCTAAACTTTTGCAATTTGATGTATGATCGTGAGGTCTTTTCGCAAAGCCAATAACTTTAGAATATGATGCACTTTGGAATATGTTGTACGTTAGGTGTATGACTCTAGTTAATTAAGATAGACTTATACAATAGAGTTTGTATACTTCACTTTGTGAAGACATCACTTCTTTGTGATTGTTTAGGATAATCTAAATAATCTAGGGCCCTGAGAAACATGAATAAGTATATGTTTTGGGTAGCTCCCTGATATAAGTGAGTACATATTGGAAGTCATGGATTATCAAACTAGTTATCAAATAATGGTAGATATTATTGAGAAAAGTGTGAGTACAATTTTCCTGTCTCAATAATGGATATTATGTAAAGGGATATTTTCATCATTATACCTGTAAGTCAAAAACACTGAACTTGCAATATTATTCTTAGGATTAATATTTTCATACGGTGATAAATTAAATATTTAAAATAATAAAATATAACTATTTGTTAGCAAAGGTACTTTAGTCATTTTAGTAGTCAAGAATAATATGTCTTTTAATCCCCAAAGAAACTCAAGTAATTTTAATAAATTTATTTACTATATAGGCTTATTAGGTGAATGTATTATTGAAATAATTATTTTAAGAGTCCAATTAATTATTTATTTGGGTTAAAATAATTAATTAAATCAATTAAATTAAATTAATTTATTATTAATTGTCTTGAATAATTTTATATTAAACTCAAATAAATTAATTAATTAATTAATAAGTTATTTAATTAATCATATGCTAGTTAGACAAAACCCTGAAGCACCAGGTAATATGTTGGATGGCAAATAGGTTTTTGAAAACTTTATGGAGTCCAATATTAAAAGGAAAAGAAGTCAAGTGGCGGTTTGTGTGATTTGGAAAAGCTGTTGTCCTTGTTCAAGGAAGTTAATAGTGGGTCCTTGAATAAAGCGAGAGACAAAGGACCTTTTCCCCTGTAACCAAAACAATGCCGCCGTCTTCCTTCTGCTTTTCCTTTTTCCTCAAGTTAGCTCTTTCATTCTTCTTCTCAATTAAATTTATCCGATTCTACTTTCACTGATTGTAGTTGTAAAACTCACCCTAAATTACCCGGAGTGATAGGAGGGCATGCATTGCATCAAATATATATATATATATATATATATATATATAGTATACTTGATTTTATAATTTCTTGTCTCTTATATGTAATTTGACGGAGTAATATTATTCTAAATTATCTACCTATTTGTATTAATATTTATTATCTCATTAGGTTAATTTATTGTGAGGAAAATTTGGGTTCAAAACTATGGTTCATAAGGATATTAGTGTGATTATAATCGTGGGACGATGGATAGAGTGATGAGATTTTAGCTGGTCAATTAAGATTCAATTCTACCCATTACATGAATTTTGTTTTATTTGTTTCTCTTCTCTACACACCTTGACCGGCCAGCCTTAATTAATTGTCGTTACCATATTTGGAAAATATAATTCCATGACCTAGGGGGAAATCTACCGAAGGAGATTGGTTCCCAAATTTATCTCATCTTTTAAAATAATTCTATTTCTGTATCTTCTTCGAATTCCCATATTCTATAGGCTTTATTTTAGCAACTACATTGTTTTCTTATCCTTTTGTATCAACAAGAATATTCTCGAATGAAACAAAGGTTCCTTCCCATTTTGCTTCCCTCATAACAACCGCCACTTTCCTCATTGAGAGAGAAGAATAATTCGTCAAATTAATCGAGATCCTTATTTTCTTTTCCTTCCAAAAATTCGAATCTAAATTACCTCTTTTTATATAAGTATATGGGGTAGCTGGCCATAGCATAGCATAGTTTCCCTAATTTTCTCTTCAATGTTGGTTACAAGATTGGGGGATTAAATCTTTTATCAAAGCTGGAAATTCTATTTCCTTCCCTTGTATAATCCGAAATTAGGGATTCCTAGGGTAAAAAAAAAATATCTTCCTTTCCTTTTTTATCATCTAATTACCTTTCCTTTGTCCTTATCTTTTGGGAACTAAACTTCGGCATTTCAAGTGGTCCAGAGGACCTAGCTTTTACGTGAAAGCTCTAGCAAGCTATCACCCTTTCCAACTTTAAAATTTTATAGTATTTATCATGGGAGTTTTTGCAAGTTTTGCTCATAAATCTTCTTTTGGCCGACATCTAAGGAGACATTTAGGCTATCAAGTTTTATTGATACTAGCAATTATAATACTAAAGCCACCAGAATTTCTGCCATCATCCTTTCACCAAAACTCTTCAATCTCACGCCACTTCACTTTTCCTCTCAATCAAGATAACCACCTTCAATTTCCCTAACCAATTGACGCACAACTTGTTCCCCCTACTCACGACTGCTCTTCAATTTTATTTGGAATTCAAGCCTCCATTGCGCAAGGAGAAATCATTCTTCGTCATCCCAGATTAACGTGTGGGTAGTTCTTCCCAGAGGTGACTTGAAAATCTTTTTCTTCTTCTTCCGCGTTGCCGCTAGCTTAAGTGTTCTTGCTAGAATTTCTGTTCCGTTGGGACTAGACTGTGTGACTTTGATTGGTGAGGCATAGAATGCAATCTCTGATTCTTCTTTTGATTATTCACATTTAAGGGAATGAGATTTGAAAAGAATCTAAGTGAAGAATTTGTCTTTCCTTGGTATAGACAATATATGAGGGTAATCCGAAAATTTTATTATGACATTAGCATTTCTGGTTGCAAGGATTTGGATGGTATGATACCGAGGCTGAACGGGGAGTCGATGGTTGTTTCCTTAGAGGCTTGGGAAGTTATTTAATCTATATGATCAAGTATGAAACTTGAATACCATTGCTGAATGGATTTATATATTTGTTGGAATATCGTTGGAATTCTTTTACCATAATGATTTGTAAGGTTTCGATCCCTAGGATGTAATATGGATTCCGTTGGAGCAGCATGTGAATGTTAGAAATCAGATTATATGACTATTTTATTTAGTACTAGTGACCAGAGCATATGATTTCTGATTTTTGGAAAAATCTATTCTGTAAAGAGAATGGTGATGAACCGGTTGCTATTTTCATACCCACATTTGCAAACTGATTTGTTCACCGTAACAAAGGAATATAAGTTTTTTTCCCCCCTTTCTTTCGAAAATGCTAGAAAAGTCATGGAAATTTCGTGCCTTATTTCTGTATGTCATAAGGAAAAGGGTATATCATATATTATATTATAGAATAACTTTGGTATATTCTTGTGGGCTAATCTTACTGTGTTGACAGCTAAAATAATTTATGTGATGCATTTGCTTTTGTCTTCCTATTCTAGTTCTAACATTTGTGATTAGTTTATTACCAATATATTTAATTAATATAATATTATTTATAACATTTACTATTCAAAATAACCAAAATTTAAAGTATTTATTTACTTAACTTATCTATTAAGTGTCTATATACTCATTTATTTATCATCTGTCACTTATTTATTATTTATTATTTTATCAATTATTAAATAAATAATTATTAATTATTAATTATTAATTACTATTTATTATTTATTATTGGTTAATTATAATTATTAAATACTTATTACTTATTAATTGTTTTTAACTATTTATTTTTTATTTATTTATAAAAATTATATATTATTTATTATATTTATCTATTTTTTAATTATTTATTTATTTGTTTGTTGGTGCGTGCTATTTAGGCTATTGTTTTAGTACGTATTATTCTAGTTGTCGTATTTTTCAGTATGTATTATCTTTTTATTGTTTTGAATATCTATTTCTTGTTCATGTACTTTGTTGGAGCCCCTTATATGTAGAGTTGGTCAAATAGAGGGAATCTTGGCAATGAAGTCAAATACCTTCGTATGGGATATTCTTGTGCTTAGGTGAAAAGAGGGAAGTTGAATCTTGGATGCATTATTATGGTTAGAAGGATAGTATCTAATTGAGAATTGGTAATTTTCTTATTTAGACGGGAGTAGGATCCGAGCACGAGGAACAACTCACTAGCTCAAGGGTTTGAGTAAGATTGACATGTAAGTCTTGCATAAAATTTTGTGTAATTAAGCTCTAAATTGCAAGTCAAATATAATTGTTGAATATACTCTCAATGAGATTACTGGGGATGCAAGCATGAGCATTTTTATGCAAAGATTTCAATCAAACATTCTTTCGTCAAAATACTATCTTTTCTATTTAAACAATTTATAGCAAGATTTGAGAAAACCATGTTTGCAGGACCAAAAGGATTTATTTATACTTGTATTGAGATTGGTTCTCCAGTGTTGCTAATACATTGATTACTCAATAAGGTTAAGCCTCTAGAGCTAATCTTTGATGGATAGGGTGAAAGGCCACCTCTGAGAGATGAACTCTATTTGGAAATAGTAGCCGTCCTAGTAGGTTAGGCTGGTTTGAGCTAGCACTTTAGTCCAAGTAGACTGTTATTTCGAAGTAGACAACCGGTAAGTTAGAGTAAGAGATGGAAGAATATCTTATCTAGTGGGCCAATCACCCATTACACTGTGATGCAGGATTTTATAGTGATTTGTGATGATGTATGGTTTTATGGCAAAAGTTATGATGCAGGGTTTCATCACTCATTGATTTTGAGTGGAATTTCTGTAAACTGTTCAACTAGGATTTTTTATGTAAAATAGGTTGGACACCACTTAATGTATTTTGGAAAATTCTTGACGTGCAATCAATTTTGATGAATGATTTCAAAGTTCATACACAAAATTTTGTTTAAATATGCATGAGCATTCATGTTTTGTTTTGTTTTGAAGACTTGTTATGTTTGTTAAGACAGATGATTTGTACACATTTTTTTTCCTTATAATAAGACTTGATGTTATTTTCTTCTTAGTTTTATTTATTCACCTAGTTATAAAGACCCTTGGTCCTTTGGAATGGGTGACATCCCCGACCTCATTGAGTACATGTGTAGTGGGGAATTATAGTAGTCCATAGGATGTTCGAGAACATTCTGGAAGGTCAAGAGCTAGCAAACATGGTACGTGTTTGATGCGAAGGATCCGACGTTAGTTGGAATTCCTTTGAGACAAATAGACATTCCAACACAAGAAGTTCCGTCGAACGCAAATCTGATATTGATTATTCAACATAAGCATCTAAGAAATAAGTATTCCTAAACTTCTGCTTGAAAAAAAAAATTTTAATTTGCTATTTTTTTGGTGCATTTTTATTTTTTCACGATCCTTCAAGTGGTATCAGAGTCATGGTTATAATCTAGGAACATGCTTAGGGTTAATAATTAGAATATGTGGTTCATTTACTAATAAAAATATAATCTTTGTGGTTATATAGATCTCTTGTAGTTTTTGATATGGATAGATGTTGTGTACACCTCACATATGAGGCACAGACACTTGTAATTTATTATTAATCGCTTTCTGTAAAATTCGTGTATGCATCGTTTTGAAAAACATAGGTGATTGAGATTATATTTAAATTCAATTTACTGAATTTTGTAACAATATTGGTGCCGAATCACCACTGAAAAAATCTCTAAAGGAGACGCTGGAGGAATTTCGGAAAGAAGGAAATTGCAAAAAACTTAACAGAGCCAAGTAGTGACCAGTTTACCTTCAAGCCATGGCCAACTCAGTGGAATTTGTTCCACCAAGTCGTGGCCGGGTGAAGATAAACCGCAACCAGTGTGCTTTTGGTCAAGCCGCCATCGGTTTTCCTTGAACCATGCCTGGCTTAGAGATTTTGAATCTCATAAGTTGCAGCTAGTTTAGGGCAAGCTAGGCCTGGCTTTGCAAAGGAGGACTCTGGTTCTGTACGAATCAGGTCAAGGGTTCTGATTTGCGTCTTTTGAAGACATTTTTTATTTAATTTTCTTGTAATTTCTCATTCCTTTGGGGCCCCATATCACATGAGATTATTTTCTTGCAGTGGTTTATTTATGGTGATAAATAATTTTGCATAAAAATGATTAGCAAAGGAGGAACAACTTTTGGATTAAACATGATATTTTAATTTTACTATTATGATATTTAATCTGTTATTTAATCACATAAGAATTAAATGATATAAATAGTATGCAAAAAGTTTATTTTTAGAGCATGGACATTTTATTTAATTTTGTGATTAAATACACAAGGTTTTTGAGAAATTAATTTTTTCCCTAGATAAAAAAATTAAGAAAAATATTTTTAAAAGAAACTAGGAAATTTAAAATAAAATTCATGATTTATTCTTTCAAAGGGTATTACTCTTGACATGGAGAATTTTTTGAATTTAAGTATTTTACATTTAGTTCCTAAAAAATGATTTCAACTTAAATAGTAAAGATAAAAATTAATGGTCTATTCTCTTAAAAGATTTTATCCTTGACATAGAGAATAATGGTTAAATTTTTTAAAATTTTACTAAAGTTAATGAAAATTAAATATATTTTTAAAGAATGTTTTTTTAGAAACCTATTTTTCTCAAAGATTAAGTGGAAAAGGAGTTCCAACGGCCCCACAACTTCCATCATGGATTGCTGTTAGAGATTGTGGTTATTCTCGTGTCATTCTGAGTATGACCCCCTATAAGATGGATTTCTACAAAAATCTAAAACTAACAAAGAAATTATAATTAAAGTCATGGATATATGTTGATATCGACCAACCTACGTTGGAGGTATTAACATTAGATTATCCATAAGTAGTGGTCATCCTATCGATAAAACTATCTCTAGATTATTAACTATTAAGAAAGTTTAATTTGTTATTGTTATACACTTAATTTAAAAAATTGTTAACCTTTCTACGAAGCTCTATCAATTTTTCTAAGAGCCAACTTTTTCATATCTTTAGTAATGGTTTATAATAGGTTAACTGTATCGTGGATATATTATGATGCTTCAAATGTGCATTTTTTAAACAAACATTTTTTTTGAATGATTTTTTTTTTCAATCAACAAAAATGTCCAGTTTCAATCCCTTGTACATTATTCTCAAGGGGAAAAGTTAATTGGACCTAACTATGTGGACTGAAAAAGGAATCTGAACATATATTCACTGCCTAGGAGTACAAGTATGTTTCGACCGAACCATGTCCTAAAATTGGGAAAAATCTCACGAACAAATATCATGAGGCTGAAAAAGCATAGAAGAAAGCTAATGAGATGGCTACATGCTCTATGTTGGCTTCAAAGTTTCACGCCCCGTGCTCGCAGACCTGGGAGTATGACTATCAGTCTGGCAGCACCCACGGTTAACTACTTAGCTGCCATCCTTGCTAGGCCAAAGTAGATATCCTAAGACTTATCATTAGAATCCCATGTGAGAATGGAGTATTGCATTCACCCCTTCTTTAGGCCCCCGAGTCCTCGCTGGGCCCAAACTTACAGATTAAACTTAGGACTAACCAGACAGTATGGGATTCCAAAGGTGGCTCTCATCATGCACGGTATAGTATTTAATTCCAATATCATAGACTGGTTACCTACTCTGATACCAAATGTCACACCTCGTGCCTGCAGACCTAGGAGCATGACTATAGGCTGGCAGCACCCACGGTCAATCATTTGGCTGCCATCCTCACTTATCTAAAATGAATATCTCAAGTTAACAATGGGTACTTATGCCTATCCTTATATACCATTCAGACTTATCATTAGAATACTATGTGGGATTGGGGTATCATATTTAGGCATGGCAATGGTTGGCAAACCTCTAGTTAGCAGTTGGTTAACCTCTGGTTGATGGTTAGCCAAAATGACAAACCTCAACCTTAAACCTCCAACCCTAGTTTCACAGTTTGGAGATTGACGGTTACGGTTGTTGTTGGTCAACCTCTGATTTTGTGGTTTTTAATTTTTTTAAAATTTTTTATTTTTTTGAAAAAGTATAAAAAGTATGAAAAATAAGTAAAAATAGTTACAAACATAAAAAATATAAAAAAAGAGCTTGAAATCAATTTTAATTTTATAAAAACAAGTTGCCTACATATCCTCTTAGGGTATAGAGGAATTAATGCTCTCCCAGTTCTCTTACCTTTTAACCTTTTTTTACTTTTAATGGTCTTCACTTTTGGCTATTGTAGTTCCTTCCATTTCTACGTCTAAAAATTCATTGAGATCTGGCTGCACATTTTCTTGTTGACGATTTTCTGCTCAAATCCAATCATCTAAACATGCTTGAACTTGAAAAACTTCCAGTGCCATTCTTGAGCGAGTTTCACTCAAAATATTTCCTCTAGCACAAAAGGCTTGTTCTGCCGTAATAATTGAAATGGGAACAACAAGAATCTCCTTAGCCATTAGTGCTATAACAGGAAATTTGCTCTCATTTTCTCTCTGCCACTTGAAGATATCAAATCTTTCGCCTGTTTTATTTCACTTCAATTAATAAGTTAGATATAATTCAAGTTCTATCGTGGAACTTGAAGATCCTCTTGGTCGTTTTGACCTTTCTACCATCATTTTACCTACCTAGTTAATTTTTGAAGATCTGGATATTGGAATATCAATATTTTGAATTTCTTAAATAGCCCCACCATACCTTCTAGAATATTCATAATATAAGTCACGAAGAATATTCCTTACGTTAGCCATTATACAAAAAATATCAGGAGGATATGTAAGATCTGGAGTACTATTATCATCATCATCATCATCGTTATCTTCAATATTTTGTTTAGATAATAAAAAATCACAGAAATTAGTAAGATATTCGTGTAAACCCTCAATTCTCATACATGTATTAAGAACAGCAGCTACTAAATTAATATAAGGTATATCTAAAAATATTTTAACCATTTAGTTTTTATAACATTAATACAAAGAGATAAAAAGTATCACTAGAATATTCATTAAAAATAGCACTAACATTAACATATTCTTGAATAACTAAATGTGTAGTAGGATAATAAACACAAGATAAATTATAAGTAGCATCATTAAATATTTTTAAACTATATAAAATACCTTCACAAACACTCTATTGTTGAGGAAACAAATGTATTCCAATAGCTCAATTTGCAAAAAAAAAAAAAAAAAAAAAGCACATAAAAGTTCTTTATATGGAAAAGATTCATTTAACAATTTATATGTTGAATTCCATGTATTTGGGACATCTTTTGGAAATTGTTTTGGTTTCATGCCATTACGTCTACAAAATTAACTCTATTCTTTTTTAATAGTAGGCCTAAGCCATAAATAAGCAAAAGTAGCCCTTATTGGTTTAATATAAAAATCAAGACTTTTAAAACCATCTTGTACACATAAATTTAAAATATGACATATACATCTAACATGAAAAAATTTACTTCTAAAAGTTGGCTCAATTAAATTTTTAAGACTAGCAATTGAGATAGTATTTGCACTTGCGTTATCAAAAGAAATCAAAAAATTTTATTCACTAAACCATATTCTTCTAAAATAACAATGAATAGTTGACAAATATTTTCAACAGAATGTGGACTATCAAAGGCCCTATAAGCAATTAATCATTTTTTAATATTCCATTCATTATCTACCTAATAATATGTAAAACCCATTAAAAAAATGGGTTTGCCAGTGATCACTCCAAATATCATTACATAAAAAAATTTTACTAGGAAAATTTAAAAAAAGCTGAGTTAGTTGATTCTTATTGTCCCTATATAATTTTTTAAGTGTATTATGAGGGTAGTGCGAGGAACATGATTTGCAGCAGGATTTAAATCATTGTGACCATATTTATTAAATTGTAATTTTTTATTGAAACTAAATGAAAGATGTTCAACAATTGCCATTTTAGCTAATTCTTCTCTATTTACTTTATCATTATATTTACATAAACCAACAGACGGAGTAGAAATGGTAGTAGAATACCCGGTAATTTGTTGTTGTTTGGAATTCAAACCGAACTCTTGAGGATAGTGCCTTCTTAGAATTGAGAGAGCGTGCCATAACCCATTCCTAGTTTGAATGCATATAATTTAGGAACACTAATATAATAATTACACTTAACTTTCATTTCACCGAATAACATTTTTGTAATGGTAAAATACTTGGTGAACATATCAACTTTTCTTAATTTTTTGCACTTTCTTTAGTATAACATCGGTTTGTAAATCACTTTCTTGAGGATATTGTTGTTGAACTTCAATTTCTTCATCACTAACTTGCACTGGTTGATCAATTGTTGAAGGAGAAAATATCACTAGGAAAAAATTTGGATCAAAACCAAAATTCAATTGATAATCGAATGGATTAGTTAAATTTTTCAGTTAAAATTTTGGATTAAAGCTAGTACTATCACTCATTTTCCCTTACCCTTAGAGCTACTTGGATGAGATTTTTTTCTAAGAAAAAAATAAATATAATAATAATATATATTGAGAATTGAGAATTGAGAGAGTTAAAAGAATTGATAGAGAGTTGAGAGTTGAGAAGTGATAAATTCATTGGATTTATGCTTTATTTATAGAGGGAGTAAGGGAGTAAAAAATATTTTTTTAAAAAAAGAAAAATGCCATTAGTAATGGCCAAAGTTTTAAACGGCCATGATGGCCTTCATTTTTATTTTTAAAATTTTATTTTTTATATTTTCATTGACATGTGTTAGCGTATCAATTTAAAATTTTTTTTAAAAAAAGAAAACCGACAATTTAAATAGCTAGTTGCCGGTTGGGGGTTTTCCCCCAACCTAAACCAGACCATTGATCTAGTCAAAGATTTTTGAACCGTTGACATATAGAAGTGAAGTGAATTTGATTGTATGATGTAGACACAAGAGTTATTGTGGTCTAGTGGTTAAGGTTGTTGGCATGTATGCCCTTTTAGACTAGATTTCTGATGTATTTTTTACTTGTATTAATAAAAGTATTTTTTTCTCAGAATTTGTTTGTGAAATTTTCTTTATATTTATGCATGATTTTATTGGAAAAGATTCATTGTGTTTAACTAAATGGTTCATGTGAATAGAGGTCTTTCACAGTAAGGTATGGACCATGGGATACTTAACACATAAACTATTATTCTTAACCGGATGATGAGAATAGGAATTTCATCATAGCAAGGTTATTGTGTTATGAATTCTAAATAGAGAATGGCCTACCTTTAGCCAATGAGTAGTCTACTCATTTCATAATACAAGCATATTTTGAATACGTAGAACTGAACCTGTAGTAGTGGTTTCTAAAAGTACTATATGATAGAAACCTAAACTACTACTGTTACAACGTGGACTTGTACTCTATAGCTTGAGTATAAGTTGGTGGTTTGACAAAGCTGAAAATGTATGCTTTGATATACTATAATTGAGGTTCTTGAGAAGGACCAATATACTTGTATGTTGGGTATATATGACTGGTTAGTCAAGACAGACTTGTACAAGATAGTGTCTATACTGTATCGCCCCTTGTGGTTGTTCGAATGATCTAATTATCTTGGACCCTAGGGAACATGACTTGGATATTGACTTTAGGGTAGCTTCCTTGGAAAATTGAAATATTCCAAGAAGTCGTGGATCATTGGACTAGAAACCTAAGGATGGTAGATGTTGTTTAGAGAGGCGTTAGTACACTCTTTCCTCTATAAATAAATGGCAATGTGTAGAGGGTTACTTTAGTCATTTCACTTGTAGGTTGAAGATATAGCTAATACAGCATTGTCCTTGGGGTCAATATTTTCTTATGGTGATGTTAGGAAATATTTAAAATGTAAAATACAACTATTTATATAGCAAGCGTATTTTAATCATTTTAGTAGCCAATATGATGAGTCTTTTTTGTCCTCAGAATAGCCCATAAGTCCTAATTATTTTAGGTCGAGGAAATGTTCATAATGAAAAAAGAATTTTATTTTATTTAGGAAGTTGAATCTATTTTTGGATTGGAATAAAATAAAAGGAATGAGAGAAATTAAATTTATTATTTAGTTTGATTGGTTAATTAATTATTCAGGGCCTAAGCCTAGATTGAATAATTAAAAAAAATTATCTTGGGCTTAAACTAGTTAATAAAAGACTTAATAATTATTTTAGTTTGTTTGAGCTCATTAATTATTTATTGGGTTATTTTAATAGGCCCAAGAAATATATAATTAATGATTATTATTTTTGGGCTCATTAGGTCCAAGAAAAAATAATAAATTATTTTGGCCCAATAGTCTAGACTAAAGGGTTCATTATTATTCATGGTACAGAAAAGTTGGGGATAACCCAAACCTCTTCTGTTGATAACCTTCGGCTGTTTGAAATATCAAAACACCAGGGGTGGATTATCTAGGATGTGAATAGGAGTCGTTGGGTTGAGACAAAGCTGAACACAACAAAAGCACAATAGAATACAGGAGCTTCTGTTCTCTGGTTTTTACTCTCTCCCTGATTCTCACGTTCTTTTCTTCCTTTCATCTTTTTTACATCTTATATTGTCTTTGCTAATTAATAGCAAAGGATCAAGAAAGACCATCCTCACCTAGGTTATTTCACTAACTTAGATAGGCAGAGGTATATTCTGAGAAGCGAAAAGCTTCACGTTCATGCCAAGAAAAAGCCGACGGATTGTCGGATTCTTGCTGGAATAGTCATTAAGGCAGTTAGCTTCTCTCGTGGTCAATGCCTCATCCTCTCGACCAGGCCAGAAAAGGATACAAAGAGGCATTTTTTTAGCCTTCTGTTGCATTGTGTCCGTTTTATTACCTGTGCATACGAGCTCCTCTGTTTTTCATTCTATCAAAGGTTAGAGAATTATCTCTTGGTGATTCAAGTTCAAATCTTAACTCTAACAAAATTATTTTCTTTTACCTCTTTTTACCCTATGGTAAAAAATTCCAGCTTGATAGCCACCACTCTTGCTTCTTATTCCTAATATATATATATATATATATATATATATATATATATATATATAGGAGTTCAAGTTACTCTTGAATCATAGGATAAGATCAGAATTTTTATTCATATTAATATCCAACTATTTCCTAATATCTAATAGCTATTGATTATACATACTAAATATTATTTACTAAATCAGATTTTTTGTATCTTAAATGTTTTATAATTATCCTAGCTATCCTAAGAATTTCAGTATCTGGAAAGGGAACCCAATGTAGGAATTCCCTATGCAAAAATAGATTTACGCAGTGGAAGAAAACAGGAAATCCAGACAACTAGGATCACTCTTATGCGTTAAAAGGAATAAAAAGTAGGTGAGAATAATACCTTCGGTCCGCCTTTGTGAAACAAAAATCTTTTTTTCTCTGTTCTGAAGGTGTGAACCAACCAAACAAAGAGAATGTCTTCTCTTTTGTTCCATTAAAGCACTGCAATCCAAGTGTAGGATCGCCTCCAATATAGTCTACACGAGAATGGCACTCAAGAGTCACCAAAGTTTTGTGCTAGCAATTTTGGCAGCTAGGGTTTTCTGTGGGTTTTCCAGAAGAAGAAGACGAAAGGAGCTCTCAGTTTTTGGGAGACTATATAATGATATATATCGTCCGTATACATTTTGGTAATCAGAATCTATAATGTATAGGAATTCTTAATTACTAATTATATTATGATTATTGTTAATTACAATATAGCCCACAAATTATAATTAATTAAAATTTAACCACAACTTCTTCTTTTCACAATCAACCCTATAATGTTATCAAATAACATCTTAAGTACTCAATCTTCTATTGCGTGTGACCTATTAGGTTTCTCGGTCTATTGGTAGCAAAAAATGAATAAATCTAAACATCTTCAAGATTAATAATCTTTAATAATTTTATAACTAACTTATTAATTCTAATAAAAATTGATTTATTAATTCTCTACTTAATAAATCCATATTCAACAGATTATGAGTGGTATCTAGCAACACATCATGACCACCTAAAAGTCTAGAAAGTCAAGTGGCTTGGCATGAACCTTTCAATAGCAAATAACAGTGTAATAAGCTCTTTCACCATACAATATATCATTCAGTTTGGAGTACATAATTAGTGTCAATTCCTTCCAAAATAATAAATTAATTCTGGCCCGAACATTTTAGTACTTATTTCTGGAATCCACTACTCATCATATTTAACAATTAAAATTATTTCTAATACACAACTACCTTGGCCAAGGACTTCTCGAGTAGTGATTCCTACAAGTGGCCGTGAGATATTCATCTCTACTATTAGAAGTGGTGAATCATTTATTGAACCTTTCAACTACTTACATTTGCTTCATGTTGTACCCAATATTCATCTCATAGACAATTCTGTTAGGACTCCAAAGATTGGAATCAAAGTCCAACACTTAGCAAATAAAGTACATTAGAGATTTCAAGTCTAAGGATACTTACATATTTGTTATGACGAGATTCTATCACTGGCACTAAAAAGTTATCCATTTGATTATCTTATAGTCAGGTCATCCAATATACTTGTTCAGGTAACAAGTATCCATGTGTTAACTTTAAATATCACAATACTCACGAATGTGAGAACCACTACCTGATCAAATTAGGAGGTATAATACGTGCTAGTCTTAATGTATTAATAATGTCCTATCTCATTAATACTACTAGGGATTATTTAAGTATAAACACTATTTAATATGGTAAGAACCCCACATCATGATCTCAATCATAATTTCCTTAACACAATGTTACCCTTGAGACTTTATCTAATAGTTATATTTACACGAAAGTATAAATAAAACAAATTGAAAGATAAAGAATGCATTTTTTTTAATAATGCACAATATACAGAATACATGTGATTACCTCCAGGGCATAACACTAACAAACTCCCACTTACATTAGATCTAATCATTCATGTATCTAATATCGAATGACTCAACATGTTTATCATGTTTCTTTTAGGATAGTACTTTGTAAGTGGATCAGCTATGTTCTCATCCATGAGAACTCTTTCTATCATTACATCTTATCTATCTACAATTTTCCTATTCAAATGAAAACTTCTGAGTACATGCTTGGATCGTTGGTGAGACCTTGACTCTTTTGCTTGTGCAATAACTCCATTGTTGTTACAATATACAGATATTGGTTCAGCAACGTTAGGAACCACTCCAAGCTCCGTCATGAACTTCTTGATCCAAATAGCTTTTTAGCTGCTTCAGAAGCGGCTATGGACTCAACTTTAGTCGTTGAGTCGGCAGTAGTATCTTGTTTGGAACTCTTCCAACTTGTTGCCCTTCAACACAACATAAACACGTAGCCAGACTGTGATTTAAAATTATCTTTATCATATTAAAAACTGGCGTTAGTATACTCGTTTATTTTCAAATCACCTTCTCCATATACTAAGAATACATTCTTAGTCCTTCGTAAGTACTTAAGGATATCCTTCACAGCTGCCCAATGACCCTCACTAAGGTCAGATTGGTATCTACTCATCAAATTGAAAGCACAGGATACATCGGGCCTGGTATATATCATAGCATACATGATGGATCAAATTGTCGAAGCATATAGAATCCTACTCATGTGATCCCTTTCCACTTGTATTTTTAGAGACATTGACTTTGAAAGGCTTATCCCATGAGACATGGGTAAGAATCCTCTTTTGAATTGATCCATACTAAACCTCTCTAACACTTTGTCTATGTACGAAGACTGTGAAAGACCTAGCAACCTTTTTAACCTATCTCTATAAATCATAATTCCAAGAACGCATGTTGCATTTCCAAGATCTTTTATGGAGAATTCTTGGACAACCAACATTTTATTGACTGAAAGATAGGTACATCATTTCCTATTAGTAATATGTCATCTATATAAAGTAATAAGAAAACTACTACACCACTACTAACCTTCTTGTATATACAAAGTTAATCTATATTTTGAAAGAAAGAAAACTCTTTGATTGTTTTATCAAAATAGATATTCCAATTCCTAGAAACTTGCTTAAATCCATAAATAAATTTTTGCAACTTGCACACTTTTGTGCTATCATTGGACGTGAAACCCTTAAGTTGTATCATATACACTTTCTCAGTTAAGTTTCCATTTAGGAAAGCTATTTTCACATCCATTTGCCAAATCGCATAACTATAATGAGCAGCAATGGCTAGAAGTATTCTGATGGATTTCAGCATAGCAACTGGTGAGAAGGTTTTGCCATAGTCAATACCATGTTGTTGACATAACCCTTAGCCACCAGTTGTGCTTTATACGTAACTAGGTTACCATTCATAATATCGTCATATTTAGACATTGCACAATAATAACGTGGTTTGGTTATGGACTTTACTATATTAATTTCCTTGAGACACAAAAGAAATTAATTTGGCCAATCCTAAGTGTTTATACATGATATAGGAAGAAAACCTTACCATCCTCTTTTTTGCCTTGATCATCTTCTCCTTAACTTTTAATAAATTCTATTCTATCCAAACTATGTAATCTATTACATAAAATTCTAATAAAGAAACATCGAGTTACATTCGAGAGGAGTTAGATGAGAAGAAAAACTTACACAAGAAAAATAGAGAAGGTAGGACTCTCAGGCCCTATTTTTAATTCAAAATTAAAGTGATAAAATGCATGAATAATTGTTTTGGGTCCATACTCCATAACCAAACCACCATGCTAATTTTATGCTCAAAATAATATTAAACATAAAAAATAATTCCAAAATTACTATTTTAAAAATAGAATAAATGCTAAAATCAATATCTTAGAACATATATTAATTCCTAAAATTAATTTCAAAATCACTATTTTAGAAAAATAGAATAAATTCTAAAATCAACATTTTAGAAAATAGATTAATTGCTAAAATCATATTTTAGGAATTAAAATAATATATAATCTAAAATTAATATTTTAGAAAATATTTTTTTCCAAAAGCAAGATTTTTGAAAAAAATATATATATGTTAGTCCCAAAATAGAAACTTTGGGAAAATGTGGGCACTAATTGAAAAGAAAAAAAAACAATTGTGGGCCATTTTCTGCACAAGAAGACGAAACAAAGAAAAAGATTTTTTTTTTTTTTAATAAAAGAAGTTGCATCTTGGGGAGGCGTTGAGTATTCCTCCAGAGGATTGCAAAGAAACTAGTGAGTCACGAAATTGGAAGTCCAATCTGGGCAAGCCGCGGCTTGGCTTCTAGTGAGCCGGTGGCTTGGGCCAAACAAAATTTTTTTTTCCATTTTTTCTCTTTGTCTTCCCCCGAAATGTTTTCTGGAAAATTTCTTCAAGACTTCTCCAACAATTTCAAAGAACAATTCTATAGGACATTCCAATTTTTTTGTTCCATGAACTCATTCAAAGTAATCTTCTGTTCAGTAAAACAAAAACAGAACAAAAAGAAAAAAGAAAAAAAGTTTTAAAAAATATGATTTCCTTTTTTTAAATTACAAAACATAATGACCCAGAAAACTAATTTTCTACAAGAAGAATTAACTCTATTAATTCTCATTTAAAACCACCTCCAATAACTTTTATAGAAACTATGATCGTCGCAACCAAGGCCATAGAAGCACTTGTCTTCAAGAATTCTATGGTGAAATAAAGTTTTGTCAGGACCTGGATGTAATTATTAGATTTGTTCTACCCGTATCCTAAATTTTTGGAAGGCTATTAAGATTAATAAAATAAGAATTTTAGGGTACTTTAGAAAGAGAAATTGATCAGTACAATGAGACGCAAGTAGAGAGGGAATTGAAGAATTTAAGTGTTACTAATGGATTCAGTGGAATTTTTGGAGTTAGATAGTGAAATAAAATACTTTTCCATTACGGACCCGATTTTGGTCATTTTTGAAGAAAATAGAAAATTACGGTTGGAAATGGGACGTGTAGCTTCTTATGATTGGTGGATGAAAATAAGTGTCATTTAGTGATTGGTTAATGAAGACAAGTGCTTCTATTTGATTGGTTAATGAGGTCACGTGTTTCTATTTGATTGGTTGTGATAAGTTGAGATAATTTAGAGGGCCCACAAGCATGAAAAATTTGACCAAGTTGGACCACTTTTTTGACCTTATTTGACCAAGCTTAATTAATCTAATCTTGATTTGAGTAAGTTAATCATGGTTGATTATGCATGGCCATGCAAGATTAGAAAATATCTATTAATTCTTGAGAATTCTAGGGATTTCTACAAGCATCACCAATGCTCTTGTAGGTTCTAACTAAATCTAAGACCTTTTAGGATATTCTACAATTTTCTTTTGAATTCTATAAAGATCTAAGGGCTCCTAGAGTTGCCAAATCACCATAGAATTCTTGAATATTCTAAATGACACCTAAGTTGCTAGGTGGACCAATCAAGAGCTTCCAAATGTTTGAGGCCATTTAATGAACCTTTGACTTGAAGACCATATTTCTCTATATATAGGCCATGAAGGCTGGCTGAAATGGCTTTAGACAGCCAGAATTTTGCAGCAAACAAGGAAGGAAAAAGAAAATAGAGAAGAGAGAGAGAGGAAATTCCGGAAATAGAGAGGAGAGAAAGAGAGAGAGGAGAGCAAGAAGATGCTTGGACTGTTCAGCCTCCAAACGCAGCAAAGAAAAGGTGAAGATCTACCTTACTTGACTTAAAGTTATTATATAAAGCATGGAGATCATTTTGGTATATATATTGTGAGAAGTTTATGTGTGAATTATGGAAACTAGTTAAGTGAAGTTGTGTGAAAGCTGTCCTTGTTTGCAGAAAAATTCTAGGAAGTTTTATGTTGAGTAAATCTGTAATGTTTCTGGATTTGAACAAAGCAGGCATATATCTTTGTAGCTAAGGATCATAGATATATTTCGAACAAGTTTGAGGTTAATTGGATTTACGGATCAAAAGTTATGGTGAAAATAGTAAAAGGTACCAAATCAGTAACGAGATTTTACTACTGGGTCTTTGTGCTCAAAACTGAACAAAATGGACAATAGAATTGGTACTCCATAAATTGGAACTTGTAAAGGAATGTCTTAAGGATATTTTACAATTGGTTTGACAGCATTTGGATTTTTGGAATAAAAGTTATGGGCAAAACAAGTTAGGGTGTCAAACTGGAAAATTGAGAATGTTAAGGAAAGAATGAATAGTGAAACTAAGTCAAAACTACTGAAGCTGTTTTTGCCCAGTACTGTGATACTGGAACCAGAAATCTAAAAATAGCCTATACTAAATTAAATTTAAGATTCTTACGGTCATTTTGTAATATCATGGAGCCAAATCGGAGCTGTAAATTGAAAGTTATGTGTAAAACAAAATAGTGTGTCAAACTAGTGAAATTCCAGAAAGTAGTCCCAAAATGAATGGACTTAAGGGTGACTACTTATGTGATTTTTGATAAATTAATTGGTGAAACATGAAGTGAATCCCTTGTTTGTGAAGGGAGGAAGGGTGTGGAAAAAGGAAAACGAAAGAATTGATCAAACGACTGAAAAACGATGCGAACGAAAATTAAACATTTTCCTTGACCGACAGCTAACCATTAGCCTCGTCGGCTAACTGTTGGCCCCATCGGCTAACCGTCGGCCCCATTGGCTAGACACGAATTAACCCAAAAATGATGTTTGATGTAGGTTTAGCGATAAATGGTCAACGGAATATTGAAAACGATAAAAACGAAGGTTAAACGGCCATGAACGGAAATGATTGCTTATGACACGAGGTGAGTCCCTTGGATTTCTAAAACTCTTTCTAAAGTTAGTGTGCTTTGGTTTTCCATGAAATGCTATATTATATACCGTTTGGGACATTTTATGAAAATATGTTTGGAAACATTGAATTTAATCCTCTTTTGGAATTAGAATTCTGGATTTCTTTAAATGAATTCCTTTTTGGAATCAAGTATTTGGAAATTATTCCAAATATCCTTATTGGAATATTTCGTGAAAACTTTTGGAACTCGGGTATTCGGTAAATGACCGAGATATCCTTATTGGAACTCTTGTGAATATTTTTCAAATCGGGTAAGGGTAAAATGACCCGAATATCCTCAAAAAGTCTTTTGGAATCGGGTATCGGCAAAATAACCTGAAGACCCTTAGAAATGACTTTTGTGATCGAGTACGAGAAAATAACCCGGTTACTCTTAGAAATACATTTTGATGTGTGAATTGAACCCTTTATCTGGTTTCATCATGATTTTGGAAAAATGTTGTTTTGCCCTAAAAACTATTTTGATGTGAAAATTTTGTGATATCAGATAACCCTCTGGCTTGATCTGTCAGACGAAGTTGGTGACGTTGAGTACTCAGTAAGGACTTTGATCTTTGTACTAGCCCATGTTAGAGATAGACGACCCTAAGTAACCTGATCAGTTCTAAGGATTGTCTTACTCCAAACAGGGCAACAGGACAATGAGATGAGTCATCCTGGCTAGCCATTTTGAGCCTGGAAATTGCCTATTGATTATGATGGTGGATTGTTCACAAGATACCGGGCGGGTACACTCGGTGTGTTCAATCCCTTGCCACCTCGATGGTGATTGACGTCAGGATTAGGACCCCTGGCTTGTGGTGGCAAGTAAAAGATCCCTAAGTGCAAGGTGAGGTACATTTGCACGCTGCTCATCGTTCCGGCATGACACGGGTGACGTACTGTAAGGCGCAGTCCCTGGCACAAGAGATCGTATAGCCAAAGGCAAGGACTGCGGGACTTGCATACAGGCCGACCTTCTGTTGGAGAAGTGCCTGTGATTGGAAAAAAAAATGGGGTAATGATTTGAAAGTTGAAACACCGTTTTCCAAAAAAATTATTGAGTTCTGAATACAGTCTTCATTAAAGAGTTTTGGATTCATTTCTAATAAACAAATGATATGTTATTTCATAAAAGTTTTGTGTACTCTACTTCTTTAATAAAACATTAGCACACACGGGACTCACTGAGTAATTCTCCACTCACACGTGTCTTTTACCTTACCCTTTTGTAGGATCCGGAGTTGAAAGGATCTAAGGATAGAGGACGATGCTACAGTGACAATAGAATAGGTTCAGATGTTTCCCTTTTTGGATAATGTACCTTATTCCTAAGGTTGAATGAAAACTTTCATGTATGAAATTCTTGATTACTTGTGCGCACTTAACCATCAGTATGGGTTGTTGTATGAATCTGGACTTGCATACTCTGTTGATTTCCGTTATAAAGACCCATTGTCTGGGTAACTGGACGGGGTGATACCCGATGTTGATATGCTTCTACTATACTTTTAGTAGGGGTGTTACAAATTCCCTATGCAAAAATAGATTTATGTAGTGGAAGAAAATAGGAATTCTAGACAACTAGGATCACTCTTATGCATTATAAGGAATCAAAAATAGGTGAGAATAATACCTTCGGTCCGCCACTATGAAACAAATTTTTTTTTCCTTGTTCTGAAGGCACGATCCAGCCAAACAAAGAGAATATCTTCTCTTTTGTTCCGTTAAAGCACCGAAATCTAAGTGTAGGATCGCCTCCAATATAGTCCACATGAGAATGCCGCTCAAGAGTTACCAGAGTTTTGTGCTAGCAAAACTAATTCTGGCGGCTAGGGTTTTCTATGGGTTTTCCAGAAGAAGAAGATGAAGGGAGCTCTTGGTTTTTTCTTAGAAAAAAAAAAAAACCTCTATAATTCTCAAATCATAATCCCCACAAAGACTATCTAATGATATATATCATCCGTGTAAATCTTGGTAATAAGAATCCATAATGAATATGGATTCTTAGTTACCAATTATTATTATAATTATTGTTAATTATAATATAGCCAACAAATTATAACTAATTATAATTTGACTACAACAATTTCTTCTTTTCACAATCAATCCTATAATGTTATCAAATAACATCTTGAGCACTCAATCCTCTATTGTGTGTGACCTATTAGGTTTTTCGGTCTATTGGTAGCAAAATATGAATTAATCTAAATATCTTTTGATTAATAATTCTTAATAATTTTAGAATTAACTTATTAATTCTAATAAGAATTGATTTATTAGTTTTCTAATTAATAAATCCATATTTAACAAATCTTAAGCAGTATCTAGCAACACATCATGACCACCTAAAAGTCCAGAAAGTCAAGTGGCTTGGCATGAACCTTTCAATAGCAAATAATAGTGCAATAAACTCATTTCACCATATAATATCTCATTCAATATGGAGTACAGAATTAGTGTTAATTCTTTCCAGAATAATAAATTAATTCTGGCATGAACATTTTAGGTTATGTTCCCAGAATTCACTACTCTTCATATGTATCAATTGGAACCATTTTCAATACACAATTGTCTTAGCCAAGAACTTTGTGAGTAGTAATTCCTACAAGTGACCATGAGATATTCACCCCTACTATTAGGAATGGTGAATCCTTTATTGGTCCTTTCAACTACTTACATTTGCTTCATGTTGTACCCAATATCTGTCCCACAGGCGGTCTTGTTAGGACTCTAGATATTAGAATCAAAGTCCCACACTTGGCATATAAAGTCCTTTGGAGATTTCAAATCTAAGGATACTTGCACATTTGCTATGATGAGATTCTATCACTGGCACTAAATAGTTATCCATATTATTATCACATAATCAGGTCATCCAATGTACTTATTCAAGTAACGAGCATCCACGTGTTAACTTTGAGTATCACAATACTCATGAATGCGAGAACCACCGCCTGATCAAATTAGGAAGTATAACACGTGTTAATCTTAACATATTAATGATGTTATATCTCATTAATACTATGACTAGGGATAATTTAAGTACAAACACTATCCGATGTAGCAAGAACCCCACATCATGATCTCTATCATAATTTTCTTAAAACAGTGTTGCACTTGAGACTTTATCTAATAGTTATATTCACACAAAAGTATAAATAAAATAAATTAAAAGATAAAGAATGCCTTGTTTTATTAATAATGCACAATATATAGAATATATGTAATTACCTCTAGGGCATAACACTAACATCCAATTCAGCTGCCAACTTGGAGATTAATTCTCCCAAAACTTAGTATTTATAATATTATAGATAGAAATTCTGATTTTTTTTCATTATCATAAAATAATTATCAAGTGATAATTATCCTTGCATATTTTCGATACCATAAGATTCTTAGCATAAAAATGGTTTGGCTGAATCCTAATTGTCTAAGAATTTTCGTGGATTGAATTAATTGAGTTCAACCAGCATTATTTGAAGCTTAAGACTCCTCCAAATTAGCCATTTCGAATTTCATATTTTGCAAAAGATAAGAGCATACAATTTTCTTAACACTCCAACTCTTATTTTTTCCATTTAGAGGAATTTTTGCTTATCTAAGGCACCAAACTTCTGCATTCCTTTTGGGCATTCTATATACACACCCATTCACATGGCCATACGAAAACAAAATGAAACCATATCCTTGCAAGTCTTGGTCAGCACAAACAACTGAAAGCCTTCTCAATTGCACCAAATCCCAGAAGCATAATTCGGCCACTCCCTTCACAAGTTTTCTCTCAATTTTAGTCAACCTAGGACACTACAAAGCTGGAAAAAATTTCTCCTTTCTACTCTAGCTGGCCAAAACACACTAAATCTGAAGATAGGCACTCAAACTACTTGAAATTTCTGATTCTTTTCTTCTTCTTGCTGAGCAAAATTTTCATTTTCATAAAACTCTCTTTTCCTTTTTCCTTTTTCAGCAATTTGGTTCTTCTACCCTATTTTCCTCCATAACCAGAAGGCAACAAGCCACCTTCATGAAATGAAAATATTTTTTTCTTTTCCTCCGTAGCTGACTGAAACACAAAGCTAGGAAGAGAGACTTTCTGTCCTAGTAAAACTCCAAACTCCTATTTTATTTCCATCAAGTAGAATTCTCATTTGTCCAAGCCACTTCAACACAAACACTATTATTCTGAACACCATTTTCGACCAGCCCTCACACATCCGCACAAAATTAGATATAACCAAAATAGCTTCATCTAAGTCACTAAATCTCAATGACTTTAGCCATACTTCATCAAATAAAAATATCCAATATTTTAATCCTTTACCAACTTAGAATGAGCAAACCTTTTCTATCCTTCTGAGAATACTAGTTTAATTAGACTACTATTTTCCCTCAGCCTTTAGCACCATTTTTTTCGATCAGTATAAGTTCACATATGTGAACCGAGATAACAAGTGCTAAATGCCGGAACACTCCCATTCTCTATTCTTTTTAGCCTATAGCTTATCAAAATACTAGAAACAACAAGAAGAACTTTTGATTCCCTCAAGCATCATTTTTAAACATACTAAATTAGAAGAAGCTGAATTCATACCCACAGAACTCTCAGTGTTCGTCACTTCATCACAGCCAAACTGAATCAACCTTCTAACTCTCTAGTTGCAAGCCTTCTTTCTTTTTCATGGTAAAAGCGCAGCACTCCCTTCTTTCTTTTCCTTTTTCTTTCAAGTAAGCCAAAATAAAGAACTAATTTCCGTCCATTCTCCTTGCAACCATATAGAAGTTCTAGAAATCCTAAGCAAGTCATCTCATTCTCCTACTTTTAAATTATTCGACGTGATCATTTAAGAGTAATCATATCATAAAATACTACCTTCTATTAATACCACTCATTATTGATTATGAAATGTGTTTGACTTGCAATCAATTTTTTTATAAACGATTTCATATATAATGGTTTTAATAAAATACTACCTTTTATTTACAAAACGATTTTTCAGCAAACTATGAAAGTGTTTATTTTGAGATTGGATCTTGCACGATGAATTGGAGGTTGAGTACTCAATAAGGGAAAGTCACTAGGACTAACCTTTGAAGGGATGGTAAGCCCTTCAGTAAGAGGCTACCTCTGGGAAATAGGCTCTATTTGGAAAATGTGACAGTTCTAGTAGGTCAGGCCAATCCAAGCTAGCACTTCAATCCAAAGGGATTGTTATCTTGATGTGGACATCTAGTAAGTTAGGGTAAAATATGGAGGAGTATCTTACCCAGTGGGTCGTACACCCACAACATTGTGATGCAAGGTTTCACAATATTTATCATAATGCAGGGTTTCATTGCAAGGTTATAATGCAAGGTTTTATAGCCCGTTATCTAAGTAGTTCCTTTATAATTATTATAGTCATGATTTCTAGCACGCATGTGAAAAATACTACTCATTATTGATTATGAAATGTGTTTGACTTGCAATCAATTTTTTTATAAATGATTTCAAAGTGCACTTATGAAAACTCTTTTGATACAATCATAAGCATATATAGGATTTACTAAGATGTATTTCTCACACCATATTTAATGTCATATTTTAGGATTTGCCAATTTTGACAAGGTTGGATATTGTTAGAAGGTTGCTGATTCATTTTTTTTTTTTTTTTTGGAATTTGTTTTGTTTTGGGAACTTCCATGTGTTATTTGTTTAAAGAGAGACTTGTAGACAATTTTTTCCCTTGTATTGAGATTTTTTAAAGTTATTTATGCTTTAGTTTATTTTAATATCTAGCTATAAAAACCCCTAGTCTATTAGACGGGCCAACATCCCCGTTGTTTTAGGTACTTAGGTTGCCAGGGTATTACAAGTGGTATTACAGCCTAAATTTAAGCAACATGCATATGATTGATGATATTTTTTTAGTTAAGTATTTAAATATGTTACTAACCCTAGTTGTTGTTTGTGATTAGAATGGCTAGGAGATTTGTGCCAGTAGCAAGAGATTGGCCTTTCATTTGTAGGCCTAATGCACCATCACCACCCGTACCCTTCACCAAGTGAGTTTAACTCTGAGTCTAAGCTATAGGAATTGGAGCACAAGAGTGAGGATGAGGGAGTCAAAGTGGAGGAGCCTATCCTTAATGTACCTGTATAGGAAGAAGATTTGACCCCAAATAGTGATGATCTGAGAGACTTAGAATTTAAGGCACTCAGAAGTAAATACGAAGAGTTTATAGCACAACTCTAGGAGTGAGTTAGGCGAGCGAGTCTGAGAGTTGGTCTTACAGATCTGGAGAGTTTTAAGAGACCCATTTAGGCTGTAGGGAGGTCTAGTAGGGTCACCAAGGAACCTTAGAAGTTGTGGATGGAAAAAGGATAGACTTTTCCAAGAAAATCGGGGGTTAGCTTTATAAGCTTCATATTGAGGATACAAAAGGAAAAAAAGGGCGAGTAAGATAATTGAACTAACCTAGTGGTGGAGATTAGGAAGCTTTATTTCTTCTTTCCAATTAATAAAGGGTGATTCTTTACTATATTTTATTTTGGGAACCTTTATTTATGTAAAATAAGGATATGCATGCCTTTTCTTCCTTTGTTAAATTATGCAATTTGAATAGATTACAAGTTTACTTCTTTTCAAATTATTCCTTATTTCCAAAATTATTTGATTTACTATCTTTCATAAATGGAGTTTGAAATTTTTATTGTGGAACATTCATACATGATTTAATCACTGCATGCATGCACAACTTATCTCTTAAGCGACTTTGTATGGTTAAAGATGGCACCAAGACGAAGGACCATAGTGTGCAGCAAAACCACCCGGGAGAGTGCATCATCAACCCCGGAGTTTGGATCCATGCTACAGTCCACACTTGAAATAGGAAGGGGTTAAAGGCAGAAACATGAGAAAGCACCAGAGGGACCTACGAAGGTGACCCTTGGGCAAGCATTCCACAAGATGACAGAGATCCTCCATTCTCTGTCGAAAAAGGTTGAGAAGAATATATCTAAGGGTGATGACGTAGCTCTAGAATGATTTCTGGAGTTCTAGCCACCAATTTTCTATAGAGAAATGAAACAGGATAAGAAAGCAAAGCAATGAATTGAGCAGATGGAGGATGTATTCTCCACTCTACAATACACTGAGAAGAGGATGGTTAAGTTCACTACCTTTAGGCTGAGAGGACCGGTTAGGCTATGGTGGCAATGCATCAGGAGGAGTGGAAGAAGATTGATCGAGAGTGGATTTGGAGCAACTTCAATGAGGCTTTTAAGGTAGAATACATTCCACAGTGGATATTGAAGAAGAAGAACGATGAATTCCAAGGTCTGAGGCAGGGAGGCATGACTGTGGCACAGTATGCCACCCGATTCACACAACTATTGAAATACTGCAAGTGTTGTTTTATAAGGAGCAAAATCGAATTAGGTACTTCATCAAAGAATTAAGGCAAGAGCTAAAGAGGGCATTAGCACCCTCTTCACTGGCAACATATATGGCCGTTGTGGATGTTCCTACTAGAACGAAAAATGAAGATAAGCATTGAGTGATACCTAAACCATACCAGAAAATGAGGCTGCCAACAAGACAGTAGTTCCACAAACGTCTAGCTACGCCATAGTAGGGTAACGAGGATAAGCAGGTACGAACTAATCCAGGAAGCTCAACTTTGAATTTGCTAACATATCAGTACTATGGAAAGTGTGGTCATGTAGAGAAAGATTGCTGGTAAAAAAGAGTGGCCAGGAAATATTTCAATTGCGGAGACCTAAATGATCTTCAAAACAACTGTACCATGCTATTCAGAATTGGATAAGGAGCCTCAGTACCACCTCCTGGCACTAACAAAGGACAACCACTGGAGTTGCTGGAAATAGAGGATAAAAACCTCAAGTAAAAGCTAAGGTATTCGCTTTAAACTAAGATGAAGTTGGAACTAATGCAATAATAGTGGAAGGTAAGCTCTTTATATAGGATTATGCTATTAATGTACTTATAGACCCTAGATCCACACATTCTTATGTAAATGAAAGTTGTGCACGTCATTTGGGCTGGGACGGTGATGAATTAACCTATCCATTTTTGGTGAGTACCCCTTTAGGAAAGATGATAGAAGCAAAAAAGCTAATATAAGAATGTGAAATTAAGGTGGGAAAATGAAATTCTTAAGGCAGATCTCATAGTTTTACTTATTGAAGACTATGACCTAATCTTGGGTATGGACTACTTGGCTAAGCATGGAGCTAGAGTAGACTGCAAGATCAAGATAATGCAGTTTGTTAGAACAAGATATAACATAATAGAATTCAATAGGAGACATGTGAAGGAGTTGAAATTTTTTATAGCTGAGATAAAGGCTCAGAAGATGTTGAAGTAAGGATGCATGGGCTACTTGATAAATAAACCTAAGGAGCAGTGTACCTTGGAGAATACCGCGATAATGAATGAATTTCAAGATGCTTTTCCTACTGAGTTCACCTTACTTCCACCTTCTCGGGAGGTCGAGCTCACTATAGATCTGATACTGGGAGCAGAACTTGTAACACCCCACTATCTACGCACCCCAAAATGGGCGGGAATGTTGCCCCATCCAATGTAATATCTCAAATAAAATTTGAACGTATTATAGTTTAAGTAAAACTTGTATAGAATCTCAAAAAAAGGAATGACAGAATATTGTCTTTAAACTAAACAACTAAAATATAAAGTACAAGATCCTAAACTCCAACCTGACCTTATCAATAATGCTCACGATTTGAAAACATGCACAGAAGTGTGAGAATAAATTTCCCAATAAGTCATCTATGTATGAGAGTGTTTATTTGAAACAATTTCATGACCTGCATTTTGAATTACCAAAAGCGTACCTACAATCATAATTAATAGTTTTAAATACAAGAGTGACGTTTTCAATTTGCATTCTCAATAAATAACTTTATTTCAAGAAAATCAACTACTCAACAATAAAGTGGACTATGAAACCCTACATCATAGTCCAGAGCCATAAAACCCTACATCATGACCCTGTATTGTGAAACCTTACATCACAGTACAGTAGGTGATCGGTCCATGGGTGGGGATACTCCTCCTTCTCCCAAACCCCTCTAACTTACTGACTACTAACCTTCTAATACACACAAGGCTCATTCATGTTTTGTATGAAACTAAATTCCTTAATTGTTTCATCAAAATGGATGTTCCAACTCCTAAAAGCTCGCTTCAATCCATAAATAGACCATTGTAGCCTGCACATTTTAGTGTTATCATTAGATGTAAAACCCTCAGGTTGTATCACATATACTTCCTCAGTCAGATTTTTGTTCAAAAAAGCCATATTCACATCCATTTGCCAAATCTCAGAATTATAATAAGCGACAAATGCTAGGAGTATTCTAATGGATTTTAGCATTGCCACTGGTGAAAAAGTATTTTTATAGTCAATACCTTAATATTGTTAATGATAACATTTTGCAGCTAGTCACGCCTTATACGTAATGATTTTACCATTCATGTCAGTTTTCTTTTTGAAAACACATTTACCTCCTATAAGTTTTATCCCTTTAGGTGGATCAACCAAAGTCCAAACTTGGTTGTTATACATGGAATCCATTTTTTACTTCATGGCTTCCAACCGTTTGTCAAATTATGAACTCTTCAAAACTTCCTTGTAAGTGGTAGGCTTGTCTTCTTCAATGAGCAATATGTTACTGCGATCACTAATGGGGAATTTGTATCTCTCAAATTCCTCATGTATCCTACTTTACTTACAAGGTTCTTATATGTATGCAAGTTTCTCTATTTTATCAATAGACATGAGATCACCCGGTTAATCAATATTTGTTTATTTTACTTGAACGTCACAAAGTTCAATTTTACTCTCACTATCTCTTTTAAGCCTGAGCTTATACTATAAAAAGACAGGATATATTGAAACAAACACTTTGTTTTCTGAAGGAAGATAAAAATAATGTCTATATGACTCTTTCAGATATTCAACAAACAAACACTGATCAGACTTATTTTCAAGTTTATTTGATTTTGTCATCTTAACATAAGTAGGACCTCTCCAAATTCTTCTGCTAATTTTGATTTGTTACAAAAAAATGCATATAGGGTGGTATCAACCGTTTTTTTATAGAACTCTATTTAAAATATAAACAACAATTTCTAATACATATCCCCAAAATAATTTGGGCAATTCCACAAAAGCTGTTATGGTTCGAGCCATATCTAATATAGTTCGATTTCTTTTTTTTTTTTTTTTTTTGGATACACCATTATGCTGGGGTATATGCAAAGGAGCCCACTGAGATAAAATTCCACTGCCTCTAAGATAGCTTAGAAACTCTTAGCTTAAGTATTTACCTTCTCAATGGAACCTGGATAGGGAACTATAATTCATTATATATTGTACGATACTGAAATATTAAGGACTTATTTATTTGATATTAGAAATAATCTCTATTGATGTTTGGGTATAGATTTAAGTATAGCATACTTTATTAGAGGACAGGAGTATGGATATGATTGTATACTAAAATCTATGAAAGTTGAACAATGTGAAGTCATATTTGCCATAAATATTTACTATAGGACATTTGACGTACTTGAAAAGTAATAGAATTTATGTTGCATGGTCTAAGATGATAATATATGTAAGTATGTTTGATATACATATGTTTTGCTAAATTAGTAGAGTAGATTATGATTAGGTATTTTTGTATCTTTTAATAGATAGAGTTGGATTATATTATTAAGAGGTTAATCAGTGATTGAACTTCTATGAGAACAGGAACAAATAAGTCCTTTGCATGAACCCTTTGATAATTGATGCTCTAATTCGCAAGTCACTTGTGTTTTGGAATACTTTCTCAAAGGAAACTGTTTATTTGGAATGCAAGCACGGTTAATTTCTCCTCTATTACACTAAATGATATTTTAATCAAACAAAGACTTTCATAAAGTATTTGTATTATTTAATGAAGTTTTCAAATTAAAAATACACTAAACCATGATTGTATGTTCAAGATAACAGAAGAATGTTTGTTTGAGAATGTTCCTAAGCAGGATAAATAAACGTTAAGGACTTAATAAGGGTAGGTTGCTAGTACTAGTCCTTGAAGGTTAAGTGCTAGTCTTTTGGTAGGTGGCTATCTCCAGGAGATAAAGTCTTTCTAGATAAGGCATTACTATTAGCAAGTTAGGCAATTCTGAGTTAGTAACTTAGTCTAGGTGGGCTATTATCTAGAATTGGAAGACAGGTAAGTTAGAGTAGGAAACCAAAGAATATCTCACCTAGTGGGCCGATCACCTACTATGTTGTGATGCAAGGTTTCACAGTGTGTTGTCATAATGCAGGGTTCATGATATTAGACTATGATACAGGGTTTCATAATCTTCCTATTTTATTAAATTTATGAGTTGTTTATTTTTCTCAAGAAATAATTCTCCTTGGCATGGTGATGGACTTTGATTTGTTTTGATATGTAAAAGCATGCAAACACTCAATATTTGATTTTATCATATTAGATTGCAAATACTTTCTTTCAAATTAATTAAAACTTTCATCGCAAAAATATTTTAAAATATTCAAGAACACATACAGAACTTATTGAGAAGTAATTCTCACACAATCTATGTTATGTTCTTCAAGAAGCTCCAGCCTTGGTAAGGTTGAGAAAATTTAAGTGATTGAAGACTTTATTTATGTTTCAGTATTTCCAATTAGGGATTGTTTATTGATTATTTCACCATGAAGACTTTTTGTAAGTACTGAGACCCTCGTGTAATAAGTTTTTATTATTTTATTAGATTTTTAACTTTACCTAGTTATAAAAGCCTCTAGTCTTTTGGACTGGGCAACATTCCCAGCCTTTTGGGAGTACATAGGTAGTTAGAGAAAGTAAATAAATCAAACGAACTGTAAAAATGAAAATATATACCAAGGTTAACTCCTTGTGAAGATGACATAAAATTAAGGAGAAAAGTTGAAATGCTTTCAATAAGAATTATATCATTAACAATGAGTAGTAAAATGATAGTTTCTTAAATTAATTTTTGTACAAGGAATAAGGATCATCCATGCTAGAAAACCATCCCTACTAATTGAGAAAGGTTCTAAAACTATTAAACCATATTTAGAAGTTTGTCATTATCAATAAAGAATATTTTCAATTTGCAAACATGATAAGGATGTTGAGGATCAATAAAATATGGCAGAAAGGCATCCAAGTAAGAAAGTATTTTTCACATCAACTTGGTAAATGTCCTAACTACAAGCAAGAATAATAGGCAGGACAATACAAATTTTAGTCAACTTAATGGCAGGAGTAAATGTCTCAATCAAGTAACTCTAGGCACTTAATGTGATAGGAATCATCTTAGGTATGATGTCCAATTCAAAGAAGAGGGAAATGAGATCAAATCACAACTCATGGCTCCTTGAGTGAAGGCCACATTTGAGAGATTTCAAATAACTTTCCAAGCCAGTGAATTCAACAACCAAAAGCTAAGATACTTGTGAATGGATAGGTGGTAAAAGAAAGACCAAATGAGGCACAAAAAGATCAATATTTCATTTGGAAGATAAAAAAAGCATAAAGAAATAGAATGGAGGTCAAAAGGGGAAGGATGAAATGGATTCGAAAAGGGTTCTAAGGCTACAAAAAGATCCATTGAAATTAGAAGAACCTTGTTCACTATTGGAAGACTTCAAATATCATCCGATGATGTGCATACAAGTCAAAAAGCTAAGTGGAGCTCAAGTTCAAGCTTAAAGAGTTGAGTTCGCCAAAACAGAGGAACCTTCTACTGAGAAGCTAGCGCCAACTTAGGTAAGGGAATCGGTGCTAGCCTAATTATGGGAAGATTGCAGAGTAGGATAGAAAACAACAAGCACTGGCTCACTTTGGGCACTATTCCTTATTATGATTTTACAACTTGTTTTGCTTTGTTTTGCTACCTTTTTAATTCTCACAGCTTTTCTTATGCTTATACTTATTTAAAGGCATGTAATATGGCCTTAAAACTGGTCTTAAAGCTACCTAATCATATGTTTAGTTAACGAATTAGTTAAGGCAAATGGGGCCTATTAAGACCCAATTATAACTCTTATAAACTTAAATTTAGAATATTAGACATTTCTTCTTAAAAGTCAAGAGTCTCTCTTGAGAATTGAAAGGTGATTCCTCTTGAGATTTTCCCAAATCAATCAAGACTTCTCTTAGGCCTTAGTCCAACCTAAGAATTTAGCCTCCAATCTTTTCTTGTATAGATCAATGTTTTTTCTAAAGTGGATCATAGAATTCTAACTTATTTTGGGTTATTTTTGTAAGATCTATTGGTTGCCTAAATCTTCTCATCCCACTTGTTCTTGATCCTTCTTAGGTTAGGGGTCTTTGGGTATTGATCTAGTTAGCTTAGTTCAATAGATTTTGGGTTCTTTATGGCTTAGATTACCGAGGATTCTAGTCTTTGAATTAGGTTATTGAGATTTCGAGCATCAAATTTCAAGAAGTACTTCCGTGCTCGCACTAAAATAGTATAGATCTATCTTTTTTTAATTCTAATTCACACAACTTTCTTTGAGATAAGGAACAATCTTCTTCAAGAATATGTTGAAATTTTCTCAATTTTTATAACTTTATTTTTTGTCCTTTTTGAATGTTTGAGACTTAAATATATGCCATGAACTTGATGTTAAATTGATCTTTTATGTTGGTATAACATTTGAGGAATCATTTAGCTTAGAAATTTGATGATTTGGAGCAAAAACAAGTAGGAAAATATTATTACAATGTCTTAATCCCGTAATTATTTTTCTTACTATTTTTGAATGTCATGAACTTTAATTTGTGTATTGAACTTGATATGAAATTAAATCTACATGTTAGGTTGACAATTTGGAAGTCATTTGAAGTTCAAAAATTGTAGAAAATTTTTTAAGTTATTTGAGTTAAATTACTGCACAAAATAATGCACCTAACAAACCTCCTAACTTATATTTGTGCTATTTTGGTGAGCTTTAAAACTCGAACTTTTGACATCTATTTGCTGTGAAATTGTTCTATGACTTATGTTTATTATTGGGAATGAATTTTTGTTATGAGTCTTGAATATTGGGGCTGTTATAAGGGTGAAAATTTTAGGTTGTCTTAAGTTACGAGGTTGCACACAAGGTATTTGATGTGTTGTCTTAATGACTTGTGATTGCTCGTATATGATCACTAAAGCTTTCTTTATTGAATCCATATAAATATTCTTACTTGTTAACTTGTTTTTAGAGAGGTCTAACTTTCCAATTACTACCAAAAAAAATTTCTTGTGATTAATAAATTTTTTGGAAAAGTATTGGTGCATAATTAGTATATATCACTTTGTTTCTTACATTTTGAATTATTTTTGTTATCATTGCATTGAAGGAGTGTGTTGAGTATCAAAATTGTTCCATTAAGGTTTTGGTAACATCACATTGCTTGAAATCCTTCAATTGAATTAGTTGCCTACCAAGTGTTTGATGATTGTCTCCATAGTGTGTTATATGAGTTGTTAGTTTTCATCTACCATTTCCTTTAGACTTCTTTATTAAATTTTATGTTATTGGTGGGTTGAATACCTAAATTGAAGCCTCCTTGTGGAATTTAGGGTTTATTTCAACTTGTCCATCTTTGAATATTTGTGATGCTTGCTTAGTGAGTATCATCATAAATTATTCTTAAAATTCTTGAATATGTATGGCTTATATGATAAACTTTGTTCAATTGTTTAGAGTCCAAGGGTTATTGATGAGGCTTCTTCATCTATACATTTTTATTGCTTTTTTGCTTCAATAGAGATAAATTCTTGTTTAAATCACAACTCACCACACCATTTTCATATTGTTTTTTTCTAGGAGATGGAAAATATCAAGTAAAGATAAAAGAGAATAAGAAGGAAGAAAACATTCCAGAAAGTAGGCAGCCAAGTGAACTTCAGCTAGGTGAACAAGAATTGTGTTTCGTCTAAAGGGTAGGCAGCCAAGGAAAGCTAAATTTTCCTAGGCCACCAGGTACTATGCTTATTTGTAAAAATTTCCAGGATGTTGACGGCCTAGGTGTAACACCCCACTACCTAGGCCTAACAGGGACAGGGATGTCGCCCCGTCCAAAGGACAAGGGGTCTTTATAACTAGGTCACACAATTAAAATAATAGAATAAAAATAATACTTTAAACTTAAAACTTATTACAATCCAAGAATTCAAAACAAATCCAGAATAAAAATTATTCACTCTCAACTCCCCAATGCATTACATAAAAATAGATAACAAAATCTCTTCCAAGGCAGACAACACTAGCTACTCATCCCCACAGTAGGATCGACCTGAAATCATGGTAAAAAGAGTGATGAGATAAAAATCTCAGTAAGTCCGTGTGTACTTTGGGTGTTCAGTGAACACTGTCCATGAATGCAAGGTGTAAGAATTTCATAAGAAAAATACTGGCAAGCAATAAACAATAGTCGACTTTTCCAACCACACATGCTTAATAAAACCAACCACTCAAAAGGGCGGATATGGGTTACCATACGTTGGGCCCCATAACCATACAACGGTTAGAATGTCACACTTTGTGCAGACTGATAAAAGTAGGTGATCGGCCTACCGGGTGAGATACTCCTCCATCTATACACCCAAACAAAATCGGTTGTCCATTCCGGTAACACACAGTCCACTTGACTGAAAACTGCTAGCTCGGACCGGCGCGACCTACTGAACTGACATCTTATCAAGGAAGGACTTACCCCTCAGAGGTGGCCACCTACTAAGAGACTTACCTTAGCCCGTCAAAGACTAGTCCTTGCAGTCCACCTTATTGAGTACTCAACGTAACTTATCCCACTTGGGAGAAAACTGAATAAAACATAGCTCCACTTGAAAATGGCAATTAAGAATTTCCAAAGTTTGGGACAAAGTTGGTTTTAGAAAGAGTTTAAAGTTTGTGTAAAACTGCTTATTGATTTTCAAATAATTTGTTTGACTGAAATGAGTAAGGAGACAATCCTCAATTGCCTTTATAGAAGTGAGTGTCCACGCACTCTATATTTGGCTCGCCATAATAACCATTTTACATTAAACAAGTTTTATACAGGAGCTTACCTGATCCTTGCTCAAAATAAAGGTCTCCAACAACTGACCTAATCCCGCCTGGGTTAAACATGAGCCATAATTAAACTCAAGCCAAAATTCACTTCCACAAAAAATTCTAGCTCAACTTGCTACAGCCATGATCCTAGTGTCCCAAGCTTTAAGGCTAGATAATAAATAAATGGTTCATAAGATACGTCTAGTTTGATATTAAAATAATTAGGGTTTTGGGAAATAGGTACTAATAAGTTGAAGATTTAAATCTTGCTATAAATAAATTAGAGTTTATTTGATGAAGGGTCTTAAGTGGTATTATGTAAAATAATAATCTATTAATAATTAATTGTTAGAAAATAACTTGTAACTAAAATTAGTTGTAAGTAAATTTTAGTGGTTTCGATTGAAAGATAATAAATAAATTTTAATAGGTTTTGATTAAAAGACAATATATAAATTTTAATAGTATTTATGAATATAAGATTTATCAAATTAATATTTTACCTAGTATGATTATTTATGGAAAAGGGCTTTATTATTATTTTCTATATATTTTATTTTATATAAAATCTATATATTTTATTTCTTTAATAAAAGCTATCATTTATTTGACTAAAATATCACTATTATATATAAGCGACCAAATCAACATCTTCCTAGGGTTTTCAAAATTTACTAGAAGAAATTATAGCAAAAATCATTTTTATTGATGAAATATAATTGGTTAATTTAATTAGCTTAGGGCCAACAAGGCCATGATTACAATTTCTATTACTAACCATAATCATGAACATACACTCTACACCAATCAACAAAATATCCAAATCATGAAGAAAGGCATAGATCTAAATTTACCAAAGCATGATCCAAACTCTACTAACATAAACATTTTCATGGCTTTAACAATCATACATGAACATAAACCCTATTCACCAAATGTGACATAACCTCTAACATGCTTGATCACATATACCACTCACGACATGAAGACATACAACAAACCCTAAAAACCATAAAATTCAACCAAGGCAATCAACTCATGCATCAATCCCACCTCCATCATATACACACATTTGTTCATGCTTCAATCTCAACTCCATCACAAAATACATGCTCGAACCCTAATCATAATCCATTTCCTTCCAATAACATCCTAGAGATATGAATCTAGAATTTAAAGAGAATATGGAAGAAACTTACTTGAATGATGACTACCTTGGGGACATTTCTAGAGAATCCTCTCGCTAGGAGACTTGATCCATCCAATGGAGGAAGAAAGAAACACGGCCATGGTTGAAATAACCATTCGGCTAAGAGAGAGAGAGAGAGAAGAGAGAAAGAGAGTTCATTCGTGTATACACACACACACACACACACACACACACACACACACATACACATTAGAATTTGAAGATGAGTGAAGATGGAGATGATTGATCATGCTCACTTTGAAGGTGTTCTTGAGCCTTCACGAAAATACTGGTTTTTCGATCCAAAAGAGGGACTTTGATTTCGGTATTTGATGTTAAAAATTACAGAAGTGGATTCAAGGGGTTGAATAGGTGTAATTTAGAGTTTTTGGAGAAGATTAGAGTGATTTGGAGTGGTCTTAGGCTTGAAAGGGTTAGTAGGTGTTCTTGGTATTCTTGGTTTGGAGAGAATGGAGAGATTAGGGAGAGGGCTGGCCGAAATTCTGTGTAGGAATGAGTGGCTGACTAATTTAGAGGGTTTAGAAAGTTGAATTTTCTAATTTGAGAGGAAAAGGAAATCTGGTTGTTTGAAATCCTAAAATAATATTTTAGGGAATCAATTTTGGAAACAAAATACGATAAGAAGATCATTGGTGGAGGAGAGCTTTTGGAAGCTCCAATGGCCGGTTGGGTGGCTAGGGTTTTTGCTAGGATGAAAGCTGTTCAAGGGAGCTTAATGCTGGCCGAAAATATGGTGTACAATGGTGAAGGGATTTCTGGTTGTTTGAGGGATGATTTATGGTAGTTTCCTGAATATGTTTGCTAGAATTTTAGTCTTCAATCGATGGCTTGATTGGAGTGATTGATGGAGATATTTTAGGAGCAGCCATGGACTGGTTTTTGAACAGAATGCTAGGGAAGATGATGAAGCTCAGTTTATGGCTGTTCAAGGGAAGTTTGTACAGAAAAATGGTGAAGGTTTCGGACAAGGCTGAAGAATAAATAAGCTGAAATTTCTGTTCAGGATTTTCGCAAGTTTGCTGAAATTTTTCTGGGTAAGTTTTGCTGCCATTTTCCAATCAACTTGCAGAAGATTCGAAGAGGTATTCAGAGGTCTTTCAAGGCTAGTTTCTAGCCTTCTTTATGGAGGAAAAACGTGGTTAAGTTGCTGGGTGAAAAACTGGAAGAAACATCTTGGTTTTAGTTCACCAATGCTGCGAAAGTTGCCCAGAAAATTTTCTAGTTTGCACAGATTTTGTGCAGCTCAGTTTTGGCTAGGATTTTCAGTCTTCAAGCTAAGTGAAATGGCCATTTTTCTGGCAACATTTGGGAGGAAAAGATAGCTGAAATTTTCGACACTTGGACAGAACAAGAAGTTGAAAAAATTTCAGTTTACAACATGAAGGAAATGAACATAGCTAGGTTGGAGTTTTGAAGGTTCAACCATGGAGATTAATTCTCTTGGGAACCTTCCCAAAACTCCTTCCCATTTTCAGCCATAAGATAACTCATTCATAGCCATTTTCGAAACCTAAACCTCATAGAACCTTGCTGGTATTTTCTAGAAATAAAATGGCTTAGATAAATTACTCAACCTAATTGATTAAGAATTAAGGAAAGCTAGAGATCAAGAAGGGTATAAAACCCTTTAGAATTTTTTTGTAGGGCACAAGAGTAGGATTAGGACATTCCTATCATGTCTCCCCTAGGGCAACACCCCTACTCAACCCTAAAGTATACAAGGCCGAAATATAGCCTTTCCAACAAAAATAAAAATTTAATCATGATAAAACTCTAATAATGGAATTTGAACTCAAGACCTCAAGAATTAATTCTTAAGCTCTAACCACTAAACCACAACAACTCTTGTTCTTTCTTTCTCTCCCAAATATTTTTCCTATTTAATCCTCAAGCTATCTCCCTATTTCCACCTCAAGCAAAAATTACCACTTTACCTTTCTTATTCAATGCACACAATTAAGCCTTCTAAGCTATAAATCACTTATCTAAAGCACAAAAAACCATATAAAAATATAGTTATGCATGCAAGAAAATTTGAAATGCATCCCAACCCCCTTACTCTAATGTTGATTTCAACTAGGGTTTCACACTAGGTCCCTAGGCCGCCTAGTTCGTCCAACCCAAACATATATCACATATCCACCTTCAAAAATTCCAATTTAAAGAAAAAAGAATAAAATCTCCATCACACCAAATCTAATCTCCATTTCTCAACCCAAGAAATCCAACAAATGAATTCAAAGCACAAATCTCCAATCTCCAACACTTTCCTCATAATCATCCTCAACCAACCAAAGAACAAGATATAAATTAATAAACAATAAATGAAATTTAAATTATTCAAAAGCTAAATAAATAGACTATATAACAACAACAACAATACAACAATTAATATTGAGACCAAAATTAAGCAGTGTATTTTTCATCCATAGAATTTGTGCACAGCAACTCCCAGCTACAATGTATTCAGCATTAGTCGTAGATAAAGATACACAGGCCTGCTTTTTACTATGCTATGACACTAGAGAGTATCCAGGAAATTGGCAATAGCCGCTGGTGCTTTTTCGTTCAACTTTACAACTTACATATTCCGCATCGATATATCCTATAAGATCAAAAGTGTTAGTGCGAGGATACCATAAGCCATAATCATATATTCTAACTAAATATCTAAGGATACGTTTCATGGCACATAAGTGTGATTCCTTTAGACATGATTCAAATCGAGCACAAAGACAGACTGAAAACATGATATCTGGTTGGCCAGCAATAAAATAGAGTAAACTTCCAATCATACCTCCATGTTTAAATTCATCTACCTTCTTACCCTTTTCATCCTTGTCATGTTTTAGGGAAGTACTTATAGGTGTGTAGATTTCTTTGGCTTCATTCATACCAAACCTTTTGAGCAACTTCTTAGCATACTTAGCTTGATTTAGAAAGATTTCATCCTTGGTTTGGTTGATTTGTAGCCCAAGAAAGAAGTTGAGTTTTCCCATCATGCTCATTTTGAATTCTGGCTACATTATCTTAGCAAACATCTTACACAAGGAATCATTAATAGCACAAAAAATGATATCATCAACATAAATTTAAATAATAAAAAGATCACCAGATTTTTCTGATTTAACAAACAGTGTGGTATCGATCAAGCCTCTTGAGAAACCTTTTGAGAACAAGAATACTAAGCCTTTCATACCAAACTTGTGAGGCTTGTTTTAAATCATAAAGGGCCTTTGAAAGTTTGAAAACGTGATTTGAAAAATACTCATAAATATAACCCGGAGGATGTTCTACATGTACTTCCTCCTCAATAAAGCCATTTAAAAATGCACTTTTAATATCCATTTGATAAAGCATGAAATTTTGAAAGATGTAAAGGCAAGAAGCATTCTTATGGATTTTAGTCTAGCAACAGGAGCAAACATTTCATCATAATCAATGCCCTCTTCTTGATTAAATCCTTGGGCAACAAGTCTAGCTTTATTTCTAATGACCACTCTATTTTCTTTAAGTTTGTTTCTAAAGACCCACTTGGTACCAATAACTGGATGATCAAGTGGTTTAGGGACAAGTTTCCAAACTTAATTTCTCTCAAATTGGTTCAGCTCTTCTTGCATAGCAATTATCCAAAATTCATCATGCAAGGCTACATCAATTGTAACACCCCACGACTACGTACCCTAAAAGGGCGGGGATGTCGCCCCGTCCCGTAGGACAAGGGGTCTTTAGAACGAGGTAAAAAAAATATAAAGGCAATCTCCAAAAGGATCAACTTAGATAAATAAAGAAATATTCTTATTACATCAGGTTCAACTTGGAGCAAAATGGAATAAAACAAAATATTGTTTAGAAGCATAAGCAACAAATGTCTCCTAGAACGGATAGAGAAAATAGCAAAAGCTTCAACTATTACATGCCCCGCTGACTCAGCACAGTCTATCTCATGAAAACATGATGTAAAACGGTGTGAGAATAAATCTCAGTAAGTCCTATGTGTGCACATAGTGTTTTAAATAGTTCGTGTATGCAAAGTGTAAAATATTTGTAAAAATAATTTGTCAAGTCATAAACAATCTCTTTTCGCAAGGAGTAGGTTTTTCTCATTGTCACACTTTGTACAAAATAAATCCACCACTCGGATAAAAGTTATGTCACCACACGTTGGGCTCCATGAGAACAAATTGGCCAAGGCACCACACTTTGTGCACCTTGTCCGGACCAGATTACCACACGTTGGGCGTTCCGATCAAGGTGAGTGTACAGCCCACCGGGTGAGATACTCCTCCTCTCTACACCCAACAAAACCATCTGGGTGTCCTTGCCGGGAAAACAAATAATACCTTTCAGGTATAATGCTAGCTCGGACCAGCCTGACCAACCAACACTGTCGCCTCTTCAGGCAGAATTCATCTTCTGGAAGTGGCCTCCTGCCAGAAGACTTACGCTAGCCCTCCAAGACTAGTATTGTTAGCCTACCCTTATTGAGTACTCAACGAACATATCCGTCAATTCCTGATTCAAAATATTTCTAAACCTTGGCTTTGTAAAACGTGGTTTTCTTTAAAAGAGATTTCTAAAAATTTAAGGAAAAGAATAGTTTCCTTGATAAAATCGTTAGTTTGACAAAACCGTTTAAAGAATAAATATCCACGTTTACAACCCAAGCAACCATAGTTTAACAATAGCTTTACAAAGCTTCACAACATTTAACAAAACAGTTTATAAAAGGACTTACCATCACAACATTTAATAAAAGAGTTTACGCAAGGACTTACTTGATATGCCTCAGATAACGAGATAAATTCACAGCTGGCTTTCCTCAATTACCCTCCTGATCTAAACCATATAATATCATGATCAGGGTCTCAATTAATTCAAACATGCTCTAATCCCATTTATTTTCACAACAATTCGCAATCTCCTATTTAATTCCAAGTAAACTATTCAATCTCCAAAGATCATATACTACGACCACATGTTTATCTTGCTAATAAACACCATTAAACTTTACTTGCAGCATCAAGGGAGGGTATTCCCTTACCTTGCAACTACCGGGTAATGAGGTCTCGATGATCCTATGGTGATCGTCCCGAGTTCGCTTGAGAAGAAGAGAAAAGCTACCTTCTTTGCTCCTCTTGACTGAAAATTAAAGAAGAAGAGGAAATCAGCCTCTATAGGGCGTGATTTAAGGGTAGAAGAAAGAGAAAAGAATCATTAGAGAAAACAGCATCAAGAGGTTGAGAGGATTTGTGCTTACCTTAAGGTGTGTTCGACTTTTGCTTAGAATAACTCTTGTGTTTTCGAAAATTTGCAGAGAGATGTTGCTGAAATTTTCGTGTAGAATGGAGAGGGTAGATGGTTGCTATGATTTAAAATTAGAGAAGATTGGTTTAGGGTTAGATGGTGATGTTTAGATAGACTCCTAATGGCTTTAGGTTTAATGGCCAGCAAAGGCGAAATTTCAGCTTGTTGCGTGTCTCCTTGCTACCGATTTTCGGTGAGTTTAATGGAGGAAAAGATTCTGCAATTTGCTCCTTTATGCTGGCCAAAATACTGCTCAAAGGAAGGGCTGAATGTGTTCAGAATTTTGGGCCAAACAAGGAAGAGTTTGAATGAGTTTTGATGACTGAAAAATCCTGTGCAAGGGCTGCGAAAATTCTGTGCAAGAGTAACAAGTTTTGGACTGTTTTGGCTGCTATAATTCTACCAAAATTTCCAGAGGAAAATTGAGGGTTTTGGGCACTGAAAATAGCTTGATCAGCTGGGGTTTTTCAGTGGATTATGTGTGCAGAATTTTGATTGGAGTAGGAGTTCAAAGCTGGCCAAAATTCCTGCACAAAGCTGACCGAATTTTCTGTGTATATGCTGGACGAATTTCAGTGTTTTTGTGTGAATAAAATTCTGGTTTTGTACAGCTAAGGTACCATGAATTGATGAGGAATATTTAGGTGTTTTGAGCTAGGATTTACAGAGTTGGCTTGTAGCTAAGAAGTTGGAATTTTCGGACAGCTTGTGGTGACACAAGGCTGCCGAAATTCAGCTAGGAAAAGGAAGAAAATCCTAGTTGAATTTGGATTGAAATAAAATCTGATTTTATCAAGGATTTGGATAGGATTTCTTCTAGTCCTAGAAGAGTTTGGATTGAGCTACAAGTCCTCCAAGAAGTGGCGGCACTTGCTAGAATTTTTTTCCAGATTTTTAACTAACATTCTAGGATTGAAATCAACAAGATTTCCTACTAGGAAAAGGATTCATTAATTCCACCTATCCATGGCAACATCTATCTAGCTAAAATAAAGCTAATATTTTAATTAAATGTGAAAATTAAAGGTGAACTTTATTCACATCAAAGTCCTTGAATTTAGGAAATAAATATAGAGACTTATTTCCTTGGAGTAAAAATACTAAAGTTTCTCTAGGATAGCTAGATTCTTTTTTGGCCAAGACAAGAAATGGTTTAAAGAAAAGAATTTCAAGAAGAGAAACTAACTTCACAAAAGGTAGGATTCGAACTCGGGTCACCAAAGGAAATCACCAACCTCCCCGCTATTCCAAAACAACTCCAATGCTAATTTTTCTACAAGAAGTTCTTACCACCCCAATACTCATCCTTCCAAATCTTCGACCAAACCTCCCTTATCCAAATCTTTAACAACACAACTATTTCACATCAATTAATTCAAATGCAAGAGCAACGGAAAAATTCACATGCATCCATGCAAATAAAATTATTCTAGCTACCACATAAAATGCAAGATGCTATGCAATGCATGACTTTTTCCCATAGTCAAAGGTGGTTTTGGGCGGGATATTACATCAATGCAGATAGGTTCTATGCTAGAGAGTAGAGTAAAATTATCTATGAAATACCGTCTAGTCTTTACTCCACAACTAGGATCACCAATAATTTGCTCTTTTGGATGACCGATTTTGTACTTCCAATCTCTTGGTAATCCTTGATCTGTGAGTTCTTCAATTTCTTACTTGCCTTATTCAACTTATTGTTCTTCAAATTCCTCTTCTTTGGCATGAGTGTCCATCAGTGGTGCTTTGTGTTGTTCTTTCCCTCTTTCTTTTGAACTTCCTATATCATCATCATCTTTTCTTAAAGTATAGATGTTATATTCATCAAAGACAACATGTACGGATTTTTATGCACATAGTGTTCTCTAGTGTACACTCTATATGCCTTTTTATTGGAAGAGTATCCAAGAAATATAACCTCATCGAACTTGCTATTAAATTTTCCAAGGTTGTCACAGGTATTAAGAACAAAACATTTGCAGCCAAATACTTTGAAATAGGAAATTGATGGAGTTTTGTCAAACATAAGCTCAAAGGGTGTTTTTCTTAGAAAATGTCTCAACATCACTCAGTTTACAATATAGCATGTTGTATTTACAGCTTCAGCCCAAAAGTATTTTGGAAGATAATTTTCACAGATAATAGATCTAGCCATTTCTTGCAAAATTTTATTTTTCCTCTCAACAACACCATTTTGTTGAGGAGTTTTGGCAGCTGAAAAGTTGTGAAAAACTCCATTTTCATCACAAAAGTGTATAAACTCATTATTGCAAAATTTTCTTCCATTATCACTTCTAATAGAAATCAGTTTGCATCCAATAGAGTTTTAGACGCGCTTGAACAATTTTGAAAATTTAGAAAATGCTTCATCCTTTTGTCCAGGAAATAAGGTCCAAGTAAATCTGGAGAATCATCTACTAACACATAAGCATACCTCTTACCACCAAGGCTAGTGGTCCTCATTAGTCCAAACAAATCCATATGAATTAATTTTAGAGGTTTGCAGTGGAAATCATTTGCTTAGGTTTGAAAGAAGTTTTGATTTATTTTTCAAATTGGCATGCATCACAAATTTTACTTTTATCAAACTTCATTTTTGGGCAGTCCCCTAACAAGCTCTTTTAAGGATAATTTGTTTAGTAAATCAAAAGATACGTGGCATAATCTTCTATGCTAAAGATAGCCATCATTGTCATACTCGGAAAGACATCTAATACTATGAGCTATAAGATTATTTAAATAGAATACATAAATATTTCCAACACAGTTAGCAACAAAGATTGTTTCATTATTTGAGCTATCCATAATAGAGCACAAATCTTTCTCAAAAATAACTTTGCAACTATTGTCGTATAATTAGCTAATGCTAAGTAAGTTATATTTTAGCTCAACAATTAATAATACATGTTTTATAATGGTTGAAGATCCTTTACCAATTTTACCTATGCCAAGAATTTTTTCTTTCTTTTTGTCTCCAAAGGTAACGAATCCATCATTTGTGATTTGGCCATCTTCTAATAGAGCTGCATTTCCAGTCATATGTCTTAAACATCCGCTATCCAAAAAACACTTTGTGAAACTCATTTTTTCCAATGAAGGTACCTATACAAGAGAAGGGAAAGTGATTTTTGGTACCCACACTTTCTTGAGTCCACGGGGGGTTAGTAGTGGTTCCTCTAATTTTCCAAACTGTTTTTGCACCTATTTCAACTTTCTTCTTAATATGACACTTAAATGCTTTATGTCCAGATTTTTCATAATATATGCACGACTTGTGTGTCATACATAATGAGGTTGCATTTACAAAGTGAAATATTTGATTCTTGGCTTTGGTCTTATGCCTATAACCTAGGCCTTTTAGGTTTCCAGCTATGCATTGAGCACCAAGAAATTTTTCAAGGTAGTTTTTACCATTTGTAAACTTTTCAATGCATATAGTGAGATCATTGACTCTATTTTTCATATCATCAAAATTGCTAATCATACTTTCAAGAGAATGAATTTTATCACATGAGCATTCATTTCTAAAGACATATAATGTAAAGCAATGATGATAACATCCTTTTTCTATAATTCCACACATATGTGACTCAAGAGAGACTTTGTTCTCATCAAACAACCTTACATTCTCATTTAACAAACAATCAATTTTCATTTTCATTTCTTTATTTCTTCTAGACAACTTTTTCAGTTCATGGAACATGTCAATTAGAAATTCAATTAGATTATAATGCTTTTCATGATCAGAATTTTGTAAATTAGATATAGAATTAGTGGTAGTGAAATTTACCTCATTTTCTATTGCCATGAAACATATGTAAGCAGTTTCATTTTCAGAATCTTCATCTACCTCGGACTTGGATTCATTTTGGTCCCAAGTTCCTATTAGACCTTTGCCCTTCTTTGCTTTCATATCCTTCTTCTTCTTTTTAAGTATTCTACCTTCTTTTTCTTTAGCTATTGGGCAATCAGCAATGAAATGTTTCGTGCTCTTGCACTCATAGCATTGAGGTTTAAATGAAGATGTTTGTCCCTTTCTTTTCATAAATTTCCTTCCTCTTTTAAAGTTTTCTTTATTGAACATTCTTCTGAATTTCTTCGTAATCATGTCTAGTTCTTTAGTGTCTACTTCAGTCTCATCACCACTATCCAATTGACTGGTTTCAACTTCCTCATTTGCAACTTTCAATGCTACTCCCCTTTTTCCTTTGTCATGGTCATTAGATTCTTGAAATGTGTTGAGTTTCATTTCATGAGTTAGGAGAGAGCCAATCAGCTTTTCAATTGATAAGGATTTCAAATCCTTAGATTCTTCTGCAGCTAGAGCTTTCAGTTGCCAGCTTTTAGGTAATGCATTCAGAATTTTTCGGTTTTGTTCACCAAGGGAATAGACTTTCCCATAGGCTTTAAGTCCATTAATAATATTTGTAAATCTGGTAAATATATTAGTTATGCTTTTGTTTGGCTTCATCGTGAACAATCATAGTCATGAATTAAAAGTCCCAACTTAGATTCCTTTATTTGGTTGGTCCCCTCATGATTGACTTCAAGTAGTCTCCACATATCATAGGCTGAATCACAGCCACTAACTCAATTATATTTAGTGGCATCAAGGGCACAGCACAAAATGTTCATTGCTTGAAAATTCCATGTCATTTTGGCATTGTCTTCAGCACCAAATTCATCACTTTGTTTAGGCACATTTCTGCCATAAACAAATTTTTACAAGATAAATGACCCGTTTTCAATCAAATTCCACAACTTAAAGTTAATTGAACAAATATAGATCTTCATTCTGATTTTCCAAAATTATAATTGTTTCCATTGAACAAAGGGGGTCGATTTGTCAAGGACCCTTCAACATATGGAAGAGTAGATGAGTTTGCCACGAGGATCTTTCCTACACAGTTGTTAGAAGGAAAATAGAGTAGACCAAGCTCTGATACCAATGAAAAACCTTAGAAGGGGTGAATAAGATTTTTGACAAATTTAAAATGCTCAAAAAAATTAGTTTTGAGAAAAGAGCTCCTTTGAATTTCAGACCAAAGGAACTTGCAACAATGAGAGCTTCTCGAAATGACATAGACTTTCCTATGCCCTGAATAAGGCAAGATGCTCGATGCAATTAATGATGGAGGAAAAATGAGTTGGTGACAGCAATAAAGATTTCTTTTGTGGAGCAAAAGGGGGGGGGGTTTAAAGACGATAGCAACTGATTGAAAATAAATGCAAAGAGAGATAACACAAGATTTATAGTGGTTCAATCTACTAAGATCTACATCCACTACCTTAAGCTCACACTTAAGAATTTTCAACCAGATTTCATTTACCCAACTCACTGGCATCATTCTGTACCAAATATAACAGAGGATCAGTACACTTGGTTTTACTCAAAACCTCTCAATCAACCAACACATCAAGGTTCACCCCCAAATGGGTTTTACACCACAACTTTGATACACCAAGATGATTGAAGAAATTAAAAAAATGCTCACTCTTTTGAGTAGATTTACAAGACAAATGAGCTCAAACAATCTTTACCTTTTTTAGACAATTGGATTTCACTTTAAAGCATTATGATAAAGGAGATTTTTGTTTTCTATAGAGCAAAAGTGTTTCTTAGAAGGATAGGACAAAAATCTGCTTTCAATTCAAGTTTTTAAGCATTTTATAGAGGCATAAAGTAGAGTTTCAACGGCTAGAAAATGACTTAGTTTTCGCTGTCAGATTTGCCAAAGTTTTGGACGATTGTACATCCTAAAGGTAAGTCCAAAATAACACATTTTTAGGCAGAATCAATTTGATACTATTCATAGAATTTTGGACAAAGCTTTTGGATGCAGGTTCACCCAAATCACTTAATCCAAAATTCTGAGGATTCAAAATTTTGAAATCTTTTTGTTTTAGTGCTTCAAGGTAGAATTAAATTGAATTATAAGGTAAAGAAGACATAGGAATTTATACAAAGAAGTACCTTAACAAAGATTCCTAGTCTAAGGTTCTTCCAGAACGGATTCTTGGTATGCAATCTCTTAAACTTGATCTTCTTCTTGATTTCTCATTCTCAGATTCTATTGCTTCAAGAGTTGGTTATCAATCCTATTTGTACGCCTTGGAAGAACTAAGATCAAACATGTCCTATAACATATAGATCATATAAGTTAGTCCTCATTAATGTTTGTCATAAGTCAAAACACAGGAGAATGCCCGTAGAGCTAACATATTCCCTTAGTTATTTATTTTCCTATAGCTACAAATAAGTAGTATTTTAATTAGGTAAACAAATAATTAAATAATCATTTATTCACTTAAGTCCTTTGGTCACTTAATATTTTTATATAAACACAGATTAATTAACTTATTTATTTTCATGACCAACTTCCATTTTAATTAGCTAGTCCATTCTTTAAATAATATGTTTATGGGTAATAATTACATTCAATGACACTTAGGAATGAAGTAGAACTTTAGACAAGAATTTAATTAGTAATTGCATATAGAGAATTAATTATTAAGGTTTAGTTTGGTTCGCGAAGGCGAGGGGGAGAGGAAATGTAACACCCCATATATTCATAACATAGCGGTGTTGTAGCTTTGTGGGATGTCGTCCCGTCTGATTGCTCAAATAAGGGATCTTTATAACAAACTTCACTCAATAGGTAGTGAAAATTTTTCCAAAATAGAAAAGTAGAAGAATTTAGCTTTTGATACATACACTCACTGGTATAACAGGTCCAAGATGTAGCATGAGCCTCTGGAAGTCCACCACGCTTTCGCTGCACCTCTGATCCTAAATTCTTCAAAAAAGATTGCGCATGTGTAAGCGTAAAGCTCAGTGAGTCCCTGTGTACTAGTATTTTCAACTGAAAGGATCTCATGAAGAATAATCTCAACATAAGCTAGTTCAAAAAATTCTCGTGTGAAAACATTCTCAAAATAAGTATTAAAGAATTTCGAGTGAAAACATGCTACTTCAAGTATTCAAGAATTCTAGTATAAGATATATTAATTCAAGTATTTGAGTATTCAAGTATAGTCAGTGCTTACACCAAGTAGTCAAGTTAGTGCTTACGCCAAGTATTCAAGTTAATACATACGCCAAGTTAGTGCATACACACCAAGTATTCAAGTTAGTGCTTACGCTAAGTATTCATGTTAGTACTTATGCCAAGTGTTCAAGTTAGTGTATATGCCAAGTATTAAAGTTAGTTATGTATTGGATTCAAGGATTGACAAGTTCAGGAGACAAGAATTCAAGATTCATATTGTTCATCATATTTCCAAATCCATATAGAAAGCTCACACTTTAGCACATCAGGAAACCATTTTCTATATCAGAAAAACACTTTACCAAAATCGAGATTTGGAAATTCAAAAGATCATATAAGATATTTCATATCCAGGATATTTAAGAAATTTAGTGCTTGATAATGCCTTCAAATTCAAGTATAACACTTATCTTATAATATATCAAGAAAGCATTAACTATATCAGGAAAGTATATGATCATTTTAGGAAAACACTTAGCTAAAACAGGATTTAAAAAGTAATGGGACTCACCTCGTGTCCTAAATAAACTTTCTTCGTTCACAGGCCATTCGACCACCGTTTCCACTATTTTCAACGTGTCATTGGCCTTTTACTGACAAACCTACATCAAACATCATTTTTAGGATTAGTCGTGTTTGGTCGAAAATAGCCAACATGCCCGATGTCCAGCAAACATGCCTAACGGTCAGCCGTCGTTCAAGAAAACGCACGACAGTCGTTCGCTTCGTTTTTCCATCGTTTGTCCAATTCATTTGTTTTTCTTTTTCCATATCCTTCCTTTCTTCATGAACAAGGAATTATGTTCATTTCTTCTCTTCATTTCATCCTAAAATCACATAATTAATCATTCTTAAGTTCATTCATTTTCCAACCAATTTTTTGGAATTTTGCTGCTTGACACACGATTTTGTTTTGCACATAACATTCACTCCACAACTCTAATTGGGCTCTATAATATATTAAAATGACCGTAGGACTCTTAAATTTAATTCTATAAAAGCCCTTTCCTGAGTTCAAGTTTCTGTGACACAGTATAGAGGCAAAAACAGCCCTAGTAGTTTGCCTAATCTCAACCAGTCATGTTATCCTTTAATATCCTTTAACCTTTAACACCTTGAGAACATTAAATTCATTCAATTTTCCATTCAAATCAGCTTTGATCCTTCAATTTTCAGATTCCAACAACCCATTAAAGTCATGTTTATTCAACACAACTTCACTTCTTTCAATCAAAACTAACATAATTAATCCTTCTAACCAATTAACAATCATTTTCTTTCCATTTTGATCCTTATTTCATCAACCAAGATCAACCCTTCAAACTACCATGAATATTCAATTATTCATCACACAAAACATTATCCATAAGTCTTCTTGGTAGCAACATACATAGACACACAGAATGTTCACAAACAAAGTTTATGAACCCTAACTTTTGATCCAAAATCAAGACATAAAATCATGTTTTCATGTTAAAATTGATGTCAACATGATCACCATTCACCCAACAATTTTAATTCAAGTAAGGTAGGGTTTTACCTTGTAGTTAGAGCTGTTTGGTGTGATTTACTCCAAAAATCTCTCAAAACTCACACACTACACCAAGAACACACACTAGCTACCTTTTTCTTTCTTTTTGCTATTTTCTTTTGATTTCTTTTCTCTTGTTTCTCTCCCCTTGAGGCTGCCAAATTCTGGCTGTATAACATTCTTCCCACTGCCATTTCTCACCAGATTTTTTCCAAGAAAATTTTAATTCGATTTAGTTTATGGTGAAATTCATGTAGGTGTGTTCTAATCACAATTTAACACACCATTTACCTTGATTTTTCTTCTTTAATTTTTCTCTTCTATCCACTCTTGTGGCTACGATTTTCTAGCCAATTTTTAGCCATTCCACCACCATCTCCATGTCAAAATATTGGCCAAATAAATTGCTCAAGCCATTAATTGAAGGGCTCCACAAGTGATGTGTTCCAATCATAATTAAACACATCATTCTTCTATTTATTTTATAATTATTTAATTCCATGTATCTTGCATAAATTCTTCATGCAATCTCTCATGAGTTGACACGTGTTCATGGCTACCAATCACAAAATGCCACATGTCCAAAATTTTGATTACATTTTCAATGCTTTCTTAGAAATGACCAAAATCGGGTCCTAAATGAAAAAATATTTTATTTTACCATTCAACTCCAAAAATTTCAATAAATCTATTGGTAATACTTAAATTCTTCAATTTTTTATCATTTTGCTCAAATTGGAGATCAAAACCACAAGTGCGGTCAAAATGACGAAAATGCCCCCGATAACCCAAATAACATAATTCGTGCCAAATTGTGCCTTTCATCGCACTAATCAATTTCCTTTCGTAGTATACCCCTAAATTCTTATTCTACTAACAGTAGTAGCCTTCTAAAGGTTTAGGGTACGAGTAGAACAAATCTAATAATTTCATCTAAGTCCCGACAAAATATTATTTTACCAAAATATTCACTTCATTATACTGATTATCTTTTATTCTGGCCATTGATACAAATTCTCATCCTATTACAAGTAGCATAAAAGTGGGGATTGTTACACTCTTCCCTTCTTCAAAAAAAAAAAATCGTCCTCGAAATTTACAACATTTCCTTCTACTCAATCTTTAGAACTAGCACGAGTAACTTTTCGCAGCATATTTTCTTCTCTTTAAATCTACTTCATGAAGCACCAGGGAAATACATATACAACTTAATCCTTCTCGGGGGTTACCTATCTTAAAATGTCTCTAAACCAAGCACGCTTAACTTCAAATGTCTAATGATTCCTAATAATTAGTATTGATATAATCATATCATTTCACACATTATGATAAACCAAGACTTTTAACACTCAAATATAATATTGGAACACTACACATGTATGCATATTCTTACCCACACAATTCATATCGCACTATACACACATGGCCTTTAAGTGTTCAACCGCCTTTATTCATCATCTTATTATTACTAGTCCCAAAATAGGAAGTTCAAAATTAGTAAATAATTCAAATATAAGGTCTTCCTTATCTTAATCCCTTTACTATTGTTCTAGTTCAAGGTTATATACCCTTTTCAAAGATATTCGAATTATCTCAAATCACTCTTCTTCCAGCCCATCAGAAGAAATTATATCTCAAAGTCACATGTCACATCTACTCCAATATCCAATTTCATAAACACATTATCTCTATAAATTCACATTTACTCATACAATGATGGACTTCCTAATGTCCCATTAGAGGCTCTGCTATACTCCATCAGAAGCTCTATTATGGTTTCCACTATGCTCTAACACCATTTGTAGCACCCCATATTTCCATAACGTAGTGGGTTGTAGCTTTGAAGGATGTCGCCCAATTTGATTGCTCAGACAAGGGGTCTTTATAATAAACTTCACTCAATAGGCAACGAAAATTTTTCCAAAACAAAAAAGTACAAGAATTTGGCTTCTAATACATACACTCACTGGTATAATAGGTCCAAGATATGGCATGAGCCTCTGGGAGTCCACCGTGCTTTCATTGCACCTCTGATCCTAAATTCTTCAACAAAGATAGCACACTTGTGAGCGTAAAGCTCAGTGAGTCCTCCCCTTTCTCACTGAGCTTTACTTCCACTCAGAGAGGAGTAGTGGCACATTTTACTTCCACTAGGAAAATTTAATGTATTTACTCTTATCTTATTTGGTTGAAGTGAAAATAAGAAGGGAAGAAGACAGAGAATAATTAATTTAATTTACTATTTTATCCCTTATTATCTATTTTATTAAAATGTTTAATGTTAAAAATATTGTCAATATTCTCATTATTATTTCCACTTTATTTTCTCTCTCCTAATCCTTCCAAATTGTGAAGGGAGAAAATGCTTATGTGGAGGGAGAGTGTATCCCCTTCTGATTTACTTCCCCTCCACGTCTATATCCAACCAAACCAAGTAAATATCCTAATTACCTCTATATTTACTTTCCTTTCTCATTTACTTTCACAAAACAGTCTAACCAAACCAAGCCTAAAGGAATATGATTTCCTAAAATACTAAGAGTAGATTGTGACTTGATTATTTTATAACTTCTAAACGTGGAAGGTTATCAAGAGCAAAGATCCACTCATTTGGAGTACGAAATTAGTTTACTACAACAAGGTAAGTTCTTGCATTAAAGCTGTTTGTGAAATATATAGCAATTGCAAGTTGACAAATATTTTGTGGTATTAATGGAAACAAGGATTGTTGTGATAAATGTTTACCATGGTTAGTTTTCTTATTCTATTTCAACTCACACACTGTTTTCTAAATAAAAGGATTTTCAAAATGACTTATTTAGTTTTCTCTTACACTAAATGTTTTGAATAAGGTTTACAAAGTCATGCTGGATTTTTTTTTTTTTTTTTTTGTCGACTATTTGATGCTAATGGGTTTCCTTGTTACAATAATGTTGAGAACTCAATAAGGATAGGCTATTAATACTAGCCTAAGAAAAAGTGAGCTAGTTTCCCGGTAGGTGGCCATTTCCGGAGGTGAACTTAATCTTGATTGGGCAATAGTGTCAGTGAGTCAGGTCAGTCTGAGCTAGCAAACCAGTTCCAAGTGAGACTATATTTATATTCCAGCATGGACAACCGAAGTTAGCAGTGTTATGGAAGACAGAGGAATATCCCTACCCAATGGGCCGATCACTCACTGTACTGTATTATAAAAATATTACAGTATAGTTAGCAGGGGTCATGATATAGGGCTATGATGCAAGGTTTCATAGCCCATGTTTTTGTTGAGTGGTTGATTTCCATGTAATAAAGTTGATTATTGTAAATTCAAATTGAAAATACCACTCTTTTGTTTAAAACTGTTGATTTCAATTGCAATCATGGATTTTAGTATTTTGAAGTTGCATGTCACGAAATTGTTTCTAATGTACACTTTCTTACACACCAGACTTACTGGGAAATTTATTTCTCACGTGCCTTGTGCATGCTTTCAGGTTAAGAGCGCTATTGACAATGTTTGGTTAGAGTTCCAAATCTTGTATTTGACATTTTGCTCATTTTGCTTTGAGATAATATTTTATCATCCTTTATTTTAAGACTATGTATAAGTTTTATTTAGATTGTAAACTATTTAAGTTTTAATTGAGGTATTTCTTTGGTTAAGTACTTTATTACTTTGTTTTAAAGGCCCCTTGTACTTTGGACGGGATGACATCCCTACCCTTTTTGGGTAGTAGATAGTAGGGTGTTAGAATACCTGAGTTAATCAACCTTCTCAAAACTAAGGAGTCTTCTATGAAGAAAGAAAACAATACAGTTATGTTGGTTGATTCTTGAACTTCTAAGAAGAAAAATATTTTTAAAAAGAAGAAGAAGAATCCAGCAAAACCAAAAGGTGGTGTGAAGAAGAAGAAGAACATAGCTACCAAAGGCCCATGTTATTACTGTGGCAAGATGGGTCATTAGAGGCACAATTGCAAAAGCTACCTAGAGACCGTCAAGAAAAAGAAGAAGAAGAAGATGCTTGCAAGCACTTCTACTTCTACTCCTAGTATGTTTATGATTGAGATCAATACTGCTTTTAATAATAGGATATGGGTATCAGATATTGGATGTGAATTTCATTTGTGAAATAATTTGCAAGGACTAAAAAGCAGTAAGAAGCCAGAAAAAGGTGATGTGGACTTACATGCTACAAATGGAGTAAAGGTTGTTGCACTTACTGTGGGGACTTATCATTTATACTTGCCTTTCAAATTGATTCTAGAACTTACAAATTGTTATTATGTTCCATTTTTATTATAGAACATTATCTTAGTTGCTTTTTAGACTTGGTTAGATTTCATTTAATTTTTTAGAATAAAAGTTATTCTTTTTCATTAAATGATATCCATTACGGTACAACAACTTTAATAAATGGTTTGTATGTTCTAGAAATGGAAAATCAAGTTCTCAATGTAAATAATAAGAAAAAAGAAAAGATAACACAAACCTATCTTACTTATAGCATTATCATTTAGGCCATGTAAATGAGAATCATGTTTCTAAATTACACAAGCTTAGTGACTTAGGATCATTTGATTATGAATCATATAATACATCTAAGTCGTGTTTACTTGATAAAAATACTAAAACCACTTTTTTTAAGAGAGCGAAAAGGGCTAAGTAATTATTGGAACTAATATATAGTGATGTATGTGGACCAATGACATGCAAGAAAGAGGGAGTTATCAACATTTCATAGCCTTTATTGATGATTATTCTCGATTTGGGTATTTGTATTTAATGAAACACAAATTTTAAGCATTTGACAAGTTCAAAGAATTTAGGAATAAAGCAGAGAAACAACTTGGTAAAAGTATTAAAACTCTAAGATCCGATCAAGGAGATGAATACTTGAACCAAGAGTTATAGAGTTATCTTAGAGATAATGGAATATTATCTCAATAGACTCCACTACACACACATCAGCATAGTAGTGTATCCAAAAGAAAGAATCGAACCCTATTGGATATGGTCCAAACCATTATGGCTTTTGCAAAATTACCAGAATTTTTTAGGGATATGCACTGGAAACCGCTGTTTATATTTTAAATAGAGTTCTATAAAAGAGGGTTGATACTACCCATATGACTTATTTTTTATAAGAGACCAAAATTAGCTCACCTGAGAATTTGGAGATGTCCTGCTTATGTGAAGAGGATAAAATCAGATAAATTAGAAAATAAGTTTGATAAGTATTAGTTTGTTGGATATCCAAAGGAATCACATGGATATTATTTCTATCTTTCTTCAAAAACTAAGGTATTTGTTTCAAAGCATGCATTGTTCTTCGAGAAGGAATTTATGCTTAAAGGAGATAGTATGAGTAAAATTACACTTAGTGAAGTTCAACAAGAATAAACAAACAGTGAGCAACTAATTGATCTCAAGTCTATTGACAAAATGGACAAACCTTTAAATACACAAGAACCTCGTAGGTCAACTAGGATACATGTAGCACTTGAGAGACATGGATTTCTCATTAGTAACCACGGTAATGTATTAATCATAGCAGAAGATGACCCTACCACTTACAGGGAAGTTCTGAAAAGTTTAGAATCTAACAAATAGCTTGATGAAATGAAGTCATAAATAGATTCCATATATGACAACCAAGTTTGAACTTTGGTTGATCCACCCGAAAGGATAAAACCCACAGGTGCAAATGAGTTTTCAAGAAGAAAAATGACATAGATGGTAAAATGATTACCTAAAAAGCAAGATTATTTACAAAAGGTTATCATCAATAATATGGTATTAACTATGACGAAACTTTTTCACCAATAGCAATTCTGAAGTTCATAAGAATTCTCTTAACAATTGCCACTTATTAGCATTATAAGATTTGGCACATGGATATAAAAACAGCTTTCCTTAATGGAAATCTGACAAAGGAAGTGTACATAATACAACTTGAAAGTTTCACATCCATGGATCACACTAAAGTGTGCAAGCTACAAATGTCTATTTATAGACTAAAACAAGCTTTTAGGAGTTGGAACATCATTTTGATGAAACAATTAAGGAATTTGGTTTCATACGATAAACCTTATGTATACAAAAAGTTTAGCGGGAGTGCAATTGTTTTTCTATTGCTATATGTAGATAATATATTGCTAATAGGAAATGATTTCTCTATTCTTCAATCAATCAAGATTTGGTTATCAAAGAAATTCTCCATGAAAGACTTTGAGAAGCAACCTATATTCTGGAAATAAAGATCTATAGAGATAGATCAAAAAAGTTGCTTGGTCTTTCATAGTCTACATATCTAGATAAAATACTAAAGAAGTTTAGCATGGATCAATCTAAGAGGGGATTCGTACTCATGACCCACGGGATAAACTTTTCAAAATCTATTTGTCCTAAAATACCAAATGAAATGGATCACATGAATAGAATACCATATGCTTTAGCAATTAGATCTATCATGTATACTATGATATATATTAGGCCTAATGTATCTTATACTTTTAGTTTGATGAGCAGATATCAGTTTGACCCTAGGGAAGGTTATTAGGTGGCTGTCAAGAACATCCTTAAATACTTAAGAAGAACTAAGTATTTATTCTTAGTATATAAAGAAGGTGATTTACAAGTCAAAGGGTATGCTGATGCTGATTTCCAATTTGATAAGGATGATTACAAATCCCATGGGACAGTTAGTTAAAAAAGTACCAAACTAAACACAACTGTCGACTCAACCACTGAAGCTGAGTACATAGTGGCTTTTGAAGCAGTTAAAGAGGCAGTCTGGATCAAGAAGTTCATAACATAATTAGAAGTGGTATCTAGCATTATTAATCCAATACTTTTGTATTATGATAACAATAGAGCCATTACACAAGAAAAGAAACCACGGTCTCATCAACGATCTAAGATATACTTAGGCACTATCACTTGATTTGTGAAATCATTAATAGGAAAAATGTAAAGATAGAAAGAGTTTCCAGAAATTAGAACATAGTTGATCCACTTACTAAAGCATTACTTCAAAAAAAATATGATAGTCATGTTCAGTCATTTAGTATTCGATACGTGAATGACTGAGTCTAGTGCAAATGAAAGATTGTTAGAGTTATGCCCTACAACCAATCTATTTGTACTATGTATTTTATACACTTATTTAATAAAGACATTCTTTATCTTTCAATTTTTTTTATTTTATATCTTATGTGTATAAAATTGATAGATAATGTCCCTAGCACAATGTACAGTATTAAGGAAATTATAATAGAGATTATGATGTGGGATTCCTACTACACTATGCAGTACTTGTGCTTAAATCATCCCTAGTTATAGTATTAATGAGACGAGACATCATCAGTACAACATAACTGGCACGTGTTAGACTTTTTAATTAGATCAAGCAGTAGTTCTCACATTCATAAGTATTGTGATACTTAAAGTTAACACATAGATGATTGTTACATGAAGAAGTATATTAGATTACCTAACTATGAGATAATTACATGGATAACTATTTAGTGCTAATAATAGAACCTTATCATAGCAAATGTACAAGTATTCTTAGAGTTGCTATCTCCAAGGTACTTTGTTTACTGAGAGTTGTACTTTGATTCTAATCTCTATAGGCTCATTAGGACCGCATATGGGATTGATATTGGTTACAACCTAAAGCAAATGAAAGTAATTGAAAGGGTTAATAAAGGATTCATTACTCTTAATAGTAGGGGTGTATATCTCATGACTACTTGTAGGGAATCATTACTCAAGAAGTCCTTGGCCAAGGCAACTATGTGTTGAAAATAGTTCTAAATGATACACATATTGAGTAATAGATTTTGGAATAAGTACCAATAAATTTTGGTTAGAATTAATTATATTCTAAAGAAAGTTGGTACTAATTCCATACTCTAAATTGAATGAGATATAATATGATAAAAGAAATTTATTGTACTGATATTTTGCTATCAAAAGATTCATGCCAAGCCAATTGACTTTCCAGACTTTTGGGCAGTCATGATGCATTGTTAAATGCCGCTCATGATTTGTTGAACATGGATTTATTAATTAAATAATTAATAAATTTATCCTGATTAAAATTAATAAATTAGTACTAGTTATTAAGGATTATTAATTCTATAGTAATTAAAATTAATTCATATTTTACTATCAATAGATTAAAAAATCTAATAGATCACACATAATAGAGGAATTGGTACTCAAGATATTATACGATAATATTATGAGGTTAATTTTTTAGAAGAACTAATAATTATGGGCTAAATATAAAGTGTTATAATTAATTCGGTAAATTCCAATTATTAAAAAGCTTGTGGGCCGAATTGTGATTTTAGAAACCCAAGCCCATTAAGGAAAAGGTTTCCCATGTCTACTGTGCATGGTGAATGTGTATAGATATGACATATATACAGACACCGTGACATATAGAGAATAGAGAAGCCTTTTTTCCTTGTCTTTCTTTCTCCATAAATTAAACCCACAGCTGCTAGAAAAATTAAAACACACTAGCATCGGTTTTTGGCACCTATTAAGTATAGTTCTTCATGCAGATACAATTAGAGAAATCCTTACGCTTGGAATTTTAGTGGCACGAGGCTTGGACAATTTTCGAAGGAATTTCGACGGGAGAAAAATTTTAAAAGTTACACTTTTCAAGTAACAGACTTTTTCTCTTTCCTCTTGACCTATTTATTACATATGAGTGATCCTATTACGTGAATTTCATTTTAAATTTTGTTACACGTTATTTGTATTGCATGATCGAAATCCCACAATTTTTAGGCCATTTTAGTTTAACAACTGGAACTGGATTTGTGTTTAATGGTGCTTTTTGGGTTGGAATTATAACTTATTCCATAGGGATACCATCCAATCATCAACTCTTTCATGTCAAACCCATTTTAATCTTCCAAAGTATTTTCTAAACCCACTATGGACTAATCTACCGGTGAAAGTAGAAATAAAGGGATGAAGAAGAATGGAAGAACTTAGAGAGTGGCAGCATACACACTGGAAGATTTTTTTTTTTTTTTTTTTTTTGGCCTTCTTGAGACTTATAGAGAACTACTCTTAAAATTTTGCCATGACAAAATTCTATTATTGCATTCTCCCAAATGGCCAGCTACCCTAGGATTTTATCCTAAAGCTCTTTGGGCTAGAATTTTAATTCTTGACCTATGACTAATTAAATAGCTCTCTTATTAATTAATTGATCCACTTTGGCTCAATATAAAATTATCTGGGATAATTAATTAATAAACTTATCTAATAAATTGGCTCAATATATTGTTCTGGCCTAAATAAATAATCATTGGACTCCTATAATAATTCTTTCATTATTTATTTCATCCAATGAGTCAATATAGTAAATAAAATTTACTAAGGTACTTGAGCCACTCTAGGGATAAAAAAACATAGTGTTCTTGGCTACTAAAAATACCCTTGCTAATAAATAGTTATATTTTATCACTTTAAATATTTTATTTATTACAATATGAAAATATTGACACCAATAATAATATTGTAAATGTGTTATCTTCGACCTAAATATATAATGATGAAATAAATATAACTATCATCCTTTGATATCTAGTTTGATAATGTATAACTTCTAGTATATACCCACTTATCTCAAGGAGCTACCCAAAAGTATACATACTTAGCCACATTTCCCAAAACCTTGAATTATTTGGATTAACCTGGACAATTACAATGGGGTAATATCTTCACTAAGCGAAGCATAGAAAGTTTATTATATGAGTCTATCTTAATTAACTAGAATCATACACCTAATGTACACAGTTATTAGCCTTATGTTAAGTCCTCATTTATCATACATCAAAGTGTATAAGTCCAGCTTCATAAGACCATCAACTTATACTTAAGCCTTAGGGTACTCATTCATGCATTAATGGCGATAGACCAATCTTTATTTATTATATAGTACTTTTCTAAATATTACTATCACGTGGTCTAGCTCTACATATTCCAAATATGTTTACACTATTGGCGTAAGTGGACTACTCATTGGATAAAGGTAAACTATTTCCTATTTAAAAACCAAAGTATAATGATCTAAGCCTTAACGAAGCACCCAACTTCATCAATCAATCAGGAATGTTTTAGCTTATATGTTAGTAGTCTATGATCTACACTTTACTATGAAAGCATGACCCAATCATGTAGATCACTTACAAATATACTTAGACTTTAATGTGCAAATATATGTATACAAACAACTATTAATGAATGAAATATTTTATTACTTTCCAAAATACAGAAATACATAATTTATTTTGGGCATACATTCCAACAAGGGAGATAATGGAAGTGTTTGTAGATAACTTCTCTATTTTTGGGGACTCCATTGAGTTGTATTTGAAGAATTTAGAATGAGTACTCTAGAGATATGAGGAAACAAATCTTGTGTTGAATTGAGAAAAATGCCATTTCATGGTGAAAGAGGACATTATTTTGGGGCATAAAATTTCACAACAAGAGATTGAGGTTGATAGAACCAAGATTAAGTTAATTGAGAAGCTTCCTCCACCAATTCTTTGAGGACTATTAGGAGTTTTCTTTAGCATGCAAGCTTTTACAAGAGATTCATTCAGGATTTCTCAAAAATCTTAAAGCTACTTACTTCCTTGCTTGAAAAAGATGCCCCTTTAATTTTGATGAAAAGTGCTTATTTGCTTTTAATTTGTTGAAGGAAAAGTTAATTAATTCCCCATTTTAGAAGTTCCTAATTGGTCACTCCTTTTTGAGCTAATATGTGATGTTAGTGATTATAAAACAGGAGCAGTGCTTGGACATGGCGGGGCAAGTATTTTCAGCCAATTCACTATGCCAGCAAGATTCTTACAGTAGCCCAAGAGAATTATATCACTATGGAAAAAGAATTGCTTGCAATAATATTTTCTTTCGATAAATTTCGCCCTTACCTTATCCTGTCTAAAATTGTGGTTTATTCTAATCACTCTGCACTAAAATATCTTCTTGCTAAGCGTGATTCTAAGCCTAGATTAATAAGATAGTTGTTGTTATTACAAGGATTTGATTTAGAAATCAAGGATAAAAAGGGAGTTAAGAATTTAGCTGCAGACACCCTATTAAGGCTAGAGAATCCAACTCTTTAAGCACTAAAAGAAGAAGAAATCAATGATATTTTTCTAGATGAACAACTCCTAGGGTTTGGATGTTACGATTCTAGGTCTCCTTGGTTTACAAATTATGCTAACTTCTTAGTAGAATGCATCATTCCAAAGGGACTTACTTCACAACAAAAAAAGAAATTCCTTTTAGATGTAAAGTACTACTTTTGGGAGAATCCTTTCCTATTTTGTTGTTGTACAGATCATGTCATTAGAAAGTGTGTGAATTATTCTAATTCTTAGGATATTCTCTAGCACTGTCACATAACACTGTCATAAAGGACCAACTGGGGGCGTTATCAAGCAAATGAAACAGTAAGAAAAGACCTTAACTCAAGATTCTACTGGCCTTCGATCTTTAAGGATACACACAGGTTTGTGACAAATTATGATAGATGTTAAAGGATAGGTAATATCTCCAAAGCTCATAAAATGCCCCTTTCTATTTTCCATGCCTGTAAAATTTTTTACTATTAGAGAATTGATTGTATAGGACCTTTTCTAAGTTCTTTTGGTAATAAGTATATTTTGATAGCTATTGACTATGTATCTAAATGGATAGAAGCACAAGCCTTACCTACAAATGATGCTTGGGGGGTAGTAAAGTTTCTGAAAAAGCTGTTTACCCATTTTGGCATACCTAAAGTGCTTATAAGTAATAAAGGGACTCATTCTTGCAACAATCAATTGAAGAGAGTGCTGACCCGATTAGGTGTTACCCACAATCTAGCTACTCTTTATCACTCTCAAACTAGTGGCCAAGTTGGGGTAGTCAATAGAGATCTAAAAAAAAATCTTAGAAAATATGGTGAACCATACTAGGAAAGACTGAAGTGTGAAATTAAATGATATTCTTTGGGCTTATCGAACAGCATAAAAGACACCTATAGAAACAATTCCATATAGATTAGTCTATGGGTAGTCATATCATCTACTTATGGAAGTGAAGCATAAAGCTTGTTAGGCCATTAAATTAGTTAACTTTGATCTTGAATCTGCAATAACAAAAATGCTTCTTCAATTAAATAAGCTCGAAGAATAAAGGAACATGGCTTATGAGAACTTAAGAATCTACAAGGAGAATATGAAGAAGTGGCATAACAAGCACATCATACTAAGTCACAAGTTCAAGTAGGGTGATCAACTGCTACTATTCAATTTAAGATTAAGGCTATTTTTTGGGAAGCTGTGATCTTGGTGGTCCGGACTATTTTTGGTGACCAAGGTATTCCCTTTCGGAGCAGTTAAATTATTCTCATCTAGAAAAGGATTATTCAAAGTGAATGGTAACCAGTTGAACCTTTATCATGGAGCAAGCCTGGGAGAATTAGAAAAAGTGGACTACGTCCTACAGGATATGTAGGATTCTTGATTTGGGCTTTTTGGAGATCTATTTTTTATATTTCCTTTCTTAGGATTTAGTTGTGTTTATATTTTCTTTTCATTACACTATGTTTATTTCTTGCATTTGAAGTTTATTGCACTTCATTCCTTTTTGGTAGGATTAATATCTCTCTTCTTCCAACAAAATCTTCATGAATGACAAAAATTCCTCTTCTTCAAGGAGTTGCGATCACTTCGGGAGTTTTGTGATAGGGCCTAAATTTACCAATATTTTCCTAGTTATTTGGGGTTCTTTTGTGATATCTATGATGTAATAACTAGACATATTCCTTCCAATTTGATATTTTACTTATGAAAAGTGTTTTGATAAATTTTTGCATAGTAGATTTCAAGCAAAAAGTGAAAGATTTCAGATTGTACCTGGTGCCAGGTCCAGTTAAGGCACCAGGTTTGTTCTAGAAAAGCAATAAAAAGTGAGGAAACTAGAATGGACCCCCCCTTCTCCCCCCCCCCCGCCGCGCCTGTCAAATGGACCCCATGCCAAGTCCATTCTGCCCAGAGACGGTTTATGTGTGAATTTGGTATTTTTCAAAGGATTTTGATATTTTTCAAATTGTACTTAGACTAGACTTCTTAAGCCACGAATTTTAATGTTAAGGAAGCTTATAAATAGAAGAAAAACATAAGAGAAAGATGTAAATTGAAGAATCTAAGCTAGCTACTTATTTTCAAAGATAAATTCAACACTTAAAGGAGTATTGTTCAGCGGAGGTTTTCAAGAGAAGAAGAAGGACTTATCTATGAATTCTATCTTTTATTCTTTGTTTACTTTTCTAGAATAAAGATATGTTTAATATTTTGATTATAATTGGATATTATTTTAGGAATTATAATTTTGAGTTAATTGGGATTTTGATCAATCTATTGTTATCCTTGGTATTTGATTACTTGTTATCATTGGTTATTTATGAGTTTTCTTCTAATTAACTTGGGAAACGATGTTAGAAGTTCATTGCATTAATTTCATATTTGTTAGATCTTAATAGACTTGGAAAATAAAGTTAGGATTAAAGAACTAAGTAATCAAAGATTGGTTTATTTCACCTAGAGTATAGGGTTACTAACTAATTTCATATTTATTGCCACATAGAGTATATGGGTAATTATTGAAGGAAGAATTTAATGCATCTTTTAGTTATTTTGGTTTGATTGGAAAATTTGATAAATTATTCAAGAGGTAGTAGTTCTATGAATTGGGAAAGAAGTGAAATCTACATAAGAGAGGTCATGACTTGGGAAATGGTTGAATCTTACTTAAGTTCCTTTATGATGCCACGATGACAATGTTAATGTTATGCCCTAGAGGCAATCACTTGTACATTATATATGACACATTTTATTTTAATAAAAGACATTATTTATCTTACAGTTTCTTTTGTTTACTTTAAGTAATATAACTGTTCGATAAAGTCCATAGTACAACACTGTGTTAAGGAAATCATGATAGAGGTCATGATATGAGATTCCTATTACACTGGATGGTATTAGTACTTAAATAGTCCCTAATCATAGTATTAATGAGACAGGACATCATTAATGCGTTAAGACTAGCATATGTTAGACTTCCTGATTTGATCAGGTGGTAGTTCTCATAACCGTGAGTATTGAGATAGTCAAAATTAACACATGAATGCTTGTTAATGGAACAAGTTCATTAGATGACCTAACTTTGAGATAATCACATGGATAATTATTTAGTACCAGTGACATAATCTCAATATAGCAAACGTGCAAATATCCTTAGATTTGAGATCTCCAAGGTACTTTGTTTGCTGAGCTTTGTACTTTGACTCCAATCTCCGAAGCTCGATCGAGGGCCGCTTATGGGATAGATATTGGGCACATTATGAGGTAAACGAAAGTAGTTGAGAGGGTCAATAAAAGATTCACCACTCCTAATAGTAGAGGCAAATATCTCACGGCCACTTGTAGGAATTATTACTCGGAAAGTCCTTAGCCAAGGCGATTATGTATTGGAAACAATTCCAATTGATACACATCTAGAGTAGTGGGTTCCTGATACAAGTACTATTGTTTTCGGGCTAGAATTAATTCTGGAGGGAGTTGGCACTAATTCCGTACTCCAAACCGAATGAGATATTGTATGGTAAATGGAGTTAATTGCATTGAAATTTGTTATTGAAGGGTTCATGTCAAGCCACTTGACTTCCTAGACTCTTGGGTGGTCATGATGTGTTGCTAGATACCGCTCATGATCTGAGTATATGGGTTTATTAATTGATGAATTAATAAATCAATCCTTATTAGAATTAATAGGATTAATTCTAATTAATTATGGATTATTAATCTCAAAGACGTTTGGATTAATTCATGTTCATTACCAATTGATTGGGAAACCTAATAGGTCACACACAATAGAGGATTATATACTCAAGATGTTATTCGATAACACAGTGGGGTTAATTACGAGAAAGAGAAGTTGTTGTCGACAAATTATAATTAGTTATAATTTGTGGTCCAAGTTGTAATTGTGGAACTTAATGTTTCCAATTACAATTAGGAAATTCTAATTGTTTTAGAATTTTCAGATTTTCAGTGGATTTTGGAACATATATTGGATATGCTCGAAACCCTAATCCAAGGGTGATTCACACAAAAATAGAAGCCACAAAACAAACGTCTTCTTCTTTCTCTCTCGTTTTGCTGAAAACGAAAACAGCCCTAACCGCCATCTTTTTCTGTTAGCACAGGAAATTTTGGTGCTTGAGTATTCCTCTGTGTGGATTACTGTTAGAGATAATCACACACTTTAATTATAGTGGTTAGACGTCCAACTCTCGTGGAGTTTGCATAAGAGGATTGCTGGATCGTGCCTCGACTTGAAGAAGAAATTTTGTTCTTCGAACGATCACCCAAAGGTAAAAGTCGTTACCTTTATTATCATTATATCTTGTTTTCCACACATAGACGGGTCCTGAGATGGTATCTCATTTTATTTTCCGCTACGTCGTATAGGATACGAGTCTGAGATACCCAACAGACAATTGATTGTGATGAATGCTAAGTGATTCAATATTATGTTTTCAATATGATTGTCTAGTTACAAGAAATTGCATTCTTAAGTTATATCTATTTTTATCTTTATTTATTTTTCTTTTTATTCTCTTCTTATTTTATTGGCTAAATAATAAAGATTTGGGTAAAGTAAGGTGGAACCCTAAGTTCTCGTGGATTCAATACTTACTATTTCCTATACTATATGATGGGTATATTTGCTCGTATGTATGATTTTAGTGATTAACATTTTAAATAAAGCTTGATTGATTGTGGACTTTATTAATAATATTTTCTACACTTAAAAATACGTATCATTTTGCTTTCCATTTCCTTTTTTATTCATCTTGGTCATATTAGATGTATTTATTGTGATATTTGTGGCCAATGAGGACATTGTCTAGTTAAGTATGGGTGGAAGGGGGGATTATTTAATATTCTTTTCAAGTTTCAATTGTGATTGTGAAATTTTCTTGTGATTTCTGATGTGTTTACAAATTTAAAAATTGAGTAAAATTTTTTTAGATTTTTGGATAAGTTTGGTTGTGATGGTATTATTATTATATTTCTTTTGGCAAAAGAATTTAGTCTAAAACCTTCTTGGATGAGTTTATTTTTGAGTAAACTTATACATTAGGTATGAAATGAATAAGTTTGGAGAATTTAAATTAACCTTCTTTAAGCTTTAGTAAAAGTGCTATGTTGTTTCTTAGGAATTAAGGTGGTGTTTGTGATGAAAAATAAGTAGGGAATTTTAAGTTAACATTTGTTTTGTAATTGTACTACTAGCCCTTATTCTAAATTTAAGTAAATGGGAATTGAAAAATTGAGAGACAATAAGGTGTTTTATGCCAATTGTGAGCTTAAGTAAGGAAAAAGAATGCATCTTTGCACATCAAAATCAAAACAATCAATGTCAAGTGCATTTCCTTTGAAAAAAAAAATTGAGAGGTAAAATGAGAGTAAAAAAAAGAGTACGTAAGGGAGTGATAAGTCAATACAGTGGTTGGAGCGTTAAACGCAACCACTTACGGCTAAAAGAGCACAATCCCCTTGATACGAGATAAAAATGTGGAAGCCTCTTGATTTTGAAGAACCCTAGAATTGGTCACCCAACTCCTTACCAAATTCACACACACAAATGAACTAAATGCAAATGCACTTAAAATTGGTGAACTAGCCTACTTCAAAACACCTAAATATCCTAATCTATAAAGAGATTAGAACAAAAAGATGGGATTTGAAGGCACCCAAAAGCTCAACCTATCAAGAACACTAAAGAGAACACTAGAACCTAAAAATAGAGAAAGGGATTTAGATTATCCCTTTAAAATTTAGAAACATGGAATCAAATGTGGGACTAAACCCTTTGATTTGGTCTTGAAATAGGAATCACCCCTTACACACTCTCCTCTAGAGAGAATTTGGTTTCTCTACCAAAATATTCTAATTCTCTAAAAAACTAACTATTACAGGAGTAAATAGACAAATATAAAGATAACAAACTAACCCTAACAAATGGGAAATGTAATCTCAGCCATTCATCTCTTAAGTAAGTCTAAAATATACCTATTACAAGTTAAAATTCGTGAAAATTAAATTTGAAACAAAATAAAACAAAACAAAAAAATCAACAAAACAGGGCATTACCCGAAGTGACCTAGCACCAAGTGTACTGGTGGACCAGGCGCCAGGTGTGATCTACAAATGGAACAATGTTATTCTAGTTTGGACCTGGCGCTAGGTGTACTAGTGTACCTGGTGCCAGATGCGTTCTGCCCTCATCACACCTCGCTTTTCTTGTTTTTTTAACCTCCTATTGCGCTCATTTGGCCCTCCATACCAATTGTTGTCTAAGCTTTGATCTTCTTGGCCCTTCTTTAACCCTCCATTGTTGGACAGCCTTCTTTGAAATACGCCTTGAAGTCTCTTGAAAATGAGCTTCACTCATGAAGGCGTGTGTTGTGTCTTTGTCCTCCTTCCCCCTTCTTTAGAATGACCTTTATGCTTAGGACGATTCCTATCATTTCCCCCTTCTTTGTGATGATTCGTCCTCGAATGATCACCTACATAAAAATTCAAACAAGAAATTTTGGGTAAAGGCAAAAATGTAGTCTTTTGAGCTTTACTATGCTCGTTGTTTTCTCCTTTCACCACCCATATTTTTCTTCTCATTTTACCTTCACTCTCTTTGTTTTTCTCACCTTCTTGTTTGTCACTCGTTTCTTTATCTCTCAAATTTGAAGAAATCACTCTATTTTCTTCTTTTTCTCCTTTCCTTTTCTCCACTTTGTTCTCAACCTCTTCTTTTGTTTTCACCCCTTCTTCTTTTCTTTCAACCTTTTTCCCCTCTTTCTTCTCTCTTCTTTTCTTTTCATTCTCCCTCAAAATATTTTGAAATTTTAAAACCTCACTAGGGGATAAATGAGCTAAAATGAACTTTTTTCATCTTTCTTCAAGATATAAGTGTTTTTTCTCCCCTTATAGACTACATCTCTATCAAACATCCAATGTCTCCCCAATAAAATATGCCCAACATACATGGGATAAACATCAAACAACACTTCATCATGGTATCCCCCCATGTCAAATTCAACATTGGATTACTTGTTCACCCTCACTTATCCACAATTATTCAACTAATGAAGCTTGTAGGGATTAGGGTGTTTCAAGGTTTCTAACTCTAATTTCTCCACCAATATAGCACTAATCAAGTTTTTACTACTTCCCCCATCAATAAACAGACTACATGGTCTTTCTTTGATAAGACACCTTGAAAAGAAAATATTTTTCCTTTAAATTTCATCTCCTTCTTTACCCTCACAAGCATCCCCATCTCTTCTTGCTACTTCAATCAATAGACAAATTGGCTCAATCACCATCCCTCCCTTACTACCTTTTCCAACCCCTCCAAGTTTCTCATTTCCCATATCTCTTGATTGAGTAAGTGGAGGGTTGGCATGAGTGGTTTGCTTCAGGTCTACTCTCCTTTGTGGTTGTTTCTCAACATTTACATGTCTCATTTTTCCGCCTTGTGCCCCATTAAATCTCTTATGCGTCAATTAGTTAGGATAAGTAGCTTTAGTGTGTCTATAGGTAGAATTTCTACTACTTTGAAACATATCCTTCCCCTATTGTGGCTCATTAAGATAATTGTAAAAATAATGGCCTTTTCCCCAACAAATAAAGCAATCATACTCCTTCTTCATTTGCACATACACCCTCTTTTTTTGCACTCCATTATTTGAGTAATTTTGCAATCTACCAGTTGCTCTCTTTGGAAGTCCTTCCACAAGAATTCTATCACTTCATAATCTATCCGCCCACGTCTTTCCTTTTCATATCTACCATTTCTATCTCCACTAGTACTTTACTCTTCATCACAATCATACAACAATTCACAATCATCTTCATATTTTTCATAATCCCATTCTTCCTCATCATAGTTATCACATTCTCTTCTACTTGAGTAAGACATTTCATAGAAATCACTCACTTCACCTTGAGCACTCATAGAAGATGAATTATATGAACTCTCATAAGCTTTTTTTTTTTTTTTTTAAAGAGAAATTTTTAGTAGAAAAACACACAAGAGAAGTTTCTCACTTCACACCCTCACGTGTATAGTACTCAATCAATGTCATTCCACCCTCATGTTTACATTCTTCTTTGGCTTTTACAACAATGAGCTCACCCTCTTTCCTTTTTTAATCCACTCAAGTGCTTCCCAAGCTCAAGACTAATTCAAAGAGAAACAAACTTTCTAGTTGCTACAAGAATGATTTACTTCACCAAGAATAATCTACTATGCTATGAGACAATGTAATTCATGAATGGAAGCTTGAGATAGTCATGTATGAGCAATCACAAGTCATTGGTGCAATATATCAAACATTTGAGGTGCAACCCCGTGATGGGATTTCTATATCATAATAACTATTACTGTGGCGGAAAATAAGAAATCCAAGCCCCATGATCACAAGCATGTGATTTAAAATAGGTTTAACAAGTAACAAAGGTAACGGTTTTACCTTTTATTTGAGCGTCTAAAAATAAAAATTTTTCCTTCATGGCTGATGATTGTGGCATGATCCAACAATCTTCTTGACGCCAATGGATCACAAACAGATTGATTGTCGTGCCTCTGTGATCACAGTACGCAATCACCTCTAACAGTAGTCCACACGAGGGTCACTCTCAAGCGCACTAAATCTTTTGTGCTAGCAGAAGAAAATCAGGCGGCTAAGGTTTTTAGCTTTTCTAAGAGAGAGAAAAAGAAGAGAAGGTTTTGGAGTATGTTGTTTGCCGTGAAAATCTCATCTAATTAGGTATCGTGCATATGTCTCACATATATCCCGAAAGCCTACTAAAAACATGGCTACAAACTCCATCTGAGAATTCTAAAACAATTAGAATTCTCTAATTGTAATTGGAACCATCAAGTTCTTACAATTATAATTTGGCCCATAAATTATACTAATTATAATTTGTCTACAATAACTTCTTTTTCTCGCAATTAACCCCACTATGTTATCAAATAACATCTTGAGTATATAATCTTCTATTGTATGTGACCTATTAGGTTTCCCAGTCAATTGGTAGCGAACATGAATTAATTCAAACGTCTTTGAGATTAATAATCCATAATTAATTAGAATTAATCATATTAATTCTAATCAGGATTGGTTTATTAATTTATCAATTAATAAATTCATATTCCACAGATCATAAGCGGGATTTAGCAACACATCATGACCATCCAAGAGTCCAGGAAGTCAAGTGGCTTCACATAAACCCTTCAATACAATGCAATTAACTCCTTTTACCATACAATATCTCATTCGGACTGGAGTACAGAATTAGTGCCAATTCCCTCCAAAATATATATATATATATATATATATATATATATATATATATAAATTTTGGCCCGAATATAATAGTACTTATACCAGAAACCCACTACTTTAAATGTGTATCAATTGGAACTGTTTCCAATACACAGTCACCTTGGCCAAGGATTTCTTGAGTAGTAATTCCTATAAGTGGCCTTGAGATATTCGCCCCTACTATTAGAAGTGGTCAATTCTTTATTGACCCTCTCAACTACTTTCATTTACCTCACAATGTACCCAATATCCATTTCATAGGCGGCCATCGATCTAACTCCAGAGATTGGAATCAAAGCACAATGCTCAACAAACAAAGTACCTTTGAGATCTTGAGTCTAAGGATACTTACACATTTGCTATATTGAGATTATATCACTGGCACTAAATAGTTATCCATGTGATTATCTCATAGCTAGGTCATCCAATATATTTGTTCTATTAACAAGCATCCACATGTTAACTTTAAGTATCTCAATACTCACGGATATGAGAAATACCGCCTGGTCAAATCAGGAAGTCTAACACATGCTAGTCTTAATACATTAATGATATCCTATCACATTAATACTATGACTATGGACTATTTAAGTATTAACACTATACAATGTAGTAGGAATCCCATATTATGATCTCTATCATGATTTCCTTAACACAGTGTTGTACTAGGGACTTTATCTAACAGTTATTTTACACAAAAGTAAACAAAAGATATTGTAAGATAAATAATGTCTTTTATTAAAATAAAATGTGTTATATATAATGTACAAATGATTGCCTTTAGGGCATAACACTAACACTTCGTAAATCAAGGAGTTTCAAAATTTTCACACTTGTAACAACCCACAAACTCAAGAATCACAAGAGAAATTACTCCCAAATGATTATACTAACATCAAGGAAAAATTTCAAAGCAAGAACATAGCAAAAACTTGAATTTTATAGCCCCCAAAATTAGCATAAAAATGAGTTACGGGATTTGTTGTGTCTAGAAATTTTTGCAACAAATATACTTAATAAATTTCAAATTTTCTGCACTTTAACACTCTAAATAGCTACCCAATCATCAACTAAACATGTAGGTTCAATTTTACAACAAACCCATGGCACAATTTGAATTTCTAACCATTTAAAAATAGCCCCAAAATAAGTGACGAAAATCTAGAATTCTTAACAAGTTCTTGAAAAGAATTATACCTTTGCCTAAAGAAAGTTTTATTGGTTAAAATTAACACAATCTTACTTTGATACCACTTTTGATACGAGCTAAAAACACGAAAGCCTCTTGATTTTAAAGAACTCTAGAGTTGGTCACCCAACTCCCTACTAAATTCACACACACAAATGAACTAAATACAAATGCACTTAACCTAATGAGAATTGGTGAACTAGCCAACTTCAAAACACCTAAATACCCTAATCTATAAAGAGATTAGAACAAAAAGATGAGATTTGAAGGCACCCAAAAGCTCAACCTATTAAGAACACTAGAGAGAACACTAGAACCCAAAAATAGAGAAAGAGATTTAGCTTATCCCTTTGAAATTTAGAAACATGAAATCAAAGGTGGGACTAAACTCTTTAATTTGGTCTTGAAATAGGAATCACCCCTTACACACTCTCCTCTAGAAAGAATTTGGTTTCTCTACCAAAATATTCTAATTCTCTAAAAAAACTTACTATTATGAGAGTAAAGAGGCATATATAAAGATAACAAACTAAACCTAGCAAATAGGAGATGTAATCTCAGTCATTCATTTCCTAAGTAAGTCTAAAACATACCTATAACAAGTCAAAAGTCGTGAGAATTAAATTCGAAACAAAATAAAACAAAACAAGAAAAATCAACAAAACAAGAGGTTGCCCAAAGTGACCTGGTGCCAGGTGTACTGGTGGACCCGGTGCCCTCATCACACCTCGTTTTTCTTGTCTTTTCAGCCTCCCCTTGTGCTTCTTTGGCCCTCCATACCAATTGTTGTCCAAGTTTTGATCTTCTTGACCCTTCTTTAATCCTCCATTGCTGGACAACCTTTTTCATCCTTGGCTTGGAATTTTGAAATGCACCTTGAAGTCTCTTGAAATGGTGCTTCACCCATAGAGGTATGTGTTGTATCTTTGTCCTCCTTCCTGCTTCTTTAGAATAACCTTCATGCTTGGGACGATTCCTATCACCCCTATTTACCACTTAGATTGTAGTAGTTAGGATGACATAAAACTTAGAATTAAATTATTATGTCTAACTTATATGAATCACTTTATTTACACTCAAAACTTAAGAAGCGGGATGGAACACATTGAATGCATATAAACTTATTTAATTCAACTTCGATGGCTTTAATCAGATCTATCTTAATATGTTAGTTTACACAAAAATTTACTTGACTAATTAGGTGTTGGACTTAATTCTTAGATCGAATGAGAAAAAATATCTTTACCATTATAGCCAAACTCTTCTAAAAAATCTTATCTTATGAAAAGTTAATTCATGGAGAAAAGTATTTGCTTGGGGTGTTGTGTTATTTGCTTGAGGAAAAGCAAAAGCTTAGTATGGGGGGTATATGATGAATGCTCATCATGCATATATTTTCTGTAGTATTTGTGCTTTAGTTGTAGTAAAACTTGCTCAAATCACTACTCACCATACCCTTTTCATCTTATTTTGTTTAGGAAATGAAAAATATCAATTAGAGATGAACAAGGATGAAAATGAAAGAAAAAGAGCACAATGAATTGGCGGCCTAGTGAGATTGGCCTTAGCAGGCTCAGGGGAGTCTTATATTAAACCATTTTTTTGAGCGAGAAATATATATAAAAGTTTCGTAACATGAGAATCACCTTCTGACCTGACCTTTGACCAAAAATTGGCTTTGCCTTGAGGTCTATTATCTTCTCCTTTATATACTGACAAGTGGGATACAAGGAAGCGTCTTACTTTTGACAAAAATAATAAGAGTATATTCCTCAAGAAAATATGAAGCTTGGTTCAGATAGCGAGGATTCTCGATTGAAGCATGAAAACATTTGCATTGCAATCGTATGTACTCTCAGAATCGTTTGATTTGCTAACCTCCCTAGGTCACCTAGAATACAATATTTTAGACACCTGGACAGAGAGCTAGTGGCCCAGGAAGGTCCTCGGCCGTCTAGAAGAACAACTTTAGACATTTTTCTAGAACATTAACGGTCCAACCTCCGGACCTCCTAGCCTAATAGCCTTCCAATTCCTTTAGTCACCTTCTCTCAAGAGAACATGGCGGCCCATGGAATTCACTTCCATAGGCCGCCCATATGCATAGAAAATGCACTATTCAGTGAGTTTTTCAAGATCCATGACATTTGGGATTTAAATACCACTTCATAGCTTAAAAAAGGGAGTTCTTAATTGTTAGACTTTGAGATTTCTCTCCAAGAACCCTAGGGTTGAGAGTTTACATACAAAAGGAAGAGAAAGACCTAGGGATTCAAGGAGGAAGAAAAAAAATATTACATGGAGATCTCAAGAAAAGAAAGAAGATAGCTTATCAATGGGTTTCCTTTTCTCTCTTTTGTAATCTAACTTGTCAATTTTTGTTCTAAGATTTGATTTTTAATTGTAATGAAGTGTTGTACCCTATTTTATGCTTTGGGTTGAGGTATTTTACTTGAATTTATGATTTTTACTTTATGGTATTTGGTTATTTGTGTTTATTGTGTTATTTTGGTTGAGTTGAGTTTTAGTTAGATCTCTTTAATTATTTGTTCTACTTTAATGATTTCGAGAGATGGGATTAAGGTTAAAACAACCTCTTGACTGATTTAATATTTGCTATCTTCAATTAAGCTGAGAAAAAGGTTGTGGATTAGGCCTAAATAACCAAAAGGCTTATGAAATTGCCTAAAGCTAGGAATTTTATAATGATTGGATGATTTAAAATTTTAGTGGTGAGTAATGCATCCTTAGGTTGGGTTGATTAGTTAGAGATACTGATTAATCGAATTTGGAGATTAGAAATCTCATAACTTGAGAGAGACTAAGGTTGATTTTTAACTCACACCAGTGCCTAGAGTTAGAATTTGTAGATCCAAGTGAGTACTTATCCTTTAGGTGTTTAATGAGGGAATTCTTTTTGTTACATGACTTTTATCTTTTTCTAATTCCTTGATGAATTTGTGACTTTCTTCTTGTGTAAGAACTTGGTAGGTCTCTTAGTGTAGTTAATTAATTATACTTCACATTTTTATTTAGTTAAATAATGAGAAAAGAAAGAAGTAGGGATAATTTCCACGTTCCCTAAGGTTCTTTGATACTTGTCAATAATATTGTTGCTACATGGTAGGTGCACTTGCTTACATATACGTGTTGCATAATTTGACTTAAAATTTTAATTTTAAAACTTGTGTGATTGTGGGGCTTTAATGAATCTATTTCTATATACTCAAACACGCACATCAAATTACTCGATCATTATTATAATTATATCAAATCATCATTTACTTATAATATGGGAATGGTGATGTGTTGTAAGACACCGTTCATTATTTGTGACAAAGAGTTCTCATGACCAACATAAATAGTACCTATTGGGTCGCATTCTAAGATCAATTTAGATTAGTTTCAAATAGTGTTTTCAGCTTGATCTAAGCATTTTGTTTAATTGGGTCGAATTAGTTTGGGCCACCTAATTAATTAAACTCAATTTAAACTGAATTAGGATGAATAAAACAGAAATTTTTGAGTTAACATAGGATTCCAATTCAATTAAAATCCTAATTCAAAAATAGAATCCAAATTTGATTTGAAATCTAATTTCAAATATAATAATATTTAAGATTTGGTCCAAGATATCAAAGATAAATCTTTAGAAATCTTTTAGAAGGATATCGTAAGCTGTCCCAAACTTTTCTAGCATTCATCTCGCTTTTTTTCCAATAAAAAAAAGAACCTAGACCAAGGCAAAACTTTTCTTTCTGAGCAAGAAATCTCGAAAATCTAGCTAGCACTAGAATTTAAGGTATCAATCTAAAATGGTTAAAATGGATACTATAGAAGTAGGGTTTGTAAAGTTTTAATTGTGATTCGGTTCTAAGATTCAATTAGAATGATAAAAAAAAAAAATACAATCTTTAATCAATCGATTGGTTCTAATTCATTAGGATCCTTGGTAGAGACAAATTTATTTTGTATGCTTAGATCTAAGGGTTAAAGGCAAAAATACCCTTCAAAATACATACTTTTATAATTATACCAATCACATTTTTTAATACCCATATTTCTATAACGTAGTGGGTTATAACTTTGTGGGATGTCGCCCCGTCTGATTGTTCAGACAAGAGGTTTTTATAAAAAATTTACTGAAAAGGCAGTGGAATTTTTTTTTTCCCAACATAGAAAGGTACAAGAATTTGTCTTTTGATACATATACTCACAAATACAATAGGTCCAAGATGTAGCACGAGCCTCTAGAAGTCCACCGCGCTTCCGCTGCGCCTCTGATCCTAAGTTTTTTTCAAAAAAAATAACACGTGTGTGAATGAAAATCACTCAGTGAGTCTCATGTATGCTAGTGCTTTAGTAAAGGGACAAAGTACATAAAACCCTTCTGGGAAAAACATTTCATTTGTTTACTGGAAACAATTTCAAAACTCTCAAAAAAAAGAATTTATTCAAAACTTAATCATTTTTGGAAATCTGTGTTTCAATTCCAAATTATTGCCCCAATTTTCACATCACAGGCATTCCTTCAACTAAAGGTTGGCTTGTATGCAAAACTCTCAAGGCTTCGCCTTTGATGCCACGTATCATTGTGCTTAAACCGCAGCCTATAGCACTCAATCGTGCGTCGCCGGATATGTAAGTACACCCTAGTGTACTACTAAGAATCAAATTAGTGCGTACGCCAAGTATTCAAGTTAGTGCATACACTAGGACTTTAAGTTAGTGCATACGCCAAGTACTCAAGAAAAAGGCTCATACTTGAGCATATCAGGAAACCATTTGTCATATAAAAAAAAACCATTTTTAGGGAAAAATATAATTTTTCAAAATTTGATCCCACTAAATCACAAGTCAAATCATCATTCACATAAGCTCTGCAAAGCTAATCAATTCATTCCATGGCACATCAGACTAATAAAACAATTTCAGGGATCAAAAGGTCGTTTTCCAAAAGCCAATCTCATTACAAGAGATTATTTTTCAAAATCATGTTGAAACAGGATAAAAAGTTATGTTCACACATCAAAACATGTTTCCAAGAGTATTCGGGGCATTTTCCTCATACTCGATCACAAAAATTATTTTTCAAGGGCATTCGGGTCATTTTACCTGTGTTCGATTTCAAAAGACTTTCTGAGAGTTTTTAGGTCATTTCACCCTTACTCAATTTAAAAAAATATTCACAAGAATTTCAATAAGGATATTTTGGTTATTTACCGAATACCCGATTCCAAAGATTTTCATAAAACATTCTAATAAGGACATTTGGATCATTTTTCAAATACCCGATTCCAAAAGGAACTCAGTTCAAGAAATCCAAAATTCTAATCCCAAAAGAATATTAAATTCAAAGTTTCCAAACACATTTTCATAAAATACTCTAATATGGGCATTCTAGTCATTTTATGAATACCCGATATCAAAAGTTACCATTTTTCGAAAATCCCAAACATTTAATCCAAAAAGGACTAAATTCACAAAACCATACTTTAATCATTTATTAAGGTTTCCAAGCTAATCATGAAATTCATTCAACCCGAAATAGCATAAAAACAAATCTTGCTTAGATAAACCTTAAGCATATTCAGGGATTTCCAAAACGGTATAAAACATAGCATTTCATGGCAAAACAAAGCACACTAGCTTTCAAAAAGGTTTTTAAAAATCTAATGGACTCACCTCGGGTCCCAAGCAACTCTTTCCCGTTCACGGCCGTTCGACCACTGTTTCTACCGTGTCCAACGTTCTATTGGTCGTTTACCGATAAACCTACACCAAACATCATTTTCGGATCAAATCCTGTTTGGTTAAAAAATAGCCGACAGTTGGTCGACGTGCCTGACATTTAGTCAACGTCCAACCGACAGTTAGCCGTCAGGGCCAACGGCTAAGGAAAACGTTTAACTTTCGTTCACGTCGTTTTCTATTGTTTGTTCGATTCTCCTTTTTCTACATCCTTTCTCCCTTCATAAACAAGGGATTCACTTCGTATTTCCCAATTATTTCATCCAAAATCACACAATTAATCACTCTTAAGGTCAACTATTTTCTAAGCAAAATTCTGGAATTTTGCTGCTTTGACACATGATTTTGTTTTGGGCATAACTTTCAATTCACAACTCTGTTTTGGCTCTATGATATACCAAAATGACCGTAAGACTCCTAAATTTAATTTTGTATAAGTCTTTTTCCTGATTTCTAGTCCTCGTGGCACGGTACTGGGTAAAAACAGCCCCAATAGTTTTACCTCAAATTCACTATTCATGTTTTCCTTTTATCTCTTTTAATCTTTAACACCTTAGAACCATTAATTTCATTCAATTCTCCTTCAAATCACCTTTAATTCTGAAATTCCAGATTTCCAGTAGCTCATGAAGTCACACTTATTCAACATAATTTCATCTTTTCTAATCAAAAGCTAGTATAATCCATGTTTTCTTAACCAAGTAAATTCCATTTTTACTCTACTTTGATCTTTCCTTCATCAATCGAAAATAAGCCTTCAAACTACCATAATTATTCAGTTCTTCCTCACACAAAGCATCATTCAATGGCCCTTAGGCAGCCGGCACATATACAAGCATATATAAAGTTCTTACACAAAAGCTCACAAACTCTAGCTTTGATCTGAAATCAATATATGAAAGTTATGTTTTCATGTTAAAATTCACATCATCATACCCATCATTCATCCAACAACAACTTTATTTCAAACAAGGTAGGGTTTTACCTTATATTTGAGGCTATTTTGTGTGATTTTTCTCCAAGAACACACGCACACTTATTTCTTTCTCTCTCCTTTTTCTTTTTCTCTTAGTTTTATCCCTCTTGGTTCATGAATTTCTGGCTGTTTTACAGCCTCTCTTGACCGCCATTTATCACTCAATCTTGGCCGTCCCTTTCTTATTGTGGTTTAATTGAATGGTGGATGTATTTAGTTGTGTTTTAATAGGATTTTTACACACCAACCACTTTTTCTCTCCACAAAATTTTCCCTTTTTTCTTCTTGCAAGGCCAACAGAATTCTTGGCCAATTTCCAGCCATTCATTCATCTTTCTCTTGGTCTAAACATTAGCCAATCACAATACCCAAGGCTTAAATTAAATGGCCTACAAAATGATGTGTTCTAACATCATTCTTCATTTACACAAAATTACACATCATTCTTCATTTATTTTTGAAATCCTTTAATTCCAAGTGTCTTGCATAAAATCTTCATACAACCACTCTTAAATTGACATATGTCCATGGGCTACCACTCAAAAAATGCCACACGTACCATTTTTTAACCGCGATTTCTTATTTTCTTCAGAAATAACCAAAATCAGGTCCGTAATGGAAAAATATTTTATTTCACCATTCAACTCCAAAAATTCTACTGAATCCACTAGTAACACTTAAATTCTTCAATTCCCTTTCTATTTGGTCAAATTTACTGTCAAAGTCGCGGGCACAGTCAAAATGACGAAAATACCCCCGGTGACCGAATAGCATAATTCACACCAAAACATGCATTTCATCACACTAATCAATTTTTCTTCTCAGCGTACCTTCAAATTTTTATTTTATTAATAATAGTAGTCTTCCGAAGATTTAGGATACGAGTAGAATAAATCCAATAATTACATCCAAGTTCTGACCAAATATTATCATACCAAAATATTTGTCTCATTATACCGATTAATTTTTGTTCTGACTATTGATACAAATTCTCATCCTATTATAAATAGTAGCTAGTCAAAGATAATAAGGTGGGGTATTACGCATTTAAAATTCAACAATAGTACACTTCTAAAATTTAAATCCTTTTAAATATACCCTTACATTTAAAATTCAAAAATTTTACCCTTTTTGAATTTACACCCTTTCAAATATACCTCACATTTAAAATTCAGTAACAATACCCTTCTTAAATTTAAATCATTTAAAATATACCATTCTGTCAAGAACTTAATGTGATGCTCCATATTTAACCGTTTAAAATGATGTGATTGCAATATGCTTGCTATTATTAAGAGCAAATTGGTAATCTCAACTTTTGTCTTTTCCAAACAATGAAGATTTCTTTATGAAAATGGAAAAAAAAAAATTACTCTATTTCTGTAAATCCCCCAGGAGCAATTTGATTATAATAAATCCCTTCTACCAATGGTTTTATTATAATCTTCAATGGCTATATATTTTGATTATATATTTTTTAATAAAAACCATATAACTATTGAAGATTACCCAAATCCCTTCTACCAATAGTTTTTATAATAATTTTCAATGGTTATTATAATAAAAACCATATAATCAAAATCTCTTCTACTAATGGTTTTTATTATAATCTTTAATATTTGGGAGATTTACAAAAATAGAGAAATTTTTTTCATTCTCACTAAGAAATATTAATTGTTTGGAGAAGAAAAAAGCTAACATTACTAATTTGTGCTTAATAATAATGAGTATATTGCAATCATATCCTTTTAAATGGTTAAATATGAAGTATCCCGTTAAATTCTTGACAAAATTGTATGTTTGAGAGGATTTAAATTTAAGAAGGGTACTATTGTTGATTTTAAATGTGAGAGGTATATTTAAAATGATTTAAATTTAAGAATGATACTATTGTTCAATTTTAAATGTACGGGATATAATTGCCAAAGTATACATTTTGAAGGGCATTTTTGCCTTTAACCCTTATAAGTATGAACAAAATTGATAGGATAGTGTCCCTCAAATCTGCAAGTTTGAAGATAGAGTAGTAGAAGAAGAAGCTGAAAGTAATTTTAGATAGTGAACTAGAACAAAAGTTCTAGAGTCAAGAGGATTGCAAGCATGTAATCATTATTATATATGAGATTGATTCACTTGAAGGATGTGCAAACCTAAGTAGCTTATCCAATGATTGTATTTGGGTTATATTGAGAGTACTTGAGATACTCTCAATCTTCTCCTTAGAAGATGGATAGAGAATGAGTCACAATGTTAGGGCTATTATTTGGCTGGTTAACTGAGTCAAATATATGAAATGGCGATAGTTACCACGTGTCAAATAGGCGTTAGAGGGCTCTACTACATAGTCTTGATGATATAGTGGAGTGATTGTACTAAAAATTTTCTCTTTTGAAGGAGAGAATAAGATAAAGTTTGAGGGAGAGGATTTAAAGAGAGATTTATGCATAATATAAAGGGTTAAAGGTAAAATTCCCTTTAAAAATGCATACTTTTGCAATTATATACTTCATATTTAAAATTCAACAATAATACCATTATTAAATTTAAATTTTTTTTATATTTTTCTGTTAAGAATTTAATAAGATGCTCCATATTTGACAGTTTAAAATACTGTGATTGCAATATACTCAATATTATTAAGGACAATTTAGTAATCTCAACTATTATCTTCTCCAAACAATGAACATTTCTTGCTAAGAATAAAAAAAATTACTCTAAATCTCCCAAATATTGAAGATTATAATAAAAGCCATTGGCAGAAGGATTTTTTATTATATGGTTTTTATTATAACAACCATTGAAGATTATTATAAAAACCATTGGTAGAAGGGATTTATTATAATCAAATTGCTCTTGGGGAATTTACAGAAATGGAGCAATTTTTTCCATTCTCACCAAAAAACATTCATTATTTGAAAATTATAAAAGTTGAGATTACCAATTTGCCCTTAATAACAATGAGTATATTGCAATCATATCCTTTAAAATGCTCAAATGTGGAGCGTCTCGCTAAATTTTTGACAAAATGGTATATTT